>JAUPFT010000020.1:27337184-28537184 GCA_036936625.1 Parnassius smintheus behrii
GTTACTGTAAGGGATTAGAGTGCAGTCAAGTATAATAGGGGGTTGGGAAGACAAGTCGATTTTACCAATTAATCTAGAACTACCGATGACAGTGACCTGAGTTTTCTTAGGATTAATCTTTAAACCATGACATTTACTCCAGTTCGAAATACAAGTCAGATCAGTGTAGTTACGATGTACCAGTTCTGGCTCACTTGTAGAGAGTTGTACAAGTACGACGTTCGTCGATTCACGACCCTAAAAAAAAAAAAAAAAAAAAAAAAAAAAAAAAAAAAAAAAAAAAAAAAAAAAGTTTTGGCATGCTCTGATCACGAATCTGCGGTCCATTTTTGCGTAGGATGTACGGTTCCGGAGATGTGCAGATCAATTAACTCTTATCTAATTGATATCCGCTTCGAGCCTCAACCGTCATTAGCGCTCCATTGTCCTTATCTACTTATCTATTGTTGATTGACTACCGTCATTATCTATTATTCGTCGGCGTGTGGGTCGGCTTATGCTATTGTATTATACTCCTTTGTTCCTATCTACACTAATCTGACTCATTAATAAAACACATTACCCAATTTTGTTAAAAGTTTTATTTATAAAATACAAAATCTTATTACTTATTATCTATAAAATAGGAGCGAAACATCTCATCCACTAAAATATCGTTGTACAATGTGTTCCCTGTAAATATACTCGTAAAACTATGCATTGAACATCCCTGAAACTTATATAGCAAATACATTAAGCAATATTCGCCACAAACTGAAGTCCACTCATTCTGAATCCTATCAACATTCCAGTTCCATCTTTTACAATTTCTTTTAAAAAAACTCTAGATGATATCGTACAGGTGCCCGTCCGAATGAATCAAAATATTGACCGACGTCATTCGTATCGATATATAAAGCTACCCAATGTGACCCTGGTTTATCATCTGTATCCAAATTGCATATTATATACGTTGGTACGTGGGTGTACATGGGTAGTTTATTGGCAGCATAAACATTATTTTCTAGAGTGGGGTGAATCTTTTTCAGATGTTGTTGTACATCTAGTGTATCCATAATATTACTGCTATTAGTAGATTATTACAGTACCAATCTACTCAATGACTAATATAGGAGTGATCAATTATAGTGATTTCTAAATATTAAATTGCATCCTTTGTGTTATACAAATCGTATTTGAGTCACCAATACACTGAACAAGACACGACAGGAAGGACGTAGGAATGCAGAGATAAGCAACAGAATGTAAGGTAAGCTTGTTGACGCATAAAGATACTATCAATTCTACTGCAGAAATTCTTTAGATTAGAATTATTACTCACTGGTACTATATAAGACCAAGCAACTGCAGTCATGGAGTTAGTGTATGGTCGTTTGACCGCAGTGGATCTATCAATACTACGTTTGTGTTACTTCAACGCATCAAAGGCCATGGATGTAAGTGTTTATTCTATTGACAAACTTACTTTTCTTTCTGTTATTTTCTTACGTGTGTATGATTTAGTGTTAACAAATTATATTTAAATATTATGTGTGTGTATATGGTTAAGCCGTGGTAGCTCAGATGGTTAGCGCAAAATGTAAAATTCACAGTACGCGACCCGGGTTCGATCCCCGCCGGCACCAATTAAATTGTTAATTACAATTTTAAGTGCTGATTTACCACGTGCTCAGCGTAGCCCTAAAACCCTCTCAGAAATGAGAGGAGGCCTATGTTCAGCAGTGGACTTTAATAGGTTGTAACTTTAGCTTTTTTAACTTTTATGATTAAGTGTTAACAAATTGATATTAACATGATAACTGTGTTGTTGCAGAAATCATTGAGCTTCGATGAAAATACCTATAAACAGTATTACTACTCGCCACTCTCCCCTCAAGAAGAGAGTGATGACATCGTCATTAATAATAACACATGCGATGGTGGAAAAAGAAAATCGCAATCGATTGATCATTTTTTTGAAGCTGAATCAAAAATAAAAAAGAGGAAGCTGTTATCATCAACCGTAGCACGAGCCGCTAGAGATGGTGTATCATACATTTCTACTAATTCTGACGACGGAGACCAAGCGACGCATCTCATCAAAATTGAAATGTACGATATGAAGAAGCTATCCAAGATTCCAACTACTGATCATTGGAAACATGCTTCCACGAGGATTAAATATTACGTAAAGACTAATAAGGATAGCATCTACGACAACACAAACGCCCTCGTATACAATATTACAAAGACAATAGCAGAAAGTGAAAAAGTTAAAAAATACTTTTTTAACAATGACAGTCATTAGCTGATCATTAGTGAATGTGATTCTGTTTACTTAAATTACAGGAAGACAAGAGCAGAAGAAAGAGATGAGTGTGGCATACGTGTACAGAACACATTATTGAAGAACAAAACTACAACACTGAGTGGAGATGAAAACGAGAAGAATATGCAGTACTCAAGAGCTGAATATCCATTCTTCAGTTCAAAATCTAGCCGGTTGCTCAGTTTCGAAAACTGGCCTCTCGTTATGCGACAGAAACCTGAAGATCTTGCAGAAGCCGGTTTCTTTTATACTGGCCATGCAGACAGGACCAAGTGTTTCCATTGTGGTGGTGGCTTAAAAGATTGGGAAGATGATGATGATCCTTGGCAGCAGCATGTTCAGTGGTTTAGTCAGTGTGCTTATGTAAAATTTAAACTCGAACAGAGTTTTGTATTACATTAAATAGAATATTTATAAAGAAATAAAAAAATAATATATTGCATACAATTTGTTTTATTTAATTTTATAATGTTTCACATAGTTACATACACACAAAATGCATTACACATAACTCATAAAATCTATCACACAACACATATTATAACCTTAACTACTATAGTCTACAGTAACATTTCTGTTTTTATCTATCTCAATAATATTATCAAACTCAGCATAAACTATACAGTTAATTGTTTGTATTAGTGAGGATTCAAATCGTACTTCTAATCTTACACTACCATGCTTTATGAGATTCCAATGAGCTGATGAGTTGGCTGATAAATCAGGAGTTAAGTCAAATGCTAATAGACAGTAACCTTTGGCATACTGTTCACAAGAGATTCCATTTCCTTCATTAAGAAAGTGAATACCAGTTCCCGAGAATAGAGTATGATATGCTGATGTAAATATGCTATTATTAAAAGATGGTTGCAAAGCTTTTGAAGGTATTTGTTGACCATCAATATATAAGCTGAAAGAATTAATACCATAGTTTTCAAAGTTAAATGGATTTTTAGTAAGGGAACCATTAAATGCAGAATTGTTCACAAATCCAATTATACATCTTTTGGGTACCTGCCCTAAAAATATATTATCAAGAGTTTTTCCTTGAACACCCGATGGAATTGTTAAAACTTTTACTTCAGCTCGAGTAATAGGATATTTAGCAGTGGTAGAAGCTAAAACTTTTTGATGTGCGAGTAATACACTTGGATTAATTCGTGCTCGTCGAACAATAAGAGTTGCATCCGTAATGCAAACTTTAAACTTTACATCGTTTGACCCAGCAATTAAATTAAAGCTCTCTCTAGATCGAACCAATTTAACACTCATTTCAACACCATTAATTAAAAATTTATCTTGGTTGAAAATGTCACCGTGAAGATGACCAATCATTTCTATTTCCTTACTTTCACTAATCAATTCCTGTCTTTTAACAAATCCTATGTTTTTACCATCCGTAGAATCCATTTTTCCTGCTGTATCATCATACCAAAGACTACAAGTAAGATGAGATTGTTTAGCAGCAGGAGCATAGTTTAAAAGGGTTTCCATGTATGCTCGATATGCATAGGTATTATTAGGTGGTGATACAAGTTTTTGGTTTAAATAAACATCAAGTTGACTAAAAAGTGAATGCAGCCAATTATTTACAGGTGCTACTATTGTAGTAGATATCAAGTTAGTTGAATCTTGATTTAATACTTTTGCCTTTATGTGGAGTAATGTATGAGACAAATCTATGTAGTCATCGCCTGTCCCAGGAACTTGAAACTCGATAGGTCCATCATCACCAAGAGATGAAATTGGTTTATAATGAATCCACAATCCATTTTCAATGCTAGTTTGTGTAGACGGTAGTGCAAACAAATCCAATTCTGACTTAACGTACTCGCAAGAATGGTTATGAAGGAAAGACATATTTAATTTGAAAATATATCTTTGTTATTTTTTGGTTTTAGACCAAGCTTTCACTTTAGCAGTTAATGGTGGAATGAACGAGGTCAATCGTTTTCTTTTAGTTTTATACCCAGATCCTGTCATGTTAAATTGATCAATTTTCTCATCAGCCTTTCGTTTTAAATTCGTACTAACTTGCTTTAGACGATCTTTTATTGAGGCTTCCATAGGACGCGTGAACCATATCCGATAAAAGTCCTACTCCAGCGCTTAATGCCTCCTTACCAATCACTCGAGCACCACTTGAAAGTAAAGGTAAAACTGATCTAAATAACCCCCCTAAGAAGCTCCCAATACCATGACCGCGTTGGTATGGTGCACCCTTATAAATTACTCCAACTCCTGACCCAGCTTGATGTGTATAATAATTTTCATATGGACATTTATGATGATCACGAAGGGAATTCATTATTATAATTTTCGGAAATGTAGTTTAATACACACGGTTCCAAACTGGAATGGTATTTTTTGTCCTGTGCTCGATCTTATAACTATTTCCAGCGTATCGAACTCTCTTCGCATAACAGGTAAGTAGTGAGGTTGAGAGAAAACGTGCATTTTATTTGCACCATAAATGTATTTTGTAGGATCTAATGAAATGACAGTAAAGGAGTCATAACATCACCCACAATCTGAGGATCGATAATGTCACAATATAGAAAGAGTTGAGATGGTAACCCTAAGTGTAAATTAGCAGGACACTTTCCAAAATTTCTCTCTAGGAGATTTTTATTTGGTTCATAACCTAGTTGTAAACTTAATTTGGGTGATAATGTTACGGATGTTATATTTTTATCCAAAACAGAAATAGACACAAATTTTGTTATTTCATCATAGCAAAATTTCAAGTTCTCTCCGATACCATTTAACACTCTTAAAATATGCTCAACGTTATCATAGTTGGTAGCTAGAATATGTTTTTTGTAGTACACTGTGGATGGTTTATCTTCATTAGGCATTAACATAGATTTTGTAATGTATATAACATTTTCATGATCTTGAACAGTAAACATGGTACATGGATATTGAAACTCGACAACTCCAACCGACCATTCACCTTCTAATTTAATAGCTTTCGGTAATTTCGTTGAAACATTTGTGGTCTTGTTATCAGGAAAATATTCCATTGAACTATTGCTGAGCAAAGTTAAATAAAAACTTTCTTTATTCATATTTCTTTTAAACTAGAAGCTAAAATCCAACTGTTAAATTTATCTGGATAACCTTTCCACTTCACTAATACTTCTTTTCTGTTACCTGAGTAACGAGTGTCAATTATTTTATCTATTTTATATTGTGAGGTGGGGTTGTAAGTGATTTTCTGTAATTCTCTTTCATAAAAAGTACCAACTATTGGTTCATTTTGTAAATCTGTTATTGTATAAACAACCCATGGAGATCTATCAATTATTGAAGATATAATAAATATTTCATCACTCCAATTTGATTCATATCCTTTTTGGAAAGCATGTTTATATTTAGTTATTCGAACATAATCACCCACATTGAAATTTGGTTTAGGATTTTCTAAAGAAAGTTTGTTTGACCGTCTATCATAAAGATTAGTCCAAACTGTCATAATATTGTTGGAATTTACATCACATGGGCACATCTTAATACTAGAGTGAAAGCTGTGATTGTAAGAGTATATTAAATCTTGTAAAACATCTATATATCTATAAGTATTATTATGAGTGAAATAACGCCACATTTTCATTTTTAGTGTTCTTTGAAATCGTTCAACAATACTGGCCTTAATGTCAGGATTGTTAGTGGTATAGTAATTAATCTTTTTGGATTTAAAGTATTTTTGTACATCTTTTGAAACAAATTCTGTACCTTTATCAGATTGTATGTGAGTAGGTGTTAAATTACTTTCAGTAAATATACTTTCAAAACATTCTTTAGTTGTTTCTGAGTTTTTCTTTTTCATTGGTCTTGCAAAAGCATATTTACTAAATACATCAATAACACAAAGTATATACTTGAAACCATCATTATATTGAGAATAAGTTCGCATATCACTTAAATCAGCTTGCCACAGTTCATTAATATTTGATAGAATGTACCTATTACGCGGGAATTTTTTTCGAATGGGTTTATGTAATGTGTATGTTTCTTGTGATTTTAACCATTCCTTTACTTGCTTTTTATTCATTTTACACTTCATGGCTTTTGATAATTTATCAATACTACCAAAACCAGCGGGATTAGATGGATCATAATAAATCCTGTTAATTTCTTCTAGTACGGGGTCCATTTTTCCCACTCAAGCCTTTTACGTATTTTAGTTGTAGACTTTTTATCTCTACTGCTCGGTGTAGAAAACTCTTGAAATTCAATCTCAGAGGGTTTGTTCAGATCTTTTGCTTGAAGTTGGTTAATAAACTCACATCTCTTTGGATTTCCAATATAAGTAAGTGGTACTTTAATATCTTTTAATGCTTCAGCAAATCTATCCCAACCTACTGGATCACTTCTTTTTAAGGGTCTTAGTGAATCATTTATTAAATCAACAATATTACTTCCAGGAATTTTTTCATTATCAATTGTGACTGTACCTTCATTATCCCAATGTATTTTACCTCTACTTGTTTCAACTAAGTTTAATAATAACTGTCCTTTTTTATTATAAGTTTTTGGTATTAAACTGAGTATTTGAGCTGGTGTGCAAAGTGGATTTTCAACATTTTCTTTACTTTTGATGGATCGATTCTCCTCCAACAAAGATTCAGCATCAACTGAAGTTTTTAGATCTCTATCTTTATTTTTAAAACCAATTTTAGACTCGTTTGAATCTTCATTAGATGTATCAGAATAAATTGGTAATCTGAGTGGTTGACGATCCTCTTCGGTAAAATGAAGGTATCTTTGCAGTGTTTGTAAATATAACATCCATTTCTTTCGGTCTTCCGTCTTACTATTCATAATATTTTGCATTTCGATATCTAATCGAGATAAACTACTACTCGTATTAACCTTATTTTCTTGTTTTAATTTTTCAATCAATCCAGGTTCGATAAGTATCATTTTCTTTGCATTTTCCATGTTAACTGGCTAGTCCACTCACTAATCCACTCAATATTGCACCTAATATTATTGGTAAGAAAGCCCCTCCTTTTTGTATAATTATATTTTTTCTTAGTTTATGTTTACACTTACGCACTAGTTGACGGAGTATATTTTTGTGTTTATTCAATTTTTGTTTATCTTGATCTTTAAGAGGTACTTTTCCTTGTAAAACGTTATGAATACACTCACAAATACAGTTAATTTCTTCTTCATCACACGTTTTAAGTAATGCTCTTTGATATTTTGGTTTAAGCGTATGCAAAGCGTTTAGCAAATGTTTATGCGTTGTGAGTCGACGATGCATCATTTAGCAATGATTTGAAATGTTTGATTCTTGGTGTATTTAAACTCTTTTGTGGGGACGTAGACTGTGCAGAAACCATTAAATGGGAAGACATTTGTCTTGATACGACAAAAATCATTGGTATTCTGTTTTAAATCTACCATTAAATATCCATGCGCCTCTAGAGTTGCATCCCTGTAGGCATCTTCAATAAATTTTGGGTTATCTGGTGACACTTGTCGTTCTAAATATCTTATTTGAGTTTTATCTCGAGGTTTTTTAAAATATATTATATAACTTGAGTTTAAGGATATGTCTCTTTGCCCTTTACCCTGATGAAATAAATTTTGTGTTAAATAAAATACACTAAGATTCCTGTGATGACTACCTTTTGTAAATATATCCACAATTCTTCCATCGGACTCTCTCATTAGATCATCAATAATAACAAGATGTGGGTTTTCACCGTCAAACATATTAACATTTGGAATTCCTTGATGGTAGTTAACATTTGGTAAATTATATAAAGGTTGCATTTCATCAAAGCACCATGTGATCTGATTAAAATCACAATTACATATTTCTGTAACTGATTTTATGAAATTTGTTACAAAATTTGACTTCCCACATCCACTTGGCCCCGCCACAATAGCAGTAAACGGATGGATAAAGTGAAACATTATACACGTCTAAAGTTCTAAGGGGTGAAATAAAAAACGAAAGTGTTGGTGTTAACAATTAATATATATTGCAAACATTATATAAAACAGAATGATCTGTATACTATTTCTAACACAATTAGTACATCATAATTTTACAATCAACTCAATCTCAAATAAATGCACACACACACACACACACACACACACACACACGCAAATATAAACAACAATTAACTTAAATTATTTACAATAAAACAACGATTAAATATGTAATAAACTCTACGTCATATTATACTATTATCATTATTTTACAATCAATACAAATTTTATTTACATGCAGACATAAAATTAAAAACTATCAACACTTACATAACGCAGTTTATAATGACCCCAAGCTAATGTTTCAATATTATTATCTACAATATGCCTCTTTGTGTCATTATATGATAAACCAATCTTATTTAATTTTTGTGTAAAAATTGTGTGTTTAATTGATTTAATCTAAGCATACTATAATATTGCACTTTTTTATTAAATAGAGAAGACTTATAATTATCCATGGTCATCTTTTTAGTGATACATTTATTTACGCCTTTTGCCTTGGCTATAGTCTTATTCTCTAAGTTAAAAGCGTACATTTTGGATCGTAAACCCACAAATTCTTTCATGATTTTACCATTATTTTCATCTTTAAAAAAACCTAATTACTTTTTATTTAATTTTGGATATTCAAAAATATTATTTGCATCATAAGCTGAGGTATCAAAGTATGATGAAAGGTCAGGTTTTATATCAGAGTAAAAATCATCTGTAAATATATGATATATTAAACTATCCGTATCTGTATACAATAATTTGATTTTACTAAACTTTTTAACCATATAGTTATAATGAAAATCATACATTAATGTTTTTGAAATATCTAAAATGCAAAACCCTAAATAAATTGGTTTGTTATATATTAACTTTGTTTTTCGCAACTGAACCGCAACTAGGTTTTCCGAAAATACTGAAAGACTATGAAATTGTGGTTTAGCGATTAGATCTTGAGCACCTAAAACTTTGCCCTGGTTCTCCCAGTGTGTAACTAATTTTATGTTAACCCTTTTTTCAATATTCTCCATAGTCTTTCCGAAGACTGAATTATTCATTAATTTATAAAAATCTTTTTCGAAATCTGATTTTGCTAACGTTCTTAATTTTGTGTTTAGATCTATGTACATCTTCAACCAGCGAGACTGTTTAAATTTTAAAACTCTATGAATTTTAGTTAATTTAACCCCCATTTCTATGCACTGCTTTAAATTTCTGTAATGAATTACATATTTATCTTTATTATTTAAATTTGGGACTAGTTTATTTTCATTAATATTGTCTGCACAAATGTTTTCGGGGCATAAAGGAAAGTCCGAATGTAAATCATGAAGTTCATCTGGATATTCCAAATCAACTTCTAAAATAAAACCGAAGTTCGATGTCTCAGACACATTAAATTCTGTATTCGGATTTACCCATTCGAATCCACCAGTAGGAAGACATTGAGACATAGCCCAACCATATAAATTGTTGGCATCAAAATATGTGATATATGAATTTGGTTTCCCTGCATCATAATCCCCCATATATTTGTTATTAGCTCTAGCATAACGATTACTACATTGAGATACACCACCCCTGATACCTGATCTAATAAATGCAATTTTCTCATAATCTGTTAAAAGTTCTAATTCTATTTTTGTATATTTTAACATTGCTTCCCAACTTAAACCGGGTGCTGTGTAATAATGGGCAGGGTCTAAATCATAAGTATTAATACATAACTTTCTAAAGTTTTCAAATACATCGGTTAAAAGTAAAACGTCTGTTTTTAAATACAGGTTTGAATAATCTAGCATATTACAACACCCAAAGTGTTTCCAAACATCTTTAGCATGATTGTAATCATCATTTGAAATATGGGAATCTGTGAGCGAGCTATAAAAAAATTTTTGTTCGGGGAGCGATGTTAGGCTTAAACTATCATAATTAGTCATAAGTTCATATGGATAAACGCCTTTCCGTTTTAAACGAAAGAAATCTTCATCATTAGGATAATTTCTACGTAATTCTTGAAATTGATCATTACTGAGATTTTTGGCCAATTCTTCTAATTTACATGATAAAAACTTAAACGAATCTATGAATCTTAATATAATTTCGTGGTTATTCATTTTTAATTTTTTGGAAAAGGATATATATTTTTCTTTATTTTGAGGGATAACTTCGACTTCACCATCACAAAAGTTTAACGCGTGAACAATAAAATGAGCATCATAGTGACTAAGGTTGTGTAAAAATATTGGTATATAACGAGGTTTTCTGAACTTCGAGCTACATGATTCGTGAGCAACACCTATAAAACTACCGGTGTACCAATCAAAATCATAAAAATGTTCTGCTAACTCTGTTTCACAAATATGACAAATGGTTGCATTTGAAATTTGGTTTTTGTCTTCATTTGTTAGCGGAAGTGGAGGATATTTTTGAAGTCTATTTATTTCTTTGAGATTGTTAGATAAACTTTCCATAAACACTTGTGCACAGTTGGGTCCGCAATACGTTACATATTTTGATAATTTATCATCATATGAACATTTAATATAATAACCAAAACTATGTACTTCATGTTTCTGAATATTGTGTGTGAAAGGTTTGGAAGGATCGTTAGAACATGATTCTATTGGTTTTAAAAATGCTTCAAAATCAGCATAAACTACGAATGGTATCTTCAACTTTTTTTCATAACTATCAAATTTAATTTTATCATTTGAAATAGGTTGACCAAACCAATTCTTTTTTTTAAAAGTTTCACTGTTTGGTAATTCTGTACAAATGTGGGCACAATCGTATTGTTCATGGTTATTTAAACTTTCCTTAGATGGAAAGTGAAGTAGACTTGCTTCGCAAATGTACATGATGTGACCGTCTTTTGAAATTTGTTTACTAACTAACCGCGATAAATTTTTTATGTAACAATAATGATTTTTTGTATCCTTGGAAAAAAATAATAAATTGATATGTCTATCTTTACGACACTTTGTTAAAAATAATGGACCTACTATAGAATTACATCGTTTTTCTTTATTATATTCTAACCCAAAAACATTAATACTAATATCATTTAATTTCTCTACTTTTGCTATGTCAGAAATTTTAACTGGAAAGGAAATACCATCAAATTTAAGTTTATTTGCATGTTTAACGTACGATGATACACGATCCGCGTTTTTGTTTACGGGATATAACGCCGAGAGTAACGCCCATTTAAAACAAAAATAATCCTTGCTTTTTACATTTATAACAGCCTTTTTTAATTTTATGTCACGAGGAAGATCTATGTATGAAGTACCGCGTAGGGGGTTAAATTTATTAACATTCATGTCTATAGATTTTATGTTTTTTAGACTCCATCCACTATCTTTTTTTTCAAATGCACTAATTTTAGTAGTAATTGTATCATTTAAAGATGAAAAAAAAATATTTAAGTCATCTCCTTGACAAATAATATAGTTAAGCGTTTGAAAATCGAACGTATCATGAATATCTTTAGTTTGTTGAACAAAATCAGCATGCAATATGAAGTTTACTTTAAAAATTATGTGTTGATGAATACACTCTTGTATTAAAAATAAAATATCATCTTTAATAGAATTTAAAAATAGTTCAGGAGTTTCAAAATTTACCAATGTCGAACTATCTACTCTACTCTTGATTTTATAAGTTAAAATCCTATTTCCAAAAGCAGATTCAATAACACTAACGTTTGATAAAGAATTATGTGAATTTAAAAGATTATTTTTGTGAACATTACTTTTAAAATGATTAGCTAAATACCGTTTCTTGATAAATATATGACACGTTAGACATTCCACTTGATCATCGTTACTGATACTGTTCCCTGCAGAGGTAGGCGCTTCTGCTTCCGTTGTTGGTTTTTTGATGATCTTGGGTTCTTTGCTGCTCGTTCGCTTCGTTCCTCTTCCAAGTTGTAGTGGTTGACTACTAAAATGTTTAAATTTATTAAAAACTGTACAAGACATTGTGTAAATTATGATCGAAATGAATGTTTATTTTACTTACTTAAACTGTGTTTCAACCATCGCACAGTGATTATACAACTCATCATCATACGATGAATCGAACAGTTGATCCTTCTCCATTTCATCACAAACTTTAGACAACTCCTGATTTAATTCGCTGTTGAATAGTTCCGTATTCTCTTCCATGGTTGTGGAGAAGAAAGCACTGGTGCACACTTCACTGAAGTTTGCCATCCTTATCGTAAAGAAGAAAATAGGTAGCAGAGTAAGTAACAGTTCAGTGTTGGTAGACCAACTGATACCCAAATTTCAAATAATGTCCGATATTTAAGTCTAACAAAGGATTAGAAATAGAATATAATGAGTACACGGAAGTAATTTAAGTAAACAGAATCACATTCACTAATGATCAGCTAATGACTGTCATTGTTAAAAAAGTATTTTTTAACTTTTTCACTTTCTGCTATTGTCTTTGTAATATTGTATACGAGGGCGTTTGTGTTGTCGTAGATGCTATCCTTATTAGTCTTTACGTAATATTTAATCCTCGTGGAAGCATGTTTCCAATGATCAGTAGTTGGAATCTTGGATAGCTTCTTCATATCGTACATTTCAATTTTGATGAGATGCGTCGCTTGGTCTCCGTCGTCAGAATTAGTAGAAATGTATGATACACCATCTCTAGCGGCTCGTGCTACGGTTGATGATAACAGCTTCCTCTTTTTTATTTTTGATTCAGCTTCAAAAAAAAGATCAATCGATTGCGATTTTCTTTTTCCACCATCGCATGTGTTATTATTAATGACGATGTCATCACTCTCTTCTTGAGGGGAGAGTGGCGAGTAGTAATACTGTTTATAGGTATTTTCATCGAAGCTCAATGATTTCTGCAACAACACAGTTATCATGTTAATATCAATTTGTTAACACTTAATCATAAAAGTTAAAAAAGCTAAAGTTACAACCTATTAAAGTCCACTGCTGAACATAGGCCTCCTCTCATTTCTGAGAGGGTTTTAGGGCTACGCTGAGCACGTGGTAAATCAGCACTTAAAATTGTAATTAACAATTTAATTGGTGCCGGCGGGGATCGAACCCGGGTCGCGTACTGTGAATTTTACATTTTGCGCTAACCATCTGAGCTACCACGGCTTAACCATATACACACACATAATATTTAAATATAATTTGTTAACACTAAATCATACACACGTAAGAAAATAACAGAAAGAAAAGTAAGTTTGTCAATAGAATAAACACTTACATCCATGGCCTTTGATGCGTTGAAGTAACACAAACGTAGTATTGATAGATCCACTGCGGTCAAACGACCATACACTAACTCCATGACTGCAGTTGCTTGGTCTTATATAGTACCAGTGAGTAATAATTCTAATCTAAAGAATTTCTGCAGTAGAATTGATAGTATCTTTATGCGTCAACAAGCTTACCTTACATTCTGTTGCTTATCTCTACATTCCTACGTCCTTCCTGTCGTATCTTGTTCAGTGTATTGGTGACTCAAATACGATTTGTATAACACAAAGGATGCAATTTAATATTTAGAAATCACTATAATTGATCACTCCTATATTAGTCATTGAGTAGATTGGTACTGTAATAATCTACTAATAGCAGTAATATTATGGATACACTAGATGTACAACAACATCTGAAAAAGATTCACCCCACTCTAGAAAATAATGTTTATGCTGCCAATAAACTACCCATGTACACCCACGTACCAACGTATATAATATGCAATTTGGATACAGATGATAAACCAGGGTCACATTGGGTAGCTTTATATATCGATACGAAGGACGTTGGTCAATATTTTGATTCATTCGGATGGGCACCTGTACGATATCATCTAGAGTTTTTTAAAAGTAATTGTAAAAGATGGAACTGGAATGTTGATAGGATTCAGAATGAGTGGACTTCAGTTTGTGGCGAATATTGCTTAATGTATTTGCTATATAAGTTTCAGGGATGTTCAATGCATAGTTTTACGAGTATATTTACAGGGAACAAATTGTACAACGATATTTTAGTGGATGAGATGTTTCGCTCCTATTTTATAGATAATAAGTAATAAGATTTTGTATTTTATAAATAAAACTTTTAACAAAATTGGGTAATGTGTTTTATTAATGAGTCAGATTAGTGTAGATAGGAACAAAGGAGTATAATACAATAGCATAAGCCGACCCACACGCCGACGAATAATAGATAATGACGGTAGTCAATCAACAATAGATAAGTAGATAAGGACAATGGAGCGCTAATGACGGTTGAGGCTCGAAGCGGATATCAATTAGATAAGAGTTAATTGATCTGCACATCTCCGGAACCGTACATCCTACGCAAAAATGGACCGCAGATTCGTGATCAGAGCATGCCAAAACCTTTTTTTTTTTTTTTTTAGGATCGTGAATCGACGGACGTCGTACTTGTACAACTCTCTACAAGTGAGCCAGAACTGGTACATCGTAACTACTGATCAGCATTAATAGTGTCAACTGCTTTAGACAGATCTTCAAGAGAGGACTGAGTATAGATTTGGAGATCGTCAGCATACAAGTGGTAGGAAGAGGACAAATTATGACTAATAGAGTTAATGAAAATTGCAAACAGGAGAGGAGACAATACGCCACCTTGTGGGATACCAGCAGATGTAGTAGTCCAGGTGGAAAAAACCTTTTACACCTGAATTCGCTGTCGGCGACCAAACAAGTAACTTCGAAACCAGTCAACTACAGTTGGAGATATTTTGAGAGAGCGCAGGATGCCTAACAAGATATCAAAATCTACAGTATTAAATGCGTTACTAAAATCAAGCAACGTGAGAATGGTAAGCTTTTGTTTCTTAATACCTTACCGAATATCATCATTTGTAAAAATGCAGTAGTCGTACTATGGCCACGACGGAAACCGGATTGCAAGGGATTTGAAAGATTTTGTTTTAAGAGATGGGTGCTTAATTGATTGTGCACAAGACGTTCTAGAACTTTGGAGAAGAAAGGCAAAATAGAGATACGTCTATAATCAGAAAAGCTAGACGGATTCGATTTTTTCGGAAGAGGAACTACAAATGCGTCTTTCCAAGCTGAAGGGAAAAAAGCAGAATTCAGGTCTAATAATTTGTGACAAAATGATACAGCTTCATTCAGCTAATTTGAATTATGTAACTCGAGTTCAATTCGAGTTAACTTGAATCGATTTTCTTCCGAGATGGCACAACTTTAATATAAGTATTTTTAAATATAACATTACCAGAACCATAGACCTGAACGCGAATATCAAAATATTTTTTTTTACATTTCTTGATCCAGTTTAACTGTTTCAAAAATCTTTAGGCTATTTATACGGATTATCGGAGGATTATAGGACAACATTGACCTCGCCCTTATACAAGAGCCTTGGGTAGCCAACGGTCAAGTTCTGGCATTGGCGGCTACCGGTAATATTCTTGTCAATACCAATGGCAGTAGACTCAGAGCTTGTATAATTTATAATAAAAATATTGAACTTTTAGCTGTTCTAGATTACTGCAGTGATGACCTGGTTACGGCCTTCATAAATCTCAAGGAATGCACTTGTGCCAGAGTAATCATTTGCTCAGCCTATCTTTCCGACGAGAAAGCAGATCCTACCATCGAGTTAGAGCGAGAGGCGGAGTTTGCCCGAAAACACAACGCCGAACTTGTGGTGAGATGTGAGGCTAATGCTCACCACACAGCCTGGGGAAGCACCAACATCAACAAAAGAGGTGAGTTACTTTATGATTTTCTCATCTCCAACCGCCTCTTAAGCCTAAACTTAGGTTGTACACCAACCTATGTAACGCGAGCTAGGCAAGAAGTGTTAGACATAACCTTTGCCAGCAATTACATCTCCAGCCGGATAAATGACTGGCGTGTTAGTAGCGAAAACTCGATGTCTGATCACAAGCACATTAATTTTGTGATTGTAGCATCACCAACCTTTGAAACCGTTACTTTTAGGGAACCGAAAGCGACCTCCTGGGATATCTACAGAAATAGCCTAAGGAGAAATTTGGAAACGTTTCCTAAAAGCATCAAAACAATTGAAAGTCTGGAGTTGGCGACGGAGACAGTAACCGTAGGTATGCGTGAAGCCTTCGAGGACAGTCGTCCCGTCAAAACCAAGACCTCAACACGAAAAGTTTCTTGGTGGAATTCAAAGCTGAAATAACTTAGGGAAAAGACCAGGAAACTATTTATTAGGGCTAAGAAAACCAAAGAGTGCGATATTTATAGTGCAGCCCTAAGTGAATATAATAAAGAAATCAGGAAAGCCAAGAGAGCATCGTGGAGGAAGCTATGCGAAGAAGTTGAGTCTTTGCATCGCAGTGCAAGACTACACAAGATGCTATCGAAAGCTAATCCTAATCAGATCGGGCTTCTTAAAAAAGCCGGATGGTAACTTTACTAATAGCGAAACAGAAACATTGGAGTTACTAGCGACAACCCATTTACCAGGGTCGTACAAGACTTCAGCCTTGAACTCTTTCAGAGCCCTACGAAGGCCTTGCAATGAGGACAGGCTTAGGGCTGCAAAGATAATAAGGCCAAATCTGGTGCAGTGGGCTGTTGACTCCTTTGAACCATTTAAATCAAGTGGGGAGGATGGAATAATTCCCATCCAACTACAGAGGGCTATCGACATCCTTCTTCCTTATCTGGTGAAAATCTTCAGAGCAAGTTTTACATGGGGATATATTCCAGAACGATGGACAATTGTCAAGGTTCTATTTATACCTAAGGCTGGTAGAAAGGACTACGCTTTACCAAAGTCTTTTAGACCTATAAGCCTATCTTCCTTTCTTCTTAAGACACTGGAAAAGGTTATAGATGGATATATAAGGGCTGTAGCTCTAGCTACGAGGCCCATAAATTACAAACAGCATGCTTACCACAGAAGCAAATCTACGGAAACAAGCCTGATCAGTGTCATTGAGAGGGTCGAAAAAGCACTGGAGGATAAAGAAATAGCTCTAAATAACAAGATTTCTAGATATTGGGGGCGCCTTCGACAGTAGCCCCACACCACTGCTGATTGGGGGCCTGACATCTAAAAATGTTGAGCCCACAACCATCAGATGGGCAAAGTCGATGCTCTCAAACAGAAAGGCAAAAATAGCGCTGTTTCAAACTTCGATTTAGGTTGCAACTACAAGGGGCTGCCCAGAAGGAGGTGTTTGTCACCCCTTCTTTGGACTCTTGTGGTTGACCAACTATTGTACAAAATGATAGACCTACGAATTGACACATTGAGTTACTGATGACCTTGTGATGATTGCGAGAGGCTTTTGCCAAAGTACTTTATCGTCAGTAATACAAAGAGCCCTAAATACCATAAATAACTGGTGTAGGGATAACAGTTTATCAGTTAATGCTTATAAAACTGCTATAATTCCCTTTACCAAAAACAGACGGTTTGACAAACTAGTCCAACCTAAACTTAATGGCAGAGAAGTACCATTTCCACGGAAGTTAAGTACTTGGGCGTAACAATCGACCAAAAATTAAAGTGGAACTCTCACCTTAGCAACGCGTGCCATAAGGCAAAAATTTATTTAGGTAGGTGCAGTCGTTTGGTCGGGAACAACTGGGGCTTGCGTCCCAGTATGGTCCTAAGGCTGTACAGCAGAATAGTGAGGCCGATTCTCACCTACGCCTCTAATTTCTGGTGTAACAAGGCCAACTAAAAGACGACTGTGGACAGACTAAATAGTCCACAAAGGACTGCCTGATTAATGGTAACTGGAGCTATGCGATCATCGCCTGGAGCGGCTCTTAATGCACTTCTATGCCTAACGCCCCTTGATCTCTATCTAGACAAAAAGGCGAGGGCTAGTTTGTATAGAATTAACGCCCAGGGCGATCTGAGCTTCCTCTCCTACAGATTGAGATCCATGCTCGACTCAATTAAGGAATCACCGGTCTTATGCATGATCTCAGATATCATGCGTCCACTACACACTTTTGATAAAAAGTATATAGTTCAATTACCCTCCAGAGAAGACTGACTTAAACGCCCTGGGATGTAACAACAGGGTCGTTTTAAGATGGGTTCCCGGTCACGAGGGTATTGTAGGCAACGAAATTGACGACAAACTTGCACGGGAGGGCTTAAAGTGCGCACAATATGGACCTGAGCCATTTTATGGGATCTCAAGAAGCATACCCCGATTGATCCTTGAAACTCTTTATCACAATGAAGCACTTAAGATCTGGTCTGACACACCAGGCTTGAAACATTCTAAAACCTTAATCCGGGCTTTTGATCGTAAATTCGCTTCAGAAGCCCTGGGATTAAGTAAAAATAAATTGCGCATTCTGGCAAAAGTCCTAACTGGACACTGTTGTCTTAAATATCACTGCATAGCATACCCCGATTGATCCTTGAAACTCTTTATCACAATGAAGCACTTAAGATCTGGTCTGACACACCAGGCTTGAAACATTCTAAAACCTTAATCCGGGCTTTTGATCGTAAATTCGCTTCAGAAGCCCTGGGATTAAGTAAAAATAAATTGCGCATTCTGGCAAAAGTCCTAACTGGACACTGTTGTCTTAAATATCACATGTCCATCCTGGGACTAAGCAACTCAAGGATGTGTCGGTTCTGTTCCAGTAACAGAAGAAACGCCACTACACATCCTAACTGATTGCGGACCCTTAATGCGCAAACGTAACACTCATCTGGGAAAACTATCTACTCCGTCCAGAAGAAGTGAAATTGCTGAAGACCAAGCAACTCCTTCGATTCATTGAAGACATAGGGCTTAGCCGTGAATTATAATAGCCATAGCAGCGATCACAATAGATCTTTTAGGTCGCAGTGATACTGTTCTCTTTACCTAGACCTGCATAGCTGCTCGCATATAATAAAAAAATAGGCTATTTATAATATTAAATTGGTATCTTTTTTGTGTAATACTATTGAGGGTTGTCATTTTCTAGTAGGTGTTACTTATGTAAATCGATAAAGCTGTATACACGATGTCCCGTAGTTAATGATAATTTTGTTATACTTAAAATTTTATAGTCAAAATAGTGAAACAAATGTGGTTTACTATTTTGGCTTCAAAAACCCACATTTGAGTATTAGTTTACTTTTATGTAACATTATAAGGTAGTTACGCGTTACTTGTCACAGTTTTTGAGTAGCGTACGTGAGGGTAATAGTAACCGGATGACCATAGGGTCATCCGGTTAATATAGTCATTTTCTTGTAACTCAAAAATTGCAGGATTATTAACATATATGGCTCTGTGATACGATAGCTCTTCATAAGTCAATCAAATAATAAAAAGTCAAAAGGGCGCTGCTTTATTGAAGGCATTTTAAAATGTAACAGTACAGTAAATTCGAACATTAATTGTGGTTGGGCGACGGTCCTTAAGGTTGCCGAGTCACGATTCCCCGGTCGAGCCTTGACCCTACTACGCGAGATGTTATACTAGATGGACTGTATACGCGGTTGGCTTCTTCTGCTTCAACAAAATGGCGGCTATAGCGTGCGGTTCCTTGACAATGCACTCGCTCTTCCTAAAAAAAACCTATTGCTTGCCAAGGTTTATGAAGGAACCCTGCTTGATCACATTAGGAGAAATGAAATTGGGGCGGATGAACTAATAAAACACAAATACTCAAGCAGGGGGTCGTAATAAGAAAGCGCACTTACCGGGGTGTTACTTCGATGCGGCTTGGACGCTTTGTTGCTGCGGTGCGACTTCTGGCTGATCTCCTGGGGCACCAGGGATGCGGTTCTGGTTGGTGGTGCGATGGAAGAGAGCGGTGCGCGACTATATCTCACTCGAGGTGAGGCGGTTACTCCTGGAGCGCGACTGCTCAAGGCGTGGTGCGGTTGAACCAGCAGTGCACATGGGCAAAAGCCCTCTAGGAGGCGACTGTCCTAGGCGGTGTGGTTCCAACTAGCGACCGAAGGGAAGAGATCGCACGAGTGCCGTGCGCGCACTTATATTTCTTCGGTTCTACTCTCAATACGTTTCGGTGGGGCGCGCTTCTCATTGGTTGCGAGAGTCACGTGACATTCTCAAACTTTCTTCTTTCCCCTCTCACTCCACCACCCCGGTTTGTTGGAGGGACAATAGGTTATGGAAAGGACAAACGCTTGGCAAGCTTACCCTCGAATAAAATAAAAATACGAATGGTTTTCCGCGCAACTAAATTGTTTGATTTATGTTGTTTTTTCGAAGTGTTTATAATCGTTGTCAATGCTTATTTGCTACTTTTTCTCAAATATATTAACTATAGTATATTATTTTGGGTTGTTTTTTCTCTATTCTCCTCCTAGTTTTAGATTTATAGATCGGTAAATCTTAAGGTAAATATAACTCTCACGTAACTTAGCTATAACAGTTTTATTCAAATGAAACTTGAATTTAAAGTTATGAAAAATGGTTTTGAATTAATATTGCTGTTTTATATTCATGTTTGAGCACCGCTGTGTGAAAAATCTATGAACTCGTGTCATAAAGTAGAATTTTGGCGATTTTTTAACAAAATTGCTATTTTATGCAGGTTCTAAAATCATATAACCCACATCATTTCTTCTTAACTTTCATTTGAAAATTAAAGTAATGTCTGATATTTAAAGAAACAAATTATTATAAGTAATCCATAGCTTAGGCTTAGCACGCATTGCGATTAAACTCGAGCGGCTTAGGGAAAGCTGAAAATACAAACCTGCATACAATCACGCACTGCGGCTGGAGTTTTGCTTAATTTTATTTTAGTACCACCATGGATTTCAGACGAGTAGCGTGTGTTGTGGCTTTGGTTTTTAAATTAATAAATAGTAAATGTGAACAACGGCGGTGCCATAAATACTGGGTACATCCACCAACCGATAAAAGACATTTGTAAAGATACTTTCGCTACTAATTGGTACTGCAAAAAACGACTGTCTGTGAATGCGGTTAACCGCAATGCGTGCGCTGCCATATAAATGGAACACATAAAAATAGCGCGCTTACAAACCGCGATCGAAATGTAGCAAGTTTCGTTTTTTAAAATCAGTCCGTGAAAAAAGTCACTAATGGGTGCGCTTGTATAGAAAGCCATGTGTTAAATTTTTTTTTGCAGTTTCAGACGTGCGGTTAAACGCGTGCGTTTAATCGCAGTGCCTGCTAAGCCTAAATGATTATTCTCACGTTACCCACTGCCGAACAAATACACTTTTCAAATAAAGTTATAACTTTCTCTATCATTATTATGATTTACGCACTTACGGTCCAAAGCTAAAATAAATGTTTCAAATTATTGCATACAATGAGTCCACATTTTGTTGAATTTAAAATAATGTGATAAAAAAAATAAACAACTTATGACAATTTTTTTATGTACCAGTTAGAGAGCACCCTCAAAACGATCACTGGCGCGAGCAGTACCGAAATTCTTAAATGCAATTTTATTTTGCTGATATATCATGAGTTTCGTAGTAAATATATTTCGAACACATGTGTAAATTTTAAAACTGTCTGTCTGACTGTCACGTGAGCTCATCTTATTTTACTTTACGTATATATCATATTATTATATTTATTAAGAGGACTACTTTATATATACTGAATGAATTTTATTTTATCGTGTTTGTTTTTAAATTAATAAATTCAATTCCAAGCACGTTGGATTTGGATTGGAAAGTCGAAATAAAAGAAAAATTATAACCAATTATTTCTACGCAAGTTAATTTATAATCTTAAGATAATTACATATAACTTCATTCTGCCAAAGTAACATCGGCGCATTTATTCAAGCTTTGTTTAAGTTTTATGTCAAAAATGGCATTGCAATCACTAATAGTCATAACGAAAGTACTACTTTTTTAAATATTTAATTCATAGAAAACTAAATAAAACATAAAATAGATATTGTTCGTATCAGTACCAAGTAGTAAGAAGCTACACTAAAATAAAACATAAGTACAATAACTTACCATAAGGTTCTGATGAATAACCAGACGCTCTAGGCAGGATGCTCCAATCGACTAAAACGATGGAACTTCTCAGTGTTCGTTCACAAAATCTCTTTTCGTAACACGTCTGCAGCCCGTCAAATTTTATGTCATTGACGATAAGTGGTATCTCACACTAAATAGTGATAGATTAAGAGTATAGAAACCAAGAAAAAAAAACATTAAAAGATTATTTTGCAACAATTGTGAGCAGTATATGTGTAGCGCCGTATCACATTAATTTTGTAAACAATTTAAAGTAAAATGAAAAATTAAAAATTTGTTCAACGATAGTTCTGTTTTAATTATTTGTTACATCCCGATAGAAGTTACTTTTTAGTGCAGTATCAGTCCTTATCGACCTGATATCTTTAATCGCTAATTTCTCACTAATTGTCTGGCGAACTTTGCGGATAATTTGACATTAAACAGAATACGGTTGCAAACTATGCAAGGGTGGCAACTACGGCAAATATTCCCTCTATGAGGCAATTTATGAGGGACCTATGTTCAGCAGTGGACTGCTGAATATGCTGTAACGGTAACGATAACGGTAAGTAGCAGTCAAAAACGAATTTTTGTTTTTTGAGTAAGTTATTAGTCTATACAGCAAAATTTCTTTTATTGTGTCTGATAGGCGCGTGTTATCTAATTACATGTTCTTGTGATTAGTGTTTATTACTACGTTGTACATTCTGTAATGGTTTCTGTTGCTCGGAGCATTTAATACGACAAAATGGTGATTTTTGTTGTGGTCAAACCGGCTCGAAGGAACCAAAAAATTGTGGAGCTAAGGTCCCGGGTTCGATCCCCAGGTTGGGCCAAATCAATTATGCGAGATTTTACTATATTATGTGATTGTATGCGTGGTTCTCTATAACCAATACAAGATAGCGGAAGTGGCACGTGGCGGGGTATTGGGCAATGCACTTGCTAGGACCTAATTTGCTTTATCAGCCGGCAAGAGTAGGAGCGTGAGGTGTTGTAGGGAAGGAGTGGCAAAACATGAGAACAGCTCATGCTAGGAAAGTAAGGAGGTGAACTAACTTGGGCGTTGATCTTCTGGCGGCCTTTTACTCAGGCCTGAGGTTGATGGCCCTACGTTGCAGCTGCGGTGGTACGCGAGGATAAATTGCACTGTGCAAAGCGGTCACTATTAAGTTGTTCTGTGGCGATATTGCCACAGAGGTGCAATCTCATCTAGCGTTGGTCTTCATACCACTCGGCGCGGCGGCGGCATGTCGACGACTCTCGACGGCTGGTGGCATGTTTTTATTTTCACTTTTCGGCCAGCGCGTCTTATTGGTTGCCCAAAATGACGCAACCATATCTGGCCTTCTATTGAACATGTCCGTGCAGGAAGGAGGTGGGAGTGATGGGAAGGAAATACTACCAGCTATTATGGTCTACAAAATATGCGTTTTGGCGCCACTAATTGTTAAGTTTTTTAATATTAAATGCATAGACTAATATCATTAAAATTACATTGAATCAAGATTTCCACAGCGTCAATTATGGAAACTTGTATCTTTCAAGTACAAATTTCCTTAATATAACTTCAGATTCAGAAAATATTTGATTTTAGCTACGTTATGATTTTTGTTACTCATTAAATTGATTTAAATCCATAGTTGAAATTAAATTTATACAGCTTGTGCAACAGACATCATAAAAATTTTTAGAAATTCAATATATTTGAGAACGAGCCAAAATATATTATCCAACTCAGTTGCCGGGTGGTAGCGATAAAAAAGAATTCTTGCGTCCCGTGGGGAAGGAGCGATTATAGGAAAGGACCGAAAGTTTTCGTGGACTTCGCCGCTCATTCTAAGTTTTCTGTCAAAATATTTATTATTATACAACCATGCACACATCCGGTATAATAGAATTTGTTCTGGCAATCCCATTTATCACCAATATGCACGGGCATTTTTTCTACCATCTTATTAAATATTCTAATAATTCTATAAATACGTCAACTTCTTCAGTATCACCCCCATGCGCATCACACAGGTGCGCACTCTCGTAATTTATGATGTTATGCGAAATCTAGTACAAAATGTACCGATAAATATTCTAATAATTCTATAAATACTAAGCCAACTTCTTCGGTATCACCCCCATGCACATCACACAGGTGCGCACTCCCGTAATTTATGACGTTATGCGACATCTAGTACAAAATGTATCGATAGCTCGCCTTGTGACATTCAGACAAAAAAAAATTCTGAAGTGCGATTGGCGCATATCCGTCGAACCTAAAGCTTCACATGCACCTAATCCGTCTTCGGCCAAAGTTTGCTCGGGCGATACTCGGACGATTGAATCAAACACTTGTAAAACAAAGAGAGCGCGTACACGAACACGACCGTCATCGTCCGATGACGCACAAAAACGGCCGATCAACCGTCGAGTCCGAACTTGTTGGGATTTTTCACCAGACTGCTAGCGTCTACAGAAAAAAATGAGTGTATTTATAGTTTAATTTAATAATTCTGTTTAAACATTTACCAAATACAAATACTTTGTTTCCCTTGGTATTCTAGCAGATGAAGCTTATCCTCTAAAAAGGTTTTCATGAGGCCATATCGAAGACGTAACCTAGGAGAGCGGGAAACAATTTATAACAAACGTTTATCGAATGCCCGAGTAGTAATTGAATGCACTTTTGGTATAATAACACAAAATGGAGAATATTGACCAAATGTATAGAAAAAACTATAGAAAATGCTAAACTATTGTAAAGTGTTTAAAAGTGTATACAAAGTTTACTACACAACATTGTTATAGCCAAAAGCACTATCATCGACGATACAAGACGGGCAGCTATATCAAAGGTTTTTAAAATAGTTACGTCAATTAGTCTGCCATACCTTATGATTGAAGCAAATCCTTCCTACGGGAGAGGCCCAATAATTAAGAAGATAAAGAGTAAATGCAATTAAGCATAAAAATTTGTTTATCACAATTTAAATTCCGAGAACCTTTTCCCTACCTACCTACTAACCTATCCCTTTATTTGTTATTCAAGGTTTCTACCCATTAGTTGACTCTGTGGCACAGTTACTAGGCGTTATTACATTGATTCGGATTGATACGAATCCCGCACGAAACATGTGTTTGTATGGACTAGAAATTATTTGTTTATGGGAAATTTACGAATATTAAATGCCTCCACGGTACAAAAAAACCCTAGAATGGCCCCCACCGTTTATCTATCCATTACAGCCTTTAAAATTCCATTGCTGAAATAAGCTTTCGCCATAGAATTTCTGGAAGGGATATTTGACAAAGATACTACTCTGTGTAAAAAGTATCGGGAATATGTCAATAAAAAGACCCGCGTAAAAGAGGTCGTTCTAATTTTTTTACTGCATGTTGGTAGCACTGTACTGATTTAGCGCGCAAAGTTTGAGCGGGATCTGTCATTTAATTTGTTTTAAACTACACTTTTTGTTGGACATAGATTTGAGTTCTCGGCGATTTTTGCTATGGAAAATATTGTTGAACAAAGAGTGTGCTTTAAATTTTGTGTGTCGATTGATATTTCATGTGGTGAATCACTAAAAATGTTGCGAAATACCTACGGCAAATCGTATATATCGAAAACAAGGGCTTATGAATGGTATAAGGCTTTTAAAGAAGGCCGAGAAGTAGTAGTAGACTTGCCTCGTTCTGGTAGACCTTCAACCGCTACGACCAAAGAAAACATCGACAAAATCAAGAAGCTAGTGCTCGAAAATCGACGTATGAGTCTGAGAGAGTTGGCTAGTGAGGTGAACATATCTTTTAAGTCCGTCCACAATATTCTCATTGACATTTGAGGCATGAAACGCGTCGCCGCTCGACTAGTTCCAAAAGAGCTCAATTTTGTTCAAAGAGCGCAGCGAAAGCATGTCGCTGAAGACATGGTTTCCCGAGCTTCTACGGATCCGACCTTTATGAAATGTATAATAACTGGCGACGAGACATGGTTTTATGAGTACGACATGCAAACAAGCCAACAGTCTTCAGAATGGAGTCTCGAAAACGAGCCGAAACCCAAAAAAGCGCGGCAAAGTCGCTCCAAAATCAAGGTGATGCTGACAGTTTTTTTTTGACTACCGTCGTGTGGTTCACTCCGAATTCCTTCCAAAGGGAGAAACAGTGAATAAAGAATATTATTTAGGCGTCATGAAGCGTTTGCGTGAGAGTATCCGCCGAAACCGTCCAGATTTGTGGCAACACAACTCATGGATGCTGCACCATGATAATGCACCATCACACACAGCCATTATAGTGAAAGAGTTTTTAGCGAAAAATTCAACAAAAGTTCTCGACCAAGCACCGTATTCACCTGATATGGCTACGTCTGACTTTTTTTTATTTCCCAAGTTAAAATTACCACTTCGAGGAAAACGTTTTGAGTCGATAGAAACCATAACAAAAAATTCGCTGAATGAGCTAAAGGCCATACCGCAAATAGCCTATGAAAAATGTATGGAAGATTGGGTGAAGCGTTGGAGATGTTGTATTGCAAGCGATGGGGCCTACTTTGAAGGCTATAAAATAAATTTAGATGAATAATTTGTATTTTTTGTTTTATTGACAAATTCCCGATATTAAGTACACAGAAGATATAACGCGGCTGCCAATCTCCTAGCTTATTTTCCTCTGTCGCCTCTTACGAGGACTCTCATTCACGGGACCATAAGTGATAGTATATATACTTACACCGCTATCACCTGTTGAGTATGGGAGGAACGATATAAAAAAGATTTCGGTAATTAATGGAAAGCATTCACCTAATTTCATTGTCGTTAATAAGTCCCGGGTTAAATAAAATTATAAAGACTTTATTCATGAAGCTGATATCACAATAAACTTATTTACACGGCATTTAATAAAAAAGTTTTGGCTCCAGCGTCGATATATTAAGGTCTTTAGTCAACACATAGGACTGTCGTGTCGTATAGGGGTAGGGAATTCAACAATTCGTAATAACATGCTTTTTCCCCTTGACTGTTCCCTGCGCATGCCTGGGCATCAGTGCCTATCTGTCTGAAGGATGTAGTATGTTCTATTTCTATGAAAATAAGCCTATTTATGGAATTTAGCCTGTTTACATTATAAAAAATTATAAAACAATTTAAAAATTTTGCAATGCTCAATATATGTTATAACTTTAATGGACTTAATTATTGACTCAGGCTTGCATTTGAACATAGATCCCAGGACTTATCGGCCTGGTCCCCTTGGAGACGGTATTCGAACTTATGATCGTAAGCTTATCTACCACTAAATTACTATTAAAAACAAAAGTACCTTAGTGGTCGGCTTAGCTCGGTAAAAAAATTATTTTCTTAGAGCAAACACCTATCGAGAAAAACTTATGAATTAAAACATTATCTATCTACAAAAATTCATCTAAATTGTTATAGCCGTTTTTAAAGGAACCGGATACATATTGCGTTTTTTGTTATTTTAATTAAAAGAAATATATAAAGTTAAAACTATGATTATACGTAAAAATAAACTACTCAAACATTTTTGACGAAATATGTGAAAGACCACGGTTCAAAAATACATATAGCGCCATAAAACTAACGTAGCTCAGCAAACTAAACATTTTATTAATTTATTTTTGCTCAGCTGTCTGGCCGTGTAGGTTAAAACAACAAAGAATAAGAAAATTAGTAAATTAGTAAGTCCAACTGGTACCCACGCCTAGCCCTTGTGCTATTAAGATGATCTATAGCAAAGATACCAATCATATTGCGCAGACAAGTCACGTTCGCTGCTTTATGAGTTAAAATAAAAGAAACCTAATTTTCCCAGGTATAAGACCTGGCTAAATTGATTTCAAGAAGGCGATTGTAATCGAATGACTGTTACCGTTACTGTTACAGCCTATTAAAGTCCACTGCTGAACACAGCCTACGTTCAGGAGTGGACATCTTTCTCTCATACATAAATTGCCTCATAGGGGGATATTTGCCATAGTTGCCACGCTTGGCTAGCGGGTTGATAACCGCAGTTTTCAAGAGACTGATGCCTATCTCCTAATTTGTTTCCGACTAATAAATGATTACATAATAAACAAATTCACGTATAATATAAGATTATTCATAGAATTTGTTTAATTTTATTATTATCTTATTAAATTTGTTTATTTGTATATTCAGTTCGCAATTACAAAGTTATAGTGTGGAGATATTCCAAAGTCACTAAAAGTCGTGATCGTGAATTTTGACGCGATGTGCGTTCGTGAAATTTGGCGGCTGGAATTAATCCGGACAATTCCTTAGAGCATACCCCGTCGTAGATGTGATAGAAAATGCAAGATATGCAACATCCCTTCGCAACGCCAATGAATCGAGACGATCAGAAAGAACTCGGTCGTCAACGATTGGAGCACTCTGCGCTGGATGCTGTCAAGAGGAAGGCGCTGGCAATTGGGTGTCCCACCCAAAATGAGAACAGTATTACATGTGAGATGATTTTTATTAATATTCCATATTCCTTAAGATTTATATTCAAAGTTTAATTTTAAACATAAAACACACAATCCGGACATTTTTATTATAAGTAAGTCTGACAAATGAACACACAGTCCATCTAATGGTAATTGGATACTGCGACACATACCATTTAAAAGGTCTTCGGTTCCCGTCACGCACAATATAAAATGCAGTAACGATAAACTACTATTTTACGCTTGTATCCAATGTGAACGTGGCCTTTCTGGTTGAGATGACCCTTTCGTGTCGCAGCCATAATTCCACTACAGCTTCAATACTCAATATTTATTTGCATTCCATGCTTGGCTCTTTCACGTAAGTACTTCATGTTTTCTTTATCTATTTAGTAAGTATAAAGTTTCCGTCTCCGAAATTTATATCTGGCTGTAGTGACTCATCCATCAACTTCCTGCATGATTTAAACTTTGTAGAACATCACTCCATCTAGTAGATAGTAATATAAGGCTGCCACTCGAGAATCTTCCTTCCCCACCGGTTGTCAATTTGTTAAATGTATGTGATATAAATTATACACACAATTTCACTAGTGGCAGCGGAGATTGAAGTCACTTTGCTAGATTATTGAGAAATTGGATCGTGAACGCTTATCTCTTAAGCTACCAAGGCTCTTGCTGTTTATTCCATGCCTCTAGTATTCTTCTTATATAAATAAGGCTGAGGACATAATCGTAGATCATAATATATCATAACTATAATTGTGAAATGAAATAAAAAGAAAATTCTTTGTTTCTTCGATGTAAGAAAATAAATTTCATTTCACAAAGGTCATTTTTAAAGCTACTTTTAAAATAAGGTTGCTCTGACCGGAGTAGAAACGGTGAAAGAAACACCGCAGGTATTTTCTTTTTTACCAAATTTAAAAATAGTTATAAAACGTCACATTATATGCAGAATGGAAAACGATAATAGTCCATCGGTAATAGAAGTATGTTCTGTTATTTACTCAAAAAAGAATAGAATTTTCAAACACGCTGTAATAAATAGTATTTTCTAATTATACTTCAATTTTCTACTTTTCCAACTTCAAAAGTGAAGAAATTTTGTAAAAAAAATTAACCCATAATTCCACCCTCTAAGGGCCACCCCCTTAGAGGATGAAATTATGGGTTAATTTAATAAAAGTATCCACATTTCCTAAGGTTCAAGCTATCTTAATAGCTTAATCGTAAAAATATAACAGAGTTATTTTTGTATTTATAATATTAGTATGGATTAAGTTAAGGTTCATCATAAGACGTACGTGCGTAGGTACGGTACCGTAAACATCGTTTATGTTTCGTTCGTGATTAAATAATCATAAATAGTGTTAAAAGGTAATAGATACTAACAAAACTCATATCATTTTAAAGTGCATCAAATATAGTGTTTGGTAGTGCAATAAGTATTTTGTTATATTAACAGCCATAACAACAAACTCAGTGTACATTTTGGTGGCGTTAATTATTAATTCACCGTCATCAGTAACAAATATCAAGTGCGGGTCGTTGTTATACGTGCATTCGGTCGAGTTCGGTGGAGCTCGGGCTGATTCGCTTATGACTAAGGAGTACCTAGTTGCGTCTCCTCACCTCTGTGAATCTCGTGCGTTAGCGTTGGCGCTCGGGGCACTTCGGAGATCGACTACAAAGTGCTACGAACTTTACTACGATACGCTATCGCATTGCAGCTACGCATTATCGTTCATTGGCTACAAATGTGTATGCGACTTTTGTTAACATCTTGAGTATTTGGTCTTGATCATTGTTTCGAACTATTCGATTCAATTACGAGCATGGAATGTGGTGCGTGTAGACACATTATCGAAGATGGCGGCCTCATTAAATGCGCTGGTTGTGACAATACGTTTCATTACGAGTGTTGCAACATAAAGAAGCAAGTGTATTTCGACGAATACGTGGAAAAAAGCAGAAGTGGTATTGCCCATCCTGTACTAATATAACTCGGCGCAGAAATGATAGTACACCAGTTGGTAAGCGCGACATACGTTCCCTCCAAGCAAGTCAGGCAGATATTTCTAATATGTCCTGTGATGAAAAGCCGCAACGATCATCACGCTTGAAAAAATCTAGTAACAGTGCATCTCAACACGTGTTGCGACAAAAAAACTCGGACTCCGTTACCAAAGAACAAATCGAAGCTCTACTCGATCGTAAACTAAGTACTTTCAAGATAGATGTAGTGCAAGAAGTACATACAATGGTGACGAAAGAATTTAACCATACCATCAATAAGTTAGAATCGGATTTCACAGTAGCCACCGATTTTCTTCAGAAAGGGCAGGATGACCTTTTAAAGGAACTTGAGGTGGCTAATAATAAAATTAAAACCCTAGAACTTGAGCGAACTACACTTAAGTCAAACATTGAGTCATTAGATCGTCGTTTAATGAGCGTCGAAAAAATCTCACGAAGCCACAACGTTGAAATCCAAATGGTACCGGAAAAACGTCATGAAAATTTACTACATCTTATACAAAAACTTTATGACACCGTGAATGTAACTCTGGATACGAACTGCATCTGTGCTGTTCGTAGAATTGCTAAAATTAATCCAAAGTCCGACAGACCACGAAACATTCTCCTCACACTACCAACTGAGCGGCAGAGGGACATTTTATTATCGGCAGTAAAACGTTACAACAAGACTAACCACCCCAATCACTTAAACTCTACCTGCCTTGGAATTGAAGGAGAATATCGTGCCATATATGTAAATGAACATCTCTCTTCTACTACCAAAAAGCTTTATGCTGAAGCTAGGAAGTTTGCGAAAGATAACTCATACAAATATGTTTGGGTTAAATATGAACGTGTGTACATGCGGAAAAATGACAACGAATCAGCATTATTGATTAGAGACTTTAGTAACTTTGCGAAACTTAAAGTAAAGTGAGTTTGTTTTAGATTACGTGAATTGAAAAATTTGTAATAGCTGAATTGACTGATACATTTACTTGGATTCTTAACAACGTTCTTACATGAAATTTTACAACCAAAATGTAAATCGTATTAAATCAAAGACAACAGAGTTATATTTAAACATACTAAATTGCAATTACGATTGTATTTGTTTAACTGAAACAAACTTAAATCATACTGTATTTGATAATGAGCTGTTCGATTGTCGTTACATTGTATACCGGAGAGACCGAGAGTCTACTTGTATTAACAAATCTGAAGGTGGAGGTGTACTGATAGCTATTAAAAAGGAGTTTAAGGTAATTCGCCATAAAGAATGGGAGAGTGACGTTGAAGAATTGTGGATATCGGTTTTGCTCGATTGTCCAATGAAGTCTGTCATTAACCTATGTCTCTGTTACCTTCCTCCTGATTTACCCTCTAATAAACTTAAGTACTTTTACGAGAACTTACATAAAAATTTAAATACAATATCCTCAAATGACACTAATATAGTACTGGGAGATTTCAATGTGCCAAGTTTATCATGGTCTGTTAATCTAAATGGTAATAGTCCTTACCTTGCTCCAAGCTGTCCCACAGACTCTAAGGCTACATTATTATGTGATTACATTTCTCAATGCAATTTATATTAGATGAATCATGTTCGGAATGAATTAGATCGCACTTTAGACCTTGTTTTGTCCTCCTCTACTAGTATTTTAATTTCTGAAACTAGTCCATTATCCCGTATCGATAAATATCACCCTTCACTTGAAATATCGGTTAACACACTGTCTAAGCCAAAGTATATCAAACCTAAGTATAATAAACGTTTTAATTTTGATAAAGGTAACTATGATGCTATACGTAGAGAAATCAAGGGTGTTGATTGGGGGACTCTCCTTTCAGACGACCAAGTTGACTTGGCGGTGGATTCCTTTTATTCAGTAATTAGCGAAATTATTGTTAAATACGTTCCTTTAAAAAAAGAAGCCTCCACTCACCCAATATGGTTCTCAACAGCACTAAAAAAGTGCCTTGCAGAAAAGAAAAAATTCCATAAAAAGTATAAAATGTATGGTAATCCCCGAGATAACGATACATTTTCCACGCTGCGTGCTAGATCCAAGTCTCTGTTGGAAGAATGTTATTCTGCTTTTATTAACGTAACTGAAGACGCTATCAAAACGAATACCAAAGCTTATTGGAGTTTTGTTAATAACAGAAAAGCTAAAAAAGGTATCCCAAGCACAATAACGCTTGGTAATGCCAGAGCTTCAGACGCAGCAGGAATTTGCGATTTACTATCGCAGTAATTTAGTTCAGTGTTCGAAGATTCCGCCCAATCAGTACTGCCATCACTCAAAATGTGTGAAAATGTGCTATCGGAATTTACTGTGTCAAAACATGATGTAACTCTTAAATTAAAGCAACTAAATATTAATAAAGGGGCAGGACCAGACCAAATACCACCTACATTCCTCAAAAGATGTGCTACTGAACTAAGTCTACCCTTGACAATTCTCTTTAATAAGTCTTTAAGAGCAGGGTCGTTTCCATCAGAGTGGAAACTTGCACATGTTGTTCCAATACACAAATCAGGTGATTATTCGTTATGCGAAAACTACAGACCGATAAGTATTCTTTCTTGTATCGCGAAAGTGTTTGAATCTGTAATATATGATCGAATTTATTATCATGTACAACCAGCTCTCTTTGAGCAACAGCATGGTTTTGTCAAGGGAAAGTCCACAATATCAAATCTATTGGAATATAAGGCATATCTTTGTTCAGCCTTCGCAGTAAGTGGTCAAGTTGACACAATATATACCGATTTTCGTAAGGCTTTTGACAAAGTGAATCATGCATTGCTTTCTCAGAAACTCAAGTGGTACGGCATTCATGGTAATTTGTTCCGATGGATACAGTCTTATTTAGAAAACCGTAGCCAATTAGTTACTGTAAAGGGGTATAAATCAACTGCCGTCATCATAAAATCAGGTATACCACAAGGATCTCATCTGGGCCCTCTATTTTTTCTTATTTTCATAAACGACCTAATCCCAAAACTAACCTGTCCTTGTCTATTATACGCAGATGACCTCAAAGTGTTCAAGAAAATTAATGACCTTAATGATTGTATTGACTTGCAAAATGATGCTAACACAATTGCTGACTGGTGCAAACAAAACTGTATGTACTTACACATAAAAAAATGTTTCATTGTTTCTTTTACCAACAAACGCAATAAAATAAATCAGGATTATATACTTGAAGGTCAAATTCTTAAGCGTAACTCAGTTGCAAAAGACTTAGGTGTTTACTTTGATGAAAAACTTACTTTCAGAAATCATTATGATTACATTATTTCTAAGTCATACAAAACATTAGGTTTTATTACCAGAACAACCAAACATTTCAAAAAACCATCCACATTTATACATCTCTTCTATGCTTTGATAAGAAGTACTCTTGAGTATGGTTCTGTTGTATGGTCTCCATTTTACCAAGTGCACTCCAAGCGTCTAGAACAGATCCAAAACAAAGCTCTTAAGATAGTTAGTTATAGGCTGAAAATAAGTCGCAAGCTACCGTCTTATCAGGAGAGACTACTTACATTTGGAGTTTCATCACTGCGTAATAGACGTGCTATACAAGATATTCTTTGCTTACATAAATTAATACACTGCAAAATTGTTTCCCCAAATCTTTTATCCCAAATCACCTTCAATATTAAGTCAAATCCCAGGCGTCGTCTTAATACGTTTATATTAAACGTCTATAAGAACAATACTTCATTTTACAATCCTTTAACACGAATGTGTCGCTCTTATAATGATATAGTTCTAACGGAGTCAGGTAAGGACATTGATGTCTTTGACAATAATGTAAATAAGCTACGTACTCAACTATTCCACTACTTCAAGTCAACTCCACATTAATTATTTATCGTCATAATAAACTTTTACTATATTGTCGTAAAATTTGTTAAATTTATAAATTGTTTTTTTTTTCAGTAAAATATAATACATAAATATGTTTACGGATAATTCATATTGCAACTGTATGTACGCGTTTTTGGTTTGTATTCCAGGTCAAAACTTTGTATATAATAGGTATTTATGTTACGTAAAATTGAATGTAAACTGTTGTGTACATCCAATAAAAGAATAGAATAAAAGAATAAGAACATTTATCCTAATTTATACATCACTATTAAACACTTATCTTCCTTAATTATTTGATAAATATCGCAACAGAAACTTTATAAGTTGGTGGATAGCCATTGGGAATAATTTATGAGATGATTCTGATAGGATCTTCATTTATTAAGCGTTTATATTTTGAATTATCGAAGTATAAGTTCAAAATTCGAATTGATGATTAGAGTGAGACTCTGAGGCTTCGAAGTTCTCAGAGAGTGATTTTAGGAATTGTTGAATTGTCGAGAGCTCTAAGTCTCAGTGAAGGCCGGCGTTACGCACGACCCAGGGTACGCGCGTAGCCCGACAATAGAAAAGGTTTCAAACTATTTGAAGTTCGTTTAGAATGCTTGGTTTAGCATGAGTAAAAATAGGGGCCGCGTAAGTTATAACTCGTCGTATACAGACCTTAAAAAGGGTTCGCTTGTTTCGCAGAGACATTTTACTGTGTCGGCCGAGCATGCTGTTGAGCCTATTAAGGTAAAATCGCGCGGTGCGTGTTACTTTCTTGATATAGGGCTTGAAAGTGAGCCTCATGTCAAGGGTGACGCCTAATATTTGGCGGTCTTATGCTATAGGTATTACCATTGCGAATACCTATTTTATTCAAATAAAACGTGAAATGTTAGTTATTTTAATATAATCTTAGACATAATCGTCTTTAGCGCAATAGTTAGGACTCCATCAGGCCTGATAAATTTGTTAACGTCCAGGGAGAGGGTGCTTTGCACAATCAGCGTTGTGTAAATCGCGCATCCGGTATGGAGTACTCACACCGCGGGTTGGTCGATATATTGTCTTTATCATCAAGAGACGAGTTAGAGAAAAAAAGGGAAACTTTCTCTTACGGCATGGACCAGTAAGTCGTCCTACCTGTACTGAGATGGAAGAAATGTATAACTGAAGTTACCTTGGATGGCTTTGGCAAGAAACCATATTAAAATAAGAGGTAGAGAAGAGAGGAGAGAATTATTTTGAAAAATTTTATAAATAAAACGAGCTTTGCCCCGTGGTTTCACGTGGGGATATTTTTAATTTCTCAGACATGCAGGTTTTCTCACGATGTTTTCCTTCAACACCAAGTACGTGGTCAATAAATAAATACGTGGTAGAAAAATTGCAATTAACAATTTCGTCGGTGCTAGCAGGATCTAACCTGAGTTACTCTCGTACTTTAAAACGTACAATAAGATTTAGCCGCTGAGCTACCACGGCTCAGGTGCTTTTATTGGGTGCTTAAGTTAAATTGTTACTTAATATCGCTTTGATTTAACTCATGATTGATAAAACGAGATTTTACAGAGAAAACTAATCTCATTAAACACTTAAAATGGGCTTGAATTTCTTCAGACAAATATATACAAATTTACGTACGTAATTTCGATTATTACTTGGAACGTTGTCAAAAACTTATGCATATGAAATTAATCTATACATATAAATATAATGTATAAGTAACAATGATTTATAAGTAATAATGTAAATAAGCGTCTGTTTGTCATGTCAAAATAACAGCTTTGCGGATAAACACTGACATCTAACAATACAAGTAACGTTGGACTGACTATACCATACAAAATATCTGTGCGGATTTGAAGCGCCACCATTTTCCGTACCGGGAACTAGAATTGACATAATATGCCAAAGTATGTTGTCTTATTTAAATCTTATCTCTCTATTTTGACCTTTTAATGTAAAACGAAATTATATTATTTGGTTTGATGGGGTATAATTTTAGTTACAAATAAGAATTACTTTTTACAATAATGAAAATGTGCGTGTAAAACTCGTCACCGGAAGAAAATTGATATAACATTCCACAAGTAAATGAATTTACAGCCAATATTCACAAATAATATAATTAACAAATTGAAACTATTTGATAATGTAATTTTGATAATGTAATTGTATGTAATTAAAAATATGTTACTAATCATATATCGTAATTACTAACATGTTTTGTTTTGATAAACAATAAAAGGAAGTCGAGAAGGTACCTTGTCTATAATACTTATCGATGTTATTTTATACCCATATCTGTTAACAACCAACGTCGCCGACAGCAGATATTTAACAAATAATGTTTATCAATTAACCGGTTCCCAACATAACCTAGACTAAAATTATGACTTAAAAACATAAGAATTTTAAAATTAAAATAATTCGAAATAAAATAATCATCTTTGTTCTAAACATTCCACAGACGTCTGTTTTATTAGATACGAAGCACTCAAGCTCACTTTGAAAAAGTGCAGTATACCGACACTAATATTATCTTGTAGTACCAGTATCATTATTATAAATGTATTAGATTATTATTTCGATTTTTATTTATTTCTTCTGTTCTCATTTTCCCTCAAACGCATCGACCATAGCCGAGTGTAGAAAGGTCGCCTGATAATGATTTTGTGTTTATTAAGACCTAAATTTGTTAACTAAGTTATTATATCAAGGGAATAAATTAACATTGAGACTGTAAACTTATCAATGTCCTTAGTGAGTTTGCGTGCGTTTGGGTGAGAAATAAGTCCTGCCTGAACGGTTTGCCGCCTTGCGCCATGGTAGAGGGGGCGGGGGGGTTGTATCCGTGGCTTGATAACCCATGCTAAAAGTAGGGGACTCACATGGCTGGCCCGAGGTGGTCACTCTGAGTGGGCTTGTCGAGCTCTTGGATGTGTGTTAGTGCGCTGCAGCTGGAGGAGATTCCTCTGCCTGTACCGCTGCAGTCGAGGTGGAGACACAAGGGAAGAGGAGTTTTGGTATGGCGATTGGCGATGCACCACTTGACTATCCTGAGACGTGGCACTGCTAGCCTTACGAGGAAGCTCAAAGTCGCTCAGTGAGCTATGGAGAGGACTTTGCTCGGGGTTTCTCCGCGTCGTAAACTTAGGAATGACGATATAGATGACCAATATCTTCGAATGTATTAGTAAGCTGAAGTGGCAACGGACGGACCATATAACTCAGCGGTAGTAGCCTCGTACTGGCAGGCGAAATGTAGAACATCCCCCTAGATGGAGTGACAACAGTAGTTAGGTTGTACCAGTTCTGGTGCAGTTTTAGTTAGGTTGTACCAGTTCTGGCGCACTGAGTCTGAAGTACGACGTTCGTCGACTCACGATCCTAAAAAAAAAAAAAAAAAAAAAAAAAGTTTTGGCATGATCTGATCACGAATCTGCGGTCCATTTTTGCGTAGGATGCACGGTTCCGGAGATGTGCAGATCAATTAACTCTTATCTAATTGATATCCGCTGCGAGCCTCAACCGTCGTTAGCGCTCCATTGTCCTTATCTACTTATCTATTGTTGATTGACTACCGTCATTATCTATTATTCGTCAGCGTGTGGGTCGGCTTATGCTATTGTATTATACTCCTTTGTTCCTATCTACAACACTAATCTGACTCATTAATAAAACACATTACCTAATTTTGTTAAAATTTTTATTTATAAAATACAAAATCTTATTACTTATTGTCTATAAAATAGGAGCGAAACATCTAATCCACTAAAATATCGTTGTACAATGTGTTCCCTGTAAATATACTCGTAAAACTATGCATTGAACATCCCTGAAACTTATATAGCAAATACATTAAGCAATAGTCGCCACAAACTGAAGTCCACTCATTCTGAATCCTATCAACATTCCAGTTCCATCTTTTACAATTTCTTTTAAAAAACTCTAGATGATATCGTACAGGTGCCCGTCCGAATGAATCAAAATATTGACCGACGTCATTCGTATCGATATATAAAGCTACCCAATGTGACCCTGGTTTATCATCTGTATCCAAATTGCATATTATATACGTTGGTACGTGGGTGTACATGGGTAGTTTATTGGCAGCATAAACATTATTTTCTAGAGTGGGGTGAATCTTTTTCAGATGTTGTTGTACATCTAGTGTATCCATAATATTACTGCTATTAGTAGATTATTACAGTACCAATCTACTCAAGGACTAATATAGGAATGATCAATTATAGTGATTTTTAAATATTAAATTGCATTCTTTGTGTTATACAAATCGTATTTGAGTCACCAATACACTAAACAAGACACGACAGGAAGGACGTAGGAATGTAGAGATAAGCAACAGAATGTAAGGTAAGCTTGTTGACGCATAAAGATACTATCAATTCTACTGCAGAAATTCTTTAGATTAGAATTATTACTCACTGGTACTATATAAGACCAAGCAACTGCAGTCATGGAGCTAGTGTATGGTCGTTTGACCGCAGTGGATCTATCAATACTACGTTTGTGTTACTTCAACGCATCAAAGGCCATGGATGTAAGTGTTTATTCTATTGACAAACTTACTTTTCTTTCTGTTATTTTCTTACGTGTGTATGATTTAGTGTTAACAAATTATATTTAAATATTATGTGTGTGTATATGGTTAAGCCGTGGTAGCTCAGATGGTTAGCGCAAAATGTAAAATTCACAGTACGCGACCCGGGTTCGATCCCCGCCGGCACCAATTAAAATGTTAATTACAATTTTAAGTGCTGATTTACCACGTTACGTGCTCAGCGGTGAAGGAAAACATCGTGAGGAATGCATGTCTGAGAAAATTTCGAAGGCATGTGAAGTTTGCCAACACGCATTGAGGTATCGCAGCGAACATTTTCTAGCCCTAAAACCCTCTCAAAAATGAGAGGAGGCCTATGTTCAGCAGTGGACTTTAATAGGTTGTAACTTTAGCTTTTTTAACTTTTATGATTAAGTGTTAACAAATTGATATTAACATGATAACTGTGTTGTTGCAAAAATCATTGAGCTTCGATGAAAATACCTATAAACAGTATTACTACTCGCCACTCTCCTCTCAAGAAGAGAGTGATGACATCGTCATTAATAATAACACATGCGATGGTGGAAAAAGAAAATCGCAATCGATTGATCATTTTTTTTGAAGCTGAATCAAAAATAAAAAAGAGGAAGCTGTTATCATCAACCGTAGCACGAGCCACTAGAGATGGTGTATCATACATTTCTACTAATTCTGACGACGGAGACCAAGCGACGCATCTCATCAAAATTGAAATGTACGATATGAAGAAGCTATCCAAGATTCCATCTACTGATCATTGGAAACATGATTCCACGAGGATTAAATATTACGTAAAGACTAATAAGGATAGCATCTACGACAACACAAACGCCCTCGTATACAATATTACAAAGACAATAGCAGAAAGTGAAAAAGTTAAAAAATACTTTTTTAACAATGACAGTCATTAGCTGATCATTAGTGAATGTGATTCTGTTTACTTAAATTACTTCCGTGTACTCATTATATTCTATTTCTAATCCTTTGTTAGACTTAAATATCGGAAATTATTTTAAATTTGGGTATCAGTTGGTCTACCAACACTGAACTGTTACTTACTCTGCTACCTAATTTCTTCTTTACTATAAGGATGGCAAACTTCAGTGAAGTGTGCACCAGTGCTTTCTTTTCCACAACCATGGAAGAGAATACGGAACTATTCAACAGCGAATTAAATCAGGAGTTGTCTAAAGTTTGTGACGAAATGGAGAATGATCAACTGTTCGATTCATCGTATGATGATGAGTTGTATAATCACTGTGCGATGGTTGAAACACAGTTTAAGTAAGTAAAATAAACATTCATTTCGATCATAATTTACACAATGTCTTGTACAGTTTTTAATAAATTTAAACATTTTAGTAGTCAACCACTACAACTTGGAAGAGGAACGAAGCGAACGAGCAGCAAAGAACCCAAGATCATCAAAAAACCAACAACGGAAGCAGAAGCGCCTACCTCTGCAGGGAACAGTATCAGTAACGATGATCGAGTGGAATGTCTAACGTGTCATATATTTATCAAGAAACGGTATTTAGCTAATCATTTTAAAAGTAATGTTCACAAAAATAATCTTTTAAATTCACATAATTCTTTATCAAACGTTAGTGTTATTGAATCTGCTTTTGGAAATAGGATTTTAACTTATAAAATCAAGAGTAGAGTAGATAGTTCGACATTGGTAAATTTTGAAACTCCTGAACTATTTTTAAATTCTATTAAAGATGATATTTTATTTTTAATACAAGAGTGTATTCATCAACACATAATTTTTAAAGTAAACTTCATATTGCATGCTGATTTTGTTCAACAAACTAAAGATATTCATGATACGTTCGATTTTCAAACGCTTAACTATATTATTTGTCAAGGAGATGACTTAAATATTTTTTTTCATCTTTAAATGATACAATTACTACTAAAATTAGTGCATTTGAAAAAAAAGATAGTGGATGGAGTCTAAAAAACATAAAATCTATAGACATGAATGTTAATAAATTTAACCCCCTACGCGGTACTTCATACATAGATCTTCCTCGTGACACAAAATTAAAAAAGGCTGTTATAAATGTAAAAAGCAAGGATTATTGTTGTTTTAAATGGGCGTTACTCTCGGCGTTATATCCCGTAAACAAAGTCACGGATCGTGTATCATCGTACGTTAAACATGCAAATAAACTTAAATTTGATGGTATTTCCTTTCCAGTTAAAATTTCTGACATAGCAAAAGTAGAGAAATTAAATGATATTAGTATTAATGTTTTTGGGTTAGAATATAATAAAGAAAAACGATGTAATTCTATAGTAGGTCCATTATTTTTAACAAAGTGTCGTAAAGATAGACATATCAATTTATTATTTTTTTCAAGGATACAAAAAATCATTATTGTTACATAAAAAATTTATCGCGGTTAGTTAGTAAACAAATTTCAAAAGACGGTCACATCATGTACATTTGCGAAGCATGTCTACTTCACTTTCCATCTAAGGAAAGTTTAAATAACCATGAACAATACGATTGTGCCCACATTTGTACAGAATTACCAAACAGTGAAACTTTTAAAAAAAAGAATTGGTTTGGTCAACCTATTTTAAATGATAAAATTAAATTTGATAGTTATGAAAAAAAGTTGAAGATACCATTCGTAGTTTATGCTGATTTTGAAGCATTTTTAAAACCAATAGAATCATGTTCTAACGATCCTTCCAAACCTTTCACACACAATATTCAGAAACATGAAGTACATAGTTTTGGTTATTATATAAAATGTTCATATGATGATAAATTATCAAAATATGTAACGTATTGCGGACCCAACTGTGCACAAGTGTTTATGGAAAGTTTATCTAACAATCTCAAAGAAATAAATAGACTTCAAAAATATCCTCCACTTCCGCTAACAAATGAAGACAAAAACCAAATTTCAAATGCAACCATTTGTCATATTTGTGAAACAGAGTTAGCAGAACATTTTTATGATTTTGATTGGTACACCGGTAGTTTTATAGGTGTTGCTCACGAATCATGTAGCTCGAAGTTCAGAAAACCTCGTTATATACCAATATTTTTACACAACCTTAGTCACTATGATGCTCATTTTATTGTTCACGCGTTAAACTTTTGTGATGGTGAAGTCGAAGTTATCCCTCAAAATAAAGAAAAATATATATCCTTTTCCAAAAAATTAAAAATGAATAACCACGAAATTATATTAAGATTTATAGATTCATTTAAGTTTTTATCATGTAAATTAGAAGAATTGGCCAAAAATCTCAGTAATGATCAATTTCAAGAATTACGTAGAAATTATCCTAATGATGAAGATTTCTTTCGTTTAAAACGGAAAGGCGTTTATCCATATGAACTTATGACTAATTATGATAGTTTAAGCCTAACATCGCTCCCCGAACAAAAATTTTTTTATAGCTCGCTCACAGATTCCCATATTTCAAATGATGATTACAATCATGCTAAAGATGTTTGGGAACACTTTGGGTGTTGTAATATGCTATATTATTCAAACCTGTATTTAAAAACAGACGTTTTACTTTTAACCGATGTATTTGAAAACTTTAGAAAGTTATGTATTAATACTTGTGATTTAGACCCTGCCCATTATTACACAGCACCCGGTTTAAGTTGGGATGCAATGTTAAAATATACAAAAATAGAATTAGAACTTTTAACAGATTATGAGAAAATTGCATTTATTAGATCAGGTATCAGGGGTGGTGTATCTCAATGTAGTAATCGTTATGCTAGAGCTAATAACAAATATATGGGGGATTATGATGCAGGGAAACCAAATTCATATATCACATATTTTGATGCCAACAATTTATATGGTTGGGCTATGTCTCAATGTCTTCCTACTGGTGGATTCGAATGGGTAAATCCGAATACAGAATTTAATGTGTCTGAGACATCGAACTTCGGTTTTATTTTAGAAGTTGATTTGGAATATCCAGATGAACTTCATGATTTACATTCGGACTTTCCTTTATGCCCCGAATACATTTGTGCAGGCAATATTAATGAAAACAAACTGGTCCCAAATTTAAATAATAAAGATAAATATGTAATTCATTACAGAAATTTAAAGCAGTGCATAGAAATGGGGGTTAAATTAACTAAAATTCATAGAGTTTTAAAATTTAAACAGTCTCGCTGGTTGAAGATGTACATAGATCTAAACACAAAATTAAGAACGTTAGCAAAATCAGATTTCGAAAAAGATTTTTATACATTAATGAATAATTCGGTCTTCGGAAAGACTATGGAGAATATTGAAAAAAGGGTTAACATAAAATTAGTTACACACTGGGAGAACCAGGGCAAAGCTTTAGGTGCTCAAGATCTAATCGCTAAACCACAATTTCATAGTCTTTCAGTATTTTCGGAAAACCTAGTTGCGGTTCAGTTGCGAAAAACAAAGTTAATATATAACAAACCAATTTATTTAGGGTTTTGCATTTTAGATATTTCAAAAACATTAATGTATGATTTTCATTATAACTATATGGTGAAAAAGTTTAGTAAAATCAAATTATTGTATACAGATACGGATAGTTTAATATATCATATATTTACAGATGATTTTTACTCTGATATAAAACCTGACCTTTCATCATACTTTGATACCTCAGCTTATGATGCAAATAATATTTTTGAATATCCAAAATTAAATAAAAAGAAATTAGGTTTTTTTAAAGATGAAAATAATGGTAAAATCATGAAAAAATTTGTGGGTTTACGATCCAAAATGTACGCTTTTAACTTAGAGAATAAGACTATAGCCAAGGCAAAGGGGGTAAATAAATGTATCACTAAAAAGATGATCATGGATAATTATAAGTCTTCTCTATTTAATAAAAAAGTGCAATATTATAGTATGCTTAGATTTAAATCAATTAAACACACAATTTTTACACAAAAATTAAATAAGATTGGTTTATCATATAATGACACAAAGAGGCATATTTTAGATAATAATATTGAAACATTAGCTTGGGGTCATTATAAACTGCGTTAAGTGTTGATAGTTTTTAATTTTATGTCTGCATGTAAATAAAATTTGTATTGATTGTAAAATAATGATAATAATATAATATGACGTAGAGTTTATTACATATTTAATCGTTGTTTTATTGTAAATAATTTAAGTTAATTGTTGTTTACATTTGCGTGTGTGTGTGTGTGCATTTATTTGAGGTTGAGTTGATTGTAAAATTATGATGTACTAATTGTGTTAGAAATAGTATACAGATCATTCTGTTTTATATAATGTTTGCAATATATATTAATTGTTAACACCAACACTTTCATTTTTTATTTCACCCCTTAGAACTTTAGACGTGTGTAATGTTTCAATTTATCCATCCGTTTACTGCTATTGTGGCGGGGCCAAGTGGATGTGGGAAGTCAAATTTTGTAACAAATTTCATAAAATCAGTTACAGAAATATGTAATTGTGATTTTAATCAGATCACATGGTGCTTTGATGAAATGCAAACTTTATATAATTTACCAAATTTTAACTACCATCAAGGAATTCCAAATGTTAATATGTTTGACGGTGAAAACCCACATCTTGTTATTATTGATGATCTAATGAGAGAGTCCGATGGAAGAATTGTGGATATATTTACAAAAGGTAGTCATCACAGGAATCTTGTGTATTTTATTTAACACAAAATTTATTTCATCAGGGTAAAGGGCAAAGAGACATATCCTTAAACTCAAGTTATATAATATATTTTAAAAACCCTCGAGATAAAACTCAAATAAGATATTTAGCACGACAAGTGTCACCAGATAACCCAAAATTTATTGAAGATGCCTACAGGGATGCAACTCTAGAGGCGCATGGATATTTAATGGTAGATTTAAAACAGAATACCAATGATTTTTGTCGTATCAAGACAAATGTCTTCCCATTTAATGGTTTCTGCACAGTCTACGTCCCCACAAAAGAGTTTAAATACACCAAGAATCAAACATTTCAAATCATTGCTAAATGATGCATCGTCGACTCACAACGCATAAACATTTGCTAAACGCTTTGCATACGCTTAAACCAAAATATCAAAGAGCATTACTTAAAACGTGTGATGAAGAAGAAATTAACTGTATTTGTGAGTGTATTCATAACGTTTTACAAGGAAAAGTACCTCTTAAAGATCAAGATAAACAAAAATTGAATAAACACAAAAATATACTCCGTCAACTAGTGCGTAAGTGTAAACATAAACTAAGAAAAAATATAATTATACAAAAAGGAGGGGCTTTCTTACCAATAATATTAGGTGCAATATTGAGTGGATTAGTGAGTGGACTAGCCAGTTAACATGGAAAATGCAAAGAAAATGATACTTATCGAACCTGGATTGATTGAAAAATTAAAACAAGAAAATAAGGTTAATACGAGTAGTAGTTTATCTCGATTAGATATCGAAATGCAAAATATTATGAATAGTAAGACGGAAGACCGAAAGAAATGGATGTTATATTTACAAACACTGCAAAGATACCTTCATTTTACCGAAGAGGATCGTCAACCACTCAGATTACCAATTTATTCTGATACATCTAATGAAGATTCAAACGAGTCTAAAATTGGTTTTAAAAATAAAGATAGAGATCTAAAAACTTCAGTTGATGCTGAATCTTTGTTGGAGGAGAATCGATCCATCAAAAGTAAAGAAAATGTTGAAAATCCACTTTGCACACCAGCTCAAATACTCAGTTTAATACCAAAAACTTATAATAAAAAAGGACAGTTATTATTAAACTTAGTTGAAACAAGTAGAGGTAAAATACATTGGGATAATGAAGGTACAGTCACAATTGATAATGAAAAAATTCCTGGAAGTAATATTGTTGATTTAATAAATGATTCACTAAGACCCTTAAAAAGAAGTGATCCAGTAGGTTGGGATAGATTTGCTGAAGCATTAAAAGATATTAAAGTACCACTTACTTATATTGGAAATCCAAAGAGATGTGAGTTTATTAACCAACTTCAAGCAAAAGATCTGAACAAACCCTCTGAGATTGAATTTCAAGAGTTTTCTACACCGAGCAGTAGAGATAAAAAGTCTACAACTAAAATACGTAAAAGGCTTGAGTGGGAAAAATGGACCCCGTACTAGAAGAAATTAACAGGATTTATTATGATCCATCTAATCCCGCTGGTTTTGGTAGTATTGATAAATTATCAAAAGCCATGAAGTGTAAAATGAATAAAAAGCAAGTAAAGGAATGGTTAAAATCACAAGAAACATACACATTACATAAACCCATTCGAAAAAAATTCCCGCGTAATAGGTAATGAAATGAACTGTGGCAAGCTGATTTAAGTGATATGCGAACTTATTCTCAATATAATGATGGTTTCAAGTATATACTTTGTGTTATTGATGTATTTAGTAAATATGCTTTTGCAAGACCAATGAAAAAGAAAAACTCAGAAACAACTAAAGAATGTTTTGAAAGTATATTTACTGAAAGTAATTTAACACCTACTCACATACAATCTGATAAAGGTACAGAATTTGTTTCAAAAGATGTACAAAAATACTTTAAATCCAAAAAGATTAATTACTATACCACTAACAATCCTGACATTAAGGCCAGTATTGTTGAACGATTTCAAAGAACACTAAAAATGAAAATATGGCGTTGTTTCACTCATAATAAAACTTATAGATATATAGATGTTTTACAAGATTTAATATACTCTTACAATCACAGCTTTCACTCTAGTATTAAGATGTGCCCATGTGATGTAAATTCCAACAATATTATGACAGTTTGGACTAATCTTTATGATAGACGGTCAAACAAACTTTCTTTAGAAAATCCTAAACCAAATTTCAATGTGGGTGATTATGTTCGAATAACTAAATATAAACATGCTTTCCAAAAAGGATATGAATCAAATTGGAGTGATGAAATATTTATTATATCTTCAATAATTGATAGATCTCCATGGGTTGTTTATACAATAACAGATTGAATAAAACTATTATTTACTTACGGGGTCCCCCCCGTGACCATGGGCGCTGTAAAGCACCCGAAACGTCGGGATAATAATAAAAATAAATTAAAGTAATTAAACGCGATAAAATCCGTAAATAATAGTTTTATTCAATGTGTAGTGGTCGCGTAAATTTAAGAAATCACAATAACAGATTTACAAAATGAACCAATAGTTGGTACTTTTTATGAAAGAGAATTACAGAAAATCACTTACAACCCCACCTCACAATATAAAATAGATAAAATAATTGACACTCGTTACTCAGGTAACAGAAAAGAAGTATTAGTGAAGTGGAAAGGTTATCCAGATAAATTTAACAGTTGGATTTTAGCTTCTAGTTTAAAACAAATATGAATAAAGAAAGTTTTTATTTAACTTTGCTCAGCAATAGTTCAATGGAATACTTTCCTGATAACAAGACCACAAATTTTTCTACGAAATTACCGAAAGCTATTAAATTAGAAGGTGAATGGTCGGTTGGAGTTGTCGAGTTTCAATATCCATGTACCATGTTTACTGTTCAAGATCATGAAAATGTTATATACATTACAAAATCTATGTTAATGCCTAATGAAGATAAACCATCCACAGTGTACTACAAAAAACATATTCCAGCTACCAACTATGATAACGTTGAGCATATTTTAAGAGTGTTAAATGGTATCGGAGAGAACTTGAAATTTCGCTATGATGAAATAACAAAATTTGTGTCTATTTCTGTTTTGGATAAAAATATAACATCCGTAACATTATCACCCAAATTAAGTTTACAACTAGGTTATGAACCAAATAAAAATCTCCTAGAGAGAAATTTTGGAAAGTGTCCTGCTAATTTACACTTAGGGTTACCACCTCAACTCTTTCTATATTGTGACATTATCGATCCTCAGATTGTGGGTGATGTTATGACTCCTTTACTAAGAGTCATTTCATTAGATCCTACAAAATACATTTATGGTGCAAATAAAGTGCACGTTTTCTCTCAACCTCACTACTTACCTGTTATGCGAAGAGAGTTCGATACGCTGGAAATAGTTATAAGATCGAGCACAGGACAAAAAATACCATTCCAGTTTGGAACTGTGTGTATTAAACTACATTTCCGAAAATTATAATAATGAATTCTCTTCGTGATCATCATAAATGTCCATATGAAAATTATTATACACATCAAGCTGGGTCAGGAGTTGGAGTAATTTATAAGGGTGCACCATACCAACGCGGTCATGGTATTGGGAGCTTCTTAGGGGGGTTATTTAGATCAGTTTTACCTTTACTTTCAAGTGGTGCTCGAGTGATTGGTAAGGAGGCATTAAGCGCTGGAGTAGGACTTTTATCGGATATGGTTCAAGCGCGTCCTATGGAAGCCTCAATAAAAGATCGTCTAAAGCAAGTTAGTACGAATTTAAAACGAAAGGCTGATGAGAAAATTGATCAATTTAACATGACAGGATCTGGGTATAAAACTAAAAGAAAACGATTGACCTCGTTCATTCCACCATTAACTGCTAAAGTGAAAGCTGCGAAAAAACTTGGTCTAAGGCCAAAAAATAACAAAGATATATTTTCAAATTAAATATGTCTTTCCTTCATAATCATTCTTGCGAGTGCGTTAAGTCAGAATTGGATTTGTTTGCACTACCGTCTACACAAACTAGCATTAAAAATGGATTGTGGATTCATTATAAACCAATTTCATCTCTTGGTGATGATGGACCTATCGAGTTTCAAGTTCCTGGGACAGGCGATGACTACATAGATTTGTCTCATACATTACTCCACATAAAGGCAAAAGTATTAAATCAAGATTCAACTAACTTGATATCTACTACAATAGTAGCACCTGTAAATAATTGGCTGCATTCACTTTTTAGTCAACTTGATGTTTATTTAAACCAAAAACTTGTATCACCACCTAATAATACCTATGCATATCGAGCATACATGGGAACTCTTTTAAACTATGCTCCTGCTGCTAAACAATCTCATCTTACTTGTAGTCTTTGGTATGATGATACAGCAGGAAAAATGGATTCTACGGATGGTAAAAACATAGGATTTATTAAAAGACAGGAATTGATTAGTGAAAGTAAGGAAATAGAAATGATTGGTCATCTTCACGGTGACATTTTCAACCAAGATAAATTTTTAATTAATGGTGTTGAAATGAGTGTTAAATTGGTTCGATCGAGAGAGAGCTTTAATTTAATTGCTGGGTCAAACGATGTAAAGTTTAAAGTTTGCATTACGGACGCAACTCTTATTGTTCGACGAGCACGAATTAATCCAAGTGTATTACTCGCACATCAAAAAGTTTTAGCTTCTACCACTGCTAAATATCCTATTACTCGAGCTGAAGTAAAAGTTTTAACAATTTCATCGGGTGTTCAAGGAAAAACTCTTGATAATATATTTTTACCCAGTACCCAAAAGATGTATAATTGGATTTGTGAACAATTCTGCATTTAATGGTTCCCTTACTAAAAATCCATTTAACTTTGAAAACTATGGTATTAATTCTTTCAGCTTATATATTGATGGTCAACAAATACCTTCAAAAGCTTTGCAACCATCTTTTAATAATAGCATATTTACATCAGCATATCATACTCTATTCTCGGGAACTGGTATTCACTTTCTTAATGAAGGAAATGGAATCTCTTGTGAACAGTATGCCAAAGGTTACTGTCTATTAGCATTTGACTTAACTCCTGATTTATCAGCCAACTCATCAGCTCATTGGAATCTCATAAAGCATGGTAGTGTAAGATTAGAAGTACGATTTGAATCCTCACTAATACAAACAATTAACTGTATAGTTTATGCTGAGTTTGATAATATTATTGAGATAGATAAAAACAGAAATGTTACTGTAGACTATAGTAGTTAAGGTTATAATATGTGTTGTGTGTTAGATTTTATGAGTTATGTGTAATGCATTTTGTGTGTATGTAACTATGTGAAACATTATAAAATTAAATAAAACAAATTGTATGCAATATATTATTTTTTATTTCTTTACAAATATTCTATTTAATCTAATACAAAACTCTGTTCGAGTTTAAATTTTACATAAGCACACTGACTAAACCACTGAACATGCTGCTGCCAAGGATCATCATCATCTTCCCAATCTTTTAAGCCACCACCACAATGGAAACACTTGGTCCTGTCTGCATGGCCAGTATAAAAGAAACCGGCTTCTGCAAGATCTTCAGGTTTCTGTCGCATAACGAGAGGCCAGTTTTCGAAACTGAGCAACCGGCTAGATTTTGAACTGAAGAATGGATATTCAGCTCTTGAGTACTGCATATTCTTCTCGTTTTCATCTCCACTCAGTGTTGTAGTTTTGTTCTTCAATGATGTGTTCTGTACACGTATGCCACACTCATCTCTTTCTTCTGCTCTTGTCTTCCTGTAATTTAAGTAAACAGAATCACATTCACTAATGATCAGCTAATGACTGTCATTGTTAAAAAAGTATTTTTTAACTTTTTCACTTTCTGCTATTGTCTTTGTAATATTGTATACGAGGGCGTTTGTGTTGTCGTAGATGCTATCCTTATTAGTCTTTACGTAATATTTAATCCTCGTGGAAGCATGTTTCCAATGATCAGTAGATGGAATCTTGGATAGCTTCTTCATATCGTACATTTCAATTTTGATGAGATGCGTCGCTTGGTCTCCGTCGTCAGAATTAGTAGAAATGTATGATACACCATCTCTAGTGGCTCGTGCTACGGTTGATGATAACAGCTTCCTCTTTTTTATTTTTGATTCAGCTTCAAAAAAATGATCAATCGATTGCGATTTTCTTTTTCCACCATCGCATGTGTTATTATTAATGACGATGTCATCACTCTCTTCTTGAGGGGAGAGTGGCGAGTAGTAATACTGTTTATAGGTATTTTCATCGAAGTTCAATGATTTCTGTAACAACACAGTTATCATGTTAATATCAATTTGTTAACACTTAATCATAAAAGTTAAAAAAGCTAAAGTTACAACCTATTAAAGTCCACTGCTGAACATAGGCCTCCTCTCATTTCTGAGAGGGTTTTAGGGCTAGAAAATGTTCGCTGCGATACCTCAATGCGTGTTGGCAAACTTCACATGCCTTCGAAATTTTCTCAGACATGCATTCCTCACGATGTTTTCCTTCACCGCTGAGCACGTAACGTGGTAAATCAGCACTTAAAATTGTAATTAACATTTTAATTGGTGCCGGCGGGGATCGAACCCGGGTCGCGTACTGTGAATTTTACATTTTGCGCTAACCATCTGAGCTACCACGGCTTAACCATATAAACACACATAATATTTAAATATAATTTGTTAACACTAAATCATACACACGTAAGAAAATAACAGAAAGAAAAGTAAGTTTGTCAATAGAATAAACACTTACATCCATGGCCTTTGATGCGTTGAAGTAACACAAACGTAGTATTGATAGATCCACTGCGGTCAAACGACCATACACTAACTCCATGACTGCAGTTGCTTGGTCTTATATAGTACCAGTGAGTAATAATTCTAATCTAAAGAATTTCTGCAGTAGAATTGATAGTATCTTTATGCGTCAACAAGCTTACCTTACATTCTGTTGCTTATCTCTACATTTCTACGTCCTTCCTGTCGTGTCTTGTTCAGTGTATTGGTGACTCAAATACGATTTGTATAACACAAAGAATGCAATTTAATATTTAGAAATCACTATAATTGATCATTCCCATATTAGTCATTGAGTAGATTGGTACTGTAATAATCTACTAATAGCAGTAATATTATGGATACACTAGATGTACAACAACATCTGAAAAAGATTCACCCCACTCTAGAAAATAATGTTTATGCTGCCAATAAACTACCCATGTACACCCACGTACCAACGTATATAATATGCAATTTGGATACAGATGATAAACCAGCGTCACATTGGGTAGCTTTATATATCGATACGAATGACGTCGGTCAATATTTTGATTCATTCGGACGGGCACCTGTACGATATCATCTAGAGTTTTTTAAAAGAAATTGTAAAAGATGGAACTGGAATGTTGATAGGATTCAGAATGAGTGGACTTCAGTTTGTGGCGACTATTGCTTAATGTATTTGCTATATAAGTTTCAGGGATGTTCAATGCATAGTTTTACGAGTATATTTACAGGGAACACATTGTACAACGATATTTTAGTGGATTAGATGTTTCGCTCCTATTTTATAGACAATAAGTAATAAGATTTTGTATTTTATAAATAAAAATTTTAACAAAATTAGGTAATGTGTTTTATTAATGAGTCAGATTAGTGTTGTAGATAGGAACAAAGGAGTATAATACAATAGCATAAGCCGACCCACACGCTGACGAATAATAGATAATGACGGTAGTCAATCAACAATAGATAAGTGGATAAGGACAATGGAGCGCTAATGACGGTTGAGGCTCGCAGCGGATATCAATTAGATAAGAGTTAATTGATCTGCACATCTCCGGAACCGTGCATCCTACGCAAAAATGGACCGCAGATTCGTGATCAGAGCATGCCACAACCTTTTTTTTTTTTTTTTTAGGATCGTGAGTCGACGAACGTCGTACTTCTGACTCAGTGCGCCAGAACTGGTACAACCTAACTACAAGTGCGCCAGAACTGGTACAACCTAACTACTGACAACCTGGTAAGACATGTAGGAAATTTGTGCGTTGGGGCTCAGGACCGTGCTTTGTGGCTTTTTTGGGGGGAGTCCTATGTTCAGCAGTGGACTTGTGAAGGGCTGTAATGATGATGAATGATGATGGCATCGTATTAATATGATACGTAAACAGAATGGGCGTTACGGATAGAGGCCTACTCGTAATGTCCATTCTATTTATTTAGGTATAGGTGGGGAAAGAATTTTTATCGACATATTTTGTCACACAGTCTTATCTCTATTATTAGTTCCGTGGACGTTCATTTCTGCTATCAGCGCCAAAATAGCGCAAATCAAATCTCACTGTGTATAACCAGTACTTATAGAGAGGTGAGTGAAATGAAAGTATATATGGTACTTATAACAGACACAATTTTTTTAAATTTTTATCTATCTCTCTGTTTGTTCCGGCTAGTCTCCGAATGGCTGGACCTGATGGGACTTTCACTAGCAGATAGCTGATATTATAAGGAGTAACTGTGGCTACGTTTATTTTAGAAAAAGAATTAGGCGAACGAGCAAAAATACTAAAACCCTAAATTACACGCGTACGAAGTTGCGGGAAACAGCTAGTCATTATTAAATTAAAATTATTTTATAGAAGTATATATGTCCCACTGCTAGGCACAGGCCTCTTCTCTCAGAAGAGATGAGGCCTGTGCCTAGCAGTGGGATATATATAGGACTTAACCTTAGCTTTAACTTTTTACGGATTAAAACATTTGACACAAAATATTTAAAATATATAAACGCCAAAAATTTAACTTCTTGAGAATGTTTGAACACTGGTTAGCTTTTCTTCTTATACACACGTCCACAGCATGGCAAGGGCCTCTGCCGTTGTAAGGGGAACTTGCTTTAATTGCCACGCCGGGCAAGTCGTTTGATGATCGCAAAATAAGACGTCTCGAAACTTTCACGCTGCTGTCCGTCGGCACTGTGGGTATTTTACGTCTGATGTAAACGATATGGTTATATTCATACTTTTCAACCGGAAGCCATTATATTTTTCTGATGAAATATGGCGACTACTCTTACGCAGCCACAACAAGTTATTATTTTAATAACTTATTAACGGCTAAATAGATTTTATGGTAAAAAAGAAACAATACAAATATATTTTTAATTCTTCAAAATAAGATACCGTGGTATGATATAAACATAATGGGTGCTGGTTATCTGAAGTAATTTAATAGTAATAAAATATTGTTAGAGACCATGGTAGTGTAGGAACGCGTTATTGCGGAGAAAAGATTTATCAGTTGGACGTGTTGGTGAATATAGTGTCAGTAAGTATTCTTGATGATTGACTTGTGAAATTTGAAACATGTCAACGTCAATGTTTGCAAATTCTTTAAATGCCCATTTCGTGTATAGAGTCAGTGTTAATTATCTATGAAGTACAAAATTGTAAACAATACGTAAATCACTTAAATGTTTTAATCTTGTGGAAGATCGCAATCTTAATTAAAAGCTTTTTATATTAATTAATTAAGGACTTGTCGTTGGTTTGTTTGTTGTTAGCGTTAGTTACCTAAACTTTTACTTGCAATTGCTATTGCTAGTTAAAGTTTACGTAACTTAAGATAAATTTAAATCGTTATTATTCAAGAAATAACAATATTTTTACTTTGTGTTATTGCGTCAAATCAACTTAATGTTAATAAATCATGCTGAAGGTATCCGAAATGAGGTCATCATTAAGGCCTTTCACAAGTCCACTGCTGAACATAGACCTCCCCCAGGGAATGTCACACGGCATAGTCCTGAGCCACAGCTTGCAACCATAGACATCCTGCGTATCATACCAGGTCATCACTGCATCTAGTGGGGGGCCACCTACACTTCGCTTACCTTTCCTCCCCATCCGTTGTATGTTATATGGCCAGCCCTTTGCCACTTCAGCTTACTCTGTTGATCTGTTGGGCTATGTAACTTTAGTTCTACGGCGGATATACTCATTTCTAAGTCTATCATGAAGAGAAACATTCCTCTCCATAGCTTTAGACCTAGATGACGAAGTCAGACTTATCTAGTCGGACTATTTGTCATAGGTAAATAAATATACTCGTCCAGAACTTTGACCTTAGTGCTCCCAGCAACTACCGGCATATTAGGTGTGACATGAACTTTACACATGACTTTTGTTTTGTCCATGTTCACGACTGGACATATCCGTTGTGTCACATAATTGAGCATAGTGTTTAGATCATCCAGCGATTCTACCATTAGGACTATATTGACCGCAAATTGGAGATGAGTAGTGAATTACTCACTGTATCTTTTCCAGTTTAGTAGCTTGAAAACGTTTTACAATGCTGGCTTAAAGAGTTTCGGGAATACAATATCAACTTATCCTTTTTACGTGGTAGAGCCACGTTGAAGCTATAACATGATTGTAGCACGAACGCGTCAGCTCGATCAGTAAGGAATCATGCTCTCACGGAATCCCATCGTAAATTATAAGCCCAATTCGGACACCTTTTTTACCAGAAACGAGGCATTCCATCGTAGTTCTCAGGAGCGATAACTAATCTGCATTTTGATTCTTAATCGAAGATAAACGAAGATGTCTATGTGCACAGCATCCACTTAGCATCAGGTGAACACTCGTTTGTCACACCCATTTCATATTAAAAAAAAAACATGTCTTGTACTTTCCTTTACGAAATGAGCTGTCGTCATACATGGTATTCTGTATAGTTGTGAACCGCTCGTATATATGTAGTTAAAATTTGGTATTTTGTGCGAAACTCTGCTTACATGGCCCCACATTTCAAAATGTTGAACATTTTAAAGTGTTGAAATGTTTTTGAGATATGTGTAGAGATGTTATTCATATTTAACAATTTTAAAGTTATTTATACACTAAATATATTTTTTGCAAGACTAATGACAAGAAGAAGAAAAAATATTTACAGAAATGCGAATTATAGTAGGGTAGCGAACACGTAGTGATCGTTGTTGTACGTAGTGAAGTGTGTTTAAATAATTTCGGTTCTGTTTTTTCGCGACCATTTCCTTCGCCGCCGAGCACGTGGTAAATCAGCACTTAAAATTGCAAATTAACAATTTCATTGGTGCCGGCGGAGATCGAACCCGGTTTGCTCGCATACTGTGAAATTTAGAGTGAGATTAGCGCTCAGAGCCATCAGAGCTGACACTAGTTATGTCTTAGCACCGAATTCGAATGCTATTGAATTACAATCCTTTTTTGTTACGATTATCGACTTTAAAGAAAGTTTATGGTAGTCTTATTTATAAATGTACAATCACTTAAAGTTAATCACAGTATGTTATTTAATTATTTTTTTTATTATATTTCACGAAGTCACTTTTACATTTTTAAATTAATTTATACCATTGTATATCTTGGATTGATATAGTCTACCTGCATTGTTATTAAGCATATATAGACATACATTTATTTGGTATATACTTTGAAGTTTTGTTCAAACTTGTCCATGTCCATCCGTGGACCGGGACGATGAAGAAGACGAAAGTTAAAATATTAAAGTGCCTGGCAAATCAGATCACGTTATTATCACACAAATATATTGATGTGACTGTTGATCAAGTGGTCATAAACTTAACTGCTAATTACGGATTTGAATACCGGGTCGACCAGAAGTCAGTTATAATGATTTCCCGGCAAGAATTTTGCAGTAGCAGTCCGGAGTCAATAAGTTGGCGGTGCTTCAATCCATTGCCTTAGAAAGCATATAAAGCCGTTGGGTCTTTTTTAAATATTTTTGTTGCCGTCCTATCGGACTATGAAAATAAGTGAATAGAGAGTGCACTAAAAAGCTAACTGTGGTGATTCCCCATCCATCAGACATGAGTCCCATGGGATTTGTAATAAAAGTGGTAATTATAAACAATATATTTTTCATTATTTAATTCGTTCATTAATAGCACCCTGTCAAAGTGCACTGCATACATAGGTCTCCATATAGATTGTCTCATATGGGGGATGTTTTAGATAGATGCCACTCTTGGCAGGCGGTTTGGCTACCAAAGATTTTTTTTATTTTTAGTTGTTATTAGAAAGACACTGTTGCGCACTTCCTCGTTTGTTTCCCTCTGTCGACTATTCTGCCACTCACGACACGATATTATGGCGTAGTAGATATTCTAACACGGCCACTATACGGTCAATAAACACGATAAACCTGCATTAAAAAAATACAGTTCCACTATAAAGTTGCTGAACCAATACTTTTTTCTTTACCTATTCTAAAATAAGGTGTTTAATTTTAATTTCGCGTGTGTGATGAGAGGAGACGTAGGTACCTACCTACTTCTCAAGGCTCTCCAAGTGAATAACGACGAGTGTCGTGAAGCCAATTACACCAGAGAGCGAACGCAATCTATTGAATTGCTTCCCAGCTCTTTGCCTTGACGAGTATATTACAGGAGATATAATAATTTTCTAATTTAAAGATATAAAGAAGTGTTTTTTTTACTCTAGTTATGCATAATATGTTTCAATTTCAATTTTTAATCATCTTTGTTTTGTTGTGAAACAGTTCCAACATAGTTTTCAGGTATATATAATGTACTCTGTGATAGTTTTGTTAAGAATTTTTTTTAAGAATTTTAATGATGTTATGTTTTTGTAGAAACAAAACTATACACAACGTAACATAACCCAATAGAGTCGGATAACTCGTAATATTTTTCAATTAAAATTTTCAGTCATCTAAGTTTAGTTGTGGTATAGTTCAACTATATGTTGATTAAGATTTTTTTTAATGTAATCCATCCTATAGGATCAGTTTACTCGTATAGCGATGAGCAAGCTGTATTGCATCAATAATATTTGGAAAAGGTTGTGCCATTTTATATAATGTACCAAAAATTCACACAAAATGGTAGTATGAATTATGATGAATATTATAAAAACAAGTGTCGCTGAATTGTTTTATTTAGTAGCGACCCTTACTATCTTCGTCAGGGTAGGATCTTTCAATATGGCGCTATTTTTATTTAAAATGTATAATAGTAATTTATGAATAATGCCCGAAAGCAGACGGACAGACTGACAAAAAATTTATTAAAAAAATTACACACATATATTATGGCTGCATAATTAACTTCACAAAAAAGTTAGAAATAGTTGCCAGCGATCATCTCATTCACAGGGACTATCATCATCGATATGTCACTAATATTATAATAACATCATATAAACAATCTTTGTATAATAAAGTTTTCGTTTTTGGCGTAAGACTCATCATTCTCTAGACCATTTCCCATTATCTGGGGTCGGCACAGTAAATCTTCTTGTTCCATTCCTCTCTATCAGCCGTTATTTCCATACTAAGTTACTCCTTTCATTCTCATATCACTCTTCACACAATCGATCCATCTTTTATTCGGCCTTCTTCTGCCCGTGTGTCCCTCCACATTCATATTCAACACTCGTTTTGTGACATGACTTTCATCCCTCCGCATCACATGCCCAAACCATGCCAATCTGCTTCCTCTCACCTTTTCTACCACTGGCGCTACTTTCAGGCTTCCTCTTATATACTCATTCCTTATCTTATCCATCCTTGTCACACCACATATCCATCGTAACATTCTCATTTCATTCGCATGCAATCTATTTTCATCCTTCTTCTTGACGGCCCAGCATTCACTTCCATACATGACGACAGGTCGGATGATCGATTTGTAAATTTTCCCCTTCAGCCTTATTGGCATTCGGGGATCGCACGTTGTGGCTGTGACCTGTCGACATTTCATCCACCCTGCGTTAATCCTATGCTGCACAGCTCTATCTATTTCGCCGTCGCCTTGAATGAGGAAACCGAGGTCCTTGAAATCTGAGCAGGTAGGCAGTATAGCGCCATCCAACGACATGGGTACAGGACTGGAAAGACCGCCGAAATCACAGCACAGATATTCGGTTTTGGATCTGCTGATCTTCAAGCCAACACTTTCCAGCCTCTGTTGCCACCCCGTCAGTCTGCTCTGTACCTCGATGGCTTCTTCCCCGACAAGCACGATGTCATCGGCAAAGAGCATGCACCAGGGTGCCTCATCCTGCAGGTCCGACGTCAAAGCATCCATAATCAGTAGAAAGAGGTAAGGGCTCAATGCCGACCCTTGGTGCAGCCCTACAGCCACATCGATACTGCCCGTAGTTCCCGCGGCAGATCGTACACATGTACGGGATGCTCTGTACATAGCACGGACTAACCTCACATACTTCCCAGGCATACCTTTCATCTTTAACGCCCACCACAAAACCTCACGGGGAACGCCGTACGCCTTTTCAAGGTCGACAAAAACCATATGCAGATTTTTATGCACGCGCTTGTACTTTTCGCACAATTGGCGTAATGCGAAAATGGCATCTGTCGTACCTCGACCGGGCATGAATCCGAACTGGTTTTGTGTTATCTCACATTCTTCTCTCATTCTTCTCTCTATTATTCTTTCCCAGACTTTCATTGTATGTGACATGAGTTTTATTCCCCGGTGACTGCTGCAGTTTTGAACGTCTCCTTTGTTTTTAAAAATGGGGACCAGTATACTACTGCACCATTCCTCAGGTATTTGTTCTACCTGCAACAATTTACCGAAAAATAAACTCAACCGCTTCCATCCATCTGCACTCAGCAACTTCCACACGTCTACTGGTATTCCATCTGGGCCGACCGCCTTCCCATTCTTCATATTCCTAACAGCCATTTTTACTTCTTCCACACTAATTTCTCTCACTAAGCCCATATTCACTGGTGGGTTTTCAAGCATACCATTCCATTCATTCTCCTCATTCATCAATTTCTCAAAATACTCTTTCCATCGCTTCTTTATACTTTCATCGTCAGTCAAAATCCTTCCAGAATCATCTTTTATACATTTTTTGGCGTAAGACTAATTTTGAATATTTTCTGGATTTTGTTGTAGAAGCGTACACATAGCCCCATAATGAATTAGTATGTATGTGGAGGCCAGTAAACGTTACTACTAGCTTGTGTCTATTCCTAGTATTTACATAGTAAATATGACAATTTTTTAACTGCTTCTATTTTTGTGTACACTCATTACATTTTCGTAAATGCCAAATTTAATATATTATTTTCCTTTTATTTTTGTCTTAGACACTCTTAACCCTTTAACGCACACCTTAATTTTGTTTCAATTCCATATATTTTGTGACCAAATATATTCTGTTCCGTAAAGTACATGCGTAGAAAAAATACCTGAAAATTGTTGTTTTTCGATAAAATCCCGAAAATCATGTGGCCCGTCAACTGGCCATTGAACGTTCTGCGTCACTAACCATCATTGCAAAGTCACTGGCCAGTAATGGGATACTAACGAAATCTATATTATTTTTGTGAAGTGATAAAAAAATGCTTCAATTACGATTTTCCTAACTAGCCCTTCAGTAATAGAACATATTATACTAACTTAAGATAGAACAATCAGTCATCAATAACAAATATAATTAACAGAAAATATTTCTTCGAAAACATAGGTTTTAAATTTTGCTTATCACAATCAAACATTGTAATAGGTATAATCAATTGAATGATACGTAATTTAATTTGCCGTTCATTATGGAACGGTACAAAGCATTCTACATATAGGTCTACATCACATTGTACGCATTCATAGACACTTCTCTTTGGCTTAGACGTGGTACTGCAGTATATATATATATATATATATATATATATATATATATATACGCCAATTTTTCTTAGAAAACTTTATAAGCTTATGATAGCTCTCTTTATTTCACGAAAATGAAGCAAAGGTTATTTATTATCTCCTGTGATTTAGATGAACGTCGGTTTGTATGCCCACCATACTTGGGGGAGGCCTATGTTCAGCTGTGGACTTGTGAAGGGCTGTAATGATGATGATGATGATGATGATTCAGATTCAATACCCAGACTGAGTTTTAAGTCATCAGCAAAGAGGAGACATTCAGAAAAACAAACGGTGTTCGGCAAATCATTTATAAAGAGCAGGAAGAGGGTTGGACCCAACGTACTGCCCTGACTAACGCCTGATCTTGTGAAGTAATCGATGGAATTATACCCGTTCACCCGCACATACTGACATTGATTATTCAGAAAGCATGCGAAAAACCGAATGAGTTGGGGGGTAAAGCCAATAAATGCCAACTTTTCTTACAGTTTGTCGTTGTCAACGAGGTCGAAGGCCTTTCTGAAATCGAATTATGCCGTGTCTACTTGTTTGTAACTGTCCATCTCCTTATATAAGTAGTCTACATGTGCAATTAATTTCGTAGTTGTAGAACGAGCCTTACGGAAACCGTGTTGGCTATTGTTTAACAAATTACCAACCTGATTATTAATATGTTTGCTGAGAATAGACTCAAAATTTTGACAAACACTGATAAGATAGCAATTGGTCTAAATTCTGATAAGTTCATACTCCCATTCCCTTTCGGCACTGTAGTAGTAAATTTGAGGGTACCTAGCATTAGCTAGTGAAATGTTAAAGAGATGCAAGAGAGGCCCCTCCAGTACAGCTATACAATCTTTAGCCAAGAAACCAGGAAAACCATCAGGCCCACTGGATGAACGCGGTTTGAGACGTTTCACAGCCTCCTTCAAATGCCTCGTATCGACGGCGTTTATAGCTACGGACGTAATATCCTGGTTAAAATGTGCAGCCTGAACAGCCTTAATAGGATCCAAAAAGGGTATATTCGGATAAAACACAGAACTGAAAATTTCTGCAAAGGCATAAGCAGCAGCCTGCCCCTCTACTTCAGTATCCTTATATATATAAGTATCCGTAAGTCTTCTACCTCCTGATTTTTTGTTTTTAACGTAATCCCAAAATTTGACTGGATCGTTAATACGAGTAATATTACGTTGTACCGATTTTAGATATTGCCTATATTCCCTGTCTATCAGTTTTTTTTACCTGCTCCCTATAATGCTTAAACATTCGTCTATTAAATTCTTTACCTTCCTTTTTATACTTCTTAAGATGATAGTATTTACTTTTATTATTATTTATAATTTCAGCATTATACCATTTAGGATATACATAGCGGTGATTAGTGGTAGTACGCAAAGAAACGGGTACAAAGAGATTTATACAGTCGTACAATTTTTCGTAGTACAACTGAACAGCACAGTCAATATCAATCTCTTTAAGTAAATCTGACCAATCTAATATGAATAAAGCCGCATAAAGACCATGAAAATCTGCCTTTCGCCAGTTCCAGCGGTAGCTCTGCGTATTGGAAAGGGGTGACTTTGGCGATGCAGGAGAAGAAGTGAATGTTGAAAAAGCGAATGGATGCTTGATTATAGTATCAAGCGCGGGATGATACTCATCAATTTCTACCAGAGGGTCTAAATTTAGAGACACACATAATTGACTGGGCTCTAAATTGCTCTGTATGAGATATAACATACTGCCTCGTCTATTTAACACTGTATTAAATTGGTGGAGCGAACAAAAATTACAAAAAAATCAAAGTGGGTCTTTACATTAACGCTACAAGAATTCAAATTGAAATCACCCAAAATTATTACATTCATGTCGGTGTATGCAAAAATAACATCTTCAATACAAAACATTTAAATATTGAACGTCATTATAGTTCGGAGGTAAGTATACAAGACAGCATAATATTTTAATATTTTGACAATTAATAATTACAAATATTAATTTTTTGTCATTAGTCATACGATCAATTTCAGTAACAACTCGAACAGGATAACAGTCTCGAACAGCAAGCAGCTTAGTATACTGACGCGCGCTGAGATCCTCTTTTTACCTCGGCGGCAGCGCGTGCCGTAGGAAAGGGAAGGAAGGAAGGAAACAAAAAATATGCACTAGTCATGTTGATAAAGTAGATATAACTTAGGACGAACTCAATGCGATATGCAATGTAATGTTGATAAAGTAGATTTTTAACTGGCGTTACCATTTCCTCCCGCCCTTAAAGGGTCACCTTTAAAAGACAACCGTAATATAAAAGTAAAAGGAAAACAAATAAATAAGCGGTATATAAAGTGAGAGGATGCGCTCAATGCGCATCTCTCATCTACTAACCTTACTTGGTAAGCGAGAAAATGTATACATAAATATAATATTGCGGTTTAATACTTTTTTAATATATATATATATGTGTATATATATATATATATATATATATATATATATATATATATATATATATATATATATATATATATATAAATATAAACTTAATTCCTAATTTAGATAAATAATTATAATCAAAATAATCGTGATTTATTGTCTTAGGAGAGGGCAAATACGGGCAACAGGACGGAGGTATGTTCCCTTAGTAGTTCTCACGATGCGGCGTGCTGAAAGGATCCAAAATTTTTGACGGAGCAATGACAATAACAATTCAGGCCCAGCGTGTAAATTTTTAATATGACAATAGTCAATGATCATGTTCACTACATGATCACTGCGCGGGAGTATAATTGGATGTTTTTGCGTGCAATCTAATGCGGAGTTCGAAAGACGACCACCAATGCGGATTAAACCATTCTCAATAAAAGGCCTTAAACGATTGAAAGCGGGCGAGCAAGGTTTGTTACCTTCAATATTTAAATATTGTCTTGTATTGTAAGTCCACTGAGGCCCATGGAGCCACAGGGGGTTTGAAACTAATTTATTTGGCGTAACGCCACGTGAAAGTATGTCAGCGGGATTCTCAGTACCTGCGACATGATAAAAGTTATCAGCGCGAATATTGTCGGTAATCTGAACAACGCGGTTTGCAACAAAGGTCTGCCACTTGTGTGGCGAACTCTTTATCCAGTACAGAGCTACTTTTGAATCTACAAAGGCATAGACTGATATTGCAAGGTCAAGAGAGTAATTGTCGAGTACTCTGCGAAGCAATTTTGAGAGTAAAACCGCTCCACAAAGCTCAAGGCGTGCAATAGATAGTGGTTTCGTCGGTGCGACTTTAGTCTTTGCACAAATTTTTTCTTTTTTTTTTTTTTATAGAATAGGGTGACAAATGAGCACACAGTCCACCTGATGGTAAGTGGTTGCTGCGGCCCATAGACATCTACATCTATCTTCCATAACAAATCAAAATGCAGATGCGTTGTCACCCGTGAGGACTGAGATGGAATGCCTCATTTCCAGTAAAAAGGGTCTCCGGTTCTCTACACTCACCATACGAAATACAGCAGCATTAAGCTACTATTTCACGCTGGTATTCTGTGAGAGCGTGGTCCTTCCCCGGTCGAGCCGACCCATTCGTGCTACAACTATACTACTAATATAATTGCAGCATGGCTCTACCACGTATAAAAATTTAAAACCGCTTATTTATTTGTTTTCCTTTTACTTTTTATATTACGGTTGTCTTTTAAAGGTGACCCTTTAAGGGCGGGAGGAAATGGTAACGCCAGTTAAAAATCTACTTTATCAACATTACATTGCATATCGCATTGAGTTCGTCCTAAGTTATATCTACTTTATCAACATGACTAGTGCATATTTTTTGTTTCCTTCCTTCCTTCCCTTTCCTACGGCACGCGCTGCCGCCGAGGTAAAAAGAGGATCTCAGCGCGCGTCAGTATACTAAGTGATATTACGCCATCCGCAGCGAACGGCCACCCGTCGCGTCTTATATATATTAACCGCAAACCGCGCAGGATGAACATTGAGTTCTCCTGTTTATGTTTAATATTCACCGCATCAGACATTGTGTCTTTGTAACTCATAAAAGTGTGAGACGCCCCCGTAAGGGCAAAGGTGGAGAGTGTGGGACTTCACGAGACTGTTCCGAGAGTGCGTGTGCGCCGAACCACGTGGCGAGCTTGCTGTATAGCAGACACTCCAGGAGGAAGGTAAATTTAAACATCACACATTATTGCACTTCCACCGCAGAAGCGATAATGCTTCCCCTGCGCTGGCGCGTTCTCCACCGCTTCAGCCAGTTACACTGAAGTCTACAACCCCCGCGCCCGCACACTCGCCACCCCTCACCGCAGGTGCGCGTTCAGACGTCGCGCTGTGTACTTCGTTCAAGAATGTTTCTCAACGTTCACCGCCTCCCGCGCGCGCAAGTCGTTCGCAGAGAACTGTTTTATTATCAACCGCTCAAGTATTTGCTTACGATGCTAAGGGAGAGAAACAAATTATTCGTATATTATTAGACTCCGCGGCTCAAAGCCATTTTATGACTAAAGAGTGCTGTCATCGTTTAGGCGTTCAACAACACGATACCGAATGTACTGTAGTAAAGGGATTCGGTGGAGTTGAAAAAATTGTAAAATCGAAATCGATTGATATTAAAATTTTCTCACGATTCGACTCGAATATTAACTTCAATATTTCAACGCTAGTTGTTGATCAAATCACCGACCTTTTGCCCACCGCTGTGGTAGACACATCTGTCTTATCACACTTCCATGGCATAAGACTCGCTGATGAATGTTATAGCATGCCTAATAAAATTGATGTTTTGATAGGCGCATCCCTTTTCCCGCACTTACTATGTCCAGACGTAATTTATTCGTCTAACGACTTGTCCGGGCCCTCGGCTTTGAATACGGTATTTGGTTACGTTATTATGGGCTCAGTGCCGACACTTCAGGTAAATCATTCTTTAACGTGCTGCTCAGTTCTAGAGTCTCCTATCGTTGACAAATTAGTGCAACGATTTTGGGAGCTTGAACAGCCACCCTCCGCACCGCCCATTCAGTGTCCTTCAGACATTGAATGTGAAGAGTTTTATAAATCTACGACATCCCGCGATCCTTTTACTGGTAGATATATTGTTGGCCTGCCATTTAAAGATGACGTTTACTCTCTCGGAGATTCTTATGAAACCTCTCGACGACGATTCATGTGCTTGGAGAGGAAACTTCAAGCCTCGCCTACATTAAGGTTAGCATATGATGACGTCATAAAGGCATACTTAGCTAAAAATTATATATCCCCCGCATCGCCGTATGACTCTCATGAACCCGCTCCAATATATGTCATACCGCATCATGGAGTCTTACGCGAAGATAAGAAGTCAACGCGTCTGCGCATCGTCCTGGATGCTAGCAGTAAGACTAGCACTGGGCGATCATTAAATGATATTCTGCATTCAGGACCAAATTTGCAAGGCGACTTGTTCAATATAATTTTAACTTTCCGCTTACATCCAATCGCTATGACAGCCGACTGTCGCCAACAATTTCTGCAAATAGTTGTTCGCGATTCTGATCGTCGTTACCAATGCTTCCTATACCGCTTCCGTCCACAAGACCCACTTGTGTTATACCACTTCAATCGCGTGTGCTTCGGTTTAACTTCGAGTCCATACCATGCATTGCGCACGGTAATACAGCTCATTGATGACGACGGCGCAAAGTATCCGCTTGCGAGTCGTATCGCATTTACTTCGCTATATATGGACGACATCGCGTTCTCTATGCCCAGTGAATCCGAGGCCAGTGAGACCTCTCGGCAGCTGATAGACTTATTCAAGGGTGCCCAATGGGACCTGATAAAATGGCATAGCAACCGTCGATCTGTTTTAGATGACCTCCCTACTTCCCATAAAATTACAGGAGAAGTAGAGTTCGATAAATCAATGCCACATAAAATACTAGGCTTGCATTGGTCTACCGATAGTGACGCCTTTTATTTTAAGATATCTGTTCCCGCTGATGTGACGTGCACTAAGCGCGCCATCTTATCTACTGTCGCTCGCCTGTGGTACATAATGGGTTTCGTTGCTCCCACAGTCGCGTACGCCAAATTGTTAATAAAGCAGCTTTGGCAACTTAATTTAGATTGGGACGACATACCACCACCGCCAATTATTAAGATGTGGAGGCAATTCTGTGCTGAATTACCAGCTTTTAATGATTTACGTATCCCGCGACATGTTGGTGTATCCAAAAACTGTACTGCGTCACTCCTGGGGTTTTCCGACGCCAGCGAGCACGCATACGGTGCCGTAGTCTACATACATGTAAAGAGCGTCAATGGTAACACCGTCCAGTTGATTTGTGCAAAGACTAAAGTCGCACCGACGAAACCACTATCTATTGCACGCCTTGAGCTTTGTGGAGCGGTTTTACTCTCAAAATTGCTTCGCAGAGTACTCGACAATTACTCTCTTGACCTTGCAATATCAGTCTATGCCTTTGTAGATTCAAAAGTAGCTCTGTACTGGATAAAGAGTTCGCCACACAAGTGGCAGACCTTTGTTGCAAACCGCGTTGTTCAGATTACCGACAATATTCGCGCTGATAACTTTTATCATGTCGCAGGTACTGAGAATCCCGCTGACATACTTTCACGTGGCGTTACGCCAAATAAATTAGTTTCAAACCCCCTGTGGCTCCATGGGCCTCAGTGGACTTACAATACAAGACAATATTTAAATATTGAAGGTAACAAACCTTGCTCGCCCGCTTTCAATCGTTTAAGGCCTTTTATTGAGAATGGTTTAATCCGCATTGGTGGTCGTCTTTCGAACTCCGCATTAGATTGCACGCAAAAACATCCAATTATACTCCCGCGCAGTGATCATGTAGTGAACATGATTATTAACTATTGTCATATTAAAAATTTACACGCTGGGCCTGAATTGTTATTGTCATTGCTCCGTCAAAAATTTTGGATCCTTTCAGCACGCCGCATCGTGAGAACTACTAAGGGAACATACCTCCGTCCTGTTGCCCGTATTTGCCCTCTCCCAAGACAATAAATCACGATTATTTTGATTATAATTATTTATCTAAATTAGGAATTAAGTTTATATTTATATATATATATATATATATATATATATATATATATATATATATATATACATATATATATATATATATTAAAAAAGTATTAAACCGCAATATTATATTTATGTATACATTTTCTCGCTTACCAAGTAAGGTTAGTAGATGAGAGATGCGCATTGAGCGCATCCTCTCACTTTATATACCGCTTATTTATTTGTTTTCCTTTTACTTTTTGTATTACGGTTGTCTTTTAAAGGTGACCCTTTAAGGGCGGGAGGAAATGGTAACGCCAGTTAAAAATCTACTTTATCAACATTACATTGCATATCGCATTGAGTTCGTCCTAAGTTATATCTACTTTATCAACATGACTAGTGCATATTTTTTGTTTCCTTCCTTCCTTCCCTTTCCTACGGCACGCGCTGCCGCCGAGGTAAAAAGAGGATCTCAGCGCGCGTCAGTATACTAAGTGATATTACGCCATCCGCAGCGAACGGCCACCCGTCGCGTCTTATATATATTAACCGCAAACCGCGCAGGATGAACATTGAGTTCTCCTGTTTATGTTTAATATTCACCGCATCAGACATTGTGTCTTTGTAACTCATAAAAGTGTGAGACGCCCCCGTAAGGGCAAAGGTGGAGAGTGTGGGACTTCACGAGACTGTTCCGAGAGTGCGTGTGCGCCGAACCACGTGGCGAGCTTGCTGTATAGCAGACACTCCAGGAGGAAGGCGCGGCAGCCCTCGTCAGGTCAGTGCGTGCTATCCCACCTATTTATTTTCCCCTTTGCCGTATGCACCAAAATTACAGTCCACTAAATCTTTATCGAAGATACCTTAAGTTACTGGCGTCTCCAGACTTGAATTGAAATTTGACATAATTATAATATTATGCAGTAGCGGCAATATAGGTATGCGATTTTAGATTCGAATTTTTTACTGAGACGGTTATTAATACGGACTGATGGCTTGTCACCTCTTATTAAAAGTAAAATTACAGTTTCATATTGCATGTAATTTTAAGTGCCTATATACCACATGCTCCACCTAGAATGTGGTAAATAGGCACTTAAAATTGCAATTTTGAATTTCAGTGATGCCGGCACAGATTTATCTTGCGTTGCTCGCGTACCATGAATTTCTCGGCAAACACTGCCGTATTTAACGTGGAAGAACATCTTACGACGATGACCCTAGCTCAAAACCGCCTACCTACCTAGCCGATATTGGCTGTGTACTAAGAAAAGGTTGAAGAAAGTCCTAATTTTTAAGCTATTGCATAGCTTCTATCGCGGGCCTTGAGCGCGGGGACCGAATCCAGAAATTCCGTAACGAAAAAAACCTCACGCTCCCCACTCCGACGGGCACGGAGGTGTGGCGTTGAAAGCCGTGCATCGTCTAACGTCGTTTCAGTTCGGCAGACTTCGGCACGGTGTTTGTGTGCGTGCGACTAGTCGTATGCGTGTACACTAGCTGCTAACTGAATGATAAAAATTCCTGAATAACCTACATGTATTGTAAGATACTAAAAATATTTTAAACAATATTAACTTCTCATTTATACAATAAGAGAAAAAAAATTGTTTTCTTATCGGTCACCACGCTCAAAAAGTGAAACTTGATTTAATATCAAAGACTTAACTGCATAAATAAAATAAATAATTAATTATAATTGCATAAGTTGATAAAAAATGCTATGCAATAGTTTTACCGCGGCAGTCCCCGAGTGCCACACGTCTTTTTTTTATCAGCTCGTCGTATCTTGGTACTTATTATTGCAAGAAAAACAAAGATTTGGACGAGTATTTCACATTACTTTTTACACTAACGCTTTGGGATTAAAATGAATATCCTAATAATAAATAATTATTTGCGCGTTGGGTATCGAGAATCTTTACCAATAGCAGAAACAAACCAGACTAAAACAAAATATCCCGCGTTTTGGAACTAAATAACAGTGGATGAAACTTCACTTCACTATTGCTACAAATTTAAAACTTAGAAAATAACATCATCTCCAATTTTTTTATTTTTTTTTATAGAAGAGGGGGCAAATAGCATGCGGCTCACCTGATGTTAAGTGACTACCGCCGCCCATGATCAACCGCAACACCAGGAGAATTGCGGGTGCGTTGCCGGCCCTTTAGAAAGGAGTAAGCTCTTTTCTTGAAGGTCCCCAGGTCGTATCGGTCCGGAAAAATCGCCGGTGATAAACTATTCCACAGAGAGGTTGTACGTGGAAGAAAACTCCTTGTGAAACGTACAGTGGTGGACCGCCAAGCATCCAGATGGTGTGGATGGTATCGGGACGTTTGCCGTGTCGTGCGTTCACGAAATTTGGCGGCTGGGATTAATCCGAACAATTCCTCAGAGCACTCCCCGTGATAGATGCGATAAAGTACGCAAAGAGATGCAACATCTCTTCGCAACGCCAGTGAATCGAGCCGATCGGAAAGCACTCGGTCGTCGACAATTCGAGCCGCTCTGCGCTGGATGCGGTCAAGTGGAAGGAGCTGGTACTGGGGAGCCCCAGCCCAGAGATGGGAACAGTATTCCATGTGCGGCCGAATCTGCGCCTTGTAAAGTTGCAGGCGGTGTGCCGGCATGAAATACTGTCCCACTCTGCTGAGCACGCCAAGCTTTTTAGAGGCCAATTTGGCCTTCCCTTCCAAGTGACCACGAAACTGCACGTCACTCGATATGTCGACGCCGAGGATTCCGATACTGGCTGAGGCAACAAGGGGAGTGCCTTGAAACTGAGGGGATACGACAAAGGGGTTCTTTTTAGCGGTTAACGCGCAAACTTGTGTCTTCTGGGGGTTAAACTGGACTAGATTTAGTCGTCCCCAATCCGAGACTCTGTTCAGCAAAGACTCGACTTCAGACACAAGTTTGTCCCGGCACTCGGAGACGTTTTCCCAAGAAATATTGGCTCGGCCGGTGTAAAGAGCATCACCAGTGCTGTCATCTGCATAGCAATGAATGTTACGAATATGCAACATATCATTGATATGCAGAAGAAACAGCGTTGGCGATAGCACGCAGCCCTGTGGAACACCAGCATTAATAGGCTTGCAATCGGAGCTTGCACCGTCTACAACGACCTTGATGCTCCGATCTGCAAGAAAGCTGGTGATCCAATCGCACAATTTCTCGGGAAGCCCATAGGAAGGGAGCTTCGAAAGAAGCGCTTTGTGCCAAACCCGATCGAAGGCCTTCGCAATGTCCAAACTAACGACCAATGCCTCCCCCTTGAACTCTACTGCCTCCGCCCATCTGTGAGTGAGGTAGACCAGAAGTTCACCAGCTGACCGACCACGGCGAAAACCGTATTGGCGGTCACTAATCAGCTGGTGATCCTCAAGGTACCTCATGAGCTGGCAGTTTACAATGGACTCCATTGTTTTGGAGAACAAGGAGGTGATGGCGATTGGCCGGTAGTTGGACGGGTCTGAGCGGTCGCCTTTTTTAGGGATCGGGTGGACGAAAGCCGTCTTCCATGATTTTGGGACTACGCCTAGGGAGTAGGAGTACCGGAAAAGACGCGTTAAAACCGGTGCCAACTCTGGAGCACACGTCCTTAGCACAATTGGGGGGATTCCGTCAGGCGCACTCGACTTGTGGATGTCCAGGGAGAGGAGTGCTTTGCGAACCGAGCGCTGTGTGAACTGCACTTCCGGCATGGAGCACTCACACCGCGGGATGGTCGGCGGCGTACTCCCCCCGTCATACAGAGTCGAGTTAGACGCAAAGAAGGAGCCTAGAAGATCGGCTTTCTCCTTTGCAGTATGGGCCAGTGAGTCGTCCTCCCTGAGCAGAGATGGAAGAGATGGCTGACAGAAATTCCCCTGGACAGCCTTGGCGAGAGACCAGAATGCACGGGTTCCAGAAGGAAGGCGAACTAGTTTCTCGCCAATTCTGCCTATGTGCTCTGACTTTGCCTTGGCAATGACTCTTTTGAAGGACCTAGAGGCGGAATTATATTTCTTTTTTAGAGCGCTGGTGTTTACATCCCGGGACGCTGATGCATCAACCCAGGCTTGATAGCACTCCTGCTTATAGCATGATGCTATTTTACAGGAGCGACCAAACCATGGCTGAGATTTGCCTCCAATGGGCACCACAGAGGAAGGAATAAAAATTTCCATACCCTGAAGTACCACATCATTAACAGAATCCGCAACAACGTTGGGATCATCCGGCGAGAAGCAAACCCGCCCCCAAGGGTAGGATGCAAAGAAAGACCGCATCCCATCCCAATCGGCTGACCTATAGTGTCAAACACGGCGGCAACCTGCAGAATGCAACCGCGATTTCAGCGTGAGTGGCACAACACTCCGGACCAGACAATGGTCCGAGGAGCCTAAAGGGGCGTCGACGGAAATCTGATATCCGTCCGGGTGAGAGGTCAGCAGAAGGTCCAACAGGGAAGGTGCATGATCCTCCACTTCTGGAATCCGCGTAGGTGAAGTAACCAGTTGTGTCAGACCATATGCCAAGGCAAAATCATGAACAGATCTCCCCGCATGATCGGTTAAATGTGAACCAAGCTATTCGGCGTGATGGGCGTTAAAGTCGCCGAGGATCACGATCTCTGCGGAGGGGATCTGCTGTAGCAACGAATCTGCAGCCATTTGGACGTGGTCGAAGAGTCGGTCTGTTTCGGCATTACCGCTATGGGACCTATAAAGGCACCCGTAGACGCGCGGATGGTCGTCGCTGTCTACGCGTAGCCAAAGGATGGACAGGTCCGAACCTTCAAGTCTGCCGAGGCGTCGAGAACAGATGTCCTCTCTGACGTAAACGCAAACTCCAGCCCGAGGCACAAAGGAGTGTTCCAGTTTGTACCCCGGGTAGGAGAGATACGAGACATCAGCCGGAGAGGACACCTGCGTCTCGGTCAGAAAGAGCAGAGCCGGCCTCGCCGTCTCGAGATGGTAGTGGACGGCGTTTAGGTTAGAGTGAAGTCCCCTGATATTGCAGAAATTCATGGACAGCGTGGCAGGGGTCGCCTTGGTCTTGTTGCTCCGTTTGCCCCGAGCAGTTGTAGTCTTGAGCGGAATTTCGCCCCCCCCCCCCCCCAGAATACGCGGGGCAGCCTGAGCACCCACGCTCAGAAGTGGAGAAACATGGTCGTGGATGCTCAGCGAGGGATTCTCCAGGGGTGCTGGTACCCTCCTGGGGTATCTTTATTTAATTCCGCTACCATGTTGATGGGGCGGGGGGGATTTGGGCCTCCGGCCACCTGCACTCACCAGACGAAACGCGGAAGCAGAGCTTCCACTTCACGCCGGTATTCTGTGAGGTCGTGGTACCACCCCGGTTTGAGCCGGCCCATACGTGCAACAGCAAAGCTGCCGCATGGCTCTACCACTGAATTACTGAGTTTAGTTGGGGTTTGTTTGGTTTCATTAATGGATCATCAATCACATTCCTAGTATAGTCAAGTGGTAGCAATGAGTGAACATCTTAATGTCGCACTTGTCGATTTTTATCTATTTCCGACATTAAAGTTGTATCTGAGAGGATAAAGATTTGAAGATATTGAAGGAGGAGTCATTGCAGTATATGAATTTTTAAAAAATTAGAATGATGCTTGCAGAAGGAAATTTAAGTTTGGAAAAAATACATTCAAAGTATATAATAGGTGATTGTGTCAGAAAATAAAGTAACTTATATAAAACTTTTAACAGAATAAGGGTGTCAAAAAAGCACACAGCCTACCTGATGGTTACTGGATGCAGTGGCCCATAGACAGATATTTATTCTTAATTATATCTTCCCTAAGAACAGCAATGGAATGCCTGGTAAAAGTGTCTCCGGTTCTCTACATTGATCATACAAAACACAACATTATTAAGCTTCTATCTTATGCTGGTATTCTGTTGGTCCTATCTCAGTCGCGCCGACCCGTTCGTGCTAAAACCATAATATGGTGGTAGCGTGAATCTAATATGTTTTAATATTACTGTTATTTGTAAAATACCCATTTTAATTTTTTTATTGAAGGCCACTTTACCTCGATTAAGAATCAAAATGCTGTATAGAGTAAAAACCTTACCGCCTTATTCCAAAACGCGGACTAAATATGGTACTGGAGTTAGTACCAGGTTTAAACCATTACTAAATAAAACGTTATTCCAAAACGAAGATTATCTCTGGTTCTAGGACTATCTATGGTACTAAAGTTAAACTTCCGAGACCCCTAGTTTAACTATGGTACCAACCTCAAATTCAGCACTTCTTTTCTTTATTTGACGTTATTTTCATTTCATTTTAATTGGCGCAATTGACTGTACACACATAAGAATAAAGAAAGTAAAAAGGGGTCAGTTATATATTAATAGAAAAGTATTTTCTTCAATTAATGTACAGGTAATGTACAAATATTTTAAATAAGCTGTGATTGTCTCTAAATTAATTTACTTTACCAAAATAGAAAATAATTTGTTTGACTATCTTATGGCAAAAAATGTAGATTAAAATAGTAATATGATCTGTTACAATTTTGGTGCACAATAAAATATAACCAATCTATATCAGTAAAACAAAGGACTAATGAGCTCTCACTTTTCAGGTGGTTTGTGATGCTAACCTGAAAATCATGGACATTGTTACTAGGTGGCGTGGCAGCGTACATGACTAGAATATTCCGAGAATGTAGACTAAAACAGAGGTTTGAGGCTGGTGCATTCTCTGGAATATTACTTGTTGACAGTGGCTATCCTTGTACTCCATACCTATTTACACCACTGCTGAACCCAACAACACCACAAGAAGAAAGATATAATAGGAGTCATATCCGTACCAGGAACACGGTGGAAAGATGTTTTGGTTTATGGAAGCAACGGTTTCGTTGCCCGTTAAGAGGTATGTTTGGGGACATTGAAACAACAAAGAAAAACAATTGTTGCATGTGCTGTACTACACAATATTGCCATAGACATGAGAGAAGATGTATTTTCTGGTGAGGTAGATAGCACTGAAAAATATTCATCTGAACCTATAGTACAAAGATATATTCCACCATCAATAAGGGGAAATATTAGGAGAAGACAGTTTATTGAAAATCATTTTCAGTAGGTAAACATTTTTTTTACAATTTTTATATAACAATTCATAATTAAAATTTATTATTAAATTTATAAAATTATTACAATTTTTCAATTGTCAAAGGCTATATGTACATTTAATTTATTTTATTTTGTAATTTAGGGGTCAAGTTTCATTGAATAAAAATAATGTAATAAAGAGGTCAATAAATATATGACATTTATAATAATTATTATTTTTTGATTTCAGACATAATACTCATTTATAAAGTAAAATCTTTCCGCTGAGCCGTTGTCAGCTGTCAAATAATAACAACTATATATTACAATTTTCACCAATATGGAATAAATCACGGGAAGTACTGTGATAATATTTAATTTATTGAGCAAAATGCTTTTATTTAAGCCATAATGATTGTGTTTCAGGGAAAGATGTGGGGTACAGCATATTCCACATCAATATGAAGCTATGTTATATAGACTTTAAAGTGCTGTAGAGATCTGTTTAGATTTTTTAATGAATATTGTCGCTCTGCTACATTCACAGCTGGATTTCCTTTCCAGAGGTGCAAGGGTTCACGTTCACGGGAAGTAGGGCTGTGTGATAATTAAGTAATTAGGTTTAGTTTATTATGCCAATGTTATGTTAATAAAATAAATATTGTTTATAATTATTTATTTTAATTATTATTGAAATATGTACAGATATTTGCAGCAATAAGTACCTGAAAAGAATAATTTCATATATCAGAATATTTACAAACATATATCTGATACAGTCTTGAATTTTTTTTTTTAATAAGATGATGGTGACAAACGAGCACACAGTTCACCTGATGGTAAGTAGTTGCTGGCACATAGACATCTACATCTATCCTCGACTATGAATCAAAATGAAGATGCGTTGTCACCTGTGAGGGCTAAAATGGAATTCCTTGTTTCCAGTAAAAGGGGTCTCTCATACAAAATTTGTCAATAAAAGTTTAATGGCCAAATACTCGAAAGCTTCTCAATTTTAAGATGTTGTTAAGTCTTGTGGTGTCACATTCACTTTGACTTTGTGATAGAGATAGCATGAGACTTAACTGCATCTTAAAAGTGAGTAGTGTTAAAGTATTTGGACATAAATGTTTTACTAAAGAAAAATTATATAAAAAGGGTTATTATTATATCAAAGAATACATAAATGAAAATAACCCCTGCAAATGAGGTGATCGCTGCTTTGCTGTTTCTATTAAAATTAATTTAAAAATTGTAAACCAAAATTTGTAAAGTGAAACATGTATAAAAGAAAAGTCCCGTTGGGTTTCTTGCTGGTTCTTCCCAGGACAGAGGTATTTTCCAAACCAGTGATGAATAAAAATTCTGGTTCTATACACTCACCATATGAAACACAGTAGCATTAAGCTGCTATTTAACTTGTATTTTTTTGACTTTCTAACAAAGATATTTGTAATTCTAATTTTTTAATTTTTAATTTGGCTATTTTAATGTTGTATTTATGTTCCTCTTCCATCATTTCTAGTTGTCTTTTTTTAAAATCTGTATTGCTTTTTATGATTGTTTGCTGTATATCTTCTCTTCTGTAAAATGAAATAGAATACTTAATGTAAGTTTTTTTATGTACTAAGTATTATGAAGTAATAAAAGTATGTACTAGAATGGAAGTTAACCTTGTAGGCAAAAGAAATATATTTATAGTTATTTTTCAATCAATTAATATTAACTTTGCTTTTTAATATTTGAAAATATGAAACATTTTTAGTGTTTAATTAAATACTAATTTTCAAATGTTAAAAAGTATGAGATGTATTAAAGTAATTATTTCAACATACCTATTTTGCAAGCCCTTTTTCCTGTCTTTTGTTTTTGTAATGCCCCTTGTATTAGCAGTTTCATTGTTGGTTATTTTCATTTCTTTGTCCGTAGTTGGATCGTTTGATATCTCTAAAAATTAATATAAATAAAGGTTATAGTAAATGAAACATGTTTAATATTGAGACAATTTTGTGTATTACATAATATGATTGTAACTATAATAATAATATATTTTGCTGTTCAATAAATAATCAATAATTATTATTTACCTTGCACCTCGACATTGAGTTCTGGATATTCTATGTTTGTAACTACTGGTGTGTCATTTTTATTAAAACTAAGGCAAGGCTTAGGGTCAGCAAATATTTCTTTTGTAGTTGTAGCGACAGTCACTGGATTCTAAAATAAATTACTAAAACACTTATTATCATGTCTTCCTGTCATTACCTATATATATACCACTATGTATGAATTTATGACATTTCAATTTTGAATAAGAATGAATTAATTGAAAAGAAATTATTACATATGTATATTAAGTTTTGAATATTTGAAAAATAATTTTGTATTGTAAATTGTATGCCTAAATGGCAGATTATTTATACAATTTAGTAAATATATTTAGTATACAAAATAAAGTTATTTCATTTTAATTAAATGTGTAAGACATAAGTAATTTTAATTACCACTGCATCACTATCATAATCGTTAACTTCAATGACAAAGTCGTGAGGAGCAATTGCCATAATTTGTAAGTCCTCAGGAGTAGGTGATAGTGGTTTTTCACCACCCCCTGTTTTTGATTGTTCCCTCCTATATGTAGATAGGTTTGATTTAGCCGACAACTTCATCCTCTTCCAAGCTAACTTCAATTCCCCATCTGATCGGCATTTACCTGTTATCTCATTAAATCTAAAATAAAAGAATAAATCTTGTAAACAATACCGTGCCTACTTGTACACAACAAATGCAATAAGTACTTACTTATTAGTTATATTCTTCCACTCTTTTATTTTTTTCATGTTTACGCACGTTTTCGTCGACTTATCTTCTAAAATAGGTGCTGATTGAGCAATAAAAGTACGTAATATTTCCTATAATAATAAGAACATTCTTTTTAGTCGAAATAAGGATGATAGGAGGATAAGAGCGTTGCTACGCACTAACAAATAAAATACAATGTTTCACTAACTTTTTCTTCTGAACTCCAATTTTCACCCCTTTTTTTCTTTTGTTCCATTATTATAAATATAGATCCAAATAATCCAAATAAAACCTTACTATCTGCAATACCACAATACTGAGATCAATGCAATGTATTAAAATAAGAGCATTTACTTATTATACATAAGGACGCAACGCAACATAAAAATTTTGAACGTTTTTTCACGCGCTCGCGGTACCTATGTAATTTACTCCATTTCACGGTAGAGTCGTTAAAACGAAAACGATTATAAAAAGCACTTTAATAAAAGTATAAGTCGTGATTGTTCAATAGATTTTTACCTAAAGAAATAACAATATGTTTTTGTATTGATGGATAATTATTTAAGCATAATTAAGTGTGAAAATAATATTAATATTTAACGAAACAGAACGTTGCATTGAATGAAACCTGTAGGAACGAATGAAAGAATGTAATTTCTTGTTTCTTATCTGTGGATGATATTTAAACCACGACGAATTTTGGTACTAACTAGTCCACAGATAGTCTGCGTTTTGGAATAAGAATACATTTTGATACTGGTGCTAAAGTTAATACCGTAACAAACCTGGATCTGTTAGTCTTGGTTTAAACCAGGACCAAAACATTTTTTTGGAATAAGACCGTTAGAGACCGGCAGCAGCGACTTCCACGTTAGAGCTAAAACATTGTAAATGTGATCAGTCTGGTACTGTAAGCGATATTTGCTAGTCTTGTATAGTTCGCGAACCGTGAATTAATAGGAAACATATCGTAGCACTGTACTAGAAGAAACGTTTTCGATCGCTGATTGTTAATCGGCTTAATAGCTCTTTTCATCCACCTACATTCGCAAGACTACGAAGAAATTCAAACGCATATATACGAAAGCGAGTGAACAAGAGAATGGCTGAGACGTGAAAGAATATAATTTAGTTCAATCAATACAATAACGTATATTTCTGCTTACCATCCGTGTGTATGTTGTACGCCCCACGCGTTAGGGTGCTAATTTGAAATCCGGCCCGAATGAATCAGAAAATGGTGTGGCTAATTGTCCCGATTCTAATGCGGGTCGAAGAACCAGAAAATGGTGACGCTAAAGGTTCTTGGGTACAAATCCGCAAACGGATGGTCACTAAATGGTTAGGATGACTATGTTGCCCTTCGTATCCGGAGAGAAGGAACCAGCGAATGGTGGCTAGGCCTAAGCTAAGGTCCCGGGTTCGTTTCCCGGGTCGGGCCAAATCATACATACATACATAAACACTCACGCCTGTCACCCAGAGGGGTAGGCAGAGACTACGGACTTCCATTTGGCACGATCCTGACACACCTCTTTCTCCTCCTTCACATCCATATATCTACGCATACATGCTCGTCGGTTAAGGGTACTTCTAACGTGGCCCATTTTCAAAATATCGCCAATTTGGTCGATAAACTTTTTCCTAGGGCGTCCCTTCCCGACTCGGCCGTTCACATCTGCCATATAAATTTGCTTTGTCACTCTTTCCTCATTCATTCTTTCCACATGACCAAACCACCGAAGCATTCCTTTCTTAATCCTGGTCACAACATCATCTTGCATACCACATTTATCCCTTATCACGCAATTTCTCACCCTGTCATTCAGATTCAACCCTAGCATATTCCTTAAAGACCGCATTTCTACAGCATTTATTCTACTTTCGTGCTTCTTCTGCCACACCCAGCTTTCACTACCATACATTAAAGTAGGGACTAACACAGAATTATGAATCACCATACGTGCCTGTTTTGACACATTCTGGTTCTCCATAATAGAGTGTAGTGCCCCATTCACTCTATTCCCTGCATTTACTCGTCGTCCTATATCCCTATCATATCTACCATCCCTGCTAAATACACATCCCAAATACACAAACTCATCCACTTGCTCAATTAACTCTCCTTCTATTCTTATTTCACATACCGTTTTGCTTTCTTCTCTTTCAAAAAAACCATCACTTTCGTCTTACATGTGTTCACTTTCATACCCCTTTCTTTTAATTCCCAGTTTATTAATGTAACCATCATTTGCAATTCAGACGCCGATGACGCAAATATGACTTGATCATCGGCATACAAAAGGCATTTGACGGTTAACTCGGGCCAAATCAATTAGGCGAAATTTTACCATATGTGGATGGTATGTGCAGTTCGCTATAACCGAAACAAGATGGCGGAAGTGGAACGTGGCCGGGTTTTGGGCAATGTCTAGCAAGTGCTAAGACCTAATTTACTATATTAGCCGGCGTGAGATGTTGTAGGTAAGGAGCGGCAACTAATGAAAGTAGTTCATGCTAGGAAAGAAAGGAGGTGCACTTACTTGGGCGTTGATCTTCTGGCGGCCTTTTACTCAGGCCAGAGGTTGATGGCACTACATTGCAGCTGCAATGGTGCGCAACGACAAATTGCACTATGCAAAGCGGCCACTATTAGGTTGTTCTGTGGCGTGACTGCCACAGAGGTGCAACAACATCTAGCGTTGTTCTTCAATCGCAGCGGCGGCACGTCGAAGTCTTTCGACAGCTAGTGGCGTGTTTTCGACCTTTAACTTTTCGATCAGCGTGTCTTATTGGTCACCCAAAATGATGCCACCATATCTGGCCTTCTATTAGACATGCTCGTGCAGGAAAAAGGCGGAAGTGATGGGCAAGAAATAGTGAAAAATACTACCGGCTAATATAGTCTACAAAATATGCGCTTTCGCGCAACTATTCCGATCGGCTTGAAGAGTTCCCTTCAAAACTAACTAAAGCTACTACTAAGATCTAATTTAAACTACCAACCTTACCTAGAAAGACAATTCAAAAACTATTGATTGAGCAAAGAGCATAGACGAACAACAGGGCGCATATGTGACCTAGTCGGGGTCTTAACACGAGCTATCCTAGTTACCCCGTCAGATTCAGGAAAAACCCCTTCGACGATCACCAATGGCCAATGAATGGAAAGGCTGTGTATTCTCTTTGGTGAAAATAACTATAGTTCCGAACGTTAATGTTTTAGTTGTCCTTATCCATTTAGAGACTGCACTAGCCCGTCTAATGAGTGATGACGAGAAAGAACATGGAGTTTGTGAGTTTTTCTTTATCTGTTGTGGGTAAATACTTCAACGGCGTTAGATTCGAAAAATGTTCTTTACGGATTGTGTTACACGGCGAGACCATCGAGACATCAGTCCGCCATTCCCGGGAATGATGGCCTAGGATGAACTTCAAAACAAGCGATACACCTGTGCAACCGATTACAAATTAAGTTGCATGCGGATAGACCCAATAATTCTGACGCAAAAAAGACATAAACAATCCAAGGATTACCATGACGTTGACGATGATGATGACGATGATGATGACGATGATGATGACGATGATGATGACGATGATGATGACGGTGTAGACGACGATGACGATGACGATGACGATGACGACGACAATGACTATGACGGTAATAATGACGATGACGATGATCGTGAGGATGACGACGACGATGACGATGACGGTGATAGTGACGATGATGATGATCGAGAGGATGACAACGATGATGACGAAAACGATGAGGATGATGATCACCATGACGATGACCATGACGAGGACTGTGACGATGACGTTGACGATTACGATGATTATGACGATGACGTTGACGATGATGATGACGGTGACGACGACGATTACCATGACGTTGAAGATGATGATGACGATGATGATGACGGTAACGACGACGATTACCATGACGATGACGATGAATGACGATGACGTTGACGATGATGATGACGGTGTCAACGACGATTACCATGACGGTGACAATGATGATAATGATGATGATGACGGTTTGACGACGATTACCATGACGGTGACGATGAATGATGATGACGTTGACGATGACGATGACGATGACGATGACGTTAACGATGACGATGACGATGATGATGATGACGATGACGATGACGATGACGATGACGGTGACAATGATGACGATAATGATGACGGTGATGACGACGATGACGATGACAATGACTATGACGATGACGATGACGGTGTCAACGACGATTACCATGACGGTGACAATGATGATAATGATGATGATGACGGTTTGACGACGATTACCATGACGGTGACGATGAATGATGATGACGTTGACGATGACGATGACGATGACGATGACGTTAACGATGACGATGACGATGATGATGATGACGATGACGATGACGATGACGATGACGGTGACAATGATGACGATAATGATGACGGTGATGACGACGATGACGATGACAATGACTATGACGATGACGATAACGATGACTTATGATGACGACGACGATGACGATGACGATGATGATGACGATGCGATGACGATGACAATGATGATGACGATGATGATGACGATGACGATGAATGACGATGACGTTGATGATGATGATGACGGTAACGATGACGATTACCATGATGGTGACAATGAATGACGATGACTTTGACGATGACGATGACGATGACGATGACGATGGCGTTAACGATGATGACCATGACGATGACAATGACGATGACGATGACGATGACGATGATGACGATAATGATGACGATGATGATGACGGTGACAATGATGACGATGATGATGACGACGAAGACGATGACTATGACAATGACTATAACGATGACGATGATGATGAATGATGATGACGGTAACGACGACGATTACCATGATGGTGACGATGAATGACGATGACTTTGACGATGACGATGACGATGACTATGACGATGATGATGACGATGATGATGACGGTGACGACGACAATGACGATGACGATGACTATGACGATGACGATGACGATGACGATGGCTATGACAATGACGATTACGTTGACGATTATGATGACGATGACGATGATCATGACGATTACGATGACGATGATCATGAAGAAAATGATGACGTTGATGTTGACGATTACGATGGCGATGACGATGACGATGACGATAACGACGACGATGACGATGAATGACGATGACGACGACGATGACGGTGACAACGACGATGACGATGACGATGAATGACGATGAAGTTGACGATGACGTTGATGATGACGATGACGATGACGATGATGACGATGATGATGACGATGATGATGACGATGATGATGACATTGACGATGACGACGATGATGATGACGATGATGACGGCGATGACGATGATAATGCGATGACGACGATCGTGATTGAAGTGACAATGAAACAACGGAGTTCATATGACAACTGTTTTAATAATAAAGCCGTTCTTAACATACAACATTATAAAACTACCCACAACATCTTCCCCTTAAAGAATAAGTTTTTAACAAAAGACCATGAATGACAATGACGTTGAAGATGACAATGACGATGACGATGACGATGCCGATGATGATGGCGGTGACGATGACGATTTCCACGATGGTGACGATGAATGACGATGACTTTGACGATGACGATGACAATGACGATGACGTTAACGATGACGATGACCATGACGATGACGATGACGATGGCGATTACGATGATGATGACTATGATGATGACGATGACGATGATGATTAGGATGAAGTTAACGATGACGTTGATGATGACGATGATAATGACGATGACGACGATCGTGACGATGATTGTAGTGACAATGAAACAACTGAGTTCAGATGACAACTGTTTTTAATAATATAGCGGTTCTTAACATAAAACATATTAAGACTACCCGCAACATCTTCCCCTTAAATATAAGTTTCCAACAAAAGTGATATATTTTTTTGTATAATCTTATATACTTAAATTTAAAAAAAAACTTACTGCAGTGCAAATTATTTTTTTATTTTCCCATTACCTTACATAACCTTAACCTTTTTTGTGATTACATAGGATTAATTATGTAGATTATTTTTTATTTTTATGCGCTTTCCTTCGAGTAAGAGGAGGAGAATAATTTTCATTAAATTCAAAATTTAACATTGTTGGTTCATACTCACTGTTCGAGGAATATCTCATTCTCACTTCGCATACAAATAGTTTTTGTTCTAATTGTTGTTCTTTATTTTCATGTGCTATTTGTCCTGACGTTCTATTTTCTTGTGTTTTATCTTTTATTAGATGCCTGCTATTTCGACGATACACCATTCCTCTTTTAGTTTTAATAAAATAAGAGCGGGTAGTCGCCGCTTTTGCAACGATACCTTGCATTTTACAATTTTTTTCTATCATGGTAACCTCATCGCCGACATCTAATACAGGTGAAGGATTAGCATGTAAATCATAATACATTTTGTATATATTTTGTTTATCTAGCATAACTGTGTGTTATCTCTTATTATCTACATTACCTATTTTTAAAAGGTCCGGGTGCACAGGCAGCCTGCATTTTAACCTACGACCCATCAGCAGCTGTGTGGGAGAATTAAAATTATCGTGAGTCGTATTTCGATAACTTAGCAAATTTAAATAAAAGTCACTTCCACTTTGTATGGATTTTTTAATATCTTTTTTATTGTTTGCACAGCCCTTTCACTCTTACCATTTGATTGAGCATAGTTGACTGATGACGTAATGTGTTCAAATCCCCACTCCACCGCGAAGTTTTTAAACTCCCGACTTTAAAATTGTTGACCATTATCGCTTATTACAATGTCTTATTACAATGACGTGTTCCAGGTGAGCGTCACCATATCTCGCCTCCAAGGCTTCAAGAAGCTGCTCATAGGTCACTTTCTTACCGAGAGCTTCCAACACAGTTAAGGCTTGGTCGCGCAGGCCTAGAGTGAGTGCAGTCATGGCTTGGCTTTTATTCCAGCCGTTCGCCTCCATGACGGCCTCGAACTGGATTTTGTAGGCCGACCAGGAAGAGGTCCCGTCGAACGGCGGCACTTTGAATCCACGTATCGAAGGTGCTGCAGCTACTACGGGAGCTGTAGTTCCATCCCCAAGTTTGAGGTCGTTTAGCGTTGACTTCAAGTCAGCCATCACGTTGTCAACCCGATTGTTCACATGGTTGATTCGGGTTTCATGTTTTTCAATTCGGGTTTCAGCTTCCGACAGACGGTTGTCGTGTTGAGCAACCCTATCCTTCACCTGCCTTATCTCTTTCCCAAAGGTAGCGTGAAGGTCCTCATGAGGAGCATCTGTTCTTCCGGCCGACGAGCCTGTTCCGCCTGCTGACGGGCCTGTTCCACCTGCTGACGGGCCTGTTCCTCCTGTCCGCTCTGCAGCTGCTCTTTCAACTGACGGACCTGTTCCTCTTGTCGGCGAGCCTGTTCATCCTGTCTGCCCCGCAGCTGCTCTCCCAACCGACGGACCTGTTCCTCCTGTCGGCGAGCCTGCTCCTGCAGCATCACCATCAGAGCACCTAAGTCAGGTGCGGCAGATGTAGGAGCTACCGACGGGCCTGCAGCCGGTGGCTGGCCCTCCGACGTCTGCGGCGTTGCACCACCAAATCTTCGTTGGTCCGCCTCCTGCTGGCGTTGACTTCGGGTACGGACACCCTTCGTTTCCTCCTTAGGTAAAATCGGCATTATTTTATCCCACTTCTGACACCAATTGTTACAAGCTTGAGGTTCGTGACAATAAAAATTGCCGATAGAATTACCTAAATTAACACTTTAATTTACTTTATACAAATTAAAGTTAAAAACACTAATAATTAAACACACTAATTCACTTAATTCCGCTCCGAAGCTTCGCTTGTGTCGCCGAGTTCAACTCTGTCTCGATCGCATCTTGCGCCACCTATTTATTTAAATTAGCAAAATATCCGGAATGTTCAAGTAAACACGCGCAAGGTACCGAGAGTTCGAGTATAGATTTTCTAGTTCTTCGGGTGGCGCTGTCGGTCTAAAGATTTGTGATGTCATAAACTGCAACGCTCCCCTCGCTCTCGTTCCTGACACTAGATGGCGCTAGTTGTGTCGTCGACTGGAGCGCGTAACAATATATTGGTGGAACTTTTTACACGCAATAGAGAATAGTTAGCATATCTTTTTAGCGTATCGTGCCTGTGTATCGGTGAGTGTACGTGAAGTATATCCAATAGGTCGGCTGCCCTGCAACAACACGGCTCCTAACGCTACACTGCTTGCGTCCACCGAGACTACAGCCGGTTGCGATACGTCATATAAAGCCAACACGGGTGCTTTGCTTATTAAATCTTTTAATAAATCGAATGCATTCTGTTGTTCACTCTCCCAACACATTATGTGTCCTTTTTCAACAGTCAAATAAGCGGATAAATTCGCTCAGAATACTTAGGTATAAACTTAGATAAATAATTTACGGCTCCTAAAAATTGTTCTAATGGTTTGCGTTCTTTTGGAGTTGGCATGTTTTTTATTGCTTTTACTTTTTCTAAATCTGGTTTCATTCCGTTTTTATTAAATATATGACCCAAGTAAGTCACTTCCTCCATACATTTACGAAATTTATCTTTATTAAATTTTAAATTAATTTCACGAGCCCTATTTTAATAATGCATTTAAACGCCTATCACGTCCGTCTTTATTTCGTCCCTAGCATATAATATCGTCTGTAAAAGAATCTACTCTGTCTAAATCCTCTATTAATTGCTTAATCTTAACATGAAAGACCTCTGAAGCGCAGTTTAAACCGTAAGGTAACCTTAAATACTAATAGCGCCCAAACGGTGTACTAAAGGTGCATAAGTCTGAACTCTGATCATCAAGTTTTATTGCCCAAAAACCTGAATTTGCTTCTAAAACCGAAAAAAAAACTAGCTCCGTGAAATTTAGTCGCAAGTTCATCTATGGTTGGCAGTTGGAAATGTGCATGCTGTATAGCATTATTGAGAGGTCTCGGGTCTAAACAAATTCGTAATGTTACATTCTGTTTTGCTGTAATTACTATTGAATTAACCCATTGTGTAAGGTGAGTGACTTTCCTAATGACTCCTAGGTCGGTCATCCCGTGTATTTCTTCTAATAATTTATCACGTAATCCTAGAGGTACTTTTCACGGAGCACAAACTACCGGTTTAACTGATTTATCAACAACTTTATAGTACTCACCAGGTAAGCATCCTAAACCTTCAAAAAGATCCGAATTTTCTACCATAATAATGCCGTAAACACGTTCAATTAATCCTAGTTCCGAACACGCTTGTCGACCCAGCACACTTTCACAATTATTATTTGCTATTGAAAATTTTAAAACATATATTTTATTTTTATGCCACCATTTAAAATGACAAACTCCTCTTATCGGAATAAGATTCCCGCTAAACGATTGTAATTTCATTTTATTATTATTACATATAATTTCCGTGTTAAATCCCAGCGTCAAAAATCTCTTATAACACAATTAATGTCGGCACCGGTATCGTATCGTATACGTTCAAAGCCACACTCACCTCTTAATACCTCGTACCAGTCATGACCGCCGATTTTGTTCTGCGTTGTACCCATTAACACATATACATAAAACGACTCACAGTCATCATTATCTGATTTTTATGTATTCACTTCTATTCCATATATATTTTAACACTATTTTTAAATTTGCACATCCTAGCGTAATGGCCGTAGTAACCGCACACATAGCATTTCACTGAAAAACCTGGACATGAACCTACATCAGTACACGGAGCACCACAACGTGGACAAGGTGACGCCACGGTCTCGCCGTGCGCACCTCGCGCGCTGCGCCGGTCGCCGCGCCGGCCGCCGCGCCGCCTACCGCCGCGCACCGACAGCGCCTCAACGTGCACGGGCCCGCAGCTTGCCGAACTGCTGAAGCTACCTGCTTCCATCACACGCTTGCTGTCTATTGACATTTCATCTGCTTGACATATTTTAATTGTTTTCTCCAGAGTCAATTCATCTGTCCGTAGCAACCGGTCACTTACAATTGTGCTCCTTATTCCGCACACAATACGGTCGCGAATCAACTCTTGCTCTAAATTTTTAAATTCACAATTTTTACTGAGTAACTTTAACGCTGTTACATATTTATCGATGGATTCTATAGATTCTTGACACCTCGTAAAGAAATTATATATCAGTAATGTTATATTAGATTTAACACCGAAATACTTATCAAAATTTTTTCATCAATATTTTGACGTCCTCACGCTGATTTTCTGAATCGAACTTAAAAGTCTCGTAAACATCAAATCCATCTGATCCAATCAGATTAATAAGCAAACTCGCCTGTATGCTTAATTCTTCTTTGTGCACCCCCGATGCTCTAAGAAAAAGATTTTAATCTTTTTGCGCTTTCCACCTTTTCCATGCGTTAGCCCGGCCGACGGGGCTGCCATCTAAACTCAATTCGGTAGGTGGTCTTGCATGCTCCACCTCTTACACTTAATTTACGTTAACAACAACAATTTAAATTAACGTTATTTAAATGTAAAATCCAAAATTATTTAAGTATTTTAACCGCTGCCACCATGTAGTGACAATGAAACAACGGAGTTCAGATGACAACGGTTATTAGTAATAAAGCTGTTCTTAACATACAACAGTTTAGGACTACCCACAACATAGAGGATTATGATGACGATGACTATCACTATGACTATGACGACGACGATGACGATGATCATGACAATGATGATGACGACGACGATAGCGATGACGATGACGATGACGATGACGATGAGGATGATGATGACGATGATAATGACGATTATGATGACGATGATGATGACGATGATGATGACGTTTATGATGATGATGACGATGAGACGATGACGATCACTATGACTATGACGACGACGATGACGATGACCATGACGGTGATGACGAAGATGACGATGATGATGACGATGACGATAGCGATGACGATGACGATGACGATGACGATGATGATGAGGATGATGATGACGATGATGATGACGATGATGATGACGTTTATGATGACGATGACAATGACGATGAATGACGATGACGATGACGATGAGGATGACGATGACGATGACAATGACGTTGACGACGAATGACGATGACGTTGACGATGACGATGATAAGGACGATGACGACGACGATGACGATGATAATGATGATGACGATGATCGTCACGACAATGATTATGATAACGATCACGATCACTATGTACTATGACTATGACGACGACGATCCAATTATTTCAAACAAAAATATTTTCAAATATGAATTATAAATTGATTAAAACTACTTTTACGGATTTCGTCGCGTTTAATTTTATCTATTTTTAAATCCCAACTTTTCGGATGGTTTCCAGCACCCATCATCACAATTGACTCGGATGACTGACGTCCCGACGTCATTTTTAAACCCGGAGTACCTTCAGCTTTCATCTAAAAAAATATCTAAAAAAAAATCTGAAGGTTCGGAGGCTTAACAATGACATCGGGACGTCAGTCATCTCAGATGACTCCCCGTGACCATGGCTGCTGGAAAGCACCCGAAACGTTGGGATTTAAAAATAGATAAAATTAAACGCGATTATATTCGTAAAAGTAATTTTAATCAATTCATAATCCAGTCAGTTTATGATGTATATATCTATACATACACACATGTACATATATAATTAATTACGTAAATACATACACTATGTATACATAAATACATTAATATATATTCATATATATACAAACATAATATGTATTAGATATCACTCTTGACATTAAGTTCATCAAAAATGTATTCCATTGAACCAGAATATAGTGAAGAAGACGTGTTTAATATTTTATTGGAAAGGTTACTACGCAGATAGAAAGCGACACCTCCGCCTCTTTTACCAGTGCGTTCGTTATGGATTCTTCGTTTATTAACTTACGTAGCGTGGCAGGCTCATCCGGTGCATCAACACGTGAAAGGGAAGAGGAACTGTTGCAAGTGGAATAAAAAGATTCTCCATCCGATATTAAATAAAAATATTTAAAATAGTGAAATAATAATGATAATGTAATAAAATAATATTAAATATATATAAATATTTAAAATAATAAAATTTTATTTAAACAAATATAACAAAAAAAAGTGCCAAAAACCAACTAAATATATGTATATCTCCATACATCAATCTTCGGCTAACTGTTTACAATCTTAAAAATAACACCAGGAAAATAAAAGAAAACAAATACCAAGTTATGAAAAAATAGAAAAAATCCATAAACGAGCAAAGCATTTAAAATTAAAAAATCAAAGAAAGTTCAATTAAAAAACAAAGTAATAAGTAATTAGGCTAGATTATTACATACATACAACTAAAATAAAGTTGTTTCAAAAACTTGTGTAAATATTCTGTCAATAGCAATGTAATTAGTATGGCAGAAGGCCATGTAACTAAAGCCAAAAACATAACAAGCTATCATCTGAATATTATTCATATATCATCCGAAATCTTTGAATAGTTTGAAACATCTTTCTTTAATTCTTACTATATAACGTGTATTTGTAATATTATAAATATAAATGGACATATTATTAATCATATTACTTTAATGGTATTCGGAAAGTACAGTCACAATCAATACATGTAAAAAATAGTATCCATACCACATTTGTACACAGACAGGCACTTTATTTTGCCGTAACTAATAAAAAGATTTTCAATGGACTTTGAAGTACCTGTAAATGTTGAATGTACTTACAACTTTCTTTTATTTGTACTATTATTATACAGTGCACTATTTTAACTTGTAATACCGGTAAAAACTACTATAAAATCGCTTTTAGTTTATTTTTAGGTTATTTTAGGATTCATATTTTAAGTATTACGCTCATTTTCAAAAAGTGTTTAAATTAATCCTAGAGTGATAATGAACCACTATAATTGTTATATAATTTTTTTAACCCTTAAGTGCATGAACTTTTTGTTTTAACTGATTTAAACATATGATTTAGATGTTTAGGTCTTAAATCAGGGAAAAATAACGAAAAATTTTTTTTTAAATTTTAAAGTAATTTTAATAAAAAAAAAGTTTGTATCATTTTTGATACATTATGCATTAACGTCTTTTTTGTATGGTAAGTTAAGTAATTTTACTTATGGAAATTATTAAAACAGTCAGAGTTCTTTTTGGCACATAAATAAACCTTGCACTTGGCACACATTACACTACTCAATAATTTACATTGAGGCATCATGCACGTCATTCGATTTTGCTGTCGATGTTGGGCGTGATCGATACCATCAAGTCGCACATCTTGTGACGGCATGACCTGTACTACATTTCTCCTTTTTTTAGGTTCAGGCTCTTCAAAACTAGTATTACTCGGACGGCCTCTTTTTGGTAGCACATATGTATTAACATTACATAAAGCATCTGCCAGGTCAGTTCTAAACTCGAACAAATTCAATATTTGCTTCTGTTCTAATAGTTTCTTTTTACTTACATCTTTGTATAACACCCATGCGTTGATAATAGCCAAATCTAATAAATGATAAAAGATTCGCATATACCACTTCTTTGTTTTCATTCGGATTCTATATCTACCTAAAAAGGAGTCCATTAGGTCAACACCTCCCATATGGGCGTTATACTGCCGAACAACTTTAGGGCATGTTATTGTTTTTCGACACTTCTCAGCTTTTTCGTACCTTTCTATTGTACCTAAAGGTTGCGCTCCAACATAAGTTGAAAGCAAGCAAACCTGCTTGTTATCTTTCCAGCTTACAGCTGAAAAATCAATGCCGTCGTAGCTGGTGACATATTCTTCGTATGATCCACGAGGTACAGTCTTTTTCATAACTGTTTGTTTAGTAGGTAGTTTGCAATTCTTACCCAACCGATTTTGTTGAACAGTTCCTAGACATAATATCCCTTCCTTAGCTAAGTAATACATAAGAGGTAAAGAGGTATAGAAATTGTCGAAGTAAACAATGTGGTTTACTTTGCGTGGAACAACCCTCAACAATTTTACAACAGTGTTCCCAACCACTCCTAGATCTGGCTCGTTTTCCATCATAGGTTCATTATCTTTTCCTGTATAAATTATAAATTTGTATGCATACCCTGCAAGAGAACATAACATATATAGTTTGAACCCCCATTTGTGAGGTTTATTTGGGAGGTATTGTTTCAGGAAGTGACCCATTTTCGTTGCACACATTTGTTCATCTATGGAAAGCCTTTGATTTATAGGAATGCTGGAAAACCTCTCATTCAGATGTTCTACCACAGGTCGCAACTTGTGTAGTCTATCGTGATTGGGGTTGTCTATAGGCAGATGTTTGGAGTTGTCGTTAAAATGTAATATACTTCAAATTTTTTCAAATCTATTTATTGTCATACTCTGTATAATTGGCATGAATCCGTATTTTTTATTCCAGTAAGCTCGTATATTTGGATAATGAAAAACTGACATATATATATTAATTCCCAAGTACTTTTGTAATTCTGATTTTGTGATTGGATCTGGTCGGTCGGGATTTTTTTGAATTGAATATAGAGTAGATTCTTTTACAATCTTATCTAAAAAATCAGGAGTAAAAAAATAACTAAAAAATTGATAAGGTGTTTCTAGGGCCATAATTTCGGGAGAATATTCTGTCTCATTCTGAAAACGAATGTTATCTTCACAAAGTTCTACAGAACGTTTCCTCCATGTGAGTCTAGCAGTTTCAATAGTAATATGACGCCTGTTGGGAATATTTTGTGCATAGCTACTATCTTCATTCATTAGGGGAGGATCATCATCATTTCGCATATAATTTTCGCCATTTACAAGAGGAGGATCATCTTCGTCCTGGATTTGAGAATAACCGGAACCCATTTGTTCGTACTCGTGATTTTCTAGAGTAGCACGAATTTCGTCAATATTTGGGTGATAATCTAATTCATCATCATCAGACTCTGCTTCGTCCTCCGATAGAAGTCCACCTTCCAATATTGCCAAAAGGTCTTCGATCTCATTATCTTTTATTTTTCTGTTTGCCATGCTGCAAAAGTGAGGACAAAACATATTACAGTTACATAACATACAGGCCTACTATAATAGCGAAAATGTACTAACGGGACCTACTAACTGCATAATGTATCATTTTTGATACAACTAAAATTATCATTTTTTTTATTAAACACCAGTGAAATTCACTTCAAATATATGTTTAATAGTGAAACAGTACTCTTACCTGTATTTTTAATATTTTTCTGGTTCAGCTTTTGTATTAAAATCACTTCGAAATAAATCAACAAAAAGTTATAATCACGGGAAAAAGGTTATGACAGACAAGAAAAAAGTTTTCATAGTTACCGCCAAATAATTTAAGAAATGGCCATTGATTACTTCAACATTCTAAAAGATGATTAGGCAAAGGACATATTTAGTATGCAGCCAAGTTGCATGTATGTAGTTAAACAAAATTATGAATCGATTATCTCATCGTATCATTTTTGATACAATATGCACTTAAGGGTTAAACCAAATAGTGCCATAAAAATTATATTACATAAAAATGTTTTTAAATTTTCGCGTGAAAACGCTAGCCGCCATGTTGTTCAACTCGAGACGTCGCTGTCCTCGGATTTTGCCGATTTCGCAAAGTAATAACATACTTTTTAATGTTTAATAATGAGTCATCATCTAAATCATTGTTGTGTTGTACCTGAATGCAAAAACACTAGCATGAGAACGACGGGAATGTTGTGGATTCAAGTGCCAAGTACATAAATGTAAGAAATACTTGGTTAAAACTGGCTAGAAGATACCCGAATACATTGTCTACAAAACCCAGACCATTCTTCTGTGAAGATCATTTTGATGTAAATATGACTTATATTTCACTATATAAGTTATACTTACATCAAAATGTTTATACAATACATCATGAGGTGAAGGGTATTGCAAGTAAAATTTTGTAATAAATAACACATTAGCAATCATTAGTTATAATATTAACTTGGATATTATAACTAAAGATTGCTAATAATTGTAATTATAGATAAACTAAACTATGATAGCTACTAAACTATGAAAAAATATTCTTGTAATTAAAATATAAAATTTATAATACAATTTTATAAATAGAAATCAATATTTCACGTTTACGTTTTACAAAATCTAAAAATATTTTTTACATGGTGTACAATATCCTTTTGTTAATTTCTCAGTTTTCCGTTTAGATACAGTAAAACTAATATTACTATTGTAATCTATAGTTTTATGATAGAGGGAATAAACGAAATAACGAAAATAAAAAAAGGAAATAACCCATGTCAGGATCGCGAAAATTTGTGGTGAGGCCATTCTCCGTGCAATAAATTGTCTACTTTAACCAACAGATAACACACGAGATGATATTTGCCGGAGGAAAATATACATGTAGGCATTACTGTGCTTATAATTTATAGAATAAGGGGGTCATTGTAGAAGCGTGCTCGTAGCGACCCCTGCCAGCCCTTTTCAGGGCTGCAATTCTACACAGCTGCGCACAAATGCAAACGAGGGTTAGGGCGTCCCCCCAAGGCGACGCACACCAGCTCGTCCCCGTTGGTGCGGAATGCAGCGCGCAAAGCGGCGTTTGGGACCGCCACCCGTCACGCACAGCGCGACACGGCGGAAGGTGGAGGACGGAGTGCAGAGTTGGCACGTGGAATGTTAGAGGGGGCATGACAGATAAGACGAATGAGTTGATCGAAATAATGAAAGAAAGAGAATTAGATGTCGTGTGTATGTCGGAGACCAAACGGAAAGGCAGTTGTACTGAAGAGCTCCCTGGCGGGACGTTAGCTATATGGTCCGGAGTCCCAGAAAGCGAGAACGCCTGCCAGGGAGTGGGGGTGCTGTTGTCGTCCTGGTTGGTCGATCTTATGACTGAATACAAGGTTGTGAACTCAAAACTTCTCTGGGTTCGCTTTAAACTGGGACTGACGAAGTTATTCCTTTTGGCTGTTTATGCGCCGGTAGCTTCGTCGTCCAGGGCTGAGCTGGAGGAGTTTTGGGAGAATGTAAGAGAAGTTCTAGATTTGGTTAAGGGAAATGAAAGAACTGTTGTATGTGGTGATTTGAATGGATGGGTAGGTATCGCTCGACCAGGATACGAGTCGGTGCTTGGAAAGTTTGGCGATAAAAGGGTTAATGATGCTGGCAAGCTTATACTGGCTATATGCAAGGAAAAGGGTCTTCTTGTGACAAACACTATGTTTAATCACAGGAAAATCCATATGTACACTAGAGAAAGAAAGAATGAGAGAAGTATGATTGATTTGTTCCTGATGCATGACCGAATGCGAAAACAGGTGATGGATACACGAGTGTTCAGGGGTGCTGACCTGGGAACGGATCATTATCTAGTAATTACTAGATTTAGGGGTTTGTTCGCGGGTTGGTGCTACCGGACGGCAGTAACAGAACCACAATCTGTCTGTCGCATCCGAAGCTGGAAGCTTTAGGAAGCGGATACTAGGGACAAATATCACACGAGGGTAGCCGAAAAGCTTGACAACATCGATGGCGGGAAAGAATGTGTGGAGAGAACATGGCAGAACCTTAGGGATGGAATGATAAGTGCAGCGGAAGAAGTATAAAACAAAGACAAAAAGAGGTAGTAGTAAACGAAGAGATGCATGGTGGAATGATGAAGTGAGAGAAGCTGTAAAAAAGAAGAAAAAAGCATGGTTAGACTACTTGGCCTCTAGTAACGATAAGCATATGATAGAGAAGATGAAAGAAAGATATAAGCAGCAGAAAGTTCATGCGAAAACATTGATTGAGGAAGTACGTGAAAGGTGTAGAATAGAAGCGAACGAGAGGTTGTCGCACAACTTTAAGGAAAACTCCAAACTCTTCTGGAAAGAGGTTGGAAGGTCCCGGAGTGGTGCGACAGCCTTAAGAATGAACAAAGTGCTTTCGAGAACCAATGACGTCCTCTTAGAAAAATCGGACGTCATGCAGCGATGGAGTGAATTTTATAGAGCAATGTATGCGTGTCATGATCTTAATGAAGGATTCGGGGGTGACGCCGTGACTGGCACGCCAGACACGGACCTCGATGACACTGAGGTCATCAGCATGAAAGAGATTGAACGTGCGATTCGAAGTTTGAAATGTGGTAAGGCTGCGGGACTAGACAGAGTTACTGCTGAAATGGTCAAGTACGGTGGGCCTCGCGTCTGGGACAGCTTTCATATGCTGTGCAATTTGTGCTGGCGGACGGGAGATGTCCCGGATAATTGACGATCCGCGATCATTGTGCCTTTATATAAAGGTAAAGGTTCACATTTTGACTACGGGTGCTATCGGGCGATCAGCTTGACCAGTTTAGCAAGTAAAGTTTACTCGAAGGTTTTGACACGTAGGATGCAAGAGAAATCGGAAAGATTCTTATGGGAGGCACAATGCGGATTTAGACCTGGAAGAGGATGCACAGATCAAATGTTTTCTCTCCGCATGATCACGGAGAAGCTTCTGAGTGTTAACCAGAGAATTTTCTGCGCTTTTGTGGATCTGGAGAAAGCATTTGATAAGGTTATTAGGAAGAAAATGTGGGAACTGTTGCCGGGATATGGTGTGGATGGTCGATTGTTAAGGGCTGTGCAGTCACTTTACTATGACTGTAAAGCCTGTGTGCGGGTAGGGCATGGCCTGTCACCCATGTTTAGCGTCCAAGCGGGCGTAAAACAGGGTTGTGTCATGTCTTCCTGGCTGTTCATACTGTATCTCGACAGCTGTTTACAGAAGCTGAAAAATAGCTGTTTGGGTGTGAAATTGGGTGACATTAAAGTTAATTGTCTGCTGTATGCTGATGATGCAGTGCTTATTGCACCATCAGAAGCAGAACTGCAGGCATTAGTCACGTGTATGAAAGAGGAATGTGAAATTAAAGGTCTCCGTTTGAATGCTAATAAAACTAAGGTTCTGGTATTTGAAAAGGACGAAGAGAGAACGAAATGTGAAATATGGGTAAATCAGGAATGTCTAGAATAGGTAAATGTAATTGTATACTTGGGGAGTGCTTTCAGTCGGGATGGAAGAGGTGATTTAGATGTGGATAGGCGTGTCGCTGCCGGAAACAAAGTCAATGGTGCCCTGAATGCATTAGTAAAAAGGCAAGGCGTGGTGAAGAGTGCACGCCTTGCAATACATAACGCAGTGTTTGTACCGACTTTGTTATATGGCAGCGAAACCTGGGTATGCCAGAAGAAGCATAAAAGCAAGTTGAATGCAGTGGAGATGCGACCTCTTCGTAAAATGTGTGGCGTTACCATAGCCGACCGAAAGCGAAACGAAGAGATTCGAAATATGGCAGGATTGAAAGATGACCTTATCACAAAAATTGATAGGGGCGTACTCCAATGGTTTGGGCACGTTGAACGAATGAGTGAAGACCGAATGGTGAAGAAAATATATAGAGCGAAAGTAAATATTAAAAGGTGTCGAGGTAGACCAAGACTAACTTTCGAAGACCATGTGAGCAAATTGCTCAAAGAGGGGAGGGTCAAGAGTACTCGGATACCTAGACGTGCATGTATGAAGAGGTTAATGAACCTGAAAGAAGCGAAAGAGGTATGTAAGGATCGTGACACTTGGCGATCTGTTCTCTCTGGCTAACCCGTTAGGGATTGTGCGTGAAGATAAGTATATTGTAAAGAACTATATTGCTGCACCTATAATAGGACTACAGCACGAATGGATCGACTCGACCGGGAAAGACCACGCTCTTACAGAATACTAGTGTGAAATATTTAGCAGCTTAATGCTGTCTTTTGTATGATGAGTGTAGAGAACCGGAGGCACTTTTTTCTTATTTTCTTGCTATATATATGTGGCGGCGCTGTCGTCGCACCTCTAGCGAAAACACACCGAAGCCTAAATCGTACTATCCAGGTTCCAAAGCTATCGCGCTATACATACAACAGCTCGGAAATAACACATGGAGAATTGGTCGCTCCACGGGCTGTAGACCATGCCCGGTGAGAGATCTACCCTTTTCCTTGGACATTTGGAAATTTCAACTTCAAGCTTTGTCATCGTCATCAAGTACCCCATCCATTGACTCCCGAGCAGATATCGTCTGAATTCTAGAGACTCTTCAAGCCATCTAGCTTTACAAGCTTCATCGCAGCACTCAAATAATGCGTCCTGTTCCTTCAAGCTACTCTGCGCTACAGTGTTCTTCGGCATGGCATCGAGCCTTACTGCTCGCCTCTGCTTCAGGGCACTCTCGAATAATACATGCTTTCTTCTCGACTCACCGCAGAGTACAAGGCACCATCAATCTCTGGTATGAGCAGGGGTTGATGTGGCGACGCTGTTGTCGAGCCAAAAGCAAAACTACAACGAAGATTAAATCGCGCTATGAAAGTTTCGAAGCTACCGCATTATGCTTACAACAGCTCCGAAATAACGGACGGAGCGTTGGCCACTCCCCGCGCTAAGCACCTTGCCTGGTAGGAGATCTACCTTTTTCCTTCTACGGCCAAAGTGACGGCTATCTTAGTCCTCAAGGCGACAACGCATCTGCTGATTCCTAATCGATGATAGATGTAAAGATAGATATGGGCCATATAAAGCTACATCTATTATCAATATTAAGAATAACTTACCCTCAGGTAGACTGTGTGCACGGTTGTCATCCTTATTCTATACAAAAAGAAATCATATTCCAGAAGTTTTTGTTTTTATCAATTGGTCTGGCCATAAATAATACAACAGTTTTGGAAATAATTGATTTTGTAAGAAAATACAATTGGCTGGACGCTATTTCACATATCATTTTTCATTTCGATTATTAAATAATTATGTAGGAGGGCAATAAAGAAAAATAATTTCAGGCTTTAACCGTCAGCTATTTTTAAACGTTTGAATAGACGTTAGTCGTAAGTTTATGTATCAAACTATCTATAGTTGCACAAACAATTCCTCCGTTGAAGAAGAGAATCCGAAAGAGATCGGGTCACCGCGTGCTATTAGAACTAGTTGGAACGTTGTTTAAGTCAAAATCCGACAATCCTATAAGAAAACGAATGATATTGTTGCGTGAAATGACGATTCCCGCTACGATGAATTACGAAAAAACGCCTGAAGCTAGGTGCTTACCGTCAATACACAGGATATGCCTTAAAATATTCCCCGCTACCTAAGAGAGTGTCAAGATAAAAAAGCTTGCTATTACGATACAAAGTAAAATTTACAGAAATGTGCTCTTTGCAGGTAAAAAAGGTTTATGCTCACAACCGTAAGGAAGCCCATAACTTCTTGGATATGTTCAACGTGGTCATCATTATTTTTTCAATCATGATACGCAAAGAGTGTCTGGCATACTTGAAGTAATGGTGATTGCCATTATTTAATATTTTCAAAAAATGTTTAAAAATACTTAATAATTTACATTCAATCAAATAAAACCTGCTCCTTGTAATTTCAAGTTTTTAAAATCCCGCTTCACTTCAAAATTAATCTAGCAACGCTGGAGTTTCCTAACTACAAAATTATTTAAAAAAATCGTAAGACAGATAAAACATTTATTTATTTTAAAACCTTTCTGTCTGGTCAAGCAACTTTTACAAGCGTCCAATTCACCTATATCACACTTCTGAGACTCTCTAAGTGGCTATCGGATTAGCAAAATTAATTAAATTAAATAGAAAATTTGTTTCTTTAAAAGGGGTTAACAACTAAACTATATGAGCTTACGGTCCCTGTTACAAATATTAATCACGTTTATATTTCTTTATTAAATGTCATTATTAACCATAAAATATTAAGCAAAAACTTGCTTAAAAATGAACATGAAATGAAAGTGTGCTTTAAAGTTTCATTACTTAAAGTAAATGAGAAAATTAAAAGGAATTATAGTCTTAACAGATATGAATTTAATTTGAGCAGCTTTTACAGTCTGAGCTTAACTATGCCCCATGTATATCTTTATAGTGCCGTTGTATAGTAGTGGTGTGATAATACACTACCCCATATCAACCTGTGGGTACCATAATAGACGTTGGAGTAAAGTAAAACTTGAAATGAACAGCAGTATCTTTCTGTTCAAAATATAAATAAACTATACGAAGATCTATAAAATTTTGACTGATTGTTTTGTTGGATAGTGTGCAAGTGTTTTTTTTTTGACTGAATGTCTAATGGCAGTATAATAATATCCACAACCACTTGTCGTCCTGTGGGAGCAGTAAGAGGTCACAGACTGAAACAAACCAGAAGATGGGGAGAACCATCTTCTAAATTTCAAAAAATTACGGTAACCAATCTATGGCAAATCGGTAGTGGACTATGACAGGCTGATAATTTTTATGATGATGATACGATCGATATTTTGTAAAGTTTCACACTGCCTTGGTAGAGCCACGTTGCACCTATATTCTCAGTATAATCGAGTAGGTTTGACCGGAAAAGAACCACGGTCTAATAGAATACCAATGTGAAACGATGTTGTATTTCTTATGGTGAGTGTAGAAAACTGGAGACCTTTATTATTACTTAAAGGGCATTGTTTGTTAGTCATTATTTGGGTGTCATTTCGTCCGGTTACAAACATAAAATGGATGTTTGTAGGTGGATTTATACCGTGTTTTGTACCATTACTATGAGGCATATATTTAGTAGTTGACTTGTCGATGTGTTATGTGGATTATAATGACAAACATAAGGCATAAATATTATTCATTTTTTCGTTAATTAATTTAAAAGCACAAAGACTTAAATGCGGTCGAGGTCTTAATTATAAAATTCTTCGTCCCAATGCCCATAGTACACCGGACTCGGAAATTATTACATCCTGCACATGTGCTTTTCATTCAATAACATTAAACAATGAAGATGATTTTTTAAATTTATATTTCACATCCTAAACTGGAAGGGATGAAATCATTCAAAAAGGATCATCCATTTCTATGAATTATTAGTAATCAATGCCTTTCTTACCGTGTTCGCCGAACAATTTATTATATTTTGTTCAAACCACATCTGGATTATCTAGTTGAAATTTGGGGGTGCACCTACAAAACAACATTAAATGACCTACAAATAAACCAAAATAAAATATTAAAACTATTATTTAATTATAACTTCTTTACACCTACGGACAAACTGTACAGTGAAACTAAAATTATGAATATTTATCAAACATATTGCTATAATACTTGTGTTCTAATAAAGAAAATTTTAGATAATAAAATACACACACAATTAGAATTTGTAACAAATAAGGGCAAAGGAAAGAAAGTACTTTGCAACACTAATAATATTTACATACCTATGGTACGAACAAACTATGGTAAGCAGAGCATACCTTTATGATGGAGTTAAAATATATAATAAACTACCACAAGAAATAAAAATATTAAATAGTTTTAACATCTTTACATATGCCGACCCTAATCAGCGTTATCAGTAACGATAAGAAATACCTTACTTACTACCCAATTTATTTATTACTATCTACTAAAAGATTGGTAACTTGTACATCAATACACAAAAAGATAATATCGGAAGTATTAAGTTATATGCCTAAACTAGTAAGAAGTTGTAAGTCACTAAACTCTTGTATATATATAAACACTCACGCCTGTCACCCAGAGGGGTAGGCAGAAACTACAAACTTCCATTTAGCACGATCCTGACATACCTTTCTCGCCTCCTCCACATCCATACACCTATGCATACGTATATATATATATATATATATATATATATATATATATATATATATATATATATTGCTATCTGTATGCTCATAACCCATTTATAACTTGAATATTGTAACTTCTCATTAAGTGAAATGTATATTTCTTTTGAGAATAAAATATCTTTAACCATATTTTAAAAAAAAACATGCGTGTAGTTCAGGTGCTGTGGAAGTGAAACCATCAGAAAATAAAACTTTGAGAGAAAGAGACGAATGTAGTGTTTATTTATTATAATATTGTTACCACAATCAAAAATTATTTTATATTTTATACGTATTATAGAGATACCAAGTTTTCAATTTCATCATCGTCCGTACATAATATCTTTTAATCAACAAATTTCGTCCTTAATCCTCTTGAGTTTCAAATTACAGTTATTCTAAAGAAGTATTGGTATAAAAAAACGATAAAATAATGTTATATTTTAAATCAGGATTGGTGTAAATGTATGTCTTATACTATTTCCTTTTCACTATTTTTAGTAATTTTAATTCCAATTTAAGATGGAGAGTCCATCCTAAGCTGAAATCTAATTCCACAGACTATCAGACCACTGTGTTCAGGTATAGGTATTATTATCACTGTAAGGATTTTAGCTACGAGTATAGCGGTGAAATTAATAACATGTTTTCTGTTAAAAACCGTTCCTTAATTACAATTTTATTTTATTTTTAAAATTAAGCCTTTTTTGCGTTCTCTCACTTCATGTTTAACATCACATATTCCTGACAACTAAATACTAAAATTACCTAAATGTAAACAAAAGAAATATTTATCAAGCTCTTATAGAATAAAAACTTTTTCAGAAAAATATTTAATAATGTACACTACTTAAATTTAAAAATTAAATTGTTTTCTAGTTGTGAACTGCTTGTCCCGACCAAGCTGTTACAAATAGCGATGTAGTTTTATTGACTATCATTTAGAATCGCAGCATTTTGATACAATAAACGATTTGACTTTTATTTGAGCTTTGTTTTACTATCATCACAAAAGCATTTTCCGTACAACGGTATTAGGACTTGTCCATTGTAAAAGTGGAATTTATAAGTCATAAATTCATTTCGGTTCAATGGGTTTAGCGAAGTTAACTTTTTATTTGTGAAAATTCACAAATAATGACTTAATGTTACTTGAATTTATTTTTTAGTTTTGTTTAACGCTTAATAAATGTGTAGAAATTCAACCTAGCTCACTCTACTAGTGTTTTTTTATAGAATACGGGTGACAAACTAGTATGCTCAAGTCTAACTGATGGTAAGTGATTGTTGAAGCCCATAGAAATCTATATCTAACCTTCGTTAAGAATGAAAATGCAGATGCACTGTCGCCCCTGAGGACCAAGATGGAACGCCTCGTTTCCAGCAAAAATGCTCTCCGGTTCTATACGCTCACCATGTGATACAGAGCAGCACTAAGTTACTATTTAACGCTGGTATTCTGTAAGAGCGTGTTCCTTCCCTGATTAAGTGATGCGTTCACTTGACCAGTGAAGGAATACGCTCTTAGCGCTGTAGATATATTTGCTAGTAGCACCTCGTGCTACCAACAAATATAGCTACAGCTTAGTTCTACTACTTATAAACGTAACCGTCTGTACAGGCAACATTTTACTATATAAATTGATTCTGTCATTACCACACTAGTATATTGACTTACGTAATTCAGAAATCTTAGAAAGCTAGTATTAATAATATCAAATAAGGTATCCTTCATCATCATCATTATCACAACCCTTAGGAACCCAAAGCATTAACAAAAAAATGGAAAAATTAACTCAATGAATACCACAAGACACAATCGTAAGCCACCTGCATCCATCGACTTCCTGTATGTCTTACCAGGTCGTTACTCCATCTAGTGTGGTGTCACACTACACTTCGCCTACCAGTACGAAGCTGCCACTTGAGAACACAAGATAGTATTTTAGGCCCAACATTGTTTTTAATTTATATCAATGATCTTTGTAATCTGAAAATTAATGGTGCCCGTGTGTTCACATATGCCGATTATACACACATATGCCGAGAAGCTGTAGTTTTTACTGGAGCATCATGGAATGAGATTCGTAAAAATACAGAATCTGACCTTACTATAATTGCAAGCTGACTTTAATCTAATTTTCTAACGTTTAATGTAATTAAAACTAATTATATTTGTTTTACTATTAAAAACCGAGCTCAACCAGGAAATAACTTTAACATAAAGATACACACTTGCAACATTGACGAAGTTCAAAATTGTAACTGTTCTGTCATTACAAAAGTTTCTTCAACCAAGTACTTGGGGATCATTATAGATGAACGTTTAACTTGGCATGAACATATCGATGTAATAACATGTAGATTTAGAAAATTAGCCTGGATTTTTAAAACGCTTAGACATATTACTTCAGATACGCTCATTAACAAAATTTATGTAGCACCAGCTCAATCGTTAAGAACTTACTGCCTTCCGATTTGGGTGAAGCAACAAAAACAAAATTGTTGCAATTAGAAAGAGCTCAACGAGCCTTAGTAAATACAATGTACTTTTTGCCTTATAAATTCCCAACTACGAGTAAAAGCCTGTATTTAAAAACTGATATACTAAGTATAGGAAAATTATGTATTTTGCGCACAATATTAAAAAGCATAAAGGTCTGATTTTCGACCCAAATATTTTGAACAAAAGAAGAAAAGACATTGTACTTAATTCATTTTGTGTTAAAACTGCATTCGCTAGACGTCAGTTCCTTAACCAATCTGTCTATCTATATAATTTTGTTTTTTTGACTGCAAGATTTTGATTATAAATTGGCTAATGACCCTGTCTTACGAAGACACAGAAAAACTTATGTTTCGACACATAGGGTGAGAGCAAAAAAAAACCCATACTGCAGCTTGTGACCACATCCTAGACGGCCCCCGCTATTACATATTGATTTGATAAACCACAAATTCCCGCGAAAAAACATCGATTCCTACCAAGGTTGCTATTGAAATAAATAAAAATAATCCTAATTTCAATAGAGGAGGTGGCTGGGTATCACCTACTACTTGAGGTCCTGTTGTAATCATACCACTGCAATACTTGAAAACACAGAAGTCTATTCTGCGTAGATTGAACCATAAATAATAATTAAAACGCTGAAAGTACTCCGGGTTAATACCGACATCGGGACGTCAGTCACCTCAGTCGCACGTAATCATGGGTGCTGGAAAGCACCGGAAACGTCAGAAATTTAAAATCAAGTAAATTAAACGTGATAAAATTCATGAAAGTAGTTTTAATCAATATTTCAGTAGTATCATAGTTAACGTTAACACACACACAAACACACACACACACACACACACACACACACACACACACACACACACACACATTTATTTTTGAATATTATTTTTTCTTTTTTGCATAATATGTAATCTCACGTCTCTTGAACGTTTTCTTTGGATATGGAAGAGCGGGAGTCTCTGACACAAGCGCCTTAGGGTCCTTAAAAGATGCTCCCTACCCTATGCAAATTGTAAATACCAAGAGAAATAAATTATTATTATTATTAAAAAAAGAATATTTTTCCCCAACGGTTGTCGATTCTTAGAGCTATATGGCCGGCCCATATCCACTTCAGCTTACTTATCCGTTGGCTTATGTCGGTTACTCTAGTTCTACTGTACATATCCACATTTCTAAGTTTATCACGCAGAGAAACCCCGAACATAGCCCTCTCCATAGCTCGTTGAGCAACCTTGAGCGTCCTCATCCGGCCAACAGAGAAGGACCACGCCTCAGTTCCATAAGTCATCACTGGCAACACGCACCGATTGTACAGTCTCGTATTTAGGTTTTGAGGTATAGCTGACGAGAAGGTGTGTTATAATTTCCCAAGCGCTGCCCAGCCGAGTTGAATCCGTCGATTGACTTCTCGGTCGAAGTTTTATTTATCTAGCCTGACTTTTTGTCCCAGGTAAACATACTCGTCAACAACTTCGAGCTTAGTGCTCCCAACAACTACCGGCATAGGTGTGACATGAACATTAAACATGATCTTTGTTTGGTCCATGTTTATCTTAAGGCCTATCCGTTGGTATTGTTACGAGCTTGAGGGTCGTGACAATAAAAATTGCCGATAAAATTACCTAAATTAACACTTTGATTTACTTTACACAAATTAAAGTTAAAACACTAATAATTAAACACACTAATTCACTTAATTCCGCTCCGAAGCTTCGCTTGTGTCGCCGAGTTCAACTCTGTCTCGATCGCATCTTGCGCCACCTATTTATTTAAATTAGCAAAATATCCGGAATGTTCAAGTAAACACGCGCAAGGTACCGAGAGTTCGAGTATAGATTTTCTAGTTCTTCGGGTGGCGCTGTCGGTCGAAAGATTTGTGATGTCATAAACTGCAACGCTCCCCTCGCTCTCGTTCCTGACACTAGATGGCGCTCGTTGTGTCGTCGACTGGAGCGCGTAACACTGCCCCCTCCTAAGACATGCTCGTCCCGAGCATTATCGGTCCCATAATAACGCGCCAAGCGATCCACATGGACGATCTTAGGAGTCCCTCTTGCGCCTTTCTGTAACGGCTCCGCAATGTCAAGGGATGTCCTATCCCGTGGTGCACCAACATTGTACAATTTCGATGCTCCTCTACTCCGTGTCTGAGGTCCCCTCACAGCCGCACAACTTGTACATGTACGACACCAATCCTCCACATCGTCACGATAATGGACCCAGTAAAACTGTTCTCGGACCTTCAGTAGAGTTCGTTTAACTCCCAGATGGACTCTTGAACGACCATCATGGCACAGCTGTAAAAGCACTCGGCACTTTAGCTTTAGGGACAACCATTTGCAAACGACAGCTGTCTCTTCGAACATTGTCCCATTTACGGCACAGGACACCATCCTGAAGCAGCAAGCTGTCCCATTGGGACCAATAGCTTTTCGTGGTTGAACTCATCGCTAAGACGTCCCTCCACTTAGGCTTGGTAGCACGGGCCTTCATCCATCCCAGAATCGGCTTGATGTCCGGATCTTCCTGCTGTGCATGTCGTAGGCTGTCCTTCCACCCGTTGCTGAGGTGGTCTGTCCTGAGCATCCTCACGGATACCATTTCCTTACTCTCTGGCCTACTACAATGGTTGCAATCTTCAGGACAAGGTCTTCTTGACAATGCATCTGCGTTGCCGTGAGATTTCCCGTTGCGATGTTTGATCTCAAAGTCGTTTCCTGTTGCTGCTGGGCGGTGCTGTTAGCCGCACTTCTTCTCTGAGACCGTTCAGCTTCCCTTCCTAGGGTGTGCTTAGGGCAGCTGGACCGAAGATGGCCCCTTTCCCCACAGCCATGGCACCTAGGGCTGTATCTTTTATTGTGGTCGCGAACCGTAACTGCTGTAACCTCCCTAGCGTGAGGTGAACGATGATCCTGTCGCCGCCAGGCAGTGCCGTTAGCTGCACTACCCTCTCGAGATCGATCAACTTCCCTTTCTTCAGTTCGCTTAGGGCAGCTGGATCGTAGATGGCCCTTTTCCCCACAGCCGTAGCACCTAGGGCTGTATCCTCTGTTGCGGTCGCGAACTGTAGCTGCTGCAACCTCCCTGACGCGATGGGAACGATGATCCTGCCGCACGGCTTCTACCTCCAGTGCATGGGCCAAGGCGTCCTTAAGCGTCTCGTGGTGCCCGAGCCTCACAGCAGCTCTGACTTCCAGGTCACGGATGCCGTCGATGAATGTCTGCACCAGGTTCCCTTCAATGAGCGCAGGTACAGACCGGTATGCTTTTCGCACCAGCTTCTCCACCTCTAGAGCCCACTGCTGCAGGTTTTCGTTGATGCGCTGCACGCGATCTTTAAGCTGCGCACGAAAGACGTGTTCCAGGTGAGCGTCGCCATATCTCGCCTCCAATGCCTCAAGAAGTTGCTCATAAGTCACTTCCTCACGGAGAGCTTCCAGAACTGTTAAGGCCTGGTCGCGCAGGCCTAGTGTGAGAGCAGTCATGGCCTGATTTTTATTCCAGCCATTCGCCTTCATAACAGCTTCGAACTGGATTTTGTAGGCTGACCAGGAAGAAGTCCCGTCGAATGGTGGCACCTTGAACCCACGTAGCGAAGGTGTAGTAGCTACTACGGGGGCTGTTGTTCCATCCCCCAGTTTGAGGTCGTCCAGCGTTTTCTTCACGTCAGCCATTACGTTGTCAACCCGATGGTTCACATGGTTGATTCGCGTTTCATGTTCTTCGATTCGGGTTTCAGCTTCCGACAGACGGTTGTCGTGTTGAGCAACCCTATCCTTCACCTGCCTTATCTCTTTCCCAAAGGTAGCGTGAAGGTCCTTCATGAGGAGCATCTGCTCTTCCGACCGACGAGCCTGTTCCGCCTGCTGATTTTCCAACCGACGGGCCTGTTCCTCCTGTCGGCGGGCCTGTTCCTCCTGCAGCTCTTTCAACTGACTGGCCTGTTCCTCCTGTCCGCGCTTCAGCTGCTCTTCGAACCGACGAGCCTATTCCTCCTGTCGGCGGGCCTGCTCCTGCAGCATCACCATCAGGGCGCCTAAATCAGGTGCTGCAGAGGCAGGAGCTACTGACGGACCGGCCTCCGTTGCCGGCCGCTGGCCCTCCGACGTCTGCGGCGTTGCACCACCAAATCTTCGTTGGTCCGTCTCCTGCTGGCGTTGACTTCGGGTACGGACACCCTCCGTTTCCTCCTTAAGTAAAATCGGCATGATTTTATCCCACTTCTGACACCAATTGTTACGAGCTTGAGGTTCGTGACAGTAAAAATTGCCGATAAAATTACCTAAATTAACACTTTAATTTACTTTACACAAATTAAAGTTAAAACACTAATAATTAAACACACTAATTCACTTAATTCCGCTCCGAAGCTTCGTTTGTGTCGCCGAGTTCAACTCTGTCTCGATCGCATCTTGCGCCACCTATTTACTTAAATTAGCAAAATATCCGGAATGTTCAAGTAAACACGCGCAAGGTACCGAGAGTTCGAGTATAGATTTTCTAGTTCTTCGGGTGGCGCTGTCGGTCGAAAGATTTGTGATGTCATAAACTGCAACGCTCCCCTCGCTTTCGTTCCTGACACTAGATGGCGCTAGTTGTGTCGTCGACTGGAGCGCGTAACAGTATGTACTATTGAGGTCATTGAGCATAGCGCTTAAATCCTCCAGCGATTTTTCATAAGTACGATATCGTCGGCAAATCGAAGGTGAGTAATATACTCGCCATTGATGGTTAACACCGTACCTTTTCCAGTACAGTAGTTTAAAAACTTCTTCCAATGCAGCGCTGAAGATTTTCAGGGATATAACGTCACCCTGTCCTACACCTCTCTGCAGTTGGATAGGTTTCAAACTCTGGTTCTGTACTCGGATAGCCATCGTAGCCCTACTGTACAAATACTTCAGCACTTCGATATACCGGCAGTCAACTTGGCACCGCTGAAGAAATTGTAGCACCGGCCAAATTTGGATGGAATCAAAGACTTTTTCAAAGTCCACATATATCAGGCAAAGTGGCAGATTGTACTCTTCGGACTTATGTACAATTTGCCGAAGGGTATGTATGTGGTCTATGGCACTAAAGCGTTTTCAGAAACCGGCATGTTCGGGAGACTGGTAGTCATCGAGTCTGCGTGCGAGATGATTCGTAATGACTCTCAAAAACAGCACGTGGACGCGGCTCAGAAAGAATATCCATCTGTAGTTCTTCAACAAGGCGTTGTCACCTTTCTTGAAGAACGAGGCCACCGTACATCTGCTCCACGCCTCGGGAGTAGTGCCTCCGGAGAACGGAATTAAAGAGCTTCTGAAGGACTTCAAGTACCGGTGTTCCACCCGCTTTCAGAGGCTCCGCTGTAATTCTATCCTCGCCCGGGGACTTGCCGTTTTGAAGGTGCTGGAGAGTCATTCTAATCCCGTTCAGACTGCTCTTGGATCGTTACTCACACTTACGTGTGGCTCCAACGATAATGTTTACAGCTGCCCACAGAACCTCTCAATCTCACTCAGAATCTCGGGTGTCCCGGAAACGATGCAGCCACACTCAGTCTTCAGCTTTGACAGTTTGCTCTTACTGGCAGACAGATCTCTGTCTTTATCTACTCTGGATTACGGATTTTATTGCGTTCAATTTGACCCACGTTTGTCACAGAGGGGACTGAGGTGTTTGACGTTTCGATTTCATAGTTAACCCCGCTACCTTCAGTTTTTGAATATTAATTTATTGGTCCAATTAACGCGGAATGAGCTTACTGTATCTTGAAGTCTTTCAGTGATATGCTAGGGTTTGGATTTAATCCTATACTATTAAACGAGCAATTCTTGTATATATGTATATATATATATATATATATATATATATATATATATATATAATCGGGATCTCGGAAACGGCTCCAACGATTTTCATAAAATTTAGTGTCCAGGGAGTTTCGGGGATAATAAATCGATCTAGCTAAGATTTATTTTTAAAAAATGTCTTTTTGTCCGTGTTTTTAGGCAATTAAAAACTGCTACAATATATTTAGAATAAGAAGGTAAATTTTGACAGTTTGGTAATGATTATAAATAGCTTATTGGTATAATGGGCGGTCACAAAATCGTAAAACCCCGGTTCGAGCTCAGACCGACCGACCGACCGACTTTTTTATTTTTTTTTCAAGTTTCTTTCTTTTTTGAGAAAATATATTTTTTTCGAGCCCTTTTTTAGTATTTTTTAAAAACACGAAAATTTAAATAAAAATAATTGCACTCATGATTTTTTATTCAAATAACCAGTTCAGTTTTTTCTGTTATGTCGCTAAGATCAAAAAATATTATTTATAATTCATCAGTATGTAATTTGTATCTAAATATAATTTCCAAAACACACGAATTAAAAAAATCGAGCGAAAAATACCGAGCAAAGCTCGGTCAACCGGGTACTTATATTAATTATAGGATCCCAAGCAGATGGCTTTTAATTGATTTCTTGAAATTAGGATGTTTTTTTTTTATTTCCAACTCAAACATTTTATTGCGTTCATGTTTTTACATAAATAGTACTTTTGTAAGATAAATAGAGTCAAAAATGAGCCCTGATGGCAACATTAGAAATATAGCAATATTTAATTTAATTTAATTATTTGATGAATGAAAGATGAATTGCATATTTTATTTACTTAAAATAAACATTAATTTTAGATTTAAAAAACATTTGCAACATTTACAGTGGTAATAAAGAGGTATATTTTTAATTGATTAAAATATTAGTTTTAAGATATTCTTAGACGGCTTTATATAGAAATTACTTATTAATAATAACAATGGTGCATTGTTACCTAGTGTTGAAAAACAGCTAGACTAGTTTAATTTAGCTATTTCGGGACACGCGACGGACACTGAAATTATATTTGTTTTAAATTTGCATATTCAATACATTTTAACAATATATAAATCGGTTACATTGGCGACCGAGTTTTCAATACATGGTAGACAAATATCAGACAAATGACAAATGTAAATCTGATGAAGAATCGAAAAGGAAAGGTAATTGCAAGAACAAAAGCCAATTCCATTTAATTAGAATGAAATTGGTCAATGTAGAAAGTTAAGAAAACTAAACTACCCCGTAACATTACACTTTCAAGTACAGAAATGTTGAAGTTGCGATGTTTTTGTTTGCGGCAATACACTTCCAACACTAATAAGAGATATGTTTTGGATAAGTGTATTCCACTTTTTCTTTTATTTTTTATTTTTATTTATAATTTTTCATGATCGGATCTGTTACTTAATTAAAAAATATGATTATGTTATTTTACAAAACCACCTAAACCACTAAACTTTTTGTGCTGGTCAAAATGGTGGCTGCATGTTCGCATATGCTGAAGCCGCAGTTTGAGTACTAGGTAGAACTGCTGGTTGTGCTGTTCAATGAGAAGATGGTCTTATTTGCGTCATTTGTGCCGGACCATAGAAGCGTTGGGAAGGAGGAATAGTAAAGAAGAGGGCCGTTAGTTTAAATAAGTCCCGCTGGGTTCCATGCTCCTTCTTTCCAGGGTAGAGTTTTTTCCGAACCAGTGGTAAATTAAAAAAGTAATTTTCAATATGTATTATTTATAAGCTAAATTGAATTAAAAAGTTTCTGTTTCTGTTTCTTTTTCTATATTAGATTTGATAGACCACAAATCCTCGCAAAAGAACACCGATTCCTACTCGGGATGATTCGCGAGGCTATTGAAATTAAAAAATATCCTAATCTCAATAGAGAGGATGGATGGATACTACTATCTGCTTGTGATCCTATAATTAATAAAATTAAATCAAAACCCAAACATATCACTGCAAAATTTCAAGATACTCTTAGCTCATTCTGCGTAGATCGGACCAAAAAATTAATATTCAAAAACTGGAGTTAGCCGGGCTAACTATGACATCGAGACATCAAACACCTGTCCCCCTCTCCTTCGTGACCATGGATGCTATAAAGCACCTACATGAAACGTCAAGAATACCTGCAATTTACCTGTTAAATTTACCTTCGATTCCCCTGGGGATGCGGATGTTCATGGGCGGCGGAAGTCACTTAACATCAGGTGAACCGTATGCTCGTTTGCCCCATCTTCTATAAAAAAAAATTGAAATTAAACACAACAGTATCAGTAAATAATTGTTTAATTTAAATCATAATAAAATTAATATATCAAGGTGGTGGGACTCTTTTACCTATGAGCTACACTTTACCACCCTGTTACCTATTTATGCCCTGACACAACAGTGTGTGCACACTTTCAATCGCATATGCGTAACAAAGATAATATTACCACTACGTTTAAGAGGCGGGACTCCCTTAATAAAAGTAAATGTGTGAAAGGGCGCCAAACTACTCTATCAACATCATGACTTGACATTTACTTTTTTAATAACAGTACTGACAACATAAGCGAATTGTACTAGTGGTGTACATGTCTATTCGCGGATAATTTTGCCGATATATTGTTTATCGTAATTATTTTTTTGTAGAATGAGCGTGACAAACGAGCACACAGTCCACATGATATTAAGTGGATGCTGTGGCCCATAGACATCTATATTTAACCTCGATGAAGAACACCCTGTTACCTATTTATGCCCTGACACAACAGTGCGTGCACTGCAAAATGTTAAATATACCTATTGTCAAATACAGCTGTATCTACCTGTGTATTTGTCACTTTAGAAACTGAAGATGAGAATGCCCTTGTGATTATTTTTATTTTCTGATTTTACCACTTGTTATACGTAACACTTACTATCTGACTTATTTACAAACGAGGTCTTAATGTTGCCACGCCTGGCAGGCGAGTAGGCAACCACAGTTTAGTAATATTTTTGAGTTGATGCTGTTGCCTGTCCCCTGCTGAATGCATGGCGGTAGTGACATCTCTTGCGCCACCACTACACGGCAAATATTATTATTATTATATACCTTGTAATATTGTGCTCTCTTGGATGTTTAAATAAAGGGCATGTTACTTGTAAGACGGCTCAAAGTATATTGTCTGAAATACAGTTTAAAATTAATGTTCTAACATACAGTTCACACGCGAAGGGGTGATTGCCGCGTAAGCTGAATTCTACACGTCCGTGGGAGCGAGTCCACGTTTACACATACGTGGGACTATTTTCTTGTTTACATTATTTTTATCACATTACAACCTACATAATTACAATTAATATAAAATACTAGCCATTAGTAATCAAAGCTAAAGAAATGAATTTATTTACGCTGTCAAATTCTATGCATTGACAGCGTAAAAAATAGATGTGCGCGCCAAATGCTGAAGAAATGAAAATTGTTTCAATTTTAATACCTTAGCACACTCAGTAGTAAATGAACATGAAAGAAGGAAGGAAAAGGACAATACAAATATTTTGTTTTTGAATAAAACAAAGAGATCATTATCATCATCATTACAGCTCACCTACCCTAGTCCACTGCTAAAAATAGGCCTCGCCTAAATGCCTCCACAAAACCCATGAGCAAACAAATTAATAATTTCATGCAAAACATTTTCAAATTTATTAATTATTTATTTACGAGTTTCGAATTCGTTAACAAGTAACGCTAATTAACTGTTTCTTGTCCACAATTAAACGTTCCAAATCAAAGCAATGTAAACAAAATAAGCGATTATAATTAAATTTTATACGATGAGAGTTCTGGCTTTTTATTTCGAAGGGATATAACACTGATATTGTTCACAGATTAGAATGTAAAATATATTACGCTTTATATTTTTCAAATAGATTTATTTCTAATAATGTCGATGATGATGAATTCAGTAATTATCAATTATGATAAGCTAAATGACAAATTTATAAAAACGAAATTATAAACTATTCTGTCTGTAATTTCTTCTTTATAAATCCGTAAAAATTCGTTGCAATTAAGAGATCTTTTTTCTTTATTTTTTAAGGAAAAAGAGTAGCAAACGTGCAAACAATTCGCCTGTTTGCCACCAGAGCATCCACTTGCTCCGGTCCATTGACATCTTCCTCTATCGTCGATTATACACACATAAAAATAATGTTTACCAGAGACCTTTTTACTGGATACGTGGCATTCCATCATAGTACTCAGAGGTGACTACGTATCTGCATTTTGATTCTTAATCGAGAATAGATATAAATGTCTATTTGCCACAGCATCCACTCACCATCAAGTAGCATGTGTGCTCATGTGTAATCCTTATTCTGCGAAAAAGGGTCTCTGTTTCTGTACATTCACCATACGAAGCAAAGTAGTGCTGATCGTACGGTAAATTTCTTATGGGTTCAATGCGTAAATAGCAACTTAATGCAGCTGCATTCAGTTGCTATTTACGTACTTAAGCCCTCCCCGGTCCAGCCGACCCATTCGTGTTACAACTATAGTAAGGTATATACTATGATCGCCAAAATTGGCAGGCGGATTAGCCATACATTTGTGCTGTATCAGATGTAATCACACCTTCGCTGTTACTGCTCTCGTCATTGGTCTCGTTATAGGTCCTCAGTTACAGGAGGAACCCTTTCTGGCGGTCGTTTGCGAATTTCGGTCGGTTAACAATGACTAATCAGTACCCAGCTTTGTTTACACTTTTCCATGTCTACCTGGGCGCTCGAAACTCAAATGGTCACAAAATCAAGTAGCCACATAATTAAATATACCACATAATTAAGCGCACGTATTTCATTTAAATACTCATAATACGTGACAATCCTACTAGTCCGAAACTCAATTGCCCTTTGCGCCGATTAGTCTGGTCGCTTATTGATCGGTGTAATTATTTATGGTTGTAGAAATAGTTATACTTCCATCTTTTGAAGTTAATTAGATCTTTCTGCCGTTTCCCCATAGTTATCCCCATAGGTTATCCCTTGCGACACCCACGCCACTGGTTTTAAGCCCATTAGATTGATTATAAAGATATTTGTTTGTAACAAATATTATCAAATGGGTGATATTTACCAGGCAGTGTATGGGGAAGGAATTATGGGGTCGGAATTACTATATGGAGGATGCGTTTTGTGATGGATCTGCGGGTATGCTGTGCCTGATTCGACGCACTCTTGTGGTTCTGGTCGATGGAGGTATACCGGTGGTGATGACGGGATTTATGGGGTACCTTGGGATGGTGTAAGCCGACGATAGTCGTATTGATGCTTGTTGCGTTCTGCAGACTTACGCCTATGCGATGTTTGCTTGGTGGGATACTATTCTCAATAGCGCTCTCTGCGTCTTGGTTTGACTCACACCTAAGTAGCTTTGCCCAAGTCGGGTCCCTTCATTACGGAGCTGCAGACTGTCTGACCTCCGTGATGTTTTTTATAACAACGTAATAATATATCTCTGTTACTTTCCCACCTTTGAATGATTGAAGGCAACTTATTGGTGGGTGAGACATGATCGAAAATGCATTTACTCAACGTCAGTTACACAAACCCTTTCTGATAGCGAATTATTACTCTTATCTTGTAACTGCTTTTTGGCTATATCTGCCGTTGCATTGGTTGGTGGAGCATATTTGTTGACCTCATGCAGGTGGTAGCTGGAGAGAGGATCTGAGGAGACTCTCAAGGCTGCGGTCGAAAGCTGCACAACGTGGGACCCCATTCCCTTGAGGTGAACAATAGACTCATGACGCGCTCTGCGGCTAGTATCCGTACTGATCATGCAATTGGTGGTGATGCCATACACTTACATCACGTCTGCAGGGGCGGCTGTCTGGCAGGTGGTGGCGCTCACGGAGGGTTTACGGCTAGTGTGCCTATTTGCCTAAACCATGTGACGTACATTCACTGTGGCTGGATGTTTTCGAATTCTGTATGGCGTTTGTGTTTACGCACTACCAAGGAACCTAGCCCTCTTTTACTGGTTTGCCAGTTATTTTGCTGTGAACTACCAGTTCCCGATTTAGCGTTCCCTTCGGGGTGAGTGTATCAAAATGGTTGGGGCTCACCGCTCAATGCGTGTGTATGGCCGTGTGCCTCCCCTACATTTTTTTAAAATAAATGTAGGAGAGCTAAACCCTTGTATCGGGTATTTTGTATAAATATATTGTGAGCCTTTTCCAAGCGGGAAGGAATAATAAATAATAAATTAATAATTTAAACCTGATACAAGTGGAATAGGTATGTTTTATGTTCTTAACCTTTCTCGAGCCCTGTATTCGTGAACGGGGTTCACTTAGCTTATAAGGCATTACCAACCGCTTTCAATTGCTCTTGTGAATAATCACTCTTCCAAAAGACACCTAAAAGAACTAAGTTACTAAATAAACACAACGTAAAAAAGGGTCCTCAACTAAGACGATCACGCCAAAAATATTATAAACGACCTATTATTAAACCTTTAGAAAGATCATTTAGAAAGATCAAAACATATTTTATTTATCCTGGTTGCATATGTATAATTTTATTAAAAAAGGGGAAATTACATAATTATAAATAATATGATATATTTATTAAGTGAAGGGGAAGGGGAGCGTTACAACAGGACCACAATTGTTCACTACAAAGGGATAATAGTTCAATTGCAAACGTACCTCCCGGGTGCGCGTTAAAGTCTCCCATTATAATCTATAATACCGACTCCACATCATGGTTCTTAATGATGGCTGTTATCTCGCTTGGGCACTCCGTAAACACCACTACATTTTCAATACAATCTGTTGGCATGTACTCCAAGCAAAACCAGCTTGCTACATTGAATCGCGGAAGCAATATAAATTGTTGCTTCAGCAACTCAAATTATAATTTTACCGTAAGTCTATACAAATATCTATCTATATTCTATATAAACATTCAATAAATGTAGTAAAAACAGTCTTAAAATTTCCAGGACCTCTCAAAAATAATGCGTGCTTGGTGGTGGTGACGTAACAAATCATCATTCCGTATCGTCCCATGGGTATCGTAAAGATTGAATATCGAATACCAGAACTATATCATGGCTTTGGTCACTTAAAATATACTGTCAATACAATGATAAAAAAATGTTCTTAAAACTCTGGAAGTAGCACTGACAATGAGCACAACCACGAATTATTTCCTACCACGAAGGCGCCACTTAGGAAGGAGGTGAAATAATCGACAAATTATAATATTAATTATATATTCTTCGTCTGTAGGGAAGATAGCCGTGTGATGGTGACATAAGAAAATCCATCACCCCATTTCTCCCTATGGATATCCTAGGACATGACAATGGGAAATGCCAGGAAAAACTTATGACTTCCGATTGATGGCGCTATAACTGCATCTACGCCAGACGTAAAATATTCAAACCAGTGACGGGAAGCAAAGTCAAAGACGTAATACGTCTGTTCATTGTTAAAAAGAAACACTACACTGCATTTTGGAGAAAATATCTTTGGAAAACAACATTAAATAAAATGTTGTTCTAAAACCTATTTGTTTAATTAAATAATTAAAAGTAGAAAATCAACTCACGTACCGTAATAGAAAAGTCCAATACTAAACCAATTACTACATTCTTCGAATTCGAACTATATTGTGTGTATCAACAAATTGAGTAAAACTATATATATATATATATATATATATATATATATATATATATATATATATACATATAGCTATTGCATAGCTTCGTTCGCGGGCCTTGAGTGCGGGAAAATCCAGAAATTTCGTAACGAAAAAAACCTCACGCTCTCCGACGGGCACGGAGGTGTGGCTTGAAGGCCGTGCATTGTCTAACGATGGTCCAACGTCGTTTCTTTTCCTCAGTCTTTGTTGTCTTTGTCGAAGAGTTTTGAAATTTTGAATATGAATAGTGCATTTATTATTAAGGCTGCTCTCTCGCAAAAAGCTTGAAAAAAGCGTGCAGATGAACCAACTTTTCGTCGACACATACAGAGAAATTACATATGAAAAAAATAGCTAGTAATCTACATGATCTGATACGTAATTTTTCTATCGGTGTCACATAATAAATAAAAAAATACCCAAATCACCTCCAAATCGTTGAGATGAAACCACTTTACTCCTTCATTGTTTATCAAAGGAATATAAAAAAAAATATCTACTGCTTTGCAATACAAAATAAAATAATTTGGTTTGGTTACTTTTTAGAAATATGTATTATTTTTATGATCATAAATTAAAAATGCGTCCCGATTAAATACTGTGTCTATATCACCCCCGCATTCATCCACGAATTCAGTGCGGGGCGCGTTGCGAGAGCTCAGCACTACGAAATAAAATCGTAAAATATTACTGCAAAAATTTAATTTTGTTAATAGTGGAGTAGGTTTTTTCTGATTCTTGTTTAAAAGTAGTGTTTTATAGTTTTATTAATTGTACAGTTTTATTAATGTTTAAGATTAGTTTGTAAAACATGGGGAATAAGCAGAAACGATTGGAGAGAGGTCTAAAAAAATATTACAAACAAAAGGGTATACATTCATCAAGGTAAGTTTAAAGTTTTATCTACATATTTCATAATATCAGACAGGTGCTGTTTATAAAATATCTATATTACTGTGATTTCGCCACTCTGTGACGGGACAAAGCGCGGCAAACGCAAGTGGTGGCAAGGTGCGGGCCGCGTCGTCGCATGCTGGTAGCGCATGTCTGAGAAATTAAAAAATATATATTTCGAAGAAATGTGAAGTTCGTCAACACGCATTGAGGCAGCGTGGCGGACATTTCCTTAAAACCCTCTCAGAAATTAGAGGAGGCCTGTGCCCAGCAGTTGGACGTATATAGGCTGTAACTTTACTTTTTTTTACTTTTATAAATATGTTATTTTACCGACGAAAATTTTAAAGAAACATAAAAAATAAGCAACCGACAACCTCCTAGGTCCCTAGGTGACTTGCGAGATGTCAGTGTAACAAAACAAAACGGCCCAGAAAAACAGACTTTCCAACTGATAGCTAAATCAGCACGCAACAATTTCATTGGTGCCAGTGGGGATCGAACCCGGGTTGCTTCCGTACTGTGATACCTATAACGAGCGCTAACCATGTGAGCTACCACGGCTCTCAACGACATCGTCTTAGCGCGACGTTGCCACTCTTATTAGTTATTCCGCTTCGTAATATTTTATTTATAGGTGATATTTTTTTGTTTATGTAGGTATTCGATAGATTCCTATAGTCTGTTTTTTTCGCAGGAGACAAAAATAACAGATCTTTATTAGATTCGTTTAGCCCGAATAATACAGTTTTTATGATTCTGGTTCAGATTAGATTTAATTTTACTCACTTAAGTTTCGTATATTGTTCAAAATGATGAAATAAATCCACAGAAGCTGCAGTTACAAAAAAAAGCAATATCATTTTAGTCTCCGGCGAAAAAAAAGGATATATATCATGATTAATTTATCAACTAGTTATTCGTTTACTAAATACGAAAAAATATCTAGGATTCCCCAGCCGTGATACATTACAGATTGACTATATTATCATTTATTTTACTATTGTAAATAAGTACTAATTGTAGATATTGACAGGTTTAATAGAAGCTCATTTTCTTATATTGTGACTAATAACCTAATATGACCTTGGGAAGAAACTCATTTTAATATAAGGTTTTACTGCAATGACTGCCAATGGGTTGTTAATTTCTACAATAGACCGTGGCGTATTGTTGCTGACATGAATAACTCCGAAAATATAATTTATTTACTTGATCGTGTTGAGTTTTTGTGCTCTCACTGCGAGTTTACTTTTTATGATCACTATCTTAAGGAAGATTGCAAACTATTTACCTAATCTGTACAAAATTACTCTATACTTAACTAGATTCATTTTTGTGAAAGGCTATTTTTGTTAAATTAAGATATTATGTTTGGTTTTGCAGTTATTTGAATTACGTCGTATGACGTCAGATTATCGGTAAACTCCGACGGGCACGGAGGTGTGGCGTTGTAAGCCGTGCATCGTCTAACGTCGTTTCAGTTCGGCAGACTTCGGCACGGTGTTTGTGTGCGTGCGACTAGTCGTATGCGTGTACACTAGCTGCTAACTGAATGATAAAAAATCCTGAATAACCTACATGTATTGTAAGATATTAAAAATATTTTAAACAATATTAACTTCTCATTTATACAATAAGAGAAAAAAAAATTGTTTTCTTATCGGTCACTACGCTCAAAAAGTGTAACTTGATTTAATATCAAAGACTTAACTGCATAAATAAAATAAATAATTAATTATAATTGCATAAGTTGATAAAAAATGCTATGCAATAGCTTTACCGCGGCAGTCCCCGAGTGCCACACGTCTTTTTTTTAACTTATTCTTAATTCCTGACGTTTCGGGTGCATCCATGCACACAGCTCAACAGCACCCGTGGTCACAGGCGGGAACTGAGATGTTAAACGTTCCAATTTCATAGTTAGCCCTTACCTACCTTCAGTTCTTTAAAATTACTTTTCGGTCCGATCTACGCAGTACAAGCTTACAGGATCTTGAAGTCTTGCAGTGGTGCGCTTGGGTTTGGGTCTAATTTTGTTAATTATAGGATCCCAAGAAAATGGCAGCACCCATCCATCTTTTCTCCGTCCTTGGTACGAGTCGTTGTTCTTTTGCGAGGATTTGTGGTTTATCAAACCTGATATAATGGTGAGGACGATCTTGAACATGTTCACAGACTGCAGACTTCCCGGTGTGTCCGTGCTTTACGTCAGCTATATATTCTTTCACTTGGGTTTTTATGGATCTTTTTGTTTGTCCTATATAAGGGAAATCACATTCACAATCTAACTTGTATACTCCTGCATCTTGTAATATTTGGAATATTATAATATATTGGAATATTTCACTTGACGGGTGATAAAAATTGACTAATCATATTCGGCGGCTTGTAGTATGTTTTAATGAAAGCTCACTTCAAGATGTAGGCAACTTTGTCCGTGAATCCTCCGACATACGGTAGTACAGCAGGCACACACTCGACTGTGCCCGGCTTCACTCGGTCACTGTGATGTAGGCGCGTAAGCAAAAGCTTGTTGTCTTGCAATACTTGCTTGATCTGCTTAAGCTTGGCGGCCAGATGTTATCTGTCACAGATCCCTCGTGCTCTGATAAACAGGGATTTACCCACGGTAGCTAACTGTGAAGTATGTTGGTGAGATTCACCATTTAAATATCGGTTGGTATGGGTCTTTTTCCTATACTCAGTGTGACCACAGGATTTTGGAATTGTGAAAGTGTCGTTTACGTACCGTTTATAGAATCTTGAATTTACAGGAGCAGTAAGAAGGGCTTTCTCCTCCAAGTCCTCCATGAATACGTTGCCGACTATGCGTGATACAGGTGATTCTATCGCCACACCATCTATGTGCTTGTAAAACTCTTCCTTCAACAATAGATAGCCAGATGTGAGGCAGTGTTTAAGTAGTACTGCATATTCTTGAGGCATGTAGTTATCTTCTAGCTTCCTAGTTACAATTGAGATGCAGTCTTCAATAGATAGGCATGTGAATAGTGACTGAACATCAAAACTGACCATAGTTTCCTTGTCAACAAGATGTAGGTCTTTTATCTCACTAACAAAACGGTATGAATCCTTTGTGTGTGCTTTGGTATGTCCTCTCATTGGTGACAGTATTCCGGGATAGTCAAAAGGTAGTAAGTATTGAATATCTTGATGACGCACCTAGTGATTTTTATGTATTCCTGAGATTAAATGGGTATCTGACAGGATAGAAATTTGAAGATGTCAAAGGAGTAGTACAGGAATTTTTTGTATTCAAAATTAAGATTTCTTTAGGACAGGAAATTTAATGTGAGAAAAAAGACATCCCAGCATACTAAAAAGAAAAAAAAGAAAATAACATCTGTAAAACCACAGATAACAGCAATCTGTAACATTTTTTTTATGTACGACCAGCTATACAAGTCTAGGGAAGGAGACTAGTATCACTGCGACCTAAAAGATCTATTGTGATTGCTGCTATGTCTATAGTTCATTGCCAAGCCCCATGTCTTCAATGAATAGTAGGAGTTGCTTAGCCGTGAGCAATTTGACTTCTTCTGGGCGGAGTACATAGTTTCCCAGATTCCCAGTGTTACGTTTGCGCATTAAGGGTCCACAGTCAGATAGGATGTGCAGAAACTTTTCTTTCGTTATGGAACAGAACCGACACATCCTTGAGTCGCTTAATCCCAGGATGGACATGTGCCTTTTATTACAACAGTGTCCAGTTAGGGCTCTTGCCAGAATACGTTATTTATTTTACTTAATCCTAGGCCTTCTGAAGCGAATTTACGATCAAAATCCCAGATTAAGGTTTAAGAATGTTTTAAACCTGTTGTATAAAATATAATAAAGGGTTTCAAGAGTCAATCGGGCTAGGCTTCTTGAAATTCCACAAAATGACTCAGGTTCAAATTGTTTATGCTTTGAGCCCTCTTTGAGAACTACGTTGCCTAAAATACCCGCGTGACTTGGAATCCATCTTAAGACAACCATGTTGTTACATCACAGGGCGTTCAAACGGTTCACGCAGTCTCCAACTAGCTTCGAGTTCACTAAGTTTGAGCGCTAGCAGTGCTGTTAGGCTGTCAGAGTTTATATAAATTATATGGTTGACGTAGTGCGGACCGCCCTGGGCGTTAATCCTGTAGCGGCGCTGTCGTCGCGCCACAAGCGAAACACACCGAAGCCTAAATCGCACTATCTACATTCCGAATCATAAACAATATACATAGAATAGCTCCGAACTATCACACGGAGCGTTGGCCGCTCCCCGGGCAGAACACCTTGCCCGGCGGGAGATCTCCCCTTTTCCTTCAACGGCCACAGTAGTGACCACCCGTCACCCAACAACGTTCGGAAAACTTCAAGCTTTCATCATCGTCATAAAATACCCCACCCATTCGCTCCCGAGCAGATATCGTCTGCAGTCTTCATATCCTGCAAGCCATCTAGCTTCACAAGGTTCATCGCAGCACTGGAATAATAATGCTTCCTGTTCCTTCAAGCTACTCTCTGCTCTATACAGTGTTCGGCACGGCTCTGAGCCTTACTGCTCGCCTCTGCTTCACGGCACTCTCGCAGATTACTTGCCTGCTTCTCGACTCACCGCAGAGTACAAGGCAATCCCCTGGCACTTGCACATTCGTCGACAACGAGACTGCACTATCGACCTCCGGTCTGAGCAGGGGGGTGATGTAGCGGCGCTGTCGTCGCGCCACAAGCGAAACACACCGAAGCCTAAATCGCACTATCCACATTCCGAATCATAAACAATATATATAGAATAGCTCCGAACTATCACACGGAGCGTTGGCCGCTCCCCGGGCAGAACACCTTGCCCGGCGGGAGATCTCCCCTTTTCCTTCAACGGCCACAATCCTATATAAACTAGCCTGTGACTCCTTGTGTAGATAAAGATCGTGGCTCTAAATGCACTTCTCCGTCTAACAGGCACAGAAGTGCGTTTAGAGCCGCTCCAGGTGATAATCGCACAGCTCCAGTTGCCATTAAGCAGGCAGTCATTTGTAGACTATTTAGACCATCCGCAGTCATCTTTTGGTTAGTCTTGTTGCACCAGGCAACGAAGGCGTAGGTGAGAATCTGTCTCACTATGCTGTAGTAGAGCCATATGATCAGATTGGGACGCATGCCCCAGTTATTCCCGACCAAACTACTGTACGTACTTAAAGCAATTTTTGCCTTATGGCATACGTGGCTAAGGTGAGAAGTTCCGCGTTAGTTTTTGGTCGATTGTTATGTCCAAGCATTTAACTTCTTCAGTGGAAAATGGTAATTTTACCATTCGTATTGGTGTGACTAATTTGTTAAACCGTCTCTTTTTGGTAAAGGATGTTATAACAGTTTTATCAGCATTAACTGATAAGCTGTTATCCCTACACCAGTTGTTTATGGTGTTTAGGGCTCTCTGTTTGATTGACAATAAAGTACCTTGGTAAAAGCCCCTCGAAATAATCACAAGGTCATCAGCATAGCCCAGAGTATCAATGCGTAGGTCTGCTATCTTGTACAATACTTGGTCAACCGCAAGAGTCCAAAGAAGGGGTTACAAAACACCTTCCTGTGGGCAGCCTCTTGTAATTGCAACTGTTGACTATCGGTATATCGAAGTGCTGAAGTGTTTGTATAGTAAGGCTACGATGGCTATCCGAGTACAGAACCAGAGTACGAAACCTATCCAACTGCAGAGAGGTGTAAGACAGGATGACGTTATTCCCCCGAAACTCTTCACCGCTGTATTGGAAGACGTTTTCAAGCTACTTGACTGGAAAGGATACGGTATTAACATCAATGGCGAGTACATCACTCTCCTTCTATTTGCCGACGATACAGTCCTTATTGTAGAATCACTGGTGGACTTAAGCACTATGCTCAATGACCTCAATAGTGCCTCCCAACGGATAGGTCTTAAGATGAACATGGACTAAACCCAGATTATGTTTAATGTCCATGTCACATCTATGCCGGTAGTTGTTGGGAACACTAAGCTCGAAGTTGTTGACGAGTACGTTTTCCTGGGACAAATAGTCCGACTAGGTAAGTCCAACTTCGACCGAGAGGTCAATCGACGGATTCAGTTCGGCTGGGCAGCATTCGGGAAATAACAACACATCTTCTCGTCAGGTATACCTCAAAACATGAAAACTAAGTTGTACAATCAGTGCGTGTTGTCAGTGATGACCTACGGAACCGAGACGTGGTCCTTCTCTGCTGGCCGTATGAGGATGCTCAAAGGCGCTCAGCGAGCTATGGAGAGGGCTATGCTCGGAGTTTATCTGCGTGATAAACTTAGAAATGAGGATATCCGCAGTAGAACCAGAGTGACTGACATAGCCCAACGGATTAGTAATCCGAAGTGGCAATGGGCCGGCCATATAGCTCGAGGAACCGACAACAGTTGTCGAAAAATGGTTCTCGAGTGACAGCCTTGTACCGGTAGGCGAAGTGTAGGGCAACTCCCCACTAGATGGAGTGACTACCTGGTAAGACATGCAGGAAGTCGCAGGTGGCTCAGGACCGTGCTTTGTGGCATACCTCTGGCTGTAATGATGATGATGAAGCTCCATTGCTGCGTCAGAGCCTCCCTTGACTTTAAAAGTTATCATTTTAAAGCCAAGGATGACTCTACCGCCTATCTTCCGAAGAGCCTCCGCCGATGTGTCGTCCAGAGAAAAGGTTACTAGGATACCCATTCTTCTCGTCCCTACAGTGGAGGATTCTACAGAGCTCGGTATGGAGCCCTTCATTTTATGCCCTCAACAGCACAGCCAACAATTTAGACGCAGAATTTAGAATTTCTAATTAGGATTTAAGAAAACAGGACCTATATATGGCATATATATTGATTATATGGCTTTTAATTCAGGATCTTGACTCTGTCGGAGAAAAAACCTCTACGTGGGTAGAGATCGCCTAATTTGAAACTTCACAGCTCAACTGCTTGTTTTATAGCAGAAACGTATCATGTGTTAAGGTTCTAAAAAGCTTAAAATGTAGAAAAAAGATTCCATTTACTAACGATAAAACTAACATAAACTATAAAGAATAATTTGCAGACTAAAAAAGACTATCTCGTTAAATATAGTAAATTATCCATTAGATTTAATTAATCAATTTTGTGAAAACCGTATCACTTTGTTACGGGTATCCTGCTGAAACGGATCCTACTGAATGATGTTGGTTAATGTTTTCGACGAAATAATGGGATATTCCAAACAATAAAACGTACTTTAATTATACAGAACACCAAAATATTATTTAATAATCATTAACGCCATATACTTCCGACTGCCATCAGAACTAAGAAGATCGTTATGATCATATTAGTAAGGATGAAATTAATTAATCTTGAAAATTGAAGTAACTTACCGGGTGTCCTTCGATAAAAATGATATAAAATTGATGCCTCCTCTGTGTTTGTATATTATGTAGTGATGAATTGAAGGGCCGAATCACACGAATTTTAACCTTAGGTGTCCATTACACATTACATAGGTTTTGCTGTCAGTTTTACAACAATCATGGTTTTGATTGACGAATAATCTACCGTGTAAAGCGGTGTTTGACGGTTGCATTAAATTGATTGAAAAATATCTAAATATTTTGATTTTTACATCAATCAACTGTAAGTCACGAATTTTGATTGAACGTGTAATGGAATTTCATCAAAAATAAAAAAAAAATACTAGTATCTAAATCTATATCACAATTAAACAATTTACAACTAAAGAAACAAGAAACAATATACAAATTTAGATAATATAGTTTCCCACTATGAATTATTATTTATTTATTGTATACTATTTCAAATACGAACACTAACAGGTGCAGGTAGCGCTAGCAGGTGACCGGAGGCCCGATTCTCCCCTCCCCATCAACATAGTATCTGAATTAAATGTTAGACTACCCCAGGAGGGTACCAGCACCCCTGGAGAATCCCTCGCTGAGCATCCACGACCAAGTTACCCCACTCCTGAGAGTGGGGGCTCAGGCTGCTCCGCGTATTCTGGGTGGGGCAAAATTCCGCTCAAGACAACAACTGCTCGGGGCAAGCGGAGCAACAAGACCAAGGCGACCCCTGCCCCGCTATCCGTGAATTTCTGCGATATCAGGGGACTTCACTCTAACCTATACGCCGTCTACTACCATTTCGAGATGGCGAGGCTGGTTCTGCTCTTTCTGACAGAGACGCAGGTGTTCTCCCCGGCTGATGCTTCATATCTCTCCAGGGAAATTTCTGTCAGCCATCTCTTCCATCTCTGCACAGGGAGGACGACTAACTAGCCCATGCCGCAAAGGAGAAAGCCGATCTGCTAGGCTCTTTCTTTGCGTCCAACTCGACTCTTGATGACGGGGGGAATACGCCGCCAACCATCCTGCTATGTGAGTGATATTTATAAAACTCCGATATTGACTTACTGTATATTACTCAATTGATTTGACTCATTTGAGAGGTACTCATAAAGACCCAGGTAACTGTGATAATTTCACATTCCTGATGGCGGACTCAATATCTGGCTAAAGGATTTCAGTTAGTTCACTATGTAGAACCATTGTTTTTAGACTCATTTAAATACCAAAGTGCCTGTGATAATCTCACCTACCTGATTGATGATGGTGGACTCCGAAGGTGATTATCGGATCTCAGTGATGGCACTAGATAGGATGATCTTGTTTAACCTCATTTTAAAGGGCTCATAAAGACCTATGTGGCTATTATGATCTCACCTTTCTGATGTTGCAATCCGAAGGTGGATATAGGATCTCAGTTACCGCACTTAACAAAACGATCGTGTTTGAACTCATTCGAAAGGGCTCAAAAAGACCTAGGTGACAGTTATGATCTTACCTTTCTGATGGTGCAATCTGAAAATGGGTATAGGATCTCAGTTACGCTAATAGATAAGACGATCGTGTTTGAACTCATTTGAAAAGGCTCATAAAAACTTAGGTGATTATTATGGTCTCACTTTTCTGATGGTGCGATCCAAAGGTGGATATAGGATCTCAGTGACGGCACTAGATAGGACGATCGTGTTTGACCTCATTTGAAAGGGCTCATAAAGACCTAGGTGACAGTTATGATCTCAACTTTCTGATGGTGCAATCTGAAAGTGTATGTATAGGATCTCAATGACGGCACTATTTTATATTTTTATATTTTTAATTTATAGGAGTTACGCAATTTTATCTGTGACACCTCTTAACTAAAAACTAAAATTTATGTCCCCCTCCTAGAAAAGGGGAGTAAACACAAGAAAAACAAAGAAAACTAAACAAAATACAGTGTACCTATATGTGTTATGTAACTTAGTATAATACGAAAAATTTATTATTTTATAAAACTCAACATATTTGATTATCAAACAAATCAAATAATTATTTTATTAATTCTGGACTTATTTATTTTATTATTTTGGTAAAATCTTATGCTGAGTCCACATTAGTGAGAAATGCCGTACTTATCGCGTTGATGTGCGTTGAATGTAGGTAACACTACTTTTGTCTTACTGTGCACGATGAGCGTAACTGGGTCGCACATACGGTTATGATGGAGTGGAACAATGAAATAGGAAAGCGAGATGTGTTAACTCATTGGAAGTTAAAGGAAGGGCGGAAACATAAAACTTTGATCAAAAGTTCATTTCCGAAATTATTAGGTCAATTAAAAAACAAATTGTTTGAAAAAGGAGCTGTATCTCGTAACCTCGTAGCAGGTTGTAATAAATCTGGTTTATACCCATCAATCCTGAACTTCATAAATCACGGCTACCACAAAGGACAAATGAATAACAGTACATTATTAGCAGTAACAGAATTTTTGCAAGAAATAAGGAATCCTCTTGCCTCTGCCAAACTTACCTTTAATTGTTCCAAAATTGCCTTTAATTCAACTTTATTTGTTATAAGACAATTACTTTAGATTCCAAATAGCCCCTTATTTATTTTTTATAGCGTAAAATTTATTATGAAAAAAGTGTAGCGCCATTTGGCGCTTCACTTTTTTCATAATAAATTTTACAATACTGAATATTTGACTTTTTATTTAAAACTAACCTAAAAACTTACGATAAAACGAAAGGCCGTATAACCTTCTGTTGGTCCAAATATCGCAAAACCTGTTTAAATAGATACAGTTGAAAATAGAAGTGTAAAACAAAGTTAAGATTATGCTTATTTTAAAATGCCCCAAAGCGGCAATATTTGGAATAGCACTTTTGAAAAAAAAATTCTCTCTATCTAACATCAAAGCACAAATACTACTGCATTTCTCTAGAAGGTATTGCTGAGATTAATCGTAAAAAAAAATTGTTTAAGCTCATAACCTTAGTAGTTTTTGTGTACGAGACTGTATTTTTTTAAAAAAAACATACCGAATAGCCCCACTTTACGTTTCTTGAGATTCCGCAAACAGAGCCATGTTTGTGGGATCCGAGACTCAAAAGTTTTAATATATATTAAGTTAAAAAATCTGAATATCATAGAAATGATGTATGTAGCTACTTAGAAAGTAGGTACGTACCAGTAATTAAAACGAACTGAAGCCAGAAGTTTACGGCGCACCCGGAAAACTCCGTGGAGTGCCATCAGTTAAAAATTTCAACTTAAGATTTTGCAGTCACAATCAGTTTTAAGATTTACGGCAGTTCAACTGAGCGGTTTCAACTGACAGTGCAACGGAAAAAATCCGTGGGTTGTCGTCAGTTGAAAATTTCAACTTAGATTCCACACTCACGGTCAGTTTTTGGATGTACGTCAGTTCAACTGATCATATTAACTGACCGTGTGTGGCATCCATTAACTTACGATATATAAAACTATATCTTTATATCAAAAATACGATATTTTAAAAAATATTACAGGCCTAGTTTGAACTGATCAGTTGAACTGACTCTGTGTGTGGAAATTTCTTTGGCTCAAATCCGTTCGAACTCATATCAGTTCAACTGATGTCCTTAATTGACCGTGTGTGGTGTCCATAAGTTCAGCGATGTCCTTTTAGATGCTGTAAACCGCTTTTAGATCGAACACACCGTTACAAAGTTATGAGGTGTTTAATTATATAAACACACACACACACACACACACACACACACACACACACACACACACCCACACACACACACACACACACACACACACACACACACACACACGCGCAAACTTACACGCACACGCAAACACACACACAAGCAAACGCACATGCAAACAGACATCATTGAAAAAATAGCCACAATAGCTTCATAGGACCTCGAAAGGTCTAGATCTGATGAGAACCCGATTTTTGAAAACCCGGCTTGAAAACAATAACATCCCGATTTTTTGAAAATCATTGATTTTCATATCGGAAAATTAAAAAGTTTCTATTTTTACTTATACTATGAAATAAAATTCCTGCAAGCGTTTAGCCCCTGAACCACAACTATTTATCGAAGAATCCGTTATAAGTGTACTATTGTACGATCACATACAATTGATTTACTTTTAAAGTGAAAATTGTATATTCAACGGAAATTGGAACAGGACTGCTGATGAAAAACTCACAAAGATTCTGAAATCAAATTTTCCTTGAAAATACACTTTAACGTGTTATTGAAAATCCAAGCTATTTTGTCATTTCTAGTTATGCTATTTAATTATATACAAAGATACCAAAAGTAGTTGCTGGGTAATAGAAATCATCATCATTGAGGTAATAGGTCGGGGAAAAAGTTTCTTCGGTTTTTGTTTGTATAAAATTGAATAAATATCTCTTTGGATGTACTGTTTCTATCTGGTTGATTTTAATATCAATATATTATAATATGTATTGATATCAAGAAAGGACATTAAGAAAACGAAAAAGAAAAAGTAAAAAACACTTCTTCGGAATTTTTAAATTGTTTTTTGTCCGCCAAAATAAGTGAATCCAAAGAAGAAATTAGATGCATTCTGAAATTTTATTACAAAAAAAGCAAAAATATGATTCAAGCCGCGAACAAAATTTTTGACGTTTATGGACCTCATACAGTATCAGTAAGAGAAGCACAAAGTTAATTGAAGCGATTTCAGTCCGGGAATTTAGATGTCACAGATGCAGCTCGCTTTGGTCGCCCCCATACGGGCAAAGTTGATGCCATTTTTTAAAACAGTTAAGCAAGGTCGGCATTTTACGTTATAGCCCAGGAATTGCAAATTGACCACAAAACAGTTTTGACCCATTTGAAAAGTCTAGCTATACAAAAAATATATTTAATTACCACACGAGCTTCCTGAAAGAAACCTAATGAATCGTGTACTCATTTGCAATTATCTATCAAAAAATAATGAAATTGAACCAGTGGGTCAAAAAAGTGCGAAAAAGATCATGATCAAAGGGTAGTCAAGCCCCACAGAGTGTAACAAAACCCGGATTAACACGCAATAAGGTGATGGTTATGTGTATGGTTGGATTGAAAGAGCATCGTTTATTATTAGTTTTTACTGCGGGTCAAAACCATCGGTTCGGATTTCTACTGCCAACAAATAATGGACTCAAGCAATAAATTGAGAAAAAACGGCCGGAATTGATCAATAGAAAAGAAGTGATCTTTTATTATGATAACGCCAGACCACACACACATTTGGCCACTCTGCAAAAATTGAAAGTGCTTGGTTGGAAAGTGTTAACGCATACACCATATAGTACTTACCTCGCACCTTCAGATTCTTATCTGTTTTGGACTCTTCAGAATTATTTGGGTAGTGTTAGATTAACATTAAAAAAAGACTGCCAAACTACTTGTCGCATTTGTTTGATCAACAATGCTAATATTTCTACACACTACATATGTTTAAGTGCCGTATAGTTTATCACTTCCTGGTGGCTTGCAAGGTCGCGGTAGGTATAAGTAACTCGCGTTATAACTTATCATGAGGCTGATCGTTCACAAAATAATAAATTCCAGAAAATTACAGACGGTGTATGATCTTCGCTAGGAGTAAAAGTATTCTCTGGTGTAAGAAAACTATCACTCCACTAGCGACAACCCTCAACTTCGCTCGCGTAAAATTGGAAAATACGGCATTTCGCAATATTGAGAATAATACCATTTTAGGATACGTTTACCGTACCGTGTGTCATGTTACATGACTCAGTCTACCCGTGTATCCATAGACTTATTATAATACTTATGGACCGAATCACCGAACACTTTATTTCCTATCCCATGAGTAAAAAGGTAATTACCTACTTACATGCTAAATTAGGAGTCTATAATAATTTTACGAAAATAAAGCCACGTGAAAGCAAAAAGAAAAATTCTCTTTATTTCCTTACCCGTGGAGATTTCTAAAACTGTTCAAAATACTATTTAGTGATTAAAATTACCTACTTACATGCCTAATGATAGGTCTCAAATAATTATAGTTACGAAAATACAGCAACTTTGAAGCAAAAAGGTAATTCTTCTATATTCCCAAACCAACTGGAAGAATCTTAATTCGAGGTCTAAGAAAATTTTCGAAAAAAACCTTGTCTACATAATTCTCAATAATGTAGTAATATTACTACAATTTTTTCTATATTATATGCGACCTATGAATCTTCAAGAAAAGAGCCTACATTTTCCTAAAAGATCGGCAACGCTTTTGCAATACTCCTGGTGTTGCAGTTATTCGTGACCGGCAGTAGGTCTTTACATACTGTCAGGCGAGCTGCATGCTCGTTAGCCCCCTCTGATATAAAATAATATATTATATTTCTATATCGAAGGATTTGGGCCGAGCGTTGGGGAGTCAGTGAATGATTATAATGAATCGGGACTCGTCTTTTTTATTTACGAGTATATATTGATCTCGTTTGTGGGTGTTGTAAGAACTGACTACGGGAAAGGCCAAAACGACCTCTGATAGACACAATCCCTTAAGCGTGAGATGTAAAATAGTAATAAAATAGTAGGGTGATGAGTATCAGAGTCAAAGTTGTGATTCATCTGGTCCCGCATTCGTTAATCCACCTACTAGGTCTGGCAATTATGACACATCTGTCGATATTAGGAGAGGGCCATGTCTAACAGGAAACTAATATGGATTGTATTAAAAAGTATCAAGAAAAAGATAGCCAAGATTGCACATTATCTAACATGTAGTATACATGATGATATGTCTATTCAATTTATTGGCATTTATTTTTCTCGTCTTTTACAGGAAGAGAGAGCGAGAGAGGGGGGGGGGGGAATTGTGTGTCCTTAGTGTTTTATGCCGGTGTTAATATTAGTAAACATATTACGTAAACAAAGTATTCACAGCTTGTGTTTAATATAAAAATAATAACAATTAAAGCAGACAAATCTTAAAAAGATATCTAATTGATTATAGTTTAACACATTAAACTACATTTGGTCATTTATTTTAAAAAGTGATTGTGTAAACTGTATCATAGCGATCGATAAAACCTCATTTTTCCGTAATGCCACTTGACTGTTTTAAATAAGCAGCTAGAGGATTACGAATGTTCAATGCACAACATTTTCCTGAAAGGCGATTATAGCCCGCGCACAAAGCAGTAACGATTACAAAAGTAAAGAAAACTTGAATTTAAATAAAATAAATCGAGTTAAAAACTGAAAACATAGATGTCTAAGAATAATTCAATGTTATAGAATAACATGGAATCATTCTTAGACATTTCTGTAATTTTTCAAATACATAGGATAGAAAAAAAATTTCCTGTTTTTCAGCTATTTCAGTTCCTTTTTGGTTGCGGTTTTTGTGACTAAAATTTGATATATACAATCAGTAATAACTGATTGTTGCTGCCACTAAGGATTTTTTTTAAAATTTGCTGTAATTCAGATATTTATTTTAAACAATTTTAGAGTATACCTACATCTTTTTAATTTAGCGAAACATCATCAATATTATTGAGATTCGAACTACGTATGTTTGTTTCAGAAGTGAATAAAGAATATGTAGTATGAGTGCGGGGCGGAGTATGGTCGAGACGCACGTGTGAAATGTGAGTCTGTTTTTTTTAATTTTGTACGTGCTTCTGTCTGAATCTCTAAAAGATTAAATCAATTTGAATTTGTTTAAATAAGTCACACACAAATCGCAGAAATAAGTGACGCAATTTGGAAGCGGAAAAACACTGCTCCGAAGCATGTCTTCCAAACTCGGTTGTGGTAAACTTGGTGGTTTATGAAGACCCCTAAAGAATCATGCCTACTTTCCATACATTGATTGACCTGTCACTTAATTTTTTAACAGGTCGCGTCTACCTACAACTACTGTTGTATAAAAACCATTATTGTTTATAATAACATAATCACTTATCATCTTTTCGTTTGGAGGCCAGGGAAAATGCTATTAAGTAAATAAAATTTTGAGGTTATAACAGCTGCTGTCAACTAAGGTCTTTACACTTATCTTTCTTTCCACACCATAGTATAAAACCATTATTCGCATTTAATCATAAATTAATAAGTTATAAAAAAAGGAAATTGGTTACTTTAAACGTTCATAAACCACATGACGAATGAACAAGTTTTGCGTAGTCTGAAACGGAACGTGTAAAACACGTTTTTAATATATTTTGACATGGCTTCTGGGCCTTTGAGCCATAGTAAAACAAGTTCCATCGCCAAAAGTCTATTGAGAACGAAGGAACATTACTTTTTTCCTGGCTTTATTTGAAAATTCAATTACGCGATACGAAATAAGAAAAAAACATGCAATTTTATAAGTTATTTTATATCACTAGACGCGTTAGAAAATTTTCAGGTCAAAACTCGACATATTTCTTTAGTTTACGACCATGTGTCATAGACATAAACATAAGTATCACCATAGCCCGCATCAGTAAGATGGTCAGTATGGTACTTTTTATTAATTTTTCGTCTTAACTCTTTGTTAATGAACTTAGTCCTCTTAAATATTTCCACTTACCCTCTGGATGATCCCTATTGAAATTTCGTTATACATATTTATTATTTACGACATAAAAGAAACATACAAAATTCCATGAAGTTTTTGAGAATAATTTACTGTAAATCTAACATTTATATCTTAATAATTATAAAAATGCAAGTAGTGGTAACATTCTTTTTTGATAACGTGAAGAATTAGGTTACACATTACACAGGTACATTTTCCAAATATTTTTTCTTTTTTACTAAGTAGGATTTTCATTAATTTTTTGTACTGCGGAGGCGTTTTAAATATAAAAAGTCACATTTACACACATTAAAATAAACTCAAAAATAAAATTAATAGGTCATATACACGTATGCATCACGCGGTTGTAGGTAACCCTGGCTCTGCTTATTTTGTATCTTAATGGATTAAAATTTGCTGCCCATTGTTGTAAGTTAGCATAAAAGTTGTTTTAAAATCAACTTTAAAATGTGCGGCTAAGTTCCTAAAGGAACTGTATCCGCTACCAGTGTTGATGTTGGTGATAAGAGGGCTGGTTCTTATCTCGCTCAAAAGCGCAGTATTCAGCGATAAAAAGCTGCCAGCGTTCTTGGCACTATATGTATAACGGGGAGATTTACTCCCCGTTATATAGTGCGTATGATAATTTTAGTCTTTTTTGTACAGAATATAAATATCTGTGAACTGTGCACTCGTTTGTCACTCTTATTGTATACAAAATGTAAGAGTGCACTATTCTAAATTGCAACATATATAACCACGATGTATTTTCATGACGTCGATTCCACCCGCCGTCGAAAAAATATTACCCAGTTTGTTACATCTGCGCCTTACACGTCCAACACTTGTCTTTTATTACAACGGTAATGAAAATGATTCGACCATTTACGTTTATGCCTTTATAGATACGGCTCAGAATTAAAATGTTATTTCTGCTGACATCTGTGTTTTATGTTGAAAATATGAACTGAATTCAATTTTCCTTGGATTTAGCTGATACTGTAAAAAATAACTAATTTTAAGGATTTAACTAAATTTCTGCAGACTTCCCGGAGCGTCAGTGCTTCACGTCAGTAGTAATTATGTTTTTTTTTCAATTAAGTAATACATGCGCACTACTAAACCCGAGGATACCAGCAAGACTTCAAGTTAATTTAAGCTCGCTATACATAGGTCGGACCAAAATTAATACTCAAAAGCTGAAGCGAGTGAACTAACTATGACGCCGTGACGTCTAAGACCTCAGTCCGCCTCGTGATGAAGGGTGCTGTAAAGAACCCGAAACCTGAATATAAAAATAAGTAAAATGACATAAATTAAACACGATACCATCCGCAAGATTTGTTTACTTTTTTAATAAAATGTTTTCTTCATTATCATCAATACGTTAAGGTCCACCGTTGGACATGGGCCTCTCCTGGTTAGGTGATTTGCGTTGATCGCCACGCCTGGTAGGTAAATTGGCAACGCAAGATCGTAATTCTGGTGTAAATAACCTTCTTACCTGCTGGATGAAATGATGGATTCTCTAACGATGCCACCACACAGTAAATTTATTTGTGTATTTATAGAATAAGGTGACGAACGAGCACTCAATCCGTACGAGGACTTTAAAGTATAGGGATCTAGGACTAAGATAGATGGCCTCTTTTCCAGTACGAAATTCCATTAAAAGAAACTAAACACAGCAGATTTAAGCTGCTCTTTCACGCTGGTATATTGTAAAAGTATTTTCTTACTCTGGTCAAGTCGTACTATTCGTGCTACAACCATAATATAGTTGTAGCACGGCTTGACTTCGTAAAGTTTTTAACAGTGGTAGAGCCACGCGGCAGCTTTTGTTGTTGCACGTATGGGTCGGCTCGAACGAAGGTGATACCACGACTTCACAGAAGTCCAGCGTAAAGTAAAAGCTCCGCTCCTGCAGATAGTGAGTACAGATAGCCGGAGGCCCAGTCCCTTCCCCTCTTAAAATGGTAGCAGAGTTAGAAGCAACACTACCTCAGGAGATAACTCCTGCCCACGCCCAAGCTACTCTACTCTTCCTGAGCGTGAGTGCTCAGGCTGGTCTGCGTATTCCAGGTGGGGGGGGGGGGGAATTCCGCTCGAGACTAGACCTGCTTGTAGCAAACGGAGCAGTAAGACAAAGGTGCCCCCTGCCACACTATCCGTGAATTTCTGCAACATCAGGGGACTTTATCCTTCATCTTAACGCTGTCCACTATCATCTGGAAACGGCAAATCCTGCCTTGTTCTGGTTGATACTTCGTATCTCTCCTACCCGGAGTACAAAAGAGAATACTCTTTTGTGCCCCGGGCTGGAGGCTGTTGGACCTTCTTATGATCTCTCATCTGGACGGATATCAGGTCTCCGTCAATGCCCGTCTTGGATCCTCGGACCAGTTTCTGATCCGGAGTACGGTGCCAATCTCGCTCCCATCGAGGTTTTATTCTGCAGGCTGCCGCCGTATTTAGCATCATAGGTCAGTTGATTGGGACGGGATGCTATATTTTTTCCATACTGCTCTTGGGAGCGGGTTTGCGCTCGGTGGGCTTCTCGTCAGAAAATCCCAGCGTTTTTGCTGACTTCGTTGCTGATGTGGTGCTTGTGTGTGCTATCGGAGACAGAACCCAGTCTTGGTTTGGTCGCTTCTGCAAAATTACACCACGTCATAAACAGGAGTGCTACTAGACCTGGGCGCGCGTATCGACGTTTCGGGATGCAAACACCAACGCTCTTACTAATTCTGCCTTCAGGTCCTTCAAAAGTGTCATTTTCAAGGCAAAGTCAGAGCACATCAGCAGAATTGGCGGGTAACTAGTTAGCTTCCTTCGGGAACACGTGCATTCTGGTCTCTTGCCAAGGCTGCCCAAGGGAACTTCTGTCAGCCATCTCTCCCATCTCTGCACAGGGGCGCGAATCACTGGCCCATGCTGCAAAGGACAAAGCCGATCTGCTGGGCTCTCTTTTTACGTCCAACTCGACTCTTGCTGACGGGGGAAACATACCGCCGACAATCCTGTGGTATGAGTACTCCATTCAGGATGTGCTATTTACCCAACGCTCGGTGTGTAGACCACTCCTCTCCCTGGACGTTAATAAGTCGAGTGGACCTGATATCGCCCCTCCTATTGACCTCTTCGACATCATCCTCCTGGAGACATGTGCTCTTGAGTTGGCACCGGTTTTAACGCATCTTTTCCGGTATTTCTTCACCCTAGGCGTAGTACCATAATCATGGAAGGCGACTTTCGTCCACCCGATCCCTAAAAATGGTAACCACTCTGATCCATCCAACTATAGACCTATCGCCATTACCTTCTTTTTCTCTAAAATAATGGAGTCCATTGTTAACAGCCAGCTCATGCAGTACCTTGAGAATCACCAGCGGATTAAAACCGCCAGTATGGTTTCTGAAAGGGTCACCAGGATAATGATCTTCTACGATACCTAACTCATAAATGGGCGAAGGCAGTAGAGTCAAAGGGGGAGGTGTTGGCCTTTATTTTGGACATAGTGAAGGCCTTTTATGGGCTTTCTTCCTTCCTATGGGCTTTCCGAGAAATTGTGCAATTGGATCCCCAGTTTCCTTGCAGATTGGAGTATCAAGGTCGTAGTAAACGATGCATGCTCCGATTACAAGCCCATTAAAGCTGGTGTATCACAAGGCTGCATACTATCACCAACGTTGTTTCTTCTGCATATCAATGATATGTTGCAAACCGGTAACAATAATTGATATGCGGATGACAGCACTGGTGATGCTTTATATACCGGCAGTGCCAATATTTCTCCAAAAAACGTCACCGAGTACAAACAAGAAGAGAACAAGATACAAGTTTGCACGTTTACTGTTAAAAAGGACTTCTTCGGCGTATCTCCTCTGTTTCAAGGCACTCCCTTTGTTGCCTCAGCCAGTATTGGGATCTTTAGCGTCGACATATTGAGTAACGTATCGTATGCGTGCTCAGCCGAACGGGATAGTATTTCATGCCGGCACACCGCCTGCATTTTCACAAGGCGCAGGTTTGGTTACACATGAAATACTGCTCCCATCACTGTACTGGGGCTCACAACACAACGTCGGACTTGTGATGGGTTGTGATGCTAATGTTCACCACACAGTCTGAGGAAGCACCAACATCAACGAAAGAGGTGAGTTACTTTATGATTTTCTCATCTCCAACCGCCTGTTAAGCCTAAACTTAGGTTGTACACCAACCTTTGTAACGCGTGCTAAGCAAGAAGTGTTACACATAAACTTTGCTACCAGTAGTACCAGTAGTACCAGTAGTAGTGAAAACTCGATTTCTAATCATAAACACATTAAGTTTGTGATTGGAGCATCAACCATTGTTTTTAGGGATCCGAAAGCGACCTCCTGGTATATCTACAAAGACAGCCTAAGGAGGAATTTGGAAACATTTCCTAAAAGCATCAAAACAATTGAAGGTCTGGAGTTAGCAACGGAGACTGTAACCGTAGGTATACGTGAAGCGATCTAGGACAGTTGTCCCGTCAAAACCAAGATCTCAACATGAAAAGTTCCTTGGTGGAATACTAAGCTAAAAAAACTTAGGTAAAAGACCATGAAACTATTTAATAGGGCTAAGAAAACCAAAGAGTGAGATATTTATGGTGTTATGGTATTACAACCAGCATGCTTTTAGTTAAATTTAGTTTACGACCGGCTGTTTTCCGTAACTCCACGTCTAAGCGCATATTTTGCGTGTGGGCAGGAATAATGACCAGCATACTTACCGCAGAGGCAAATCTACGAAAACAGCCCTGATCAGTGTCATTGACAGGGTCGAAAAAGCATTGGAGGATATAGAAATAGCTCTTTGTGTCTATCTAGATATTGAGGGCACCTTCGACAGTAGCCCCACATCACTGCTGATTGGGGGCCTGACATCTAAAAATGTTGACCTCACTACCATCAGATGGGTGAAGTCGATGCTCTCAAACAGAAAGTTAAAATAGCGCTATTTCAAACTTTGATTGAGGTTGCAACTACAAAAGGCTGCCCACAAGGAGGTGTTTTGTCACCCCTTCTTTGGACTCTTGCGGTAGACCAACTATTGTACAAAATGGCAGACCTACGCATTGACATACTGGGTTATGCTGATGACCTTGTGATCATTGCGAGGGACCTTTGCCAAATTACTTTATCGTCAATAATACAAAGAGCCACGGTAAGTGAAATACTCAACAAATATCACAACTTCAACGCAGATGCTAAATGTTCATCACTCAATGTTAGGTTTGTTTGGCAAGTCTAAATCTACTAAGTGTATGTAAAACCGAAGCAAATTTTTCTGTGTAAGTGTTTTTATCACACAAATTCAACTAAGTCTTTTTTCAATCAATTTTTTCTATGTGTTTTTATTATGCGAAATCGGCTGTCTTTTTTATTTTTGCACTTTGAAATAACACAAGTCTTAGACGCACTGTTATTGCACTATGTTCGACACTTGCACTTTACTTACAGTTTATTGGGCAGTAAAAGAAACATTTGGTTAATGAAACACTCACACTTTATCACTGTATGTTTTACTCACACACCACTACGCTGTATTATAGAAAAACAACTCAAGGATGCTAAGATTGTTTAACTATACATCATAATGAAAATTCAAATGATACCGCGATTAACTCGCTGATAGCGCCATCTAGGGAGAACAAGAAGAACAAAATTTACTTAGAAAGTTTGTTAGATAAACATTCCGCCACCCAAGGACGATTACAGTCCTTTAAAAAAGTGATCGTAAAACAAATACAAAAGAATAAAAAAATCTAAAATCTTATAACTAGTCGTAATCATTCAGGGACAGAGGGCACATTTTTTGCGATAGGTCCCTTAAAAATATTATCCTTGTATTGTAAAGATACAACTCTTATGACGCCATCTGCAACTGGGTGCTTCCGAATGATTCGTCCCAAAAGCCACTTTCCAGGAGGAAGTCTATCATCTTTTACCAACACGGCAGTACCTATAGCAAGTTCTGGCTGACTCTTGTTCCATTTATAACGATATTACAACGTTGTCAGATATTCATTTTGCTATCGTTGCCACAAATACTGCATCATACGTTGAATTATATGCCACCAATGTAAATGACTGACTTTAACATCAATTAAAGGTGGTTCTGGTACCCAGATTAAGGGTTCCTCAACCAGAAAGTGCCCAGGCGTTAAGCGAGGTTCATCAATGGTAGAATTTACTATGGTAAGTAGACGAGAGTTAACACAAACTTCGACTTGAGTTAAAAAAGTAGCTAACTCTTCGTAGATCAGTAAGGTTTGTCCAATTACGCGTTTCAAGTGTCCTTTAATGCTCTTCACTGCAGATTCCCAAAGTCCCCCGAAGTGAGGCGCGCTAGGGGATATAAAATTCCAGTGAGTTTGGTCATAAGCTCGTAGTTCAGCAATTTCAGAAAGATTTTGCACTTCTAAAGGCAAGATCTTGTTCACGGGCTGCGCCCACAAAATTTGTACCATGATCACTCCAAATTTCCTTGCAGTGACCACGGCGAGTAGTGAAGCGGAGAAAATCAAGATTATTTCAGCTGTTAGCCAACCTCTAAAAAAGAGGTCAAAGGTTTTTGTAATTGTGGACAGAACATTTCGTTTTGTGACATGATCATCAGTAAAATTCATGTTTAGTTCCGGGTGATACCCAAAGTTTTCAGAGCATCTTCAACCTTTATATTTATTGTGTTCTTTATCATGATCAGGAATTTGTGATAACACTAATTGACTGTTAGATGCCCATTTGTGCAAAGGGAAACCACTGCAAGACAACAATTCAGTAAGCCTTTTTTGTAAGAGAACAGCATCTTCTTCATTAGACGCACCAGTCGTTAAATCGTCCATGTACAAATCATTTTTCAAAATTTCGGATTCCACAGGAAAATCATGTTTTTCACCTTCAGCAAGTTGATGAAGCGTACGAATAGTTTAGAATGGCGCACAAGATGTTCCGTAAGTCACGGTAAGTATATATTCCTGTATGGATTGTGTTGAAGATTCTCGCCATAATATTCTCTGGTAGTCCACATCATTTTTAGGTACTAAGATCTGTCTATACATTTTTTGAATATTTGCGACTAAACAAAATTTGTGTTGTCTCCACCGAGTTATTAAATCACTGACATCTTATTGCAAGGGATATCCAATCAAAAGTTCTTCATTTAACGATTTTCCTTTTTATGAAGAATCGTATGATGTCGACATCCACATTTTTTGCAGTTTGTACTCTGTCTACAATTGAATACGGAGTGACCTTTCATAAAATCTTGTCATTCAGAAACCGTTAATGCAGAAAACTCTTTACAGTGGCAAATGTAATGATTCCGTAAGCAGTAAGTACAAGTGCTTTCGACTTCAGTAGCAAAGCTTTTGTCTGTAGTTGTTTTTGGAGTCTGTTGAACAGATTTTGGTGCGTCCTTTCTAAATGTTTCTCGATGTTGTGAAAGATTGACCATTTCCTTTGTTCGGAATCGTTTTTCTAGGAAGCTGTTTAGTTCGTAATATGTGGGAATATTTGTTGAGCTTTCTAACGACTGTTTCCAAAGCTTGTGAGATTCAATGTCTAACTTGGAGACTAGAATATGAATGACTATTGCATTCCATGAATCAGTCTTCAAATTTTTTAGAGAAGTGAGACATTGGCTAGTAGTGTCTAGTAAATCTTTGATACCTTTTGCTGATTCAGTTGTTAGTTTTTTCTGAGTTAAAAATCGACTTAAAATATTATTTACAATCACTCGTTTATTCTCATATCTTTCATTTAGTTTTTTCCATGCATCATCGTAGTTCGCTTCGGTTAAAGAATAATTTTTGAGTAACTGTTCGGCTTCTCCGGTTAAAGTAGATTTTAAATAATGATGTTTTTCGATTTTAGACAAGCAGTCATCACAATGTATCAAGGAAAGAAATAGATCTCTGAAGATCATCCATTGATTCATTGATTGCCCAGAAAATTGTGGTATAGCTATTGGCAGTAGCTTTGTTCTAAGTTTAGGAAGTTCTGAAGTTGTGTGAGATTTTGAATATTCACTCATTGGTGTAATATCATAAAACTTATCCTTTAGCCAAGTCTTTAAATCCAAATAATGTTCCTCTGTTTTTTAAAAATTATCATCAATGTCGGAAGCATATTCGGTTTTCAATGTCTCACTGTCCAACGATACGCTAAGCAAATCATAACTTTTTGTGTAAGAAGCCCAATATTCAAGTAATGTCCCCATCTAAATAACCTCTTGTTCGTTTATCCTTTGAACATTTCTTCGTATTTGTAAAAAGTTTCTCAATTTTATTTAAATTTTGAATCAAAATAGCTACAAGTTGTTTTACAAGTTGATCCGCCATATTGAATGATATTCGGAAATGTAAATTGATGAAAAAGTGTAATTTAGACAAATATCACAATTTCAACGCAGATACTAAATATTCATCACTCAGTGTTACGTTTGTTTGGCAAGTCTAAATCTACTAAGTTTATGTAAAAACGGAGCAAATTTTTCTGTGTAAATGTTTTTATAACACAAATGCAACTAAGTCTTTTTTCAATCAAATTTTTCTATGTGTTTTTATTACGCGAAATCGGCTGTCTTTTTTATTTTTGCACTTTGAAATAACACAAATCTTAGACGCACTGTTATTGCACACTTGCACTTCACTTACAGTTTATTAGGCAGTAGAAGAAACATTTGGTTAATGAAACACTCTCAAAGTGTGACAATTTGGTTAATGAAATACTCACACTTTATCACTATGTTTTACTCACACACCACTACACTGTATTATAGAAAAAACTCAAGGAGGATAAGATTGTTTAACTAAACATCATAATGAAAAATTAAATGATACCGCGATTAACTCGGCGATAGCACCATCTAGGGAAAACAGGAATAACTAAATTTACTTAGAAATTTTGTTAGCTAAACAAGCCCTAAACACCATAAATACAGGTGTAGGGTTAAGAGTTTATCAGTTAATGCTGATAAACTCTTAGACGGTTGGACATATTAGTCTAATCAAAACTTAATGGTAAAGAAGTACCATTTTCCACGAAAGTTAAGTACTTGGGCGTAACAATCGACCAAAAACTAATGTATGTAGAACTCTCACCTTAGCAACGTATGCCTAAGGTAAAAATTGCTTTAGGTACGTGCAATCGTTTGGACGGGAACAACTGGTTCTTGCGTTCCAGTATGGTCCTATGGCTATACAGTGGCATAGTAAGGCCGATTCTCACCTACGCTTCTATTGTCTGGTATAACAAGGCCAACCAAAAGACGACTGCGGACAGACTAATGCTCTTCAAGAAGTCGCTTAAAGACTACAATAGTCTGAGCTTCGCGTATGTACAAAGGTAGGTCATTCCAGAACTTAATAGACTGTACAGTAAAAGATTTATTAAACAAAGATGTATCGTGAGTTGGTACCCTTAAAATGAGTTTTCTTGAAGAGCGTAAAGGTTCCCCTGGAAGCCCAACAAAACTAAACTTCTCCTTAAGATAAGGAGGAGTAGAAGGGTGAAATAAGACACAGTACAGAATAGAAAGAATATGCATGTTCCGGCGAAATTGGATAGGTAACCACTTGAGAGGTGAGCGAAATTGGGAAATGTGGTCAAATTTGCGCAATCCAAATATGAACCGAATACTAGTATTTTGAAGTCTCTCAAGCTTAGTTAGCTGGTCTTTAGTTATGTCTACATAGCTTGCGTCAGCATAGTCGAGAATCGGAAGGAGAAGAGACTGTGCGAGCATAATTTTTGTAGGAATGGGAAGAAATGATCGAAGGCGACGCAGTGAACTAAGAGCGACAAAGGTTTTCTTACTTACCTCATTCAGTTGGCGTTTCCAATTTAAGAAACTATCAAGGTAAACACCAAGATTTTTGACATTGTCAAAGTAAGGGATCACAACCCCATCGAATACAACAGGAATAGCAATGCAAAATCATAGTTTTTAATGATGGTTTTTTAGGGCGAAGACAATCCCTTCACAGCGTTTTACGAAAATATGCATCAGAGTTATCTTTCAGGTTGAATACAACTATTATCATAAGCTAAAATACTTTATTTTAAGCGTTATTATAATGGAATATATAGTCTTTTAGTGTATAGCAAAATCTAAATTACGAAAATATTTCGATTTAATATTATAAAATAATATTATAAAATCACCAAAACTGTCTACCTCAATGTAATTTTTTCCATGTATTTGGTTATAAACATATCTATTTTAATTATTTTATCAAAATACATGTAATGTTAAATATCCAAAAAAATTTTAGCTCGTTTTATTTTGTCAATTATTTTATATAATTATTTTAAAAGTACTATAAAACATCATGCACAGACGCCGTCCGTTCAGTACCATAGATTACTGTATATATACTAGAGATAGATGTGCGTCTCAAATTTCATTTTAGTTAAAGTTCGGGTTTTGCCTAATAGATGGCGTTAAATTATTGGTGCTTTAGGCTCGCCCTTTATTTGCACTTTACTATTTTTATTTTATATACAACCACTAATTACATTGCGCAAGTGCTGCAATGTAATTAATAGTTGTTTATGTTTCTTGTGCTAACTGTTAGTTCCTATTACAAAAAATAAAAAAACCGGTTATTTTTAAAATGTTTATTTAAATAATTAAATTCTTTGCTTAGTTATTGAATAACATTAGATGTCTTAAATTTAACAATATTTGCACAATGTCAATTGATTTCCTTATACAATGTCCCTACTGGTTAGTAAATATCTTATATTACAGCGAATAGACTACAATAGATTTTTTTTTAAATATAGATTATTACATAATACTTATTGAAAGTTATGTTTTATTTATCACTGATACCTCTGTCCTGAGAAGAACCAGCAAGAAACCCAGCGGGACTTTTTTTTAAACATATTTCACTTTAAAATAATTTTATTTGTACACTTTTTAAATATATTTTAATAGTACATACAACCATGGTGGCGATCACCTCATTCTCAGGAGTTACTTGATGTATTATTTAATATTATAACACTTTTTGTACATTTTCTCTTTAATAAAACATTTCAACTTAGTAATTGACAAATTTTGTACATTTTCTGAAATTTTGTTGTAAAAGCGTATAATACATTGCCCCATAAAAGCACTACTGACTCAGTGGATTCTAGTAACTGGTATTACAAGCTTATGGTTGTTCCTAGATCCTAGTGTTTATAGTACGAAAATCTTTATTCTTATGAAAGCTATTTATGTTTTTTTATGTACAAACATTACATTTTCATAAATTTATTTCTAGCCAAAGTTAATACGTTTATTTCTTTAATTTTTTTTCTAAGGGACTCTTAAAAATTTAAGATATAAATTGGCCGTACGCTCTCTTTTATAAACCAAAATATGACTTCAATGTCAGTCGCGTGACCCCAATATTAATACCAGGAAAAACAGTGGTATCCAATATACTCCAATAAACACAAGACTCAACTCGTTCCCGTTTAAGAGCACATTGGTAATTGAATCCTCTCCAAAGGTTTGCTCCTCTTCCATAATTTCATGAATTAGTATCAATTAACTGTTATAGCGGTGCATATTTAATTTAATATAAAAAGTTACATTTTGGAGCAGCATTATCAGTCTTTAAAATATGTACAAGATAACGTTATCATATTTTAGTAACAACAATATATAAATGTGTGTCTATACTTTTAAAAAATACAAATAATTTACAAAACGAGCATTTTGTATATTATAACACAGTAAAAGTAAAGTTACAGCCTATATACGTCCCACTGCTGGGAACAGGCCTCCTCTCATTTCTGAGAGGGTTTTAGGGCAAGGAAGTGTCCGCCGCGCTGCCCAATACAGTTGGCAAACTTCACATGTCACCGCCAAGCTTGAGGTAAATCAGCACTTAAAACTGTAATTAACAATTTCATTGGTGCCGGCGGGGATCGAACCCGGGTTACTCGCGTTCTGTTATATTTACAGCGAGCGTTAACCATCTGAGCTACCGCAGCATATTATAACATACTCATACATTATACAACTTCACAAACCATTTGCGAAATTAGAATCAATCTAATAAATTGTGGAAGATACCACATAAATCAACAAAAATGATACATTATACACATTACAATATTATATTTAAGGAAATGAAAGAACAACGCTTTAGCGTGGCAGAGTGCTTGTGCTTCTTGATGCTTGATGAGATGCTAGTATTCTCCTCACTACATTACAACGCAAATGTCATAGGTTTTGAAGACTGAGGATGTTAACAGTGAATATATGACCATGAACATGTTTTGGTTTGATGATAAAGGAGATAAAGCTCATATTAAGCTACCAATTTGTTATAGATTTTGTAAAAGTGCTACGATGGCAGTAATTAAAAAATAAAAGATTTATAACAAACATGATTAAATGGTACAATGATTAAATTAAATATCTATGATTAATTTACAAATAACACCAAAGTAAGCAATAATTAAGTTAATAGGACATGGACAGCAAGAATGCTTTGAAATTTAAAATAAGAATAATTCTCTTTATTTGATCCTACACTTATCAAAAGCGGAAATTTTATTTCAAAAGAATTAAGATTTATACGCATGACACAGTAGAGTGCTAAATGGGAGCATTTAAAATTAATAACTCTTAGATATTGATGAAGAAAATTAACTACTGGATGATGGATAAGTAACCTGACCTATCACCTAAGTGTAACCTGATAAAATACCTAAAATTAAGAGTAAAGCACGAATTTTAACCAACGTGTATCAGGTGGTCTTAGACTTTGTACAAATAAGTCTTTACAACCGAAACATATTAATAATTAATGTTAAATAATTGTTTGTCTTTAACAACTTTGTTTTAAATTTATTTTCAAAACATTATTAAATACCCCAAGAGAGCACAGATACTGCAGATTTGATCGAAGATTTTATAAAAAGTGTCTAAAACATAATTAGGAACATATATGCTGTGAAACAAAGTTTTACCTATTACAATGAGATTTAAGAAAGTTAAAAAAAGTATACGTAATCATAGTAAACAGTTTCCCCATCAATAAAAATTGGGCAATATAAAACAAATAAAACAAATCTTTTGTCGATAAGATTTGTTTCAATTTCTATATGATAATAACAAATTATATTAGTTAATGCGTTAGTTTAACTACGACTCTGCTGAATACTTTCTTCTTAGTGAAAAACCATGGAGCAGAAAACACGAATCCTACTTGCCAACAATTTAAGTTTAAATTATTCCTTGGTGGCAAATTGTTAGTAAAATGCGAATAATATATTATAAAATCTGGATTATTTACCGGTAAAAATGCCCTCCACTGCAAAGGAAGAGGTAGTAAATAGAAGAGATTTTACTGCTCACATTTTGGCAGAAACTAAAAACTAAAACAGTTTTATTTCAAAAAAATGAAAATTAATGTAAGTATGTAATTAATGTTATAATTGTTATAATGATCTTTGTAAGACAACCCCACAACACCAAGTAAATACATCAAATTTGTAGTTTCAAGAAAAACGCTTTTACAACTTTCACAAAACTTTTCATAATGTGTTGAAGATTATAACAAAAATAATAAAAATATTTGACCAGTGATTCCCCCCAAATGGAATATTTCAAATCTATACGTTGTTGATCAAAATAATTGTACATAGTTCAGACCCTTAAAGATGACATAAAAGCTGGTGCAATAACTATAAATAAAATATTAAAAGACAGACATATGGAAATCAATAATGATAAAATAAAACTTATAACTAATAACTTAAACAATCTGAATTTGGTTTGACACTATTTTTATAGATCTTGTATGTTTTCTTACAGGAACCTCCTTTAAAAGAATCAAACAGGAGAAGTATATCTGCCACATCTTCACATTCTTGAGGTAGCAACTTATTTTCTGCAAAGATATAAAATGTTATGAGCACTTTTTAAATAGTAAGAAGCAATAAAATATTTGACACAAGAAAACACAAGTAAATAAGCGATAAAGAGACATCTTACAAAAAATAATTTCAACATTGATTATTATTTAACAAAGTATATATACGTATTTGCACAAAATCGTAAAGCTTCAATTTATAAAAATTTTCAGACATAACATATATTTCTGTAAGCTTATTACACATTCTTAACTCATCTTCTCCTGCATCAATTTCCAACAGTAATTTTAAATGTTGCCATTTTGCTATTTTAACTTGGTCATTCTGAAAATACCTTACGTATTTTAATTTGAAATTATCCCTCACACATTTTAATAAATGTGTTGGGTCGAATAACGGGAATATATCATGATTTTTTAAGAATATCCTGCAATGTCTTCTTTGAGGGCAAGGTAAATAATTTTCCAAGAAAATTATAGCCTTTGGGACTTCTTCTCTAAATTGAAAAAGCTAATAATTTTTCTTCAATATTAAAACTCCTTCCACGGCCATTTTTATTATGGTGAGTTAATTGCATATTTAGCTATGTCTAAGCAGGCTTTGATAATGATTTCAGAACCTTTTGAAATAATGTTGTCTTCGACATTTTTTCTGCTGCTGACACTTGACTTTTTGGGCTTTTATTTTGTTCTTTTAAAATCATTATTTTGTTTAACATTTTCTTTATTTTTATATTTGTATATCTTCTTTTAATCAATGTATCTGAAAAAAGTATGACAAACAGGTAAGCATATAGAGATCAGATGAAATAATAACACCATAAACCAGATTGTAATGGAATCTCTTTTTAATGAAAGATTTTTAATTGCAACTTCTGCTTTATAATGATATAATATATATTATGCATTATGCTATTAGAGTGCTTTTGGAGCTGGCGCGGTGCTGCAGTGTGCACAGTGCAAAAAGTAGCATTCCTACTGCATGGCTTGCGGACCAGTGATAACAAAAGTTTGAAGTTATATCAAGAGTTTTAACCACCTTCTACATTTGAGCCAGGAGCCCTTCGTCTCAGAGTTCTTGTTATTTCAGATGCAACGAACGCAAGGTACAACCACGATTAACCCATTCCTATAATTGACTATAGGAATAATTTCGGTCAACTGCCTACCCCACATGCTATTTACCTTGTGCGTTGTTTTGATATATAGCCTTTTTACTTGTTTCATCTACGAAAAGATTTTCAGCATATTAAATCTTAATGTCGTACTTATTATTATTATAGTAAATTCCAGCCTTGAAAATTGACTGCCTCGTTGGTCTAGTGGTTGTAGTGACACGACTACTGACCATGAAGTCCTGGGTTCGAAAGCACGTAAAGCCGTTGGTATCCTGCGCCTGATCTCTCTCCGGTCATGTCGGTTTACCGTCCCATCGGAATATGAGAGTGATGGAATAGCGAGTGCACCTGTGCTTGCACGTATACTTGGGCACTATAATCCTGTCCTGTGCCGATAGTAGTCTCTGTTGAGGCTGACCGTCGTGACCGAAATTCGGTCTGGAGGATATTATTATTATTAAATTCCAGCCACTATAATATCTTTAAATTATCGCAAATTTACTGGTATAGTAATAGAATATAGTTGCAGTAATTTAGAATTTATTAATATTATACTACCACCAGAGAATTTTCCGGACTGATACAACTTGGGACTTTCAAGAAATGAGCCTACTCTTTTTTTCAAACACTGGCAACGCATATGCGATTCCCCTGGTGTTGTGGTCCTTCATGGGCGGCGGTAGTCACTAATCATCGGGTGAGCCACATGATCGTTTCCTCCCCCCTCCTTAAAAAAATAAATTAAATACCTCTTATACAATTCTCATGTGAACTTGTAGTAGAAATTTGTGAAGAAAGTACATCCGGTATAGGTCATATATATCGGATGTACTTTCTAGGGGTATTTTCGTGGGTTCAATTCCTAATATTTCTGCATGTAAACCTGTAATTGTATTGAAAGTATATGAGTAACACATAACTTTCTTTATTGGATCTGTTTTATATATTGCTACATAACATATATTATAATTATAATAATGTCTTCGAGACCATATTTTATAATGCCCAAGTGTATGTGCAAGCACAGGTCATCTCATAATCCAATGGGACTGTGTTTCGTCATGACCGGAGAGAGAGAACACAGCAAGTGGGGTGAAACACAGCCAATTTATTACTCCGGACTGATGCTGAGAATTTCTTGATAGATATACCCAAAAACATACTGGCCCGACCTGGGATTCGAACCCAGGATCTCGTGGTCAACAATTGCATTTACGACACTATACCAATGAGACAGTCAAGTGTTTTTATAATATTAAGGAAAAAATCATCTTCATTAAAATTATTAAAAATTAAAAATAAAAAGTACCGCTCAAGTGCGTGGTGGGCCACACCTCAAACCATTTAATCCAAAGAACTCGTCTCGCATGACTATTCCCCTCAGCCAAGGTATTGGATTCAAAAATCGTATGAATTTATAAAACTGTTTACAAAATCTAGTTTATTATTACAAGAATCTTACCCCTAAGTAGGTACTCTTTGCCGATCTGTGCGATTAACATGTGCATAAAGGAGTCAAATACTTAAAATTTATAATAAGCTGAAGTTACACTCCATATGTAAATATTTTTTGATTGTGATACATACTTTTTTATATTAAAATATGTCAAAATAATATCATAAGTAATAATCAAAAACTTTACTAATTAGGTAATCTACTACCACTACCCTGAATTATCCAGAGGGTCACCCACATAAACCAAGAGTATTACAAATGAAACTGTAAGAGGCTATTTGATTGTATGAATACTTTGAATAAGGCAACAATAACTACCAACTAAAAATAAGCGAAAGTAATAAGTAAGTAAGATTTATTCATAAATGTTTATTTCTTACAGTTCACAATAACATTAAAAAGTTATAATCCAGCTAGTTTTGTCATTTTCTATGGAGTTGTAATGAAATTTTTACTAATCCAACTTGTTAATTCTAATTTGTTGCAATAGTTTTCACTGTAACTTCATTATATATGCTACAATTGAGTATACTTTCCATATTTCGAAAAATAGCAGTTTAGTTAGTAGAGGGGACACATGTCTTTAATGAAAAGTATGACTAAAGCTTTATATTTCACAAACAAACCCCTGAATCGTAAAGATGTTCTTCCACATCCACAGTGTTTTTGAAAGATCTATCCAACCATACCATTTAACATACATTACATTTAACAGTGGTAGAGCCACGCGGCAGCTTTGCTGTTGCACGTATGGGCTGGCTTAAACCGGGGTGGTACCACGACCTCACAGAATACCGGCGTGAAGTGGAAGCTCTGCTTCCGCGTTTCGTCTGGTGAGTGCAGGTGGCCGGAGGCCCAAATCCCCCCCCCCCATCAACATGGTAGCGGAATTAAATAATGATAGACTACCCCAGGAGGGTACCAGCACCCCTGGAGAATCCCTCGCTGAGCATCCACGACCATGTTTCTCCACTTCTGAGCGTGGGTGCTCAGGCTGCCCCGCGTATTCTGGGGGGGGGGGGGGGGGCAAAATTCCGCTCAAGACTACAACTGCTCGGGGCAAACGGAGCAACAAAACCAAGGCGACCCCTGCCACGCTGTCCGTGAATTTCTGCAATATCAGGGGACTTCACTCAAACCTAAACGCCGTCCACTACCATCTCGAGACGGCGAGGCCGGCTCTGCTCTTTCTGACCGAAACGCAGGTGTCCTCTCCGGCTGATGTCTCGTATCTCTCCTACCCGGGGTACAAACTGGAACACTCCTTTGTGCCTCGGGCTGGAGTTTGCGTTTACGTCAGAGAGGACATCTGTTCTCGACGCCTCGGCAGACTTGAAGGTTCGGACCTGTCCATCCTTTGGCTACGCGTAGACAGCGACGACCATCCGCGCGTCTACGGGTGCCTCTATAGGTCCCATAGCGGTAATGCCGAAACAGACCGACTCTTCGACCACGTCCAAATGGCTGCAGATTCGTTGCTACATCAGATCCCCTCCGCAGAGATCGTGATCCTCGGCGACTTTAACGCCCATCACGCCGAATGGCTTGGTTCACGTTTAACCGATCATGCGGGGAGATCTGTTCATGATTTTGCCTTGGCATATGGTCTGACACAACTGGTTACTTCGCCTACGCGGATTCCAGATGTGGAAGATCATGCACCTTCCCTGTTGGACCTTCTGCTGACCTCTCACCCGGACGGATATCAGATTTCCGTCGACGCCCCTTTAGGCTCCTCGGACCATTGTCTGGTCCGGAGTGTTGTGCCACTCACGCTGAAATCGCGGCTGCATTCTGCAGGCTGCCGCCGTGTTTGGCACTATAGGTCAGCCGATTGGGATGGGATGCGGTCTTTCTTTGCATCCTACCCTTGGGGGCGGGTTTGCTTCTCGCCGGATGATCCCAACGTTGTTGCGGATTATGTTACTGATGTGGTACTTCAGGGTATGGAACTTTTTATTCCATCCTCTGTGGTGCCCATTGGAGGCAAGTCTCAGCCATGGTTTGGTCGCTCCTGTAAAACAGCATCATGCTATAAGCAGGAGTGCTACCAAGCCTGGGTTGATGCATCAGCGTCCCGGGATGTAAACACCAGCGCTCTAAAAAAGAAGTATAATTCCGCCTCTAGGTCCTTCAAAAGAGTCATTGCCAAGGCAAAGTCAGAGCACATAGGCAGAATTGGCGAGAAACTAGTTCGCCTTCCTTCTGGAACCCGTGCATTCTGGTCTCTCGCCAAGGCTGTCCAGGTGAATTTCTGTCAGCCATCTCTTCCATCTCTGCACAGGGAGGACGACTCACTGGCCCATACTGCAAAGAAGAAAGCCGATCTTCTAGGCTCTTTCTTTGCGTCTAACTCGACTCTCGATGACGGGGGGAGTACGCCGCCGACCATCCCGCGGTGTGAGTGCTCCATGCCGAAAGTGCAGTTCACACAGCGCTCGGTTCGCAAAGCACTCCTCTCCCTGGACATCCATAAGTCGAGTGGGCCTGACGGAATCCCCCAATTGTGCTGAGGACGTGTGCTCCAGAGTTAGCACCGGTTTTAACGCGTCTTTTCCGGTACTCCTACTCCCTAGGCGTAGTCCCAAAATCATGGAAGACGGCTTTCGTCCACCCGATCCCTAAAAAAGGCGACCGCTCAGACCCGTCCAACTACCGGCCAATCGCCATCACCTCCTTGTTCTCCAAAACAATGGAGTCCATTGTAAACTGCCAGCTCATGAGGTACCTTGAGGATCACCAGCTGATTAGTGACCGCCAATACGGTTTTCGCCGTGGTCGGTCAGCTGGTGATCTTCTGGTCTACCTCACGCACAGACGGGCGGAGGCAGTAGAGTTCAAGGGGGAGGCATTGGCCGTTAGTTTGGACGTTGCGAAGGCCTTCGATCGGGTTTGGCACAAAGCGCTTCTTTCGAAGCTCCCTTCCTATGGGCTTCCCGAGAAATTGTGCGATTGGATCACCAGCTTTCTTACAGATCGGAGCATCAAGGTCGTTGTAGATGGTGCAAGCTCCGATTGCAAGCCTATTAATGCTGGTGTTCCACAGGGCTGCGTGCTATCGCCAACGCTGTTTCTTCTGCATATCAATGATATGTTGCATACCCGCAACATTCATTGCTATGCAGATGACAGCACTGGTGATGCTCTTTACACCGGCCGAGCCAGTATTTCTCGGGAAAACGTTTCCGAGTGCCGGGACAAACTTGTGTCTGAAGTCGAGTCTTTGCTGAACAGAGTCTCGGATTGGGGACGACTAAATCTAGTCCAGTTTAACCCCCAGAAGACACAAGTTTGCGCGTTAACCGCTAAAAAGAACCCCTTTGTCGTATCCCCTCAGTTTCAAGGCACTCCCCTTGTTGCCTCAGCCAGTATCGGAATCCTCGGCGTCCACATATCGAGTGACGTGCAGTTTCGTGGTCACTTGGAAGGGAAGGCCAAATTGGCCTCTAAAAAGCTTGGCGTGCTCAGCAGAGCGGGACAGTATTTCATGCCGGCACACCGCCTGCAACTTTACAAGGCGCAGGTTCGGCCGCACATGGAATACTGTTCCCATCTCTGGGCTGGGGCTCCCCAGTACCAGCTCCTTCCACTTGACCGCGTCCAGTGCAGAGCGGCTCGAATCGTCGACGACCGAGTGCTTTCCGATCGGCTCGATTCACTGGCGCTGCGAAGAGATGTTGCATCTCTTTGCGTACTTTATCGCATCTATCACGGGGAGTGCTCTGAGGAATTGTTCGGATTAATCCCAGCCGCCAAATTTCGTGAACTCACTACACGGCAAACTTCCCGATACCATCCACACCATCTTGATGCTTGGCGGTCCACCACTGTACGTTTCACAAGGAGTTTTCTTCCACGTACAACCTCTCTGTGGAATAGTTTACCACCGGCGATTTTTCCGGACCGATACGACCTGGGGACCTTCAAGAAAAGAGCTTACTCCTTTCTAAAGGGCCGGCAACGCACCCGCAATTCTCCTGGTGTTGCGGTTGATCATGGGCGGCGGTAGTCACTTAACATCAGGTGAGCCGCATGCTCGTTTGCCCCCTCTTCTATAAAAAAAAAAAAAAAAACCATACACGATGGAATACATGAGTAAAAAAACGAACCCAAAATAAAAATGTTTTTTAAGATTTTGTATTACAGTTTCGTAGGCGTGATTAATATCTATAATTATGCCAAATTACAAATTTGTAGCACCTGGGGTCTGAGTGAAACTGCAGACGGACAGACTTGGCAAAACTATAAGGGTTCCTTTTGTGTAACTATGGAACCCTAAAAATTCAAAATATTATTTAAAACAAATTTCTTTAAGGTAAAAGTGAAAGTGCTAAGCCAATGTGCTTTACTGTCTAGGGCTTTATAACCACTTACCACCGGGTGGGGTTGTTGTAGATGTTGTAGTCAAGCTATATACTAACACACCTATAATAAGTAAAAACTAAAAGTTTGCTTGACCATCTTTACTAATATTACAACATGAAAGTGAGTTTCTTTAGTTTGCACTGCTAAAACAATAGCTAATAAACACGACATTGAGAAAGCTTATAATAAAGACTTACCAAGGTTACGACTAAGATAAGCTGTTTTTGCAAGTCTTTTGGTTTGAGGATATAAAAAACGATCCTCAAAGTGCCGATCCAAATGAGGTGGTTATTGTAAATTTCACAATCGGTTTTATCTTTTAAATATGTTCCAGCTATCCCAATCCATTGCTGAAACCTTTCCATTGAAGGGTATTCCGGTCTAGGAAAGTAATGTAAAATATCTGAAATGATAAAATACAGTGGAACCTTAATATAACGTACCTCGTAATCCTCATGAATTGTCTATAAATCAATGAAAAATATAACGATGTAAAATATAGTACAAGGAATAACTTCTTTATAACGAATTTTCAACTATCAAGAAAAGTGTAAATACCACTAATTAACGAATTCTGTCAACCCAAAACCTTTATATAAAGTTCCCACCCATGTATGACCCTTAAATACCCTTAATAGACCCTTAATAGGTAGTATGTGATTCATGTCGTGGTTTTTTTACCTCTTTGTAACAGATTTTCGACCAACCTAACCTCAACACAACAAACCTCAGTTCAACGAATTACTTGATATAACCAATATTTACTTACTTGTTAACTTCCGATTTGTTATATCGAGGTTGCACTGCATTATCATTAATTTCGAGGCGAGAGAGGGAAACTGAAACAGGAGATGGGCAATAACCCGCCTACCAAGCGTGGCAGCTATGGCAAATAGTGCCTACAAGACCTATGCATAGCAGTGGACTTTTGATCATTACAGACCATGCCCCAACTCCAACCTTAAATTTCTTAGATATTAGGGATATTAGCTGAAAATTATGCGAATATTAAAAAAAGTCCTTACCAAATTCGTCACATTTAAAAACACATTGCCATTTTTCTTCTTCTTCACATTTTTGACATTTTTGCACACATTAAAAAAACACTGGGTCGCAAATATTTATTATAATACAAGAAAGCATATAAACAAACAAGAAATCAGAATAATTTGAAATTAATATCAAATTAACCTTTTTATTAAACAAAAGTTTTAAACAGAATTATATTAAAATGAGTGATTTGAAAAATTCGGGGACCGCAAAAAAACAAATAGTTCAAAAATGTTTTAATTTGCCTAAAATGAAAAAATTCAGTTTTTACGATATTTGGATGAAAAGTTATTCGTTTATGAGATCAGACCCGAATAATAATTATAAAGCACAAAAGTAAAGTTACAGTCACAATTTCTCGCATTACTCGCATACTGTGATATTTACAGTGAGCGTTGACCATCTGAGCTACCACGGCTCTCAATAAAGCACAAAAAGGCTACAAAGAAACCTATATTTTGTAGTCATTGTAGTTGTCCGGATATGAAACCAAATTATCAACCCCGATTATATTTACCTTCCGTCCCGAAATTTTACTTCCTAGACCTGGCAACACTAGTCCCCGCCGACACTAATGAAATTGTTAGTTTGATGAATTATGTTTACATATGAAACAGAATAAAAGTTTATCAAGTGATATATATGTTATACAATACATATTTTTCAATTAGAACATATACATATTATAATATATAATAATATAATAGGGTGAAAATGTAAAGCCGACTTCAATTTACCAAAAGAATAAAACAATTTCCACATATTAGCCTCCGATTTCTATACACTATGTAAGTCATTATACGGAAATTATTTTTTTATTATTTTAGTTCCAATAGTATCAAAGACAGGTATATAATCAAAGATCAAAGGGATTCGTAGTCGTCGTTAGGCAACTATTATAGCCTCACGCTCGCCCTGACACGCACACAGAGATAACATTGTAGTGTGCGTCAATATTACGCTATTCCAAAGCGATCACGTAGATTTCGACTTGGACATATTTGAATATGCGCTCTTAAATAAATAATTAACAAATATATCGCATAAGGTATCACATAAAAGTTAAGTTAAGTATTTTAAAAATATATACTTTGTATGTTAAATTTTAGTGCAGACTATAGTCATCGACTAATTTGTTTTTTTAATTACTTGCATTTATATAGCATTCTAAGAAAATTTCATAGAAAGTTACAGCCTATAAACGTCCCACTCCTGAGCACAGCCCTTCGCTCATTTCTAAGAGGGTTTTAGGACAAGGAATATTCCGCCGTACTGCCCCAATGCGTGTTGGCGAACTTCACATGTCTTCGAAATATTTTTTTTCTTATTTCTCGGACGTTTAGGTTTCCGAACGATATTTTCCCTCATATAATGGTAAAATGTCATTGGTGATTTTTGTTATTATTAAGGGTTATTTATTTATTTAACTAGCCATGCTACATCTATATTATCTTTGTAGCACGTATGAGTCACCTCGACCGGGGAAGGACCAGCGTAAAATAGCAGCTTGATGCTGCTGTGTTTTGTATGGTGAGTGTAGGGAAGCGGAGATTATTTTTACTGGAAACGAGCGCCATTCTATCTTAGTCCTCAAGGGTGACAACGCATCTGCATTTTGATTCTTAATCGAAGATAAATGAAGATGTCAACGGGCGACAACATCCGCTTGCCGTCAAGTGGACTGTGTGTTCTGTGTCACCCTCATTCTCTTCTATATTAAACTAAAGCTTCTCAACAGCTTTCAATACTATTCTAAAACGATTTTACTGGCTAAGCCTTATTGAACAGAAATAATTACATATTGTTTTATGTAGTAGTTTTACGCGTAAATAACGTTCTTAGAGCTGTGTTCTCGTAATTTATAGCCATGTTTTGTAAATATCTTGAGCCTGTGTCTCGTAGATTTATTGTATACTCATTTCATTACTTAAAATTAAATTCTTTAGTAAACAATATAATATCGTAAAAAATATTTCTTTTGATATATGTTTTTATTATGATAAGGTACTTTTAAGTAATGAGGAAAAATTTACCAGTAATTTAATCATTAGAGACCTGCTGCAGCAATATTCTGGTTGTAGCACAAACTAGTAAGTTTAACTAAGGAAATACCACGCTCTCACAGAATACTTTTCTTTTACATTATTCCCACACTAGGATTTTCTCTTATATCGTATAGGTAATTCACATACATAAATTGCACAAGGATCATCAATCATCAAGGACATCCAGACCCGGAACAATTACTTGTAGGCCATACCAAATACTTGTTCCGTGCGGGATTCGAACCCGCGGCGGTATAACTCCTTGCTAAGCTACTGCGCCACGGAGCCGTCAACTACTAACATGAAATAGCAACTTAATTTTTACTGTGCCTCGGATGGTGAAGAAAAAGAACCGGAGACCCTTTTCACTAGGTCTCCAGGAATAGCAACACATCTATATTTTGATTCTTAATCAAGGAAAGATGCAGAGGTAACAGCATCCACCTACCAACAGGAGTACTGTGTTCTCGTTTGTCACCGTTATTCTATAAAAAATAATAACATGCTCCTACTCATTTGCCTTCTTTGTTATTATAGAATCTATGGAGAAGGCCTATATGCGGCAGTGAAATTATGATAGGATATTTATTATAAATGCATGAATTTGTTATGTGTGATGAAGTATTAAAAGGCAGATATTGATAAAAACCTTCGATTTGCCGACAATATAGTCCTTATGGCAGAATCGCTGGAGGACTTAAGAACTATGCTCAATGACCTCTCAATGGATAGGTCTTAAGATGAACATGGACAAAACAAAGATCATGTTTAATGTCCATGTCACACCTATGCCCGTAGTTGTTGGGAGCACTAAGCTCAAAGTTGTTGACGAGTCCGTTTACCTGGGACAAGGCGATTAGGTAAGTCCAACTTCGACCGAGAGGTCAATCGACGGATTCAACTCGGCTGGGCAGCGTTCGGGAAATTACGACACATCTTCTCATCAGGTCAAAACCTGACAACTATGTTCTACAACCAGTGTGTGTTGCCAGTGATGACCTACGGAACCGAGACGTGGTCCTTTACTGCTGGCCGTATGAGGACGCTCAAAGTCATTCAGCGAGCTATGGAGAGGGCTATGCTTGGGGTTCCTCTGCGTGATGAACTTAGAAATTAGGATATCCGCAATAGAACCAGAGTGACCGACATAGCACACCGGATTAGTAAGCTGAAGTGGCCGGCCATATAGCTCGAAGAACCGACAACCGTTGGGGAAAAAGGTTCTCGAGTGGCAGCCTTGTACCGGTAGGCGAAGTGTAGGGCTACCCCCACTAGATAGAGTAACGAAGTGGTAAGACATGCAGGAAGTCGATGGATGCAGGTGACTCAGGACCGTGTTTTGTAGCATACCTTGGGGGAGGCCTATGTTCAGCAGTGGACTTGTGAAGGGCTGTAATGTAGTTCTTATCCTTAGTTTTAACTCGGTTATGAATATTTTGAATAAATGTATATTGTTTTAATTACACCGTATCTTGCCCAGCGGAAAAACACCCCTTTCCATCAAAGATCAAAATTTTCTTCGGTATTCATGATAATTATGTTTTAAACGTAATGATGAACACGAAAAACTAATTTTAGCGTAAAGCAGTTTTAGTTGATACTACATTGGATTAAACTCATTATTTTAAACTGGACATGCAGGGTATATCAGATAGCTTATCAAACAAATGAGTACACAGTCCACCTGATAGTAAATGGATGCTGTGCCCTATAAACATCTACAAAATTAAGTATCAAATTAAAGATATGTTGTCACTCCTGAGTACTATCATGAAATGCCTCGTTTCCAGTTGCTGCTATATTACGCTATTATTCTGAGAGAGCGTAGTCCTTCCCGGTCGAGCCAACTCATTCCATGCTACAACCACAATAAGCTGAAACCCTTTTTTACGTAAGTGACCGGAAACCCTTTTCAATGGAGTCGAGGCACTTTATCTTATTTCTCAGGGGTGACAACGCATCTGCATTTTGGTGCTCAATGAAGAAAATATGTAGATGTCCACGGGCTGCAGCACCCACTTACCATCAGGTAGACTGTGTGCTCGTTTACCACCCATATTCTATAGAAAGGACGGGCTCTTTATTCTGCCCAGCACAATAGACATAAATGACAAGAAAAAGAAGTCTTCAGATTTTACGTGGTAGAGCCACGCTGCAGTTATATTATGGTTGTAGCACGAATGTGTCGGTTCGAACTGCTTCTCTGTTTCCTATGATGAGTGTAGAGAACCCGAGACCTTTTTTCTTAAAAAGAGGCATTCTATCTCAGTCCTCAAGGGTCACACACAACATCGGCATTTTGATTCTTAATCGAGAAAAGATGAAGATATCTGTGACCCACAACATCCACTTACTATCAAGTGGACTGCGTGTTTGATTGTCACCCTTCATCATCGGATGTTATATTATAACACCGCATGACATTGTGTAAAATACACGTCGCAAAGACCACAATATCAACATATTTTGGGTGTAAATGCAAATTCTTATTATAAATTCCAAATTTTTGATATAAGATGCCGAACGCGTTTTCAACTACTCTGCGAGCTCGCGATAAGCGATTATTGTATATTCTTTCCTTTTCTGAAATGCCACTTGAACGTGGATATGGTCGCAATAAATTCCTTTTTAAAGGAAACGCTTCGTCGGCTACAAAAACATGTGGCATTATTATTTCAGTACCAGGTAATGGTGTGTCAGTTGGAATATTAAATGTATTCATTTCAATCGCTCTTCCTAATCTTGACGATGCCAAAATTCCGCCATCACTATTCTTGCCATAGGCCCCTATATCGACAGCTATAAATCTGTATTTATCATCGACGACAGCCATGAGGACGATAGAGAAGTGTTTTTTATAATTAAAAAATAGCGAGCCGCTGCTAGGAGGAGCAATTATGTTTACATGTTTGCCGTCGATGGCACCTATACAGTTTGGAAAATTCCATTTTTTATTGAAACCATCTGCGATTCTTTTCCAGTCTTCGGTAGTAGGTGTGGGCATGAACTTCCCCTTCATTGTATTTATAATCGCATTGCACACATCTTTTAATATCGACCGGATGGTACTTTCGCCTAACCGAAAGCTTGAACTCATAGTCCTAAATGAACAGCCACTAATCAAGTACCTGAAACAACCAATTTTTCTTTATATTTATATTATTTTGTTACAGTGTCAGAATGTAAGAAGATATGGCAAAACTTAAGGGAATATCATAGAAGAGCCATTAAAAAGAAAGCAACTAAAAGTGGTCAGAGTGCTAATACTAATAAAAAATGGCAATATGAAACTGAAATGTCTTTTTTATTACCACATTATAAAGAACGGTCTACAGTGACGTCAGTGGACAACACAGATGATGGTGATGATGAAAATAGCTTATCTGCTGCGGAAATTCTTGCCAATGTGACTAATAATGAAGAATCTCAAGACTCGTCAATTATCTCGGAGCGTCCTGAATCTTCGGTGTCTATGTACGATTCATCTAGATCAGTGTTTCCTGACATTCCAAAAACGACAAAACGAAAGAAATTGCAAGAAACAAGTGCATCGGCGGTTTTAATGGAATATTTATTAAAAAAAAAAAACGATGAAGATGGAAAGCAGAATGACGAAATGGATAAATTTTTTTAAGTATTTCTAGCACAGTAAAAAAATTATCTACCTATAATCAAGCACTTTTAAAGTCAAGAATTTTTAATTTAGTTTCGGAAGCTGAAATACAAGAACTGCAAAATAATCGAAACTGTTACTATGATGATTTTTTTGCACCAGGAACTTCTGGCTACACAACTCAAAACCTAAATGCAGGTACTACCGGTAGTAGCACCGCTAGCACCCAACAGCAAAATACAACGCCTATGGAAGAATCGAGGGTTGATGGTTCTTCTTAACACAATTAAAGTAAAATTGCTTTGCTTTGATTTATCCTTTAACTTGATATATAAATAAATACATATAAATTATAAAAAAGTTTCTTATTGCTTACCTTAATGTCACTGCCAGCTTTTCTTCCGGTGATACAGCTTCTCTAAATCGCGTGTTTCTTTTGTAGATGTCGTCCTCAATAATATTAAGTATATAATAAAACAAGTATCTCGGCATACGGAAATAGATATAGAATTTTTCTTCGTCATCTAGCAGACGTTTCCGGATATTCCAATATTCCCCTTCTGATTTCCTTTGTCGCAACAAATCATGTACCCAATATCTTCTTTTCCTGCTGTTTCGTTCATTTTCATTATCAAATATAATAGCTATAATCGCCAGTTCACTGAATGTAAAGTTCGACATTTCATAAGCAACACGACTTCTTTGGACAAAATTTAACCGAAAACTGAGGTTAGACGAGTTGTCTGTTGAATAACCCACTCGTTGGCACCGCGTTGGCCACTCCTTGACACCGCGTTGTCCACTAGTGACCATTGGGTGGATCAACTAGTTGACTACTCATCGAGAGTGTGAGTAGAGTTGCTGCCGCGTTGGCGTGGAGTTGTTATAATGTGCGAAGACCTTTAATCTGTATAAAGGAGCTGTTGTAGCAATATTACTGAATATTTAAGGAGTAATTTATAATTTATCTAGATGAATTCGATTAATGCAATGAACATTAGTAGAGTAGGGTGCAGAGGGAGTGCACTTGGAACCCTATTTCGTGGAAGGAAATACGAAGAAGTATTTTTTTATTATTGAAGTCGTTGTGTGAATAAAATCTTCTGGCGAAAAGTCTTTATAATTTAAATTTAGGTTCCATTTAAATCTGAATACTAAAAATAGATGCGATTACTAAATATACATAGGATTTTCACTCTCACGTCTCTCATATTTAACCGATTTCATGTAACAAATGAAAAATCAACGCAGCATGTTGTCGCTGGTATAGAAAGGCCAATCTTGATTGCATAGCGAACAGCTGAGGAATATAGGATGTCTTGAGCGATACAATCAACAGTACGTATTCAACAAGGGTCTCATTTAAGGCCGTATCACTCGCTCCTTTATCTGAAGCAATGATGCGTCACAGAGACGCGTTATCACATATCCACACGAATTGAATTCAACCTTAATTTGCTCAACATAATCTTTATACTCATTACTTAGTCGTGCGCGTTTCGTTCACCGTCTAGCACAAGGTGTGAAACAGCACTTATAATTGCAATTAACAACTTTATTAGTGTCAGCTGGGATAAAATCCAGCTTGCTGGTGTCCTTTGAAATTTACGGCGAGGGCTTAGCATGACCACGATGTATAGGTTATCTACCTATAATTATCAGGATTTTTAATAAAATTGAAGTGACAGCCGAAATTACAGTCCACCTGATGGTAAGTGGCTACTGACGCTCATAGAAACCTGCAACTAATCTCAAAGAAATAAAGCTACAGATACCTTGTCACCTGTAAAGACTAATACGGAATGCTTCACACTCTGTAATTATGAGAGCAGATGGTTAGCGCTCGCTGTAAATTTTGCAGTACGTGAACAACCCGGGTTCGATCCCCGCCGGCACCAATAAAACTGTTAATTGCAATTTACAGTGCTGATTTACCATGTGCTCGGTGGTGAAGGAAAACATCGTGAAGAAACCTGTATGTCTGAGAAATAAAAAAAATATTTCGAAGACATGAAAAGTTCGCCAACATGCATTGGGGCAGTATGGCGGACACTTCCTTACCCTAAAATCCTCTCAAAAATGAGAGAAGGTCTGTGCCCAGCACTGTGACGTATATATAGGCTGTTACTTTAACTTAACTTAAACTAAAATTATACTAGCTTTCTAAGCCCCACATACGGCGCGAGGGCAATACAAACCTAGGCGAACTCTTAGGCAGAAAAATATTCCTACATATTTTTCTGCCTAAGAGTGCTTCTGCTATAGTGGTTCCGGCAAATCCTTTCGTAAATGGGAGGGAGCTGTGCCCAGTAGTGGAATTTTCGGCCTAAAGAATGAAGAATAACTGTAAGTAGAAGAAGGGAGGTGGAGGAGCATCTGCGCTTATATGGAAGACGCTGATGCACCACCGTGAAAAATAATCCTTACGGTGTTGGATGATTTTATGTGAAAGTGTGAAACGAATATGGGGTCAACTGATATTGATGACGGAAAATATCTATCTTCGATTAATAATCAAAATTCAAGATCGTTCCCTGAGGAATGAAATGGAATGCCTCATTGCCAATAAAAAGGGTTTCCTATTTTCGTCACGCATCATAAGTAACATAACAGCATTATAATTCAATTATTATAATTTCAAATTAATTTATTATATTTATAAAAAGGAGGGGATAAAAACAACGACCAAACAGCATCTTGCAGACTTCTCAAATATAGATGTTAAAAAATAATCTTCGCTTATTAATTTTAACATCTTTAATATAATGGATTTCCGCCATTTAATGCCTGGTACTATATATGATTTTTCTCTGACCCGTCTCAATTTACGAACAGGTGGTAGATTTAGAGTCCGTAAGAATGTGATGCCGATTTAAATAAGTCTCATCATTACACGCTATCAAAAGTCCACTACTGGACACCGGTCTCCCTTATAGATTGCCTCATAGTGGGAGATTTGGCGTAGTTGTCACGCTTGGCAGGCGGATTGGCTACAGGAGTTTTTATTTTATAATTTGAAGCTGCTATCATTGAAGTAGTAAATTGTATACTTTGTCTCTTAATGTCGACCTTTACGAATGGGCTGTCCGTCCCATGCCACTTCTAGTTCTTGGGAATTTAAGTCGTAGTTAGTAGTAAGTTAATAACACCGCATTTTTATTTCTACAATTAAATGTTTATTTGGGAAGTTAAATAGAAATTATTTCAATAATGTTATGAAATATTTGTGAAAATTTATTGTAGTTAGTTGCAAATAATCAGCAACTGTCAAAATAACATTGTACTTTGATAATATTATAACATCGACCATTTGTAATAATCTCGAAAAAGGCTTAAATGCGCTTTATGACTCATAATGTTGACAGGCTAAAATACGTACTGCCATTGCGATCATTATTAAGTCCTAAATCAGATATGGAATCGCTTGGTAGAAAATGAAACTTGTTGCTTGATATTTTCATTTAACTTCCGATATAAATTGTAATCAAATATATGTTTTAGTTCGACATTATTAATATATTTCTGGATCTTCATTTAAATAGTTTAAATTCTAAATATTATATATATTTAGATGATAAATTTATAAAAGCTTTAACGAGTCTTTGTAACACCAGATAATATTCCATTTTGTAATATTTTTAATGATAACTTGTTAAGTTGCCCTTTTATGTACATTTTTTTTATTTGACAGAATTATCTTCCGTATGGCACCACTAGCATACTGATTTTATATTATGTGACCATTTTTGTCACTCACTTTTTAGGTTTTTAAATACAAAAATAGGTCTATATAAATATCGACTAGATGGTAGAAATCCTTTTTGGGGCGAATGACTATGTGGCTCACCTGATTGTATGTGGGCATGGTCCTTCTCCGGTCGAGTCGACCCATTCATGTTACAACCATAATAGCTGTAGCGTGGCTATCGATCGAAGAATAAAGAAAGTGTTTACGGTTTTTCAGTCCTTCCGATAAAATCCGTAAAATTATTTTCATTTACTATGTATTATGATTTACGCGTTGGCCTAACGCCCTCTTACCTATTCCGGCCGTCTAATGTAAATGAATGAATTAATGTGTTCCGATCTGCAGGATAAAGAGACCTAGCATAGTTACAGCCCTCAGGCATTACATCTGAATACATGTTATTCTTCAGATATGACGAAGTATCTGTAGCCTGCTGTTTGAAGTTAGTTGCAGGTTTCCATGAGCTGTAGTAGCCATTTACTTACTACACACTTTGTAAGTTTGTCTATCGTTTCAGAATTGAATTAAAAAACTTACTTTTAAAAAATTAACCATGTCTTATTGGTAAAACCATTTTTTCAACCAAAAATAATTTAATAAATTAATTATAAATTTAATATCAATATCATACGCAATAAACGATAACAGCGTACGCAATAACCGATCACAAAATCTTTCATTATTTTCTTTTACGAATCCTTCCGGCTGGGCTTAAGTGCTACGTTCGTATTTATTTTATTAGTATATTAATCGAAATAAAATAATAAACCTACTCAAACGCGATCTTCTGTAATCTTTATAACAACTCCATCGCATTCACTAACCTCAAAATTATTTTATATTAAAATTTAATTGTTATTCATTGATTCTTTGACCATAGCAATTTATGGAATAAGGGTGAAAAACGACCAGACAGTCCACCCGATGCGATGGTAAATGGATATTATGGCATAGATATCTACACTTATTGGTGAATAGAAGGTTGCGCTTGGCACTACTGCGTGTAAATGCATCGCGTAGTATTAGCAGCGATGCGGGAAAGCAAGAGCAAGGCAGCGGATCGTCGCCGCGCGTGTCGTGCAGAACGACTACACTCACGTTACTAATCGCACGATTTCATTTTCGAGTTAACTCTATATAGTACTCTATTAAATCATTTTACTACAGTGCATATTTTAAGCTATTGCATAGCTTCTATCGCGGGCCTTGAGTGCGGGAAAATCCAGAAATTTCGTAACGAAAAAAACCTCACGCTCTCCGACGGCCACGGAGGTGTGGCTTGAAGGCCGTGCATTGTCTAACGATGGTCTAACGTCGTTTCTTTTCCTCAGTCTTCGTTGTCTTTGTCGAAGAGTTTTGAAATTTTGAATATGAATGAACAAAGTGCATTTATTAAGGCTGCCCTCTCGCAAAAAGCTTGAAAAAAGCGTGCAGATGAACCAACTTTTCGTCGATACTTACAGAGAAATTACATATGAAAAAAATAGCTAGTAATCTACATGATCTGATACGTAATTTGGTTTAGCCATAATTTTTCTATCGGTGTCACATAATAAATAAAACAATACCCAAATCACCTCCAAATCGTTGAGATGAAACCACTTTACTCCTTCATTGTTTATCAAAGGAATATAAAAAAATATCTACTGCTTTGCAATACAAAATAAAATAATTTGGTTTGGTTACTTTTTAAAAATATGTATTATTTTTATGATAATAAATTAAAAATGCGTCCCGATTAAATACTGCGTCTATATCACCCCCGCATTTGTCCACGAATGCAGTGCGGGGTGCATCGTGTTGCTAGGTGGACGTACGCCGCGTTGCGAGAGCTCAGCACTACGAAATAAAATCGTAAAATTTTACTGAAAAAATTTAATTTTATTAATAGTGGAGTAGGTTTTTTTCTGATTCTTGTTTAATAGTAGTGTTTTATAGTTATATTAATTGTACAGTTTTATTAATGTTTAAGTTGAGTTTGTAAAACATGGGGAATAAGCAGAAACGATTGAAGAGAGGTCTAAAAAAATATTACAAACAAAAGGGTATACATTTATCAAGGTAAGTTTTAAGTTTTATCTACATATTTCATAATATTATGAAATATGTAGATAGTGATTTCGCCACTCTGTGACGAGACAAAGCGCGGCAAACGCAAGTGGCGGCAAGGCGAGGGTCGCGTCGTCGCAAGCTGGTAGCGCATGTCTGAGAAATTAAAAAATATATATTTCGAAGAAATGTGAAGTTCGTCAACACGCATTGAGGCAGCGTGGCGGACATTTCCTTGCCTTAAAACCCTCTCAGAAATTAGAGGAGGCCTGTGCCCAGCGGTGGGACGTATATAGGCTGTAACTTTACTTTTTTACTTTTATAAATATGTTATTTTACCGACGAAAATTTTAAAGAAAAATAAAAAATGAGCAACCGACAACCTCCTAGGTCCCTAGGTGACTTGCGAGATGTCAGTGTAACAAAACAAAACGGCCCAGAAAAACAGACTTTCCAACTGATAGCTAAATCAGCACGCAACAATTTCATTGGTGCCAGTGGGGATCGAACCCGGGTTGCTCCCGTACTGTGATACCTATAACGAGCGTTAACCATGTGAGCTACCACGGCTCTCAACGACATCGTTCCGTTCGTGTACAGCGCTGAAGATAGCAGAGTAAAAAATTAGAGATTGTGGTGTTTGAAATTTGTCATCTGTGAGAGTGAATTTTATCTGTGTACTCTGTAACAAATAACTATATAGAAAAAAATCTGAAAATGATATTTCGCCATTTTTGCTTGTGTACTGGTTAGGAACTCGATCAAAAATTTGATAATTTTTCTGTTTTTATACGTTATTTCTAATGTTATTTTACATCAAATTAATTGTGAAGATATTTTCTTTAGGAAATATGTTTCATTACGACGATTCAAAAACGTTTACATATAATAATTTACCTCGAAATTCACTATACGCGATTATCGTTTATTGATTATAATAGAGCGTGCCATTTGAATTTAAAGACAATTAATTGGACAATAAATAATAAGTGACAAATCTTGCCGTGGAGCGTGGAACTGAGTAGTTGCGCGTCTTGTTAATATAATTGCCGTACGGCCGCCCTGACGTATGTACTGCGCGAACCTGACTTTTTTGCGACGCGGTCCGGTGATACAGTATTTTTCACAAATAGTGAGTTCGTTATAACGCGGGTTCGGTTAAATCTGGTTGAATTTGATTGGATTAACCTAAGTAACTTGAATTAATATCAAAGAAAAAGAAATACTGCATAAATAAAATAAATAAATAATCATAATTGCGTAAGTTGATACAAAATGCTATGCAATAGCTTTACCGCGGTATTCCCCGAGTGCGACACGTCTTTTTTTATTTATTCTCATAAGAATAGTCACCTTTCCCTGTCGCTTATTTTACATGGTACTCTTCCCAACACTTATCCTCATACAAGAATCAAAATTCTTATGTGTGGTCACCTCTGAGGACTGAGATCGATCATCCAAATAAGACTTTAGCATTTTGTATATGTTTCCAGTAATGCCAAAACTATACAACAATGGCTGACCGTGTCGAAAGCCTTTTTTTAGTTCAAAAAAACCCTTAAAGATAATTGTTTCTGATAAATTTTGAGTTCTGACGTCTACAGTTGCGCCAAGGGTGTTAGATTTGGGTCGAAAGCCATATTGTTTGTCATACATAAAAGTAAAAGTAGTTTTAATTAATATACATAAAGATAGTTTTAGTCAAGTAGTTGTCCAATCTCTTAGAAATAATATTTTCAAGAATTTTGGAGAGTATTGGCAGAACTTAAGCTGTTTTTTGTTTTTATTCCGGACTTGTGCACTGGTGTGACTTTAGGGTTTTTTAAACTTTCTGGGAAGAATCTTTCATTTAAATAGTTTGTTTCGTCAATAAATTGGATTATGAATTATATAACTTTTTATACACTTTACGACTTTAGTACGTATATCGTCAATACATGTACTCGAATTTGAATTAAATTCTTCTATGATTTTAGATAATTCATTAGCGATGCGTGGGTAAAATTGGGATAGTTCACGGTGAACAGTTGTTTGGTGTAGGTTAATTAACGTATATATGTCACTATTATGAAACTTTTCTGATAGGTATCTCACTTGCTAGTTAAATACCTATGTTAACGAAGAAACGATTTAAAATTTTTCATGCATTTGAGGGGTCCGTGGTCACTATTCAACTTTCAGCTGTTAGGTTTGGGGGAACACAATTACTTAAAGTATTGTTGTTTGCTAGATTATTAATTAATTTTCACATTTTCTTGGGTTATTTTTTGTACGTTTGATGAATTCTCCGTAGAAATATTTTTGTTTTGTATTCTTAATCGTTTGTACCAGCGTGTCTCTCTAAGATTTAAATCAAGCTCTAGGTTATTATTTCTAGTATATATTTTGTTTAAACTTACCATGATGTATATGTCTCGTTAATCTGAGCTATTATGCTGCCGTTAATCCATTCTTTTTGAGGTTGATTCAACGTTTTATATATTTTTTTTTAACTTTTTGGCAGTTATTTAAGAATACGTTCTTCTAGGATATTGAAATTAAAGGAATATTTAAAAAAATGAAAATTCTATTATTTTATTCGATTTGCTAAAATCAGCCGCTTCATACAATATTTTTTTGTTTTGGTGGAGGTATCACTCTTTTTTTTTAAAGTAAATGTTTTCTGATCCGACAGGGCTGACTCAATAATAGCCACATGAAATTTGTTACATATCTAGTAAGTAGAAACATGATCAACAAATAATTGTTTCATTATAGCTATAATATGGTTGTAGCACGAAAGGGTCGGCTCGATCGGGGAGGGACTCTCACGGAATACCATCGTAAAATAGCAGCTTAATTCTGCTGTTTTTCCTATGGTGAGAATAGAGAACCAGAGACCCTTTTTACTGGAAACGAGGCATTCTATCGTAGTTCTCAGGAGTGATAACGCATCTGCATTTTGATTCTTATCCGAAGATAAATGTGACAAATGAACTCTGTGCTCGTTTGTCAAACCCATTCCATATAAAAAATCGTGACTTGTACTTTCTTTTACAAAATGAGCTATCGTAATACATTGTATTCAGTATAGTTGTGTACCGCTCGTGTAGGTAGTTAAAATTTGGTAGTTCTTGCGAAACACTGTTTACATGGTTTAACATTTTACTACCGACTACCGCCGCCAACCGCTACCGCCCATGAACAACTACAACACCAGAGGAATTGCAGATGAATTGCCGGTCTTTTATAAAAGAGTAGGCTCTTTAGTAAATGGCCGGCAACGCATCTGAACATAGGCCTCTCCTCAGGAATGAAGCGGTAAGCGAAGTGTAGGACAGCACCTCCCTAAATGAAGTAACGATCCCAATCGCAGAGATGCCCATGAGATGCTGAGAGTACATTGATGTACGATGATCACGACAGTGCATTTTGGCATTTCTTGGTGGAGCTCTGTCATCAAAGAATGAAAATAATTATTTAAAAATATAACACTTCATAACAATGTGATTTAATAATAAACTTTTAAGTTTTAGACGAAGTTGGAGTATTTCCTCACCGGCAACTACCGATAAGCTATGATCTCAGTTACGTTTAACTTTCAGTAATTACGTGTTCCGATGGTCGTTACTTCATTAACAACTTAAAGGCTTAGCTTATAACTTCAAACTTCAAAGGTATTTTAGAATTAATCCGACAATCTATAACAAGATTCCAAAATTGTAACGGTATTTTCGTATCATTTTCAAGTCTGCGACGAGAGTTGATAATGCATAAGAAAATTTCTCACAACAGCGACTGTCACTAAAGTATTGCAGTCTATCTGACAATCAAGCAATCTATGCGAGTTTTAGCCTTTTTTTAGAAATCTCACTTTTTATCAACTCTTGCTGAAAAGATTTTAGCTGACTTCAAAAAAAGAGGATTCTAGTTCTAGTTCCATGTTTTAGTTGATACTTGGAGGTATAAGTTCCCTTAAAAGGGTTAATTAATTAAACTTAAATACGTAAAACCAACCTAAAATTAACAAATATAATAAAATATTTCTCATATAACTTAATAGCTTCTGAATTCGATGCTTTAAATATTCGATACACTAGGTAGGTAAAAAGTAAAAGTAAAGTTACAGCCTATATACGTCCCACGGCTGGGTACAGTCCTCCCCTTATTTCTGAGATAGTTTTAGGGCAAGGGAGTGTCTCGCCAATGCGTGTTGATGAACTACACATGTCTACGAATAATTTTTTTCTTATTTCTCAGAATTGCAGGTTTCCTCACGATGTTTTCCGTCACCACCGAGCACGTGATATAACAGCACTTATAATTGCTAACTAACAATTTCATTGGTGCCGTCGGGGATCGACCCCGGTTTGCTCGCGTACTGTGAAATTTGTAGCGAGCTTAGAGCTCAGAGCCATCAGAGCTACCAAGGTTATGCCTTAGCACCGAACTCCAATGCTATTAAATGGTACTCTTTTTGTAACGATTACCTACAATTGACACGTTATAACATTTAATATATTTATTAATTTACTGGCGGCCCTTCCCATCTTCGTCAGGGTGGGATCTTTCAATATGGCGCTATTTTTATTTAAAATACCTAATCATCATATACAATTTTTATGCATCATAGTAATTTATATGTAATGCCCAAGTATACGGACAGACTGACAAATTTTTTCAAAATGGTCACTCATGACTTAATAGCAAACAACCCCCTCAGCTTAACATTATCACTGTACGATTTTCCGACACAATAGTAAGACAATAGCAACGACCTTCATGTAGTACACGGGACTGCGAAAGGGTTAATAAGGACAGTTATTGTTAGTACGAGTGGCTCTGTGTTTTCGCATAATTCACTGATTTTTTACCCCTCTTATGTCGATACAAGATGGCAAGAAAAAAAATGCTATAATCTTATAAAACTCAAGAGTTTTACTACATTTTAGCATTTTTTATAGCATTAGTTGTTAACGAACTGTTCTATGATGTAAATGTGACGCCATAGTTCACAATAAAATTGCTGGATGTTTAAGAAAAACAATAATATAAAGTCTAAAATATTAATTTTGAATACAGAATTAGACCGATAATATTTGCAGTTTAAATTATAAATTCTTATTTTCCACGGCCTTCTTCAAAAAGAAAGAAGGTTTTCCAATCAGCGGAATACTTTTTACTTAAGCAATAAATAATTACCACGTAGTTCAACTTCAATGATTTTTCAACAGGCTTTAAAAAAGGGGGAGGTTCCCAATTTGACTGTATTTTCTTATATGTGTGTTACCTCAGAAATTTTTTCTAGGTGAAGCAATTTTGATGATTTTTTTTTGAAAGAAAATTCTCAAGCGATCAAGATCTGACCTAGTTTTAGAGTTATCCTTAATAATACGTATTTGATTGACTTCGAATACTTTGATGATATTCTTATTTTATTTACGTTGAAGTCTGTTCTACAAAATTCTTGATTTTACCACCTGTTTGTTAGAACGAGCGTATCTTAGAAGTGATCTCGTATAAATTTGGTCAAGATCTGATGATGGGATCCACGATATATGAAAAAACCATTAATTTGCAAAATCAACACGACATAATAGGGGCGAAAAATTATTTACAACGTCACCTGGTTTCAATAATTAGATATACCCTTTGTTATTCTTTAAAGTCGGTCTTTACTTTTAAAAGTTTAACTATCAATAGATCAGTTAATAGCTGCTATTATTACTTTACCTGTGGTTGATCAAGGTAATTTAATTCCCTATAGTCAGCGACGATAGTCATTCATACCCATTTGTCGATTTATAGAACTGGTTTTGTCTTCCTGTCGGGAGTAATCTATGAACCATTGGCATTTCCGCACCTTGATATAAATGTGGCTATTTTCACACTCTAGAAACAGACTTGCAATGTTACCTATATATTTCAAGCTATTTAAAATATATAATTAAAATTCAAAATAAAGATCTTCAAGAATAAGACATTACAAACATGAAAACTATAGGACTCCGTTCTTACCTGGCAGTCCTACTGGGTACTTACAACATTTTGAACAATTTTGCCTCCAAGTAGCAATACGCTTGCAAATCTGAAGGTTATGTAGAACCGGAATAGTTAATGTAAAACAATCAAACTTAATTATTGGAGTTGACAACGCATATCGACGTGATAGAGCCATACTGAAGCTACATTATAGTTGTAGTACATATGGGTCACCTCGATCGGACAGAACCACGCTCTTACACAATACCATAGTAAAATAACAGCTTAATGCTGTTGTGCTTCGTATGGTGAGTGTAGAGAACCGAAGACTCCTTTTCACTGGAAACGAGGCATTATATATTAGTCCTCAAAAACGACAATGCGTAAAAATATGGTAGAGCCACGCTGCAGCTATATTTTGGTTGCAACACGAATGGATCGACTTGACCGGGAAAGGACCACGCTGTCACAGAATACCTGAGTAAAATAGTAGCTTAATACTGCTGTGTTTGGTATGGTGAGTGTAGAGATCCGGAGACCTTTTGTTACTGGAAACGATGCATTTCATCTTAGTCCTCAGGAGAGACAATGCATCTACGTTTTGATTCTTAATCGAGGATAAATGTAGATGTCCATGGGCCACAGCATCCACTTACTATCAGGTGAACTGTGTGCTTGTTGGTCATCCATATTCTCTAAAAATAAATATGTAGCCTCCTTTTTTAATGTAAGCTCGTTCTCGCCTTAATTCGTTAATAAAGAGGAAATTAACATTTGAAGTTAAGTAGAAGATATTTTACGTTAGGACAGTTGCCGCGACAGCAGTCAGACGCGACGCACAAGCAACCCTCCACACCACGTACTCACCCTATTATACCCTACTCTCGCTTAGCTGGGCGCTTCTTACCGCAGAAACAAATAAACTTGAGTTAAGTGGTCGTCAGGTAAGGATCCGCATACCTCATCCAGATTGTTTTATTTAAAAATAAAGTAATAAACTAATTTACAGTCCACATGATGGTGATTGGCTACCGCAGTCCATGAAGGTGTTCGTGCCGCCAACATCAAATAACGAAGTCCACAGATGTGGTGTCACCTCTGAGTACATGTCTCACAATCTGTACTTACACTGACTCTCTACCCTTCACCGCTATTTGGCTATATAAATGGTAAAGAGAGAAAGGTATCCACCCAGTCGAACTCCTAGGCGAAAATTACGCGGTTTAATAACTTATTCATAAATAAAGAAAAGTAAAGTTACAGATTCTTTACGTCCTACTTCTAGGCAAAATTTCATTTTCTGAGAGACGTTTTGGCAAGAAAATGTCCGCTACGCTGACCCATGGCGTGTTGTTGCAGACTTCACTATATTCCTTTACCGCTGAATATGTAGTTAACCAGCACTTAATATAGCAATGAACAATTTCTTTGTCATCAATTTAATTGGTGTCAGTGGGGATCGAGCCTGTGAGTCAAATTTACACTATGCGTTTAGCCCCCGAGCTACTGCAACTCTCCGAATATTGCTTATAAAGGAGCACCGAAGCCCTGACAACCAGAGTCGCCGTATTCACTTCAACGGTTTCGTCATCACCATCTTATATTATATAGGTATAGACAGATGAACACGCGTTTTCGAGTATTAATCTTGGGGTGGCTGTTTCCCCCTCCCCTAAACGGGTTCCCACCTTGTCGTGGCGGGCAGGCTTAATAGCCGTGGCTTAGTCACCCACGGTGAATTAAGAGGAACCAAATGGCTAGACCGAGGTAAAGAGCCGGCCCAAGGTGACCACACCAAGTGGGCTTGGCGAGCCCACTTCGGATGTGAGTTTATGGACTGCGGGGAGAGGGATGTCCTCTCCTTCTTCTTTAAGTGCCTCTCCATTACTGAAGGTCGACAGTCATCCTCCTAAATTCTTCTTTGTTCGGGGATAGCCGGGACAGATCTTCTTCTTTATTTATCCTGGGCCATTTCCGGATATTACAGAGCCAGGACATTTTCCTTTTACAAACACTTCTTTTAGCCACTACTTTGCCCATCATAATAGACTACAGCAGTTGATCACGTTTTTGGTAACGTCCTCTCCCCTACCGGGTATGGGTTGGCACTTCTCCATATAATAAAGGTGTCTGATTTAGGGTGTATAAACGGAATAACCGCTAAGGGGTAATTGCGATTATCATAGTGACAACAGATTGTTAATGTTATGAATCGAGTTAAGTATGTATATTCGTATATGGACATAGTATAGTATACTATTTGAATACACTATACTATAAAAGGTTAAGACATATTTAGAAATAATAATATATATTTTTAAGTAATTTAAGTTATAAATGCAATACATTCAATCGATTTCCGAGCAGTTGAAAGCATTTACTTTGTACAATCAATAGAAAACTACAATCACAAGATATTAAAGTCCTCTGAATGAAAAAATAAATATTGAGAGGAGCTAAAGATTTTCCTCTTTAGCTTCTCTTAATATTTATTTTTACGTTTATAGTACCAAAAACACTTACTTTCAACTGAAAGAGTTTGTTTTCTCATTCTACAATAAGTTACCTCCACGAGGAAGTTGCTGTATCGAGAAAACATTTTAAGTACCTACATAAATTACTCATTATCGAGATGCGGAATAATTAATTATATAAATGCCCACAGCACAGACAATTTTTTTTAATTTAGATCAATACACTTTTTAAGTGGTAGAGCAATGCTGCAGCTATATTGTGGTTGCAACACGAATGGGTCGGCTCGACCGCTTAATGCTGCTGTATTTCGTATGATCAGTGTAGAGAACCGGAAATCCTTTTTACTGGAAACGAGGCATTCCATCTCAGTCCTCAAGGGTGACAAGTCGTATGCATTTTGACTCATGATAGAAGATAAATGTAGATGTCTATGGGCCACAGCATCGACTTACCATCAGGTGGAGTGTGTGCTCGTGAGTCACCTTTATTCTATAAAAAACCACTACTACTACTATATCACCAGATTGCGATGGAAAGGTCTATGCTCAGAATTTTGACTTGTGATAAAGTTCGTAATGAGGATATCTGCAGAAAAACAAGAGGAAATCACACATTCCACAGCGGGTCAGTCAGCTGAAGTAGCAATGAGCCGGCCATATTTTCTCGACCATAATGGCTCGAATAACCGACAACCGATGGGGAAGAAGTTCCTCGTTTTATGGAGTAAAGACAGATGAAACACGCATTTAGTCCGTGGATGCAGGTGGCCCAGGGCCGCACTTTGTCGCAATCTACGAGTGAGGCCTATTTTCAGCTGTAGATTTGTAACGAGCTGTAGTAAGCTTGTAGTGAGGCCATAGAAACATTTATTCCACGTTACAGTTAAGCCCTGGTCCCACGGCACCGTACTCAAATGATATCATTAAATTTTGGAAGCGTGATAAAGCCACTTTTACAGTTAGATGATTTCGACGAGAAAGGATTTTCTTGTACATTTATAATGTAACGCATAAACGAAATGCTGTGTTTCCAAGAAAAGTAAATGTATTTTCAAATTAACCGAATTTTTTTCTAACATTTATAAAGAGAAATGAACGTAATATATATTTGGTAGTAATTGTAGACCCTTCCATTTTAGAGCAGGTGCTGGTTGCGAATCGTAACTCTATCCAAGCAATTTTTTTTGCGTCCGAAGCAAATATGGGCAACCCTCCGGAAAGCGGGGGAGGGAGGCGGTTAGTGCTCATAGCATACCACGCAGCCGGCTGCGTGGTTATGTGGAGACTTTTACCCACTAAACACCGCCTTTATGGATTGGCTTACCGATCTGATGTGAGATCTCAAAGCCGTATACGAACGCGACCCTCCTTGGTAGAAAGGAGGGCGCAAGCGGCGAAAAGCCGCTTGGAAGTGTGCCTAACTAAGGCAGATTAAGGGATGTGTTATGAAGGCTCAGCCTGAGCCGCCAGGAGGCAGTTCAGGTCAGCCGAAAGCTTGTTGGGGGGGGGGGTCCAAGAGAGAGTTTCTCGGTCTGCGCACACTATAGCGAGTGTGGATAGGGGCTGCATAGGCAGCTGTCTAACGAATGAGGTGATTTGGGTGGGACTCCTAGGCTTTGAAAAATCTCTCAGAGAGTGATTTAAGGAACTGCTGGATTGTTGGGAGCTCTAAGTTTCGGTATAGGTCGGCATTACGGACATAATAGGGCGAGTTAGTGGCCCTACGACAGAATAGATTTTGAACTATTTGAAGTTCATTTATAACTTTGGGCTTAGCATCTGCGAAGATGGGGCCGCGTAGGTCATGACAGGTCGTATGCAGACCTTATATAGGGTTCGCTTGTTGCGAAGGGATATTTTACTGTGTCTGCCCAACATGCTGTTGAGCCTACTCATGTAAAATCGTGCTGTGTGAGTTACCTTCTTGATATGGGGCTCGAAAGTGAGCCTTGCATCAAGGGTGACGCCTAAATATTTGGCTTTTGTTTGCCATAGGACAGGGGTTCTTAACATCCTGATTGGCGAAGTGATCGTGAGACGGCGTCGTTTATAATCGAAGCAAACGGCGGAGCCCATCTCCGGGTTTACGTCGATACGCCATTTTTGGAACCAAGCTCCTAAGTCGTTAACTGACTTTTGGATCATGTTCCGAATCTGTGGCAGTGAGTTGCCTTTAGAGTAAAGGGCTGTATCATCTGCGAAGAGGGCTATTTTAACACCATTCGACGGGATAGGGATGTCGTTGGTGAATAGTATATATAGGAGGGGGGCATACACAGAGCCTTGAGGGACACCGGCTTTGATTTGACGAGTAGAGGACAGCGTGCCTTTGTGTCTCAAACGAAAGGTACGATCCTTCAAATAGGAGGCTACAAGGCGGACGAGGGGGTCAGGGAGGCCTAAGTCGTACAATTTGTAGATAAGGCCCTCATGCCAGTCTCTGTAGAATGCTTTGGCAATGTCAAAAAAGACCGCAATGGTCTTTTGACGGCGAGGATAAAAACCGCTGAGGATATATTCCACTACGCGGTGAACTTGCTGGGGGCACGAGTGTTTGGCGCGAAACCCGAATTGTTGAGGGATGACAAGAGGGTCGACATCTGTGGGGAACAAATGGCGCCTCATGCGCACGAGAATAACTCGTTCGAAAAGTTTGCCCATGACCTTGAGGAGGCTGATGGGACGGTGATTGGAGGGGAGGTGATGAGGTTTGCCTGGCTTGGGAATGCCAATGATAGTTGCCTCTCTCCAGGAGGTGGGGAAGTAGCTGAATTCGAAGCAGGCGTTGAAGATTATGGTCAATAAGGCGATTACCTGCCCCGGTAAGTGTTTGAGGGCTTTTTTGGGCTTAAGTCCATAGATGGTAGATGAAATCTCATCTTTGGACAGAGTGATAGGGTCAGAGGCGGTGGGTGGCGAGTTCCGGCGACGGACCTCGTCCTCCACTAATTGGATATGTAGGGGGCTAGTGGGTTGTGGGCTGGGAGAGCATTAAGCGGCGACGCTGTCGGCGAAGCACTCAGCCTTTTCTTCGTCCTCGAAGGCAAAAGAGCCGTCGGGACGAGACAGGGGGGAGTGTGCGTGATAGCGTCTATCTGGAGGACCCTCGCCGTCTGGTAGTACGCTGTGTGAGAGGGAGAGATTTTCTCCATGAGATTGCCCCTTTCAAGGTATCTGAAGCCTTTGAGGCGGTAACGGAGTTTGCGTTAAAGTCGGTGGGCTGCGAGTTTATACTCTGGAGTGGGATAGGGCAGCTTTTTTGGCTTTGAGTAGGTTGCTAATATCTAGGGGAAGACTAGTTTTGACAACCGGGACAATCTTTTTATTCTCTTTAAGAGATGATGTTATAAGAGAGGTGAGGTTTTCGACCGCGGTGTCTATTTTTCCCGTACTGCCGAGGACGTCGGAAGAAAGGGTTATGGGAGGGTCCGGAGAGTCTATAGCCGAGGCTAGAGACTTCCCGAAGCCCTTCCAGTTGGTGTAGGGTTTGGAAGTGGGAGTTGGAGTTGGCTGTTGGCCAAGAAGGAGGGATACAGGACGGTGGTCGTATCCTAGATCATCGAGAGACTCGATTGCTCTAAGGTTAAGGGAGACTCCTTTAACTAGAGCAAAGTCTAGCACGTCAGGATCGTAATTAATGTTGTCGGGATAATGGGTGACAGCCAGGGGGCTGTAGACAGTCAGGTCGAGAGACTGAGTGATATTGAGCAGCACCCTGCCACTACTAGTAGTAGTGCGGCAGGTCCATTCAGTATGCTTGGAGTTAAAATCTCCAAACATAATGACTGAGTCGCCTAATGCAAGGATGCGCTCTTAACGGGGAGGGTTCCGCTAGGGATATAGCAAGAAGCTATAATGATAGACTGGTGCCCAGTCATGGCTAATCTAGTGATAGTGGCTTCCATACTGGTAAGCGTCGGAGTGGGGATGTGGGAGCAATGAAGGGACTTTTTGTAATAAATGGCAGTACCGCCGCCTTTGCGGTCGGGTCTGTCATTACGAAGAAGTGAATAATTTTTAATAGAGAGGCCTTTAGAGACCTTAGGGCTGAGGTGGGTCTCCTGAAGGAGGAGGAGGTCGGCTTCGCGATCTTGAAGAAATAGCCTAAGCTCTGAGAGGTTATTTCGCAAACCGCGGATATTGAACGAAACAAGCGACAAACCCTTTGGTTTGATACGACCGTGCGATATTACGGAAGCAGAGAGCTCCGGCATAGTGTTTATTACAACGACCTTAGTAGGTCGATGTGCTCAGCGAGAGAAAGGATACGGTCCTGTGGGGACTGAGCAGCGCGCAGTTAACGCGCAAGGATAGAGATTTCCCCTATATTGATCTTATTCATAGTGTTAGACACTAGGCTTAGATCTTCTACTATAAGGTCTGCCTGTTTTTGTCGGTCGGCGGAGGACCGCGGGATATTATTTGCCTTTGGGAACCAAGGGTTTATTGAGAGCGGCGCAGGCTGGGAGAGCGAAAGGCTCATAAGGGGCCATGGAGGACCCTGAGGGGGCCGATAGATGCACTGTGTGGACTAAGATGAGCCCTGAGGGGGCTTTGTGGCTCAGGAGTGGGCGAGGAGCACGAGGGCAGCCTCTAAAGTTGGCCGGGTGGCCAGTTTCATAGGACACATGCGGGCGGAGACACGGCGTTTTTGGGCCGAGGGCACTCTTTCGAGTGATGGGGTTCTAGGCACTTAACGCACCTGGGTGGGGCTGAGCAATTGGCTGCCGCATGCCCATAGAGTTGGCAGCGGTGGCACTGCGCTGGGTAACCATGCCGGTGTGGGGCTTCGACCTTTACACGCGACAGGCCGCACACAGTGCGTACCTCGCGGAAGATGGCCTTCGCCTCCGGCACATTGGTAAGGACGAGGAGGGCGAGGTTAAATCTCTCGCCCCTGCTGCTGTGCATCTTGTGCACAGCCTCCATGGGGAAGCCTACGGACTTAAGGTCTTCCAGAATGTCCTCGTTTACGAGTTCATAAGGAACTCCGCGGAGGACTGCCTTGATTTTTCTTTCTTCGGCGAGAGCGTATGTGTGATAGGACACACGCTCGGCCGTGAAGAGACGGGTTATATTCCGGAAGTCTTCTATAGATGCCAGCATTATTTTGATGGCCTCGCCGACATTGGTGGCTTGGTCATATTTGAAACCCTTATAGTATAGGGTTTTGGACAGTTGTGTAAATTTCGCCTTGTCTCTGAGAAAGACAGGGGGCGGGGCTTGGCTTTTAGCCAGTTTGGGAACGCAACGTGTTGCTGGATCGGCGGTAGTATCTTTCGACTGAGAGGCGGCAGCGTTAGGGGCTGCGGAAGTAGAGGCAACTATGGGGGCTGCAAAGGTTGAGACAGCGGCGGAGAGTGCGCGGGCGGCGGCGGCGGCCGCCAAGGCAGGGGGAGTGCGGGCTAGCGTGAATTGGGTCGTTACCGTTCCTTCGGAGTCGGATGAATCCGAGGAGCCGGTAGAGCTGTGGGCGGTCCTTTTCCGGGAGGAGGAGGTAACGGACGTGGTGTCCGAGTGCTCCATATCGGAGTCGGGGTAGGTAGACGAGTCGGTCTGCGGGGCAGCCGCTTGGGTCGCGAGGAAAGCCGCGACGGCGGGCGGCGGGACGCATGCCTTAGGGGCAGGGGGAGCGAAGAAATTAGATACTTGGCTGATGGTGTTCTCGTCGACATCGTAGGCTATGCCTTGGGATTGGTAATACTGTGCGATCGCAGCCGAAATGGCGCGTGCGAGACCATGTTTCATGTCTGTGGTAGAGATGTTGGTTTGGACAGGGGGGGGCTAACGTTTATTCAGGGAAACACTTGCTCCGGAAAGAACGACGCAAGGAACGTTTTTCCAGAACACTAACTATGTGCAGGTTATAACAGGCAAATTATAACAATAAACAATAACAATAATAGAACAATAAAAAAAACAGTAACAGAATAGTAACAAAGAACAATAGAGGCACAGCGCGCTCAGACCTCCCCGCCGAAGCGAGGGGGCAAGAACGGTGCGAAAAACAAGTGACTCACCTACGGCGACTGCTCGGCCGGTGTTAGCCGTGGAGAGCGGGGCGCGCGGGTGAGAGGTTGCACTACCGCACGAGGACGGAGCGCGGATAGAATGCACTACCGCTTGGGGGTGGTACGCAAACGGAACTGCCAAGCTAATCACATTTTTTAAGTATTATATTACAACAGCGTAGGTACGTCCCACTGGTGATTACATGCTTCCTTTGCTCCGCCTCCTTTGATTTCTGAAAAAGTTGTAAAGCCAGGAGTTCTGAAGTAGGGATGCCGACAATACGTTGCCATAGCACCATGAATTTTTTTTTATAGAATGCGGGTGACAAACGAGCACGTTTTCTTTTTAATTCGTACAGTCCACCTGATAGTAAGTGAATGCTCTGGTACATAGAAATCCTTGTCTAGACATTAGTTTCTTGCGTCAAGTCCCCCTTTTGTTCCTTTACATTGTATAAGATTCAATAAAGAATAAATAAATAAAGCCCCAAAGTTAGGAAAAATAGGGTGTGAAATTTTTAATGTAACGTCTAAGTAGACGTCTTTCTGGTTAGTATAATTGCTACCTTGACCCTATGATTTTATTTAGTCCACTCAAAAAATCAATAAATTCATAATTTAAATAAGAAATAGTTAAATACTTACGCGGAAATCAAGCTTTGAAAAGTGGTATTTTTAATTAAGCGGCAAATAGGGCTTTTTCATCTAAAGTATTTTCAGTATGTTTCATATCGATCAAAACAAAAAGTGTTTGTTATTCAAACCTTCTTGCATACCCTTAAGGGAAAAAATTATTCAAAATCCCTTCTTAGTGTAGGCCTACCTATGAAATAAAACAAAGCTATTGTCTTTATCTTCATTGTAGTCCTCAGGGATGACAACGATAGGTGTCACCCCAGAGGACTACGATGGATTGCCTTGTTTCCAGTATAAAGGATCTCCGGTTCTCTGTACTCACCCAATGAAACACAGTAGCACTGAGCTGTTTTTTACGCTGGTATTCTGTAAGAGCGTGGCCTTTCAAGGATTAAGCCAACTCGTCGCGCTACAACCATATTATACTGCAGCGTGGCTCTTTCACGTAAACTGTAAACGGAACTATCAAATGTTGTTAAATAAAAAATAAAGAACCATCAAATAACTACGTATTAATTCGTATTTCTTGTTATTATTTGGGATACGAGTACAAGGGTACTATCAACTACGCTGTCCAGTGTGTGTCGGGGGACATGAGATATTCACGATTTTTTAAAAATTTCTTGCACGTTTAGGTTTCTTCGCGATGATTGCTTTCACAACCAATATGTAAACCAACACTTAAAAGAACAAAAATATCAGTAGAACGCCATAAACAGAATTTATTATAATCACCTATGAAACTTAACACAACTGCTTAGGTCCTAAAAAGGATTTTTATAACAAAAAAGTTCGTACTTATTAATATCGTAAGAATAAGGTCAGTTCACACATAGACACTATACGATGCGACGATGCTTTAATAGGTCAGTGGTTTCAACTTCTTATCTAAACCAATTTTGCCAGTGATCAAAATTCGACCAGTTGGGTGCAAAACGTTAACCGCTAAGTTTATTTGCTTATTATAAGTTTATTTTCTTGTAATATTTTCCCATGCAGTGAAGGCAAAAGGATCATAGCTCATAATTTAATACTTTATGAACGCACACACTTTGATAAAAAAAATTAAAACAACACATGTACAAAAGCACTGCTTATTTCATGTAAAATTTCTTCGATCGGGTCAATTAAAGGATAGTTGAAAGAAATTGAGGTTTTTAAAGTGTGAATTTGTATACCACTCGTATATATATTCATACAACCGTGACTGTGTTAAAATTGTTCTCATTTAATCGGGGACCATTTTATATCTAAAAATCACTGTATATATTCACTTTAATCTACCAGCCTTAACGCTGTCACACTCGAAATTTTCTTTTAGGCGTAAGTATGGCATAGCGTCGAATAATTTATAAGTTTCGCTCTACTTTAAAAATAAAAACAAAGAAAAGATACTTAAAATGTTATTTTTGGAATTTATATACTCATGGAAAAATTTAAAAGCACGCAAATAAAGGTTTAATCTCTTCAAACCTGAGCTCAGTTGTCGCGCTATCGTGGCGTCATTGACAACGGCGTTGATAGTAATTCATGTTTTGTTTTTGCTCCGAAAATGCCGACATATGTAAACAAATTCTACACAAACTACACAAGAAAGGTTTCCAAAAGTCAAAATGAATCATATTTCATTTATTCATTCATTTTCATTTCATTCGTTTACTATTTCCTTAATTTATTTTCGTATTGTTTACGAATTCAAAATTACGTATTTTAAAATATATTGTCAGAAAAAACAGAAAGGGATAAAAATACCCCAATGAGTTAGTTTCAAAGAGAAGTAATATTGTTTCTGATCAAAGAATATAAAAAACAGATAGGTATCTTCTGAGTATCGTAATTCAAATTGTATACATATAATTCTTGTTTTATTGAAGGGTAAATTAACTATGTCATTATTAATTAATAAGTTCAATTTATTTGTTTTGTAGCGTAACGAAGTGGTATATACGTTCATATATAAATAATTATTACAGCACTTTATTTGATAATAAATTTTTAATAAAATCAATATTTTTTTATTTTCCTACTCTTATTGCATTTTACTACTTTATTGCTTTTACTACTTGCACTCATGATTGAATCGCATTTTAGGCATAAATCACGGTGTACGCTATAATGTCATATCTGATTAATTATTCTACATCGTTCCTACTACACAAGACCACGCACTGTCGCAAATTACATTTGTCTCTTTTACGTTTGCGAAAATTTAATCATGCCATCCTACTTTGATGTCTAATCGTAATGTAGTGTGCTATTGCAATATTTAGTTATTTATGTGTGCGTTAGTGTGCCGTTTTTGAAGATAGAATATCGTGTAGCTTTTTACTTGTAATATCATTGGGTAGCTCAGATTTCACATTACGCGAGCAAACCGGATTCGATTCCCGCGGGCACCAATGAAATTTTTAATTGCAATTTTAAGTGCTGATCGACCACGTGCTCAACGATGAAGTAAAACATCGTGAGGAAACCTGCATGTCTGAGAAATAAGAAAAAAATATTTCGAAGACATGGCGGACAATTCCTTGCCCTAAAACCCTCTCAGTAATGGCCAGAGCCCAGGAGTGGGACGTAAACTAAACTAACTAACTAAAACTATCTTTTAAAATAAATACATAACAACATTACATTACACACAATACATGTCAACTTAATGACATACCAAATTGAAATAACATTTTTAGTATTGCAGGATTTTACGCATTAGGATAAGACGTCTAACTCATTAGTTCTCTCCTGACCAGGTTGACACACACTTGTAGAGGTGAACACACCTGATGTTTCTTTAATGTGGTAAAGCCATGCTGCAGTATATTATGATTGCAGCACAAATCGGTGGGTTCTACCGGAGAAGAATACAACACTCTCATAGAATGCCAGCGTTAAATCGACAACCGGAGAATCCTTTTTACTACTTGGCAAATTATTCTATCTTAGTCCTTGCAGGTGACAACGCACCTACATTTTGATACTTGATCGAAGATAAATGTGGATGTCTATAGGCCACAGCATTTACTTACCATCAGGTTAACTGTGTAGTCTGTAGCCTTTATTGTATCAACGAATAAAGTACGATAATAACATATATAAAGTGTATTCATAATTATATTAGCCACTAAGTATAAAGAGGACTGTTGGCTCATTCAGCTCTCTAATATCATAAAATTCCTTGCTTAAGTAATATCGTTTATTTTATAAATATCAAAATGTGTCTTTACAGTCATCAAATAATGAAGATATACTCCGAAGAAGTGTATAGTAGAACAACATGTCATTTTAAATCATAGCTAGTAAGTGTGTAACACTTATTCATCCAAGATGAAGAAAGCCTTAACCGTAACGAATAAACTTAGGGTAAATCATCATAAAATATCGTTTATGTATACGTTTAATGCGTAAAAACATATCGACCCGATATTATACTTATATAAAAGAGTCAGAAGAAGAAATTATTTCATTCCGATTAATTTTTTGAAGTCAACGTTTTATTTTCATTAAATGTTAATTATTTATCCTTTAATAAAAAGTAAACGTACGATGTTTATTATCGATGACTTATTTGAGTAGGCTAAGGAATATCACAAGATCAATTTATCAACTAGATTGTCGTCTAAGTAGTTAAATAAGAAACTTGATTCCCCACCCCTAAGGATAGAATTTTTTTTTCTTTATTTATATAGGGTCTCCGAATTATAAACTATCTAATAAAAAAGATTCATCAATTTTGATTCACTATTGCCGAAGATATCGTGTAACATACATATAAAAACATCATTGAATTGAGAATCTACTCCTTTTATGACGTCGGCTAAAAAGCTGAGGAAACTATTTGGAACTTTTGGTAATGAAATGCAATTTGTTTTAGAATTTTCCCTGATAGTGGTTCGTTCTTTTATGTTTGCTGAATTGACTAAGAGCCGGTCGCAACTGTTGCAAGTGACAAGTATTGGAGTAGACATATATCATCAACGAAGATCTAACAACGGGATGCATGAAGATGAAAATCGAGTCAGGTGGCACGTATAACTGCATATGGAGTCCGAAACCACTACTATGTAACATCCCGTAAATACGGGATGATAATTATGTGGAACTGTGAGTTCTCTTCTGGGTAGTAAAAGGTGACAGGGAAAAATAAAACAGGAACATTATCCTTTAAAATATTGAAAACGTCTTTTGTCAAAACTCGCCTGCCACACGTGACAACTGCCATAGTTGTCACGTACGGCAGGCATGGCACTACCGCAGTTTTTTTTTATTATTTTGCGTTGTTATTAGGAACGTGCTGTTGCCCATCTCCTATTGTATATCCCGTTGCTTTCTCTTATGACACCCACAGCATGATATTAAACAGTGAATATAATATATTTATTACGGTGGACACATAAGGTAGAGTCACGCTACAGCTATATTATGGCTGTGGCACGAATGACGGTCAGAACGTCGAAGAACCACGCTCTCAAATAGTATTAGCGTAAAATGGCAGCTTAATACTAGTGTGGTTTGTATGATGAATGTCTATGGGCCACAGCATCCATTTACCATCAGACGGCTCGTTTGTTATCCTTATTCTATAAAAAAAAGTTTTCATACACTATTATATATAGAAGAGTTACAAACGAGCACACAGCCCACCTGAGAGCAAGTGATTGCTGTGGCCCATAAGCATCTACATCTATCCTTGATTAAGAATCAAAATGCAGATGCGTTCTCACCCGTAAAGACTAAAACGGAACGCCCGTTTCTATTAAAGAGAGTCTACGGTTCTCTACACTCACCTTACAAAACACAGTATAACGCTACTGTTTCGTATTGTGCTATTTTACGCTGGTATTCTATGAAAGCGTGGTCCTGATCCGGTCGAGCCGACCCAATCGTGTCACAACTATACTACTAATATAGCTGCAGCATGGCTATACCACGTTTTGTTAAAGTAAAATGGCTATGGAGATGTTACGAAGATTGGCACAGTCTAAAATGCTGAGTTCTCTCGCTTGCCAAGTATGAGACTACAAATAATATACCTCGGAGTTTTCTTGTTGTCAATACATTTTATTTCTTAAATTTTCGCATTAAATTATTTATGATTGTATTTTAGTCAGTTTCAGATGATTTAGAGGTTATAATTTTGTTCAACTTGAAAACAATACGTTACAATACAATACTCTTTATTGTACACCAACAAAACGTTAATAAATAAAGAAAAAATAATGAGGGATAAACAAAAGGCGGTCTTATTGCTACATAGCAATCTCTTCCAGACAACCCAGAAGAGGAAATTAATAAAAATAAAAATAAGATTAATGGGTAGGGTGCACTAAATAAAAAATACAACTTATATACTATAAAATGACAACATACTTAAGGTATATTAGTGACCATAACTAAGAGGAGAAAGAGAGAGGAGTTAAAGAGACAAATAGTGTTCCTTAATTTGATTGAAAACTCTTATAAGTACGTTCATTTATGGTAAATAAATTTATTTTCATATTTATTTCTTTCATAAATTAAAATAGGAAAACACATACGTCTGCAAGGCGCAGGCATCCTCTGCATCTCTGACTTAAGAGTAGGAAATTCATGCAGTGCGTGTTGACACGCAAACCTCCTCGCAATATATTTGAAAAGTTTTCATGCAGTATTCATCAGCAGGATCAGATTCTATTCGTTCACGTAGTTTCCGCGTAATTTAATCAATGAGAAATATAAATATAAAAGGCACTGTATTTCATCACAAATTTCAATACAGTTGAGGCGTCTGAAAAGAACGTTTGGAAATTCTTTCGTAGTGATCTGGATTCTTCGCATTTGTTGATTGATTAAATAATATCAAATAACCATTGCGTCACGCGTCACTTAGCTGACGGCAATCTGGTTTTAGACAGAAAACCGTAAAAGGAATTTACATTTTAAAGTTCCATTGCAATATAAAGAACCCTTATAATTTAGACCGTGACCGTGTGTCAGTTATCATCAGGTGGACTGTGTGCTTGTTTGTCACCCTCCCTATAAAAAAATTCTTGAACGCTAGCAGCTTCATCCCCGAAATTAATAATTTTGTACGCTATGATATCACTGTCAACATTGTCCTTACAATGTTACGACATCATAACGTACAAAATTATTAATTTCGGGGATGAAGCTTTTTTTTTTTTTTTTTTTTTAACATGGGGAAATGCCTACGCATACCCGCCTCGCGGGGGCAAGGACGGGTTATGTCGGACTCGCACCGACTAAAACCCCATGGTGTTCCACCTTTGTCGCTTATTGGCAGGGCCACGGGAACGCTTTCGCACACATCCGCAGCCCCACCAGCGCCTGCCGCCCCATTGCAGCACCTCCTCGGGAGAGGAATATTCCTCCCCGTTCTCCTTCACAGGTAAGGCGCACCAGAACACATGGCGCGCCTTCCTCCACGGCCTCCAATTTCATCTGCGCAACGGACGCCCCCGCGTCCAATGCAAGAAGGCCATGGGGCCAGGAAAAACGAGCACTTAGAAGTACTAGCCTTCCCGACCCCAGCGGCGGATCTGGTCTATGGCTCCGCCGCCAACCAAGATTCGGCTGCGGAGGGTAGGGAGAGCGGCGCCTGGCAATACCGACAATCCTCTCCCCCCGCAGCCCCACCACCACCGCATCAACGGTGCGGCCCCGTTTGAGTCGCGGAGGATAGGGCGAGTGGCGCATCGCCATACCAACACTCCTCTTCCTCCGCGACTCCACCTCGGCTGCAGCGGTAGGTGGGGAGGACACACCTCTCACCGCAGCCCACCAACACACATCCAAAGCGGGCTTCCCAAGCCCACTCGGAGTGGCCACCTCGGGCCGGCCCTCCACCTCGGACCAGCCATTTGGGTTCCTCTTTGTTCACCGCGGGAGACCAAGCCACGGCTACTAAGCCCCCCCGCCACGACAAGGCGGGAACCCGATCGGGGGGGGGGGATGAAGCTGCTAGCGTTCAAGAATTTTTTATAGGGAGGGTGACAAACGAGCACACAGTCCACCTGATGATAAGTGGTTCCTGTGGCCCATAGACATCTACACGTATACTCGATTACGAATCAAAATGCAGATGGGTTGTCACCCGTAAGGACTAAGATGGAATGCATACCCTGGGAAGTGCTAAACTAATGGCGTGGTAGGATGGTGCTCTTCTAGTAAGAATTGCGGCCGAGGATTAGATACCACCCACTTGGCAAAGAAGTACCAACGAATGATACAAGTCGTGTTTCAGTATGATGTTAGGTGAAACCCATTTCTTTGGGAGAATGGGTTTAGAAAAGTTGCGTTACACATAAAAACTAGTTGCGGCGCGGCAGTTTCTTAGTGTCAGGTACCTGAGTAATGGAGGTTAGCGGGATCCGAGGCACGGTTATACCGCTAGCTAACTGTAAGTAGTTGGGGGCCCAATTAAGAAGCCAGCCACTCATGAAAGTTTTCCCTACCTTGACGCCTGATGATGCCGATGCAGATCAGATGGGGTGTACCTGGGCTACTGGAAAGTAATTTCCACCAGCGCCCCTCTGTGTATCTCCGCATATGTCTGCAATGACATCTGCTGTAAGCGTCTCCGTCACCTTGAACACCTCAACTTCTCCATGATCTGTGTATTGATATACACAGAAATGGATAAAATAATTTATTAATGTGTCTAACTATCACACAGTGGTGACTAGGAGACAAATAGGCTATTTGAACAGTTAAGCCTCTGAAGTGGCTCAGAATCGATATCCTACTGCACAGTAGATTTTTCTGAGCTACTTTAATGTCTGACACCAGGAGTGGCTGTTCCTATACCAGAAGACCGACTGACCGACCACGTCGGGAGAGAGGCGTGTAATTTTTCCTTGTCGCTGGAGCTCTCCCAGTTGGTACAACAAGCAACTAGGGTACTCGATGTGAATGGACACAGCTAACTGCTCGACCTTATGCGAGTGATCCAGACAGGTACGATGTTCAGGTTACCTCACGCTTAGGAACTTCTGAACACTTTCGAGTGAAATCTCTGTCGGTTTATTACCCACCTAACTATAATGTCTAAGGTATGCGGCAAACGTGGCGTTACAAATCAGCAGCAATTTGCAACCGCAAAGTTCTGGATGTTGGCTATAAAAAGGGCGCTTTTAAGTAAGCCGCCAAGTCCTGCAAAAAATTATTCCAAGCTCAGCAAAACTGAGAACTCACCTAAAACCATATGCCAAGGGGATTTGCACTTGATGCTGGTTTCCAAATTTACGAACAAGATTATTATTAGTTGGTAACTTAGAACATTATGTTTATTTTTATTTTTGGAACGTGTTACCTTTTATTTAAGAGAAAAATATTAGGAAATGTATAGAAAAGAATCGTACCCTAGTTGCATCAAAGTAAAATACAAAAGACTTGCAAAACCAAGAAGACCATGCCAATCCAACGGTGTTAGTCATCATTTTTTAGATCCTCATTGTCTCACTCAACTGAATTATCTTTTCTGAGCTCCTCAAAGTTTTTTCAGGCTTTTTTTGTAAGTTGGTTAGATTCTAAGTATGTCAAAACTGTATAATTAATTTAAGCAGACAACTTTCCCGAGTTTGCGAACACAATGTATATTTTAACCTTAATTTATTACGGGAAAATGAAAGGTGATTTCTAAACATAAAATATTATTTATAGAAAATAATACACTTCATATTTTCTAAGAGTAATATTTCAGTGTACAGTTAGTAAAGTGGTCGAAAAGAGATGACGACATGCTTTTATAATAAACTTATAAGTGGTTTTGTTACACCATAAAGATCTTAGAGGTAGACAGTGCTCGTGTTGAGAGGGATGATTAAAAATATTACGAAAGTTGAACAAAACATCGTTCTTTGTTAAACCGTAACTCAGTTGTGTTAAAATTTGAATTTGTCATTTAAAGTACGGATCAAAGGGACTCTTAAGCTTTAAGCTTCCATGAGTAAAACGATAGGGATGTAAAACGGAAGTGATAATTTATTAAAATAGGGGGCTTTTATCTGGCTTAATATTATTCGACGGAACAGGTTGACGGATAACGTCAGTACCATAGTGAACGATTTATATTCGTATTATAAAATGTACCTAAATAAGAAAATAACTTCTATAAATGACGAGTGCGTTAAGTCCGTACGACTACTTAACAATGCGCCCACGGCGCCAGTACAAAGGCAAAGCGTTAGGTTCTTTAACTAACACGAGGTCTCCAACCCGAGGAGGATCCGTCTTTTCAGACCACTTAACGCGCTGCTGCAATACATATGTTTAAAATACAGATACCTCTGACAACAGATGATAACGTGTAATAGTTTAACAATTTTATAAAAGTTCAAAATATATAATTATAAAAGTTTAATAAACGTCAAAATAGCTATTCTGCGGGTCAGTCCCGTTGTAACAATCATAATCCCATAAAGATTTATGCGTTCCGCAATCCTTACAAAATAATTCTTCATACATCTGTTCTTCGCGATTAGGATGTTTCTTTCATTCATCACAGTCTATGAAAAGTCGACTGCTGAACATAGACCGCCCCATATATTGGCTCATAGGTTATATTTATCGTAGTTGCACCGCTTGGCAGGCAAGTTCGCAAGCGCAGTGGTTTTTATTTTGGGATGTCATCAAAGATAATAAAGTAAATAAACATGCAAATAATCAAGTACATAAGCAAGTAGGTAGACAAGTAAAAAGGGAAGTAAATATACAAATAAATGAGCAAGTTAGTATTAGCTATTAAGTACTCAATCAAAATAAAAAAGAAGTAAATTGTTAAGTTATCTATTAACTTAATAATTAAGTAAATAGTTAATTAAATAACCACGTAATTATGCAAATAAATTGTCAAAAAATACGCAATAGTAGGAAAGTAAATAAGCTAGTAAAAAGCAAATAAATAACCAAAAAAGTAAACAAGTAAATAGACAAATGAATAATTTCATGGTGTAGTAGCAGTGTAAGAACATCAACGACCTTATATCGTCCCGTAGATTTGTACTGTGGTGACAGAGGGTAATAAATAAGATGGGATGGGATTTTGAGAAGATTTTTACTTCTTCTTTGATTAATTAAATTCATTGGTTGCGATGGGAATAGAACAAGGGCTGTTTGCGTACTGTAAACTTTAAAGCGAGCGTTTAGCCGAACATGACTCAGTCGCGAAGCTTGCACCAGAGGGTGAAAAAGCTTGACTAATATTAATTTGTCAAAAACAGTGCATCGGAAAATAAACGAGCGATATTATAAAGAATTCCATGGCGTCATTTGTAATATTTTTGTTTTATGAAATTTTTTCCTGCATTTGTCATCTTATTTTACTTTATAATAAGGATGTGTAATTTATATAAAATTCAAGGAAACTAGAAGAATTTTATATAACAATATACGAGAACAATTTTTGCTTTACTTTATATTAGCAGAGTAAAGGCAATATATTTTTAGTTTATTAATAAACTAAAAATATATTGCCTTTACCCTAAACTAACCTACCTAAACTATAAATATATTTATAGTTTAGTTTATTCTTTATTTTTCGTTGCTCCCTCTACCTCTTCATGAGACTTAAATAAAATGTTAATGCGTAGGGATAGGTTATTTAAGAGATTGGAAAGAAACACCAAACAATATTATGAAAAGACTAGAATACACACGATTTAGAAATAAGGTAAACAAATTAATATTAAAAGTAAAAAATGGGTTTCGGCAGGAATAAATCAAGAAGTGTAATGGAGACCCGAAAAAATCTGGGACAAAATTAATAAAAAGCAAATATAGATGATATAGTCAAAAGATACTTTGGAGATAAAGACAAAATGTGTAATATATGAAGTCAATTTGCAGATATATTTACTTAATAATGCAGGGAATAGAGTGAATGGGGCACTACACTCTATTATGAAGAACAAGAACGGGTCATAAAAGGCACGTATGGTAATTCATAATGCTGTGTTAGTCCCTACTTTAATTTATGGTAGCGAAAGCTGGGTGTGGCAGAAGAATCACGAAAGTAGAATAAATGCTGTAGAAATGCGGTCTTTAAGGAATACGCTGGGGTTGAATCTGAATGACAGGGTGAGAAATTGCGTGATAAGAGATAAATGTGGTATGCAAGATGATGTTGTGACCAGGATTAATTTTCTTCTTTCATTCTTTCTATTCCTCATTCACTCTTTCTACATGACCAAACCACCGAAGCATTTCTTTCTTGATCCTGGTCACCGCATCATATTGCAAAGCACATTCTTCTTTTATCACACAGTTTCTCACCCTATCACTCAGATTCAGCCCTAACATGCTCCTTAGCGAACGCACCTCTACTGCATTTATAATACTCTCGTGCTTCTTCTGCCACACTTTCACTACCACACGTTAAAGTAGGGACTAATACGGCAATATGAATTGCCATACGTGCCTTTTTTGATACATTCTGACTTTTCACAATAGAGTGTAGAGCCCCATTTACTTTATTTCCTGCATTCACTCGTCGTTCAATATCCTCATCATATCTCCCATCTCTGCTGAATACACATCCCAAATATACGAACTCATCCACTTGCTCAACTAAATCTCCTTCTATTATTATTTCACATACCGTTTTGCTTTCTTCTCTTTCAAAAACCATCACTTTCATCTTACTTGCGTTCACTGTCATTCCCCTTTTTTTAATGACCTGTTCATTAATATAATCATCATTTGCAACTCGGCCGCCGACGACGTAAGTATAACTTGATCATCGTCGTACAAAAGGCGTTTGATGGTTAACTCACCCATTCTTAACCCGCATTCTTCAACTTTCAAATTTTCCAAACAACTGTCCATAAATAGGTTGAACAGCCACGGGGAGCTACACAGCCCTGTCTGACACCTTTATGGATGCCAAACCAGTCCGAGTAGACCCCGTTGATTCTAACACAAGCACTCGAGTTCCTATACAGAGACTTTAATGCCTGTATTAAACCAGCGGTCAACCTAAATGCGTTCAGCGTTTGCCATAACACATCCCTGTCCACTCTGTCATAAGCCTTTTCTAAGTCCATGAACGCACAAAAAACTTTTTGGTTTTTCGCCAAAAACTTCTCCGTGATCATGCGCATGGAAAAGACTTGATCTGTCCACCCCATTCCATTTCTTAATCCCGCTTGCACATCCCAAATTTTTTCATCAGTTTCTTTCATAACTCTTTCAATTAGTACCTTAGCATACAGTTTTCCCACAATGCTAAGAAGGCTGATACCACGGTAGTTTTTACAGTCCTGCTGTGACCCTTTTCCCTTATATATCGGGACTATCACGGCTTTGCACCAGTCTCCCGGTACCCGCTATAGTTCCCAACATAAAGTAAACAATGTGTACAGCAGGCCTGCCACCACGTCCCCTCCAGCCCTTAGCATTTCGAGTAAAACTCTATCACATCCGGCTGCCTTACCTACTTTCATGCTTTTCATTGCTTTCATTTTTTCATCTATACTTATTTCCCTATCTCTTTCATCTTTTTTCGGAATTTCTATTTCATTTAGTTCACACGTCTCCTCACTCATAAATACGCTTTCAAAACATTCCTTCCATCTCTTTAGACTCAACACTTCATCATTCAGAATACAGCCATTCTCGTCTCGTATCGCATTTAATCTAGGCTGTTTTGAATGTCCCCTGATATTTCTTACGAGTTTCCAGAACATTTTAATATTTGCCTGGAAGTTATCCGATATTCTTCTATCATTCTTATCCGTTATTTCTTGCTTTTTCCTTTCAAGTAATTTTTTTACTCTCTTATTTAGACGTTTAAACTCTGCCTTTTTTCTTTCAATCTCATCATTCTTACCGCCAGAATTACCAGCTTTGGTCGCTAGTAAATCTAGCCGTGCTCTCTTCTTTGCTTCAACTTCCATACGTAGCTCATCATCCTACCATAACGTATTGTCTTTTCTTTCATTCGTTCTCTTACTAACACCACATACTTCGGTAGCTGCATCCACTAAACCTTTCTTAACATTATGCCACACATTCTCCAAGTCAATATTTCTCTCAGTCTACATTTGTACTTGTCTTTCACATCTTCATCTTGTAACCTCTCAATTCTTATACGCTGTAACGCAGTGGTAGACACAGATGTCCTATGGCACCAACGTCTGAATAAACCCCTAATTCGGCATAAGACCAGGAAGTGGTCCGTCCCTACGTTGGACCCCCGGTAAACCCTTGTATCCACCACTGCGCTCCTCAGTCTTTCATCCACAGTTATAAAATCTATCATGCTTCTATCATCACCTCTTTCCCAGTATACATTTGAATCTTCTTATGACGAAAGAAAGTCACAAAAAGATTCCTTGCCACATATACGGTGAGGAGGCTTTCACCATTCTCATTAATACTTTCATCACCAAACGTTCCCAGTATCCTTTCATAGCAAATCCTTCTCATCCTAACCCTTCCATTAAAATCTCCTAACAATACAATATTTTCATTTTCCTTACATTTTATTAAAGCCATCCTTACCATCTCCCAAAACTGCTCTCGGATTTAAGTGGGCTTAGACATGTCTGGGGCGTAGACCCCTAGAACAAACAACTTCTTTAGGCCCACTTTTATTCGTATCCATAGCAGTCTCGGGCTTACACATTCATACTCTTTCACAAATTGACCCATTCTTTGTGAAAGGATGATACCGACTCCCTGGCATGCTTGCTCGGTCTCGTCTACACCGGACCAGTACGCGGTATATATGCCATGTGTAGTGACATCCTTTCCCTTCCGCTTCGTCTCATTTACACATAACATATCTATTCCTCCATCATACATCATATCGCATACTTCATCCATCTTATCATTCATTGCTCCACATACATTCAGTGTAGCTAGACGGGCCTCCGCAATCCTCTTTTCACCCCTCCGGGAGACAGAACGTGACGGGTGGCGAACCTCGTTGCCGGTTTTCCTCCCGGAGATTCTTCGCACCCCTGCACCACTAAAGGGGCGCCAGGAACTCGGGGCCATTGCTTTTTCTCTTTGCCTCATGGTGCCAAAACTAGAAGGTGGTGTATTTTACGCCGCTAACACACGGTAAAAGGTCAAAGGTCGGCAAAATTGCAGGTTATAGAAATGTCAGGTAAATGTGACAGCTACCTTGTCATTGCTCGGAAGTTTTTTATAGGCAGGTCAACTGTAGGCGACATAAAGAAAAACAAAGACAAAATCTTGAAAGTTTGTTAGCCTAACAGAACGTGGTCCCGGTGTATGAAAAACACTTAAGATATCTAAAAATCCTGTTTTAGATGATGCTTTGTTTACGTGGTTTATGCAATAAAGGCGATTGCATGTTCCTGTAAGTGGCGATATGATTTCTGAGAAAACTCGTATTTTTCATCGCCAGATTACAAACTCCAATATCGGGTTTATTGCAAGCTGGGGATGGTTAGACAATTTAAAAACGCCACGGAATAAGACGCTTAAAAACCTAACAAACCTAGAAACCTAGAATTGCAGTCAAGCTAAATTTAGATTTGGCTAGCGAATTTTTAATTTCCCTTTCATCGTTTTATATTATAGAAATTTAAAAAAAACCGTTATATAAAATCCGTAAAAGTAGTTTTAATTAATCAAATAAATAAGAAATCATTATATGATGTTGTTATATCAGATAAAAAAATTGAAAACTTTTGAAGTCATTGACAAATTATTAAAATTAAATGAAAAGGCAAAGGTAAACATCTAAACGACTGTAATTTTTTAATCTTTTATCTTCCAAGAATAAATATTTCTTTTTCACGTTATTACAAACTAAAAAAAATCATATAGTTCCATTTATATACATATTTACACTTTATACTATACTATACTTTTTATACGTATAAACACGTGCAGCTCACCTGATCGTGTTAACCGCTGTCTATGGATAACTTAATTATAATTATATATATACTGTTTTATGTTGCTTTACACTATTTCAGTAACTTGAGTCTCAAACGAATTCACACCTGAGAGACCTATTTTGCGGTTGCTAAAATTATCTACAACTTCAGACATTTTTGCTTTAGTCATCAATTTTTACATTAGTAAGGCTAGTTTTAGTTTTACAATTAATTAGTTAACATTTTCATTTTATTCATAAAAGGATAGATTTAGGTGAGCATATAATATTTATACGTGGTTTTATCGAATGTGTATATAGATGAGAAACCAGTGCATCCTACTAGTAATTAACCTATGGTGCCATCACGTAAACTCTGCTACTCGTACGCTCGATAAGGGTACACATGTGACACACACACGCCTACTAAGAATTTATGAGGGCGAACCCGACTAAAAAAGGTTTGTCATTAAAAATTATAACAAAGTTATACTGAAATATATAATACAGACATAGAAAAAGATATACTCTTTAATCTGGTACCATAATCTGTCAATGTCACATAAGAAATAAACAATAAGAACTCATTCTGACGTAACGGGTCTTTACATCAGTAGGGCGTGGTTGTGCGTGAGCTGTTCCTGAGTGATTTCTCCGTTTTTCTGTGTGGTTTTGAAATAAAAAGGTAAGTTTTATACTTTTGTGTATTCCTTGTAATATGACAAACACGGAGATATATAATTTGTGGCATAAAAAGTGAAAAGTAAGTGCCAAAAGTACTTCGAAATCGAGAAGGCTCATTTTAGCGGTTGGGTCAAAAATGTGTTTTTTTACCAATTTTCATTTATTTTTAGTGTAAAATGTAACTAAAAATAGTTTAGTAACATATTTCAAATAACTTGACGTTGTATTTATTTCAAATTCACACAAAAATATTTTTGAAATATTCGTTTTTTTTTAATATTTTGGTATGAGTAACGAACAGAAACACATAAAACATAAAAATAGATAGATAGATAGATAGATAATTCTTTATTGTACACCAAATCAATACATAAACGAAAGAAGAAGAAAAAAAATAGTGTTACAATGGGCGGTCTTATCGCTAAAAGCGATTTCTTCCAGACAATCTTTGGATGGACAGGATCGCAAAAAATAGTAAATTGTGTGGTTTGGTGATGCAGAAACAATATTTATAAAAATATCCATATTTTATATAATATAATAAGAAATAAACAACAAATAAATACAAAAAAATACGAATGTATACTACATATATAAATGGCACGAACTCAAAGATTAAGATAGTAACTGTGTACAAGTTTCTGAAAAGCCGGTAAAGACTGGGCGCGTCTCACTGACATTCCATAGACGGACTGCTTGGATACTAAACGACCTGTCCATAAATTTGCTATTATGGGCAGGCATTTTTAATGTAAAATTGTCTGATGATCTCAAACTTTTGAATGGGAATAGTGAAGGAATTCAAAACGATCCTTAAGATAAGAAGGATAGGAAGGATTAAAGAGAACATTGTAAAGAAGTGACAGAATATGAGCATTCCAACGAAGACGGATAGGAAGCCACTTGAGCTTATTACGAAAACAAGATACGTGATCATATTTGCGCAAACCAAATATGAATCTTATACAAAAGTTTTGAAGACGCTCAAGTTTATCAAGTTGCTTCTCAGTGAGATCAAGATAGCTGACATCTGCATAGTCCACAATTGGGAGAAGAAGAGTTTGAGCAAGCACAATTTTAGTGGCAGTAGGTAGAAAGTTCCTTAATCTGTTCAACGATTGGGCAGCTGCAAAGAGTTTACGAGTAACCTCCTGTATTTGAGGACCTCATGATAGGTTCCTATCAATATAAATTCCCAAGTCCTTGACTTTTTCACTCACAGGAATAAAATTTCCATTAAAAACAACTTGAGGTGCTTGAGATATGTTAGATTTTCCAATCATATACGAACTTCCGATGATAATTACCTGAGTCTTGTAGTAAAACACACGCCAGTTGGTTTGACACTGACTTTATTTCTATACTCTATACCTATACATTATACTACATCTTTCCCTTCCTAAAATAATTTTAAAAACAATAATAAAATTATAAACAAAAATAACTATAAGAAATTTTCTCCTATTATATGTAGGTTATTTAAAAAAAAAAACAATATTTGACCTACTACCACAATAATTATGAAAGAATTTTTTTTAAAACTATTATTTTTACAACAATAAATAGTGACATAATACACAATTCTTGTGATAAATAAAACATACGACCGAAAACGAACGAGTTATTTTGTATCATTATTATTTTTCATTTTTTTTTCGGCCAACATTCGTGCAGTCCGTTCCTTGGACCTATTTATGTTCACTATTGGTGATGGTGGTGAAGAAACACATTCTGTAAATGCTCTATCAGTACCAGGAGTAGTAGGAGTACTGGGCTGTGATGACGGCGCTCTGTCTGTCTGCGGACACACTTGAGAGTCTGCCTGAGTCTCGGACCCAACCTTTCGTCGACGTCGTACGCCCCAGGAGGCAATCGTACTTTTATCTAGAATACTGGACTGAAACTCTGCAGTACTGGATGAAGTCCGAGACAACCTTGGTTTCCCATAATCCTTGGAGCGTAAAATAAGATGGCTACGAGTACGTCGGAACCGTTTCCCTTGTTCATCTTCAACTATAAAAGACCTTGGCTCCTCGGCACGAGCTACTACTGAAACAGGTTTCCTACCAGCATTACATAATAAAGTAGCTTTATCGCCTACCGATAAACGCTCAAGTGACTTCGTGGACTTATCGTATTGTTTTTTAATCTTTTCCCTATGAGCCATCAATGATTGGTAATTGCGATCGTTATCTACTGGAGCTCTTAATAATTTTTCAGAAATTGGCAGTTTCGTTTTTATCCGTCTCCCCATAAGCATCTGTGCCGGAGAATCTAAACCATTTCGAGGCGTCGACCTGAAATTTAATAGACTTAAATAAAAGTCTTAGCCTGAGTCTACGCATTTCTTTAGCAAACTTTTTATAGTTTGGACGGTTCTTTCACTTTTTCCATTAGACTGGGAATAGTGGGGGGATGAGGTAACGTGATCTATTTCCCATTCATTCAAAAAATTCTGAAATTCTTTCGACCTATAGGCCGGCCCATTGTCTGTCACTATTTCAGCGGGTATACCGTGTCGAGCAAACTGCGTTTTCATAAAATTTATAATATGTTTGCTACTGATACCGGGTAACTCCTCGACTTCAACATAATTCGAAAAATAGTCCACAAGGAGAATATATTTCTTTCTTTTATATTCAAATATATCGGAAGCCAGTTTTTGCCAAGGCAAATCCGGCACGTGATGTTGCAAGAGCGGCTGGCGACGCGGGCGCGGCGCGTGCAGCGCGCACGCCTTACAGCAGCGCGCCACGCGCTCCACTTCCGCGCTCATGCCCGGCCAGAACATCACTTCGCGCGCGCGCCTCTTACACCGATCGATGCCCAGGTGACCCTCGTGCACGCGCTCTAACATTTGCTCCCGTAACCTACGCGGAATGAACACACGGTCTCCCTTAAAAATCAACCCGTCGACATACGACAGTTGCTCTCGATATGGCCAAAATACACTAACGTTGACACTCACATCGCGCCTATGTTTTGGCCATCCGTTTTTAATATACGTTATTAATAATTTACAGTCACTATCCGTTTCGGTGTCCTTTATAATAGACTCTATTTTTGATAGACTGAATGGTATGTTCTTTAGCATAAAACAGGTTTGTACATTGACCTCATCAGATACATAGTTCTGCATTAACTCACCCAGAGGGGCCCGCGACAGAGTATCCGCAATATACATGTACTTGCCCGGTGTATATATAACTTTGATATCGAACCCTTGCACTCTTAACATCATACGCTGTAAACGTATCGGTACTGAAGTTAACGGTTTTTTAAATAATGCTTCCAGTGGTTTATGATCAGTGTGAACTGTAATATCTGACCTACCGTATATGTACTGCCTAAACCGTTCGACAGCAAAAACTATCGCGAGCATCTCTTTCTCAATTTGAGCATATCTAGTCTGTGTGTCTGTCAACGTTAGCGAAGCAAATTCTACCGGTCGCTCATTCTGTAGAAGTACAGCTCCAATCGCGACGCTGCTAGCGTCCACCGACAATACCACTGGCGCTTCCGTCGAATAAATCGCTAACACCGGAGAACTCGCTATTTTTTCTTTTAATTTATCGACAGCCTCAGAATGGTAAGCCTCCCACACCCACTCGGCATCTTTCTTTAATAAAGACCGCAATACATTCACATATTCAGAGTAACTTTGAATGAATTTTGATAAATAATTTACCATTCCTAAAAATCGTTCTAGAGATTTTTTGTCCGTTGGATAAGGCATGTCCAATATAGCCTTTACTTTTGAATCGTCGGCTTTCATTCCATTAGCGTCAAATTTGTGACCTAAATAGGTTATTTCAGGAACACTGAATTTGCATTTGTCGCGGTTAAATTTAATGCCTACATCTTGGGCACGCTTTAAAAGAGCTTCTAATCGTTGATCATGTTCATGCTGAGTTGATCCGTACACAATTACGTCATCGATGAACGATTCGACACCTTCGAGGTCTTCCAAGTGTTGTCTGAGCTTTGCATGAAAAACTTCTGGCGCACAACTTATGCCATATGGTAAGCGCAAAAACTGGTACCTGCCGAAGGGCGTGCTAAACGTACAAAGGTCAGCACTAGCGTCATCAATTTGCACCATCCAAAACCCACAGCGAGCGTCGAGCACGCTGAACACCCGCGCGCCATGCAGCTTCACCGCCAGTTCTGTCACTGTGGGCAGCGAGTACTGCGCGCGGCGCACTGCTCGGTTAAGCGGTCTAGGGTCTAGACAAACACGAATGCTACCGTACTTCTTAGCCACTAAAACAATTGCATTTACCCACTCTGTCGGATGTGTGACCTTTCTAACAACACCAAGTCCTTCCATTCGTTTTAACTCCACTAATAACTTGTCTTTCATACCTAGAGGTATTTTCCTAGTGGGAGAAATAACGGGTGGAACACTTTTATCCACTACAATACTGTATTTGCCAGGTAACATGCCTAAACCTTTAAACAAACTCGAATAATTTTCAATATTTATTGCATTGATACAATTAATTACACCCATCGTAATACAACTTTCTAATCCGAGTAGATTTTGACAACATGAATCGGTGACAATAAACGGCAATACAAATTGTTTGTTATTATAAACTACGTTTAGTTTCACAACGCCTAAGACAGGTAACCTGTTTCCTGTGAAGGAATAGACTCTCTTTAAAAACGGACGAAGTTGTTTAATCGATAAGCCAATACGTAAATATTCACTCTTGGAAATAACATTCATCATAGAACCAGTATCTATTTTAACTAAAAGTTCTTTGTTATTACATTTCACGCTTTCGAACCATTCTTTAGTCGACTTACCGCATTTTTTGCCCTCGCTTACAGTATCAACATAGAACATTTCCGAGTCGCTATCATTTTCCGCAGAATCCAAACTCAAATTATGTACCTTTTTTACAACACCCTTTTGTTTACACATCCGTAAAAAATGACCTTTTTTATCACACACAAAACATCTGGCTTGACGTGCCGGGCACTTATCGCCGCCAGCACAGCGCACGCTCCCGCAGCGCACGCATGGCTCCGCCGCCGCCGGCGCGGCCTGCGCTGCGCCAACCGCACGCCCCCTTCTGGACGTGGACGCGGTCTGCGTTCGACCCCTGCCGCTGCGCCAACCACACGCCCCACGGCGGTTGCCTTGAACTGCATTCACCTGACCGCTCTCCGCCTCGTTGCCGTCGATACACAGACTTTCTTCCTTAGAAATTTCTGCAGCTTGACATATTTGTATCGCTTTCGATAACGTCAAATCGTCTGTACGAAGTAAACGATCCCTGATCGTGTTATTCACTATTCCGCAAACGATTTTATCTCGCAGCAGGCTCTCGTGCAAATCACCGAAGTCGCATTGCCGACTCAGTACCCGCAAAGCGGTCACATATTGGTCGATATTTTCTCCATTCACTTGATTTCGCGAGAAGAATTTGAACCTTGTTACTGTTATATTCGGTTTAGTACCAAAATAACTATCGAACTTCTTCAAAACGCAATTGATATCATCTGCGCTTTCGCCTTCTTCGAAAGTAAAAGTCGTGAACACCTCGTATCCTGCCGAGCCGATGAGGTTAACCAACAAACTAGCCTGAATCTCTTTAGGCTCTTTGCTCACTCCAGATGCTTTTAAGAACACTTCGAATAGCCGTCGCCATTGACGCCACGCTTCGGCCCGGACGGCTGGCCCGCCTTCGAGTGATAATTCAGCTGGAGGACGCGCGTGTTCCATGATATTTATTATAAAATACACACAAAACTGCTTTATAATAAACTAAATACACGTATTATTGGTGGATTCGCAAATAAATTAAATTTTTGAAATCCCACCGCTGTCACCATGTAGTAAAACACACGCCAGTTGGTTTGACACTGACTTTATTTCTATACTCTATACCTATACATTATACTACAAGTCTTTAGGGGGTTAATCTTCAAGCCATATGTTTTTGCCCAATCTGATATTTGCTCAAGATCACTGTTTATGTTGCTAATAGCTACATCTACTTCACTAGGAGAAACATGAGTATATATTTGAAGATCATCTGCGTAAAGGTGGTAGGACGAAGTAATCTTAGTGGCTATAGAATTAACAAAAATTGAGAAAAGTAAGGGAGATAATACGCCAACCTGCGGGACGCCAGCAATGGTATCACACCAAGAAGAAAATGTGTCATCAATGCGAAAACATTGCCGGCGCCCAGACAGGTAACTTCGAAACAAATCAATCACTGTTGGAGATATGTTAAGAGAGCTAAGTATACCCAGTAAAATTTCAAAATCAACTGAGTTAAAGACATTGCTAAAATCTAACAGAGAAAGGATAGTTAACTTGCCATTTTCCATTGCAGATCTAATGTGTTCCGTAATATTGACTAAGGCTGTAGCAGTACTATGCCCAGGACGAAAACCGGATTGTAGAGGATTTAGAAGGGAATGATTGTGGAGGAAAGCATTGAGCTGATTATATATCAAGCGTTCGAGAACTTTGGACGGGAATGGCAAAATAGATATAGGACGATATTCCGAAAAAGGTGTAGGGTTAGGTTTTTTAGGCAACGGTATGATGAGAGCGTCTTTCCAAGTTGTTGGAAAAACACCACTAGAAATCGAGGAGTTTAGGATATGGCAAAGTAGTGGGATGATTATGTCAAGAATCGGAAGGATCGTATTACGGCTGATACAATCACTGCCTATTGCATTCGAAGTAATGGATAGAGTACTCTTCTTAACATCACAAGCAGAAAATTGATTTAGGACAAAAGGTGAATGATCAGGAGTTGGAAGCGATGAAAGAAAATTTAATGTGTTAAATTTTGTAGTCCCATTTAAGTTGGACGAGGATGAGAAGAACTGATTTAGTAAATCAATATTTAAATCTATAGAGAGTACATTATTACGAGACTTTTCAACCCCCATTGATATAAGAAAACTCCAGACTTTAGCCGCATCACCAATTTGTACTGATTTATGGATATAGTGGCGCTGAGCATCCCTACATACCCTATTGCAGTGATTTCGAATAGTGACATATTTTTCCCAATTTATAGATGTAGGCCTACATTTATATTTTGTCTTGGCTGCAGCTTTTTTATTTAAAATGGATTTTATTTCATCAGTCAGCCATGGTGAAGGGCGATGTCTCTGTCTGAGGTTTTGGGCTTGTCTGGCAATCGATTTTGCTGATGTCGTTCAGACAGGTTTCCAAACATTTTCATATAGATTTCTCCAAAAACAAACGTGTAGGTTTCAAATTAGTACTAATTTTGTGACTAAAAGTGAAGTATCTACTACTACTATGCTATTAAGGGTAATTTATGAATTTTGTTACAATTTCTAGCAACTAAAAATAATTTCATTCGATAGTTTATACATTTTAATTTAAGAATTCCTGTTTATCCATAAATATTGTCTCAAAATGAAAATATAGTAAAATTTGCAAATTAGCAAAAAATTTGCATTTCCCGCCATTTTAGGTCGCGAGTCAACAGGAGTATCAAATTACGTCGCCTTCCGAGCATACAGGTATTTAAACTCGTTAAGCGAGCAATGAAAAGAGCCCTATGTTTTTTCGCTGTAAATATTCTTAAAGAAGAAACTACTGGAAAGTAAAGATTACTAACTGAGCTTTTCGTGTTTGTAAACTAAAAATTAAAGTAGTCTGTTGTGTGACAACCATTTGAGAAGATATGCCATGGAGTGAAAACTGCACGATGACAGTTATAATGACGTATGTTGTATAATGAAGAAAATATAATCAGATTTTTTTTTACAAAATGTAACAATTTAATAGTGTGTATAACAGAATACTCAATATTTGACATAATAACATTGAAAAAAATCTTATACTTATTTTGTACTCAAACATCGTGTTTGGACCTAATTATCGTAAGGAATACATTCTATATTGACGTTTAGGAAATGACGGTATACCGGTAATTTACTCTAGAAACAGAGCACGCACCCAAGTGTATTAAAGATATTTTTAATATGGCAGTAGGTATCAAAGGGCTGCAAGTTATTTTTTATAGATGCACGAGTGAGTCCTAAGTACTTATTATTATATAATGACATACCTAAGTACTTATTATTATAAAGTAACAGAAACACTAACGACTGAACTGGTGACGAAACTGTCACCCAGAGGGGTAGACTGAGACTACGGACTTCCATTTGGCACGATCCTCACCAACCTTTCCTGCCTCCTTTATATCTATAAGCCAACGCTCACATGTTCGTCGGTTGACTCGACCGTCAACTTCTGCAACATCTCTTTCCTCATTCATTCTTTCTACGTGAACAAACCACCGAAGCGTTATATATATATATATATATATATATATATATATATATATATATATATATATATATATATATATATATATATATATATATTGTTAATTTTAAAAGATTATCCAAGAAATGAGAATTTAATGTTCACAATAAAATAATATAAGAAACTAGCGATCCGCCCCAGCTTCGCACGGGTGGTTTCTGAATCTCGACACCAGCGCCACCTGCCTGTTCCAAATGTGAATATAAGACATCTAGAGACCAATTCAAACACACAGAAAAATTTCCACAAAATCGCTTGGATGGTTTTTCGAAGTGTATAACGACTAATAGGTAGAAACATTTTTCGTGTTTTATATAGACGAATATCCTGGTATAGGGTTGCCAACTTATTTTGAATAAATATGGTATTTTTCCAAAAATGATGCAAAAATATTGTATTTTTGAGAAATTCAGAAAAAAGTACACGTTTTATTTTTAATCTTTATGCATTTCCCCATATATATTTGTTGCAATTCGCTTTGGCATTCAGTGATTTATTACCTTTAAAATAATTGTGGGGATCAGAGCAATTTAGGTTGATATTAAAATGAATTAACTATTCATTTTTAATATGATAAATACATACACTTATTATGAAAATAATTCTTTCCGTAAAACTTAATTTTTCTTGACTTACAATCACAGTTAATATAAAAAAGCACCACAGTTGAATTAGGGATAAAAATACAGTATTTTCCGTACTATATTATTTTCTATAATATATGGTACAATTCACTGAAATATAGTACGATACTATATATTATAGTACGGATGGCAACCCTAGCCTGATACTACCCTACCTTATGACGGCACGCATGTCAAAAATACTTCAATCGAAAATGATTGAGTATGATGTAGCAAAAAGAATACAAATAAAAAGAAAAAAACCCGTATTAAATTCCTATTCTATCTTTACAGCCGTTTTGATTTAACTTCTTCGTATAATATTCATAAAGTTGCTCAACAAAATTAAACCAAGTTTATTACTTGCTTAAACCCCATTAATTATTAAACTGGCTTGCAGTATTCCGGAAAAAATTATACAGTTGCTCTAATGATAGAAATTGTTTACCATATCAACAAAAATTTTAATTTCACGTGGCACAACAATTTTACGCGATAGAGCCATGCTGCAGCTATGTAATGTTGTAGGACGAATAGGTCGGCTCGACCGGGGAAGGACCACGCTCTCACAGAATAAGAACATAACATAGCAGCTTAATACTGTTGTTTCATATGGCGAGGGTAAAGAACCATAGACCCCTTTTTACTGGAAGTGAGGCATTCCATCCTAGTAATTAGGGGTGCCAACACATCTCCATTTTGATTCTTGCCACACCATAGTGCTCGTTTGTCATTCTTATTCTATAAAATACCTTTATATGTCAATAAGGGAATAGCATTAAAATTTCCTCTAATTTCATTTGTCTCTGGGTTTTTTAAAGTATATGCATTGTCAAATGGTACGGCTGCCATTATATAAGGCCCTTCATAAGCCAATATAAACTTACTCATAACTTTATTATCTGATCTACTCACAGAACACTTAATATTTCCGCTATATTAGGTGTTCTGTAGATCTACTGGATCTTCAATTTTTTACTAAATTGCCATTTTGGTATTTTATTAATCTATTTTGCTTATCAAATTTTGTGTTTCTTATGCGACTTGCTTCTTTTAAATTATTTCGTACTTCTTGTCTAATTTATTCGACGTGTTTGTATTTACTAACAAATAAAATAACTTAAATAACAAATTACTTTATCGAAAGACATCTCAATAGACTCGCCACAAAGAATTTCACACGGCGTGAAGCCTGTACTATTGCGATATGAATTGTTACACAATTCTTCTATTTTCGGCAAAATTACTGCCCAATCTTTGTGGTTAGTGACAAAGTGTCCTGAATGACCTACTCAACTCTCTATTTACTCGCTCCGTTGTATAGGTCTAGGATTTCTTATTGTTGTTTAGATTGCTTTTATATTTAATTATTTTATTGATTGTTTCCAATGATTACTTATAAACTCCTTTTCAATATCTGTCATTATTGTTTTGGACCTTATAATCTTAACAAAAGGTTTTGTTTCTATTACAACAGACTTTGTTTCTTGTACAACAAATATTAAAGTGTACCCAAAAATACCTGATATCAATAGTCCATATAAGTCTGCCATGACTACATCTCCGATATTTTCTGTTATTATAGGTTTGCATGGACCCACACATATTATATTACTTACTTTTCTTAGATATTCTATAATACTTACTATAGATACTTTTCTTAGATACTCTTAATTGCTTTTTAATATTTTGTCAAACCTTTCCAAACGAATCTATTTCTCACATATTTAATTACTATACTACTACTATACTTTTTTTTCGGTGGGTAGGCGCAAAGTGTTTTGTCATATTTAAAATCGTTCCTGATTTTTTAAAGTTTAAAAATAGTAAATAAAGAACAATCAAGTATATAAATGTACCTATAATTACATAAATCCACCAGCATTGTTTACTAATAATTTGTTTTCCACTGTGCACAACTTAAAACTTATTTTGCCACTTCACTGTCACCTGACTGTCACCTTTAACTAACCTTTAATTTTTATCATGGATTTGCTTAAGAAGTCAATAGAAGAGCTAACGCTGAATTTCACTTCACGTATGGATGAGTTCCAGAGGGAGGTCGGAATATCCATCCCTGCAACAAGCCCATCTTCCGACATTAATGCACAATTTAATACCTTTAGGGCATTTGTCCTGTCAGCACTTGAGAATCTGCAACTTCAACTCCAGCTTCTCTGTAGGAAGCAAGAGGAAATGGAAGTAAGGACCAGGAGGAAGATTTTGCTTGTCCATGGTGTGCCAGAAGCCCGAGATGGGAACCCAGTGCATCGCACGAGCAAGCTATTATCGGAGCGATTGAACATCCCAGAAATAACTGAGGGATCTATCACCAGATGCCATCGCTTAGGGCGCGCCCGCGGAGACAAGCCTCGTGCACTGCGTGTGAAATTTCAAGATCAGGATCTGCGTGACAAAGTTTGGTATTCCAAAACCAAGTTGAAGGGTAGCGGCGTTACTCTATCTGAGTTCATGACTAAGGGCCGTCATGAGGCGTTCGTTGCTGCTCGGAAGCGTTTTGGTGTTTCGCAATGTTGGACACGAGACGGATATGTTGTGGTGCTTGGGTCCGATGGCACGAAGCACCGGGTGTACACCGTGGCTGAGGTGATTGCCATTCCAGATGCAGCTGGTAGTGTTCCTACTAACTCATCCTTGACTGCGGCGACGGCGGTGGCGGCATCTTCGGCTCCCAAGCCCTGTGTTACTACAGCTAGGGCTTGGAAGATGACGAAAAAATGATGGTTGTGGCGTGTTTCTCATGTAATTTCGCTTTTATTCATTTACTCCAGCAGCTCAATTCATATATTATTACTATTTTTTTCTTCTTCTTTTTTTTGTAACTTTTGGATATCAGGTATTATTAATATTATCCTTTGCCATAGATTTCTATTCCATTAATTTCATAATAGATTTGCACTGGTTTGATGAATATTACTCAAATTATTTTAATCATTGCACAATACAGGTAGATTAATTGTTAATTCTTTTTATTTGTTTTTTTTTTTATTTTCTGATAATAATTTTTACGTTTAATTAACTTTATAATGACATTGGTACCCAAGTCAGTAATGTATATTCGTCGTCTATATTGTTACCTGTAAGCCTGTAACCACAGAAACATTCTTTGATTTCTTTCTTTTTTAGTTTATTAGTATGGCAAAGGCATATAAACCCATACTGCCTAGTCTGACGTGTTTAATTTCTTCTTACAATTTATTGGTGTCAGACAGCTAGTTTTTGGGAAGTTTTACTATTTAACTGATTGTTTTATTTCTTTAATTAAGTTGTTGTATTGTTATATGCTTTCTCTTTCATGCTGCTGGTGGTTGTAATAGTGTAGGTACCGTCTGATCTTGCATTTTTATTTATATTTAATTTTTAAGTGTATATAAGTAGTATAAATTTATTTGTATATTTTAATATAGCATTTATGTTATCCTCAAACATTTGTAATGACAGTGATTTGTTTCTGACGTTGTCTTCATATGATGAGACACTTAGTGACGTTAGTTATCACAGTACAACTGCTTCTCCTTCACTCAACATTACCTTAAATTCTTGTTTCTCGGACTGTGTGAATAACTTCAATGCTATTCATATTAATGCCCAAAGCATTCCGGCTCATTATCCTGACATGCTTGCGTCATTTGAATCCCAAAATATTCACGCTATTTTAGTTTCAGAATCTTGGCTAAAACCCTGTCTGCCTTCTACTTCTTACTCTTTGCCCGGGTTTCATCTAATTAGAAATGATCGCACTAATAGGGGTGGCGGGGGCGTGGCGATCTATCTTAGATCCTACTTTCCATTCAAAATTGTTAGTTCGTCATGTCAACCACTCCCTGTTGATTCTGCTGAGCATTTGCTGGTTGAGGTCTCCCTGTCTCAGAATAAAATCCTTCTTGGAGTATTCTACAGTCCCTCTCTTTCTGTAAACTATTTTACTTCTTTCGAATCTCTTTTGGAATCACTAGTCCCTTCGTATAGTCATACTATTTTGATGAGAGACTTTAACACCTGTTTGCTTAAAGGCGACAATCGGGCTATAAAGCTTAAGTCTATAATTGAAGCGTGTAATATGCAAATCCTACCCCTTTCTGCTACTCATAACTTTCCTAACTGTACTCCTTCCCTTCTTGACTTAATTATAGTGCCATCTTCAACACTGGTTTTCAAACACGGACAGTGTCCTGCTGATGCATTCTCTCATCACGATTTAATTTTCCTTTCGTATAAACTACGCCCTCCTAAAATCAAACCTAAATTAGTTCTGCGACGTAATTTTGGAGGAATGGATGTTGACCAATTTTGTGAAGATGCGCATAACATTGACTGGTCAGTGATTGAGAAAGTACCGTGCATTGATGATAAAGTTGAACTTTTCTGTTCCTTACTTACTCAGCTTTATGACATTCACTCAAACATTTACCTGCTCCATGGCTCTCTGATGATCTGAAAAAACTTATCTTGAAAAAAAAATGTAGCATTGTCAAAGCTTAAGAGGAATAAAACAGAGGAAAACCAAAGGAAATACGCCAAAATCAGGAATCGCTGCAATACATTATGTAGAGATGCACAACGACGCCATATTCATACATCAGTCGAGAACGGCGACTCATCTAGGGTGTGGAAGTTTCTTAAAACAGTTGGAGTTGGAAGAACATCCCTAAACGCCTTACCTCCTTGTGTTGATGTTGAACTATTAAATCAACATTTTTCTAATCCTTCTAACTCTTTTGATAGAGAACAGAAATTGCAAACACTTCGTTCTCTTTCTGTAACTCCGACTCCTAATTATCCTCCGTTCGTTTTTAGTCAGTTTACTGTATGTGATGTTAAGAAGATCATATTATCCATCTCCTCAAATGCTGTCGGTAGTGACAACATTAGCCGTAATATGATTATTCCTCTCCTTGATGTTATCGCTCCTACTATTACTTATTTACTTAATGCATGTGTCTCTTCGTCTAAATTCCCTCAAGCCTGGAAGAGTGCACATGTTATACCCCTTCCGAAGAGATCCAATCCTGTCAACCTTTCTGATTTCCGTCCCATCTCGATCTTACCTTTCCTTTCTAAAGTCCTTGAAAAACTTATTTGCCAACAGCTGACCCTTTTCCTTAATAAGCACAATTTGTTGAATCCTTTACAATCAGGTTTCCGTCCTGGTCATAGTACGGCTACTGCTTTAATCAAAGTTACTGATGACATACGGTGGGGTATGGATAATAAACAACCCACAGTCATGACCTTGCTGGATTTCAGTAATGCGTTCAATACTGTTGATTTCGATATACTGTTGAGTCTATTGTGTTCCCTTAACATATCTCCATCAGTAATTGACTGGTTTCAAAGTTATCTCCGTGGCCGTCGGCAGTGTATTCGTGTTGATGAAACCCACTCATCTTGGTGTGATATTACTGCAGGCGTGCCGCAGGGCGGCGTGTTGTCACCTTTACTCTTTTCCATTTTCATTAATTCAATCACTCATAAAATATCTTCTCTCTACCACATGTATGCGGATGATGTTCAGATTTACACCCAGTCAATTCTTGAGAATTTGCCAAATGCAATCTCTACATTGAATAACGACTTAAATATTATTCATGAGTGGAGCAAGTCATACGGCCTAAATGTCAATCCCAAAAAATCACAGGCCATTATTATTGGTAGCCAGAGCTTCATCACAAGAATTGACTGGTCCTCCGTACCACCTATCGAATTCGATGGAATTGTAATCCCTCACTTTGACAGTGTCAAAAATCTTGGTATTTATTTCGATAACTCCTTAAATTGGATACGCCAACTGAACGAGGTAAGTAAGAAAACCTTTGTCGCTCTTAGTTCACTGCGTCGCCTTCGATCATTTATTCCCATTCCTACAAAAATTATGCTCGCACAGTCTCTTCTCCTTCCGATTCTCGACTATGCTGACGCAAGCTATGTAGACATAACCGAGGACCAGCTAAATAAGCTTGAGAGACTTCAAAACACTAGTATTCGGTTCATATTTGGATTGCGCAAATTTGACCATATTTCCCAATTTCGCTCACGTCTCAAGTGGTTACCTATCCGACTTCGCCGGAATATGCATATTCTTTCTATTCTGTACTGTGTATTATTTCACCCTTCTACACCTCCTTATCTAAAGGAGAAGTTTAGTTTTGTAGGGCTTCCAGGAGAACCTCTACGCTCTTCAAGAAAATTCATTTTAAGGGTTCCAACTCACAATACTTCCTTTTTTAATAAATATTTTACTGTCCAGTCTATCAAGCTCTGGAATGCCCTACCGTTGCGGTTACGTGAAGCACAAACGATTGTTATGTTTAAGCGACTACTTAAAGAGCATTACTTGTCTCAGTCGTTTGAACACCGTTAGAATAAATTAAGTGATTATGTATCTATTGTGATTGTGTATATATATATATATACATAAAAAATCCTCAAACAATAATACAAAACAGATAATTATATATATATATATATATATATATATATATATATATATATATATATATATATATATATATATATATATGTGTGTGTTGTATATTTGGGTAAATGTGTAAGTTTGTTTATATATTTATATATATGTATGTATATTTATATTTACATATGTTTTACTTTATTTTTATTATATTTAAGCAATTTATATAATTTCATGTATTAGTTATTTGTATGTTATTTTATTGCATGTATTGTCTATAAATCGCTATTATATTATGTATATTTATATTGCACCACCTACCTAGTTCTCACTGTTCTAATCCTTACACCTTTGGTTGCCTGGAAGAGATCGCTATGTAGCGATAAGGCCGCCAAATTGTACTTACATAATATTATAATCTTTTTTGTGTTTTGTTAACTGGATATTTGTTTGTGGTGTACAATAAAAGTATATTTGGTTGCGCGCAAAACCATTCGTATTATTATATTTGACGGTAGGGGTGCCAAGTCGCTTGTTCCTTTCCGAAAAAACGATATCATTCATACCCTCCTATCGACACATCGGGGTGGTGGGGTGGGAGGGGCAAGAAGATGATTCTAGAATGTCACGTAATCATCGGAGCCGAGGACATATAAGACACGCGCGACCGTTGCGCGTCCTCTTCCCGCCGCGCCAGTCATTGGAACAACAGCTCTTTCCGCCGCAGTCGTCGTTGAAACTACAACGCTTCTCTCCCGACGCACCCCTAGGGCCCCAGAGTGTCTGTCTAGAAGAAGTTCCAGAAGTTGCAGCTATAGTGCTCTACACAAATAGAAGAAACCCCGGTGAGTCAATATTCCTTTAATTAGTTCCTGCCTTATATAGTTGTTTAACCCGCTCCAATTCTGTGTTCTCCTAATCAGGCAGGATTCCTTTTCAGCGATTTGGCACAATAATAGTTTTAGTTTAGGGAAGAGCGAGTGCATTATGCCGCATGCAATAGTAGTCGCTTTTACGTAAGCGTAGAAGCAATCGCATATACAGTCCACTTTAGTTAATATCTCGCGTAATAGGTTTAAGGTTCGACCGGGGAACTAGACTCGGCAGCCTTAGACACGTGGCTCCACCATTTTATGGTCACTTCGGCAGGATTTGGTCGAATTGTTGAATTAATTAATTAGATAATGCACTCTAATTTATGGAATAGACTTAAATAGTGTTCGTTTAAATTTAAAATTTGATTAGGTACTCGCAAACAGAATTATTCGTTTTATAGCGCTCGTATTTGATTAAATTTAAAGCCTATTAAATAATTGAAACAGTGTAATAGGAACCGTTTGATACGCTTACCCACAATCTTGATAAAATTATTGAGTTAGCAAATGACGCGTCACCTCGACTCGCTGCGCAGGTGTTCGATTTAATTACGTGGTTTTTTACGTGGTAGAGCCATGCTGCAGTTATATTAGTAGTATAGTTGTAGCACGAATGGGTCGGCTCGACCGGGGAAGGACCACGCTCTCACAGAATACCAGCGTGAAATAGTAGCTTAATGCTGCTGTATTTCGTATGGTGAGTGTAGAGAACCGGAGACCCTTTTTACTGGAAATGAGGCATTCCATCTCAGTCCTCACGGGTGACAACGCATCTGCATTTTGATTTGTAATGGAAGATAGATGTAGATGTCTATGGGCCGCAGCAACCACTTACCATCAGGTGGACTGTGTGCTCGTTTGTCAGCCTATTCTATAAATAAAAAAAAAAAAAACCTAATACTGCATACCGAGTGTCCATCCTTCATTGTTTGTGCGTTGTGAGATTAATTGTGATTGATATAACTTTATTATAATAATTTAAAATGGCAGTTAGTGGAAGTGAAATCAAAATTAAAACGCTTTATGCCAAGAGGGACATACTCTTTTCGCGTATGCAGAATATAAGTGATTATATAAAGAACATTCATATAGAAGCAGTGCGGGAAACCTTTTTGAATGAAATCGAAACGATAGATTATTTGCGGATAGATTACGAAAAAATATTAGACCAAATTAATCATTTGGAATTACAAAGCGACCCGAAATACATAGTGAACTACCAACCGCTGCTGGCATTCGAAGATATGTTGTGTCGCGTGAAAAGAACTGCGAGATCCCTACAATCTCAAAACGAAGCAAAGCCGGAAACACAGGTACGTCCAAGTGACTCGATTAGGTTGCCGCCAATAGATATTCCGGTATTCAATGGTGATATTAAGACGTGGCCCTTCTTCTTCAGTAGTTTTCAAAACAATATACACAATAACCCATCGTTATCGGACGCCGAAAAATTATATTACTTAATTAGTAAACTTAGTGGCAGGGCACAGTCGATCTGCTCTGGTTTTACACCTACAGCAAAAAATTACTTATTAATATTCGAAACGCTTAAAACTAAATATGAAGATAGGAGAATGTTAGCTTCCGAATATTTGAACCAGATATTCGATCTTAAACCTATATCATCCGCGAAAATCAACGGCTTAGAGCAGTTTCTAGATAAATTTGTGGCATCGGTGGCTGCACTTAAGAATTTGAAATTTAATGATCTTATGGACGTGGTGTTTCTCCATATTGCACTGAAGAAGTTGGACCCCGACACCGTGCGTGCGTTTGAAATGGAGCATCGTAGCTCGGAGATGCCTTCCTTTCATTCATTAGCATCGTTCGTGCGAGATCAAATAAAGGTGATGCAGCGCTCTCCGAACGTTAAACAGGAGATTAAAAGGTGCGTCGACCGTAGACAGACTCAACCATCTAAAATAGCAGGGTCGTTAACTTACGTAACCGCTACGCCAACATCACTCCAGCATACTTGTTTAGTATGTAAAGATAAACACGGTAATTTATATAATTGTGCGACTTTTCGTAAATATTCACCAAGCGAACGTTATAAATTAGTAAAGACAAACAACCTATGTTTGAACTGCTTAAGCGATAAGCATTTAGTTGCAAAATGCAATTCGAGTTCCGTATGTAGCAAGTGCGCCAGGAAACATCACACGCTATTACATTTTGAAAATAGCAACATAGCGGCGTCAAGTAAAGCGTACAAGGAATTCGCCCCTACTAAGGTTAACGATTCTAGCGGTCGACCTGGTGATGTCGCTCTGTGCTCATTGGCAAATATGGGAGCACAACCTCCTTCAACCGTGTTACTGGGTACGGCACGTATTTTGGTTAGGGATTCGCGTGGAAACGAACAAAGCGTCCGTGCACTGCTGGACAGCGGAGCCTAAAATAGCTTTATAACGCGACAATGTTGTCAGCGCTTAGGCTTAGTAATAAATAGGTCACTTTCATGTCCTGTAGTTAAAGGCATCGGACGTACTAGTAAAGCTACCCAGGGATATATAAATTTAAAATTTTATTCTCGGATAGATCGTAATGTTAACTTTGATATAAATGCACTAGTAGTAGATAGGGTCACTGAACGGTTGCCAACCGTTTCGGTTGACACCTCGGCAATGATTGAATTTAAGAATTTGACTCTGGCGGACGACACTTACGCCGTTCCTGGAAACATAGACATGCTCATTGGAGCATCGCTTTTCCCTCATCTTTTGTTAAACAATAAGGTCAGGGGCAACTCCTCGCATACCGCGCCTTACGCACTGGAAACCGTATTGGGATATGTTATCCTTGGCTCCGTCCCCATCATAGATAGCATTTCGGCAACATCCTGTTGTTGCACCGTCGCTGTCGAACCTCCCGAATTATTGACTCGCAATTTTCGGGAAATAGGGGAGGGGAACATCCCGCGCTCGGGTAATAAATTATGCGAAGGGTCGAGAAGCAAGACGTTAGAGTCTTTTGTTAGTAAACCTGTTGTAGTTTCGTCGCAGCCGAAGGGAACGCCGAGTAGGGATAGCCCTGGAGCTAGGTTTACCGACACCGCGAACAAGGCCCATATTAGCAAGATTAGATCGCCCCGCAACCCGTCAGGTGACATATTCAGTGCTCGAATCGATCTAGTTAGCGGAAGCGCGCGCGGCGCGGATCGAGGTCACGGTCGCGGCGCATGGAGACACCGAGCCGCTGCGACAGAAAGCGTGCTTCACTGGAGGCTACGGAATAGACCTGCTGAGCCAATCTTGATTGGCGGGAGGAAGTGAGACTTCGCGAGCAACAAGCCATATGCAGTGTTGTTCCGAAGCGTTCATCGCATAGTTTCACCGCTTAGAAATTGCATACTTGTGATTGGATAGTTTTATTATTTAAATATTAGTTTGTCGTTGATAGAATTATATATTGGTATTTCCTTAGTGTTTGTTTAGCTTGTTGGTGTTCCGTAAAATTATAAATAAAATAGTATAGTTTAGCCGCGCCACAGCAATACGCTGTGTTATATTTAAATCATTTTTGTCGTTACAGTGTAGCCTTTGTAGTTTAAAACTCGATAAGTAGTGTTTGTTCGTATATCGTTACGTCCGATTACAACTATGCTGAGTCGCTAGTATTACGTGAACTTCAACGTGCGCACTTCTCTGAAGAAATTAGAAGATTACAATCGAATAGAGCCTGTAGTCGCGCCTTTCAACGCCTTAAGCCATTTTTACAGGATGGGATTGTAAGGGTAGGTGGACGCTTGTTCAACTCGCAATTGAGTTTCGACCAACGGCACCCTATTGTTTTACCGCGTAAAGACCATATCATGAACTTATTAGTCGATTACCACCATAAATTGAACTCGCACGCTGGCCCCGACTTGTTGATGTCGATTTTGCGTCAGAAATATTGGATTCTTTCTGCACGTAGTTTAATACGCAATCGGGTGCACAGATGTATAGCTTGCTTTCGGGCACGCCCCAAGCCGTCATTTCCGGAAATGGCGGAACTTAGATCTTGTAGAGTAATACAATCAGTAAAGCCCTTCACGCACACCGGGTCTGATTTCGCTGGTCCGTTTAAGGTCACGCTCACTCGCGGGCGTGGTATAAGATCCACAAAGGCTTACGTCTGCATTTTCGTATGTCTAACTACTCGAGCGGTGCATATAGAACTCGTTGGTGATCTAAGCACAGCAGGCTTTATGGGTGCAATTAAAAGATTTCTTTCCCGTCGTGGCCCTGTAAGTAGATTGTATTCGGATAACGGTACGAACTACGTCGGTGCAAAACGTATTCTATCGGAACTACATGAGCTCTTAGCTAGCAAGTATTATAATTCGGAGTTCGCTCACATTCTAGCCGAGAACCGCATTGAGTGGTCTCTGAACGTCCCAGCCGCGAGTCATTTTGGGGGCAATTGGGAGACTAATATCAAGAGTCTAAAGAGTCATTTATACCGAGTAATAGGAGATCAGATTTTGTCCTTCGAAGAGCTAAGTACGGTGCTCGCTCAAATTGAATGCGTAATGAATAGTCGCCCACTTTGTCGTACGTTGTCTAGTGACCCCTCGGAACCGCTGGCTCTAACTCCAGCACATTTTTTGAATTTAACGCCTTTAAAGTATTTGCCAGCCGCAGATATGGATGAGAACAGACTTAGCATTTCCGCACACCACAAATTATTAGATCGGTTAGTGCAATCGTTTTGGAAACTATGGAGGATGGAATACTTGCATACTTTGCAGTCTCGACAAAAATGGAACACAGCAACAGAGCCTTTAGCTGTAAGAACTGTAGTTGTGCTCACCAAAGAGAATACGCCGCCTCTCCACTGGCCGTTAGGAATTGTCGAAGAGGTCTTTCCCGGTTCCGACGGAGTAGTTAGGATAGCTCGCGTTAAGACCACGTTTGGGTCTTACTTGCGTCCGGTTGTCCGTTTGTGCCCCCTGCCTCTTTCATAATTAGCTTTCTAGATTAAATTGTAGTTGAATTTAGGTAATCTTAGCGTTAGTTAGTTATTTTGTTAGTTGATCTTAGCTCTAGTTGTATTAGTTAATTTTGAAGGAAATCCTTCAAGGGCGGGGTAGATGGTTGCGCGGAAAACCATTCGTATTATTATATTTGACGGTAGGGGTGCCAAGTCGCTTGTTCCTTTCCGAAAAAACGATATCATTCATACCCTCCTATCGACACATCGGGGTGGTGGGGTGGGAGGGGCAAGAAGATGATTCTAGAATGTCACGTAATCATCGGAGCCGAGGACATATAAGACACGCGCGACCGTTGCGCGTCCTCTTCCCGCCGCGCCAGTCATTGGAACAACAGCTCTTTCCGCCGCAGTCGTCGTTGAAACTACAACGCTTCTCTCCCGACGCACCCCTGGGGCCCCTGGGAGTGTCTGTCTAGAAGAAGTTCCAGAAGTTGCAGCTATAGTGCTCTACACAAATAGAAGAAACCCCGGTGAGTAAATATTCCTTTAATTAGTTCCTGCCTTATATAGTTGTTTAACCCGCTCCAATTCTGTGTTCTCCTAATCAGGCAGGATTCCTTTTCAACGATTTGGCACAATAATAGTTTTAGTTTAGGGAAGAGCGAGTGCATTATACCGCATGCTATAGTAGTCGCTTTTACGTAAGCGTAGAAGCAATCGCATATACAGTCCACTTTAGTTAATATCTCGCGTAATAGGTTTAAGGTTCGACCGGGGAACTAGACTTCGGCAGCCTTAGACACGTGGCTCCACCAATATTCATTCATTCATTACTATATAAGGCCCTTGATGTCCCATTTCGATATGTATTTGATTTATAATATCTTGTCTCAATGCACTTCTTTGAAATGCGTTTTATAATATAATATATCATTTCTCAAACTATAGCGTTTTATTTTATTATTTTGTTTTATTGCAGAAATATTTAACATTTTTAGTTTTCCAATCATAGCCTATGACTTTTAATCTTGTGTTTGATACAGAGATATTTTTAATTTTTCTATCAACTCGTTATCGGTTCACTCTCGGTGTAAGCTATTTCTAAGCTTTTATTTTTATTTTCTTGTATTAAGGACGCGTTTACAAAAATGATAGGTATGGAATCGAACTATTACATTGACACGGGTCACACAAACAGGTGTACGCAATGTTGGCTGCGGGAATCGTAGTTAAATCAAAGATGTTTCATAGGTCATGAAACATCTTTGAGTAACTTTGAGTCAAATAAAATTATTTTGATAATTTCAAAGATTAAATTTGTTTTTCATTTTCTCAAGAATATACTTAGATACATAGAGTAATTAGGCTTAGATACGAAATACGAATACCTACTCCAGAGACTGCTTGGCACTGGAAACTCTCTGGCAGTGAGATGTTAGCTGTGGACTTTGTGCTGATTTTGTCAGTTATAATAAGACTTTACCTCCGGTCTTGATGGAGTGACCTGAAGATGTAGTTCGGTGATTACTACTGGAACACATTGACTAGTAGAACTAGGTGTGTCGGGTTTGGGCTCGTTTTGTTAGTTATGATGAAACCTTAGCTCCGGACTTGACGTTGTACTTCGGTAACTAATACTGGAACTCCTGGACATGAAGAACTACGTTAGGCGAGTGTGGGCTCGCTTTATTAGTTATGGTGAGACTTTACCTCCGGACTTAATGAAGAGACCTGAAGGTGTACTTTGGTAACCGCTATTGGAACTCGTCGTTGAGTAGAACTAGGTGTGCGGAATTTGGACTTGTTTTGTTAGTTATGATGAGTCCTTACGTTCGAAATTGATGGAGTGACCTGAAGGTGCACTTTGGAAACCGCTATTGGAACTTCTCGCCGAGTAGAAAATTATAAATATTACTGCTGAATAAGTGCAAATAGTGAAACGTTTTGTTTCTTAGATTTCACTTTCTTGTTTTTATTTGGGTAACTATTATGCAATTTCTCCATTTTTATAAGTTTACTTTGTAGTGTACTTAGTAATACTTAATATTTATAAAATTCAATAATTTTGTTTACCAAAAATGGTTAATATGTTGTGCTATATATTTTGAAAACATTTGTAAAACACACAAATTTTGCAAAACAAATAAATATAATTTTTTTTTAATTTTTGACCGTTTGATCTTAATTGGGAATTGAGGTGACAATCCACATTTTACATTTCTAAATCAGAAGCATCTAAGAAAATGTAGCTATTTGTTGTATGTATCATCTCACTAGCAATTTGAAACTCAACGCAAAACAGTAACTTTTGAAATGGTACAAATGTTGAAAATTCAATTTTAGTTTCTTTTTTCCGTCTACTACGAGACAAATTGTCGGGTAAAACCTAAAAGGTGAACATGGGCTGTATTTTTCGAAATGAAGTTGTTTTTTGAACCTCAACGCGAGCGAAGCTGCGGACAAAAGCTAGTACATTTAAAATAATTTGTTGTTAGCTAGAATTTCTTGACATTTGCTTCGCTTAGAGATTGATTATTGAAAATCAGTCAAGTATGAGTATGATTTTTATGCGAGATATTAATGCCAAGCGAAAATAGCCTAATGGTAGGGCGCGGACCGCGAACTCTAAAGGTCGTGGGTTCGAATCCACCATTCGACTACTGGCGTGAACCACTCGTAACACAAGCAATTTAAGCTTGCCACGGGTGGTTAAGGGGAATATTAGTAATGTTTATAGCATTGTTAATATTCTTTAAAAAATGTTGGGCCACGCTGTAGCTGTATTTTGGCTATAGCACGAATGGGTTTACGCTCTCGCAGAATATCAACGTAAAATAGCACTTAATGCTGATTATTCGTATGGTGAGTGTAGAGAACCGGATACCCTTTTTAATAGTAAGAAAGCATTCTATTTTCTGCATCTGCACTGAGATTTCTAATCGAGTATATATTTATATGTTTAGCGGTCACGGCATACACTTACCATCGGGTGAGGTTTAGCCTCGTTTGTGTGCACCCTTATACTAAAATACACAATTTTGTATTACAAAACCTATTATTATTTCCATATTCTAACTATGATACCCCTCATGGAATCTTATGGATTTTCAAAAATGACCTGTAACTCTATAATAAGTAGTGCAGTGAAAGAACATCTATTACCTAATATCGTACCGTAGGTGTCGTAAGAGACTATAGAGAAAAACAAACCAAGAGATCGGCGACGTCAGCCTCGTTACAACTAATAAATAAATAAGTTCGGTTACCAATCCCCTTGAAAATTGAGTTACATATGCCTACCGAGACCTTGCAAGCAATCAGGAAGTCACCTTCCATACAGCGTCGCTTACTAAGCAAATAACAGCAAAAAGATGTGACTCAATTTACTTACGTGACGTAAGAATATTCAATACTATAAAAACCAAGGTATAATTGTTAAGGCAGCCCAGCAGTAATTAACTTAGTTTGTAAGTTAAGTAGTCTAGTATTTGTGTGTACTAACATCGTCACGGTAGTCAAGTTAACTTGTAAGTTAATAAATAAAATAAGTAAGTAAATAAGTAAGAAAACAAAAGAATAGGATAGTCTTCATCTCCTTCCACTTTAACCCTCCATAAGCTGCCGCAAACGTAAGTCGGTAGTCGGTAGTCTGAAGGACATTCCACGGACCTGTGGCACTGTGACCTGTGGAATAGAACAGGCTGTAACGGTAAACTTTGACGCCACTTATAGCTACTTGGAGATTAGTGGTTTGAAATTTGCGAAATACTTATTTAATTGTATAGTAAAGTTAAAAGTAAAGTTACAGCCTATATACGTCCCACGGCTGGGCATAGGCCTCCCCTCATTTCTGAGAGGGTTTTAGGGCAAGGAAGTGTCCGCCGCGCTGCCCCAATGCGTGTTGGCGAACTTCACATGTCTTCGAAATATTTTTTTCTTATTCCTCAGACATGCTGGTTTCCTCACGATGTTTTCCTTCCCCGCGAGTATGTGGTAAATCAGCACTTAAAATTGCAATTAACAATTTCATTGGTGCCGGCGGGGATCGAACCCGGTTTGCTCGCGTACTGTGAAATTTACAGCGAGCGCTAACCATTTGAGCTACCACGGCTCTCTCGGCTTTAATTGTATATTTTAAATAATAGCGGATTATTTATTCTGTAACGCGAATAAAATGGCATATTGCCTAAATAAATTGCCTTTTAAATACTGGAGCGAAAAGTTGAATAATTGATTACCCGGATGATTTAGACTTTTTTAAAATCCTTCTTTTTTAGGATAATATTGTGTAATGATATTGTACGTTTTCATAATTAAAGAAATTTCTTATTACAAGATATTTTATAAATTCACCAACAATTAAAATAACGCAAAGAGCATTATTATTATTATGTTATTAATAGAGTAGTCACATCTGGTTGGGCTGTATAAATATATAAAGGGAAAAATAAATTTACTTAAATATATATTTAATATATTAACATAAATAAATAAATAATACATAAGTAAATAAAAGCCCAACCAGATGGAAGCCCTCGGCAGGGGAGACCAAACGGCCAAGGGTTAGGGGGAAAGTGAAAGAAACCGGCGGACGATGCGGGCAGTATCAAGGAGCACCACCTTCTGCATTTGAGCCCGGAGCGGTCCGTCACGGAATCCCAGTCGCCTCAGATGACCAAAGAAGCTAACTGGGATTAGCTCATTCGCAGAGACGACTACAGGAATAATTTCGGTCGGCAGACCACCCCACATGTCGGTCACCTCGTGAGCCAGGTCCAGATATTTTGATTGCTTATCTGTTTCGGCTTTCACGAGGTTCTCGTCATACGGGATGGTAATATCAACCAAAAATATCCTTGACTGTGCTCGGTCCATCAGCACAATATCAGGCTTATTCGCAAGAATAGTCCTGTCTGTGATGATGGCCCGGTCCCAGTAGAGCCTGGCGCGGTCATTTTCGAGCACGGCTTCCGGCAAGTACTTGTAATACGGCAATTTCCGGTCCACGAGACCGTATTTCAGAGCGAGCTTCTGGTGTAGAATTCTGGCTACTAGGTTGTGCTTGTGCAAGTACTCAGAGTTAGAAAGCGCCGAACAACCGGAGATGACATGCCTAAGTGACTCACCGGGATGGCGACAAGCTCGACAGACGTTGACGGTGCCATCCTTTAGGATGTATCTCCGATAGTTGTTGGTCTTAATAACCTGATCCTGTATTGCACAGACAAAACCCTCGGTTTCCCCGAAGAGGTCACCGAAACGTAGCCAGTTGAGGGAGGCGACTGTATCTACGAAGGGCTCATGAAGAGCCCTGTAGTACCTCCCGTGGAGCTCTTTCTCCTTCCATACGGTCTCCCGGTCGGAAATGCTAAGCACTTCTGGGTCCTGCCATTGCTCATGGGCTAAGGATAGAGGGGTAAGCCCTTTATCACTGGAAATGACGTCATTGTAGAATGGATCATCCGATCTCGCCAGGAAGAAATCACGGAGGCTGCACACTTTGCGATTATGCATGGTGAGCGCGCTCAGAAAACCACGCCCACCGTGCTTTCGCGGCAAGTACAGCCTCATTACCGACGATCTCGGATGATGCATCCTAAGGGACGTCATGGTAGTGCAGACTTTTCTATCCAGGGCGTTAAGTTCGGTCTGAGTCCACCTGAGTATGCCAAAGGTATATATGAGGACAGGCATGACCCAACCGTTATATGCGTGTGTCTTATTCACACCGGACAAAAGGCTGTTAAGTACTTTGGTCAAGCGTGCATAAAACACGTCGCAAACTGACTGTTTCATACCAGCCTCATCGATACCGATGTTCTGTGACATACCCAGGTATCGGTATGTTTCAGCCTCGGAAAGGGTCTTTAAGTTGACGGGCATAGATAAATCTATACCCTCAGAGTTAGCAACCCTTCCCCTTTCAACATGAAGAACCGCACACTTATCCGTCCCCAGCTCCATTCCAATAGAATTGCTAAATTCACAAGTGATTTTTAGCAATTCCACAAGATGGGAGCGACTGGAGGCGAATAACTTGAGGTCATCCATATAGAAAAGGTGGGTCACTTTTGTTCCTCCCTTCCGTAGCTGAAATCCTCTCCCGGAGCCCTCCAGTAAGGTACTGAGAGGGTTCAGAGAGAGGCAGAACCAGATTGGACTCAGACAATCGCCCTGGAATATACCCCTTCTTATCCTTATGCGGAATTCCGCAGCCGTCATCCGCTCGCCCAGATGACAGAGGATCGTACTCCACTGCCCCATACACTGCTCGAGGAAGTCTCGAACTGTACAGTCAATCTTGTATAGCTCGAGGACCCTCTTTAGCCATGTATGGGGCACCGAGTCGAATGCTTTTCTGCAGTCTATCCAGGTGGCGGAGAAGTTCCGACGTTTGCGTTTCACCACTTTGCCAATGACCGCGTCAATGAGGAGTGGTTCCTTGGTTCCACGACCACCGCCCTGACATCCATTTTGAGCGCGTGACATCACCTGATTTAGCTCCAGGTGACGAGTGATTCTCGTGCTCAAAATGGATGTCAGTGTCTTATATATAGTGGGTAGACACGTGATGGGGCGGTATTTACTCGGGTCTGTGGTATCCCGATCTTTAGGAACCAAGTGAGTGATCCCAGTAGTGAAGAGGCTCGGGAGCGACTTCTGATCGAGAGCCTCTTGATACTGTCGGGCGAGCACAGTGTGACACACTACGAACCCCTTCAGCCAGTAATGATGCAGCCCGTCGAGCCCCGGACTTTTCCAGTTCGGGGCCCTACGGACCGCCTCAGCCACGTCTTCAGGCGTTATGGTGACGGGGTCCATAGGCGTAACACTTGCACTCTGACTCACCGTAACTTCCATCCAAGAGCCCTCGCTATGGTTTATGGGCTCTGACCACAGGCCACGCCAAAATGCGACAGTGTCAGCCTGATCCGATCCTGGGCCCGCTCTACATACCTCTGGTCGCTCCAATGATTTATAGAGCCTCTTCTGATCACTCTGGAAGAGACGATTCTGGTTGAACCGCCTTGACCTCTCGCTGAATCGTCGAATCCGCTTCCCCCAAGCAGCGATTTTTTGCTTCAGGTCATCTATGCGCTCCGTTAGTTTCTGCGTGATATCCGGCTGGGACAAACTAATATTTGTCCCAGCAAACGCCATTCTAACGGTGCGCACAACTCTCGGTCTATTATTACCCGACCTGAAGCTTGTCAGTCTGCCGATAAGGGCCCTTGCCTTTGCGATACGGTCCTCGATTCTTTTTCTCCAGGCTGGGATGGCACTACCTTGTTGAGTAGCACGTCCAGCCATGGGAAGTTTGGCGCCAATAATACGGCATACTGCCAGTGCGTCGCCAAAAAGAATTGAGTCCGTCTCGCAAAGGTCCCGGCTGGCTTCCCAATAGGTCACCAGCATTGGGTTAAGAGTCCACACGACAGCCCGATTTCGCTTGCTAAGGGATATGCGGGGAAGTCGCGGTCGATTTTCGAGAGGCATGCTGCGCGTTTCCAGCATCGACTCTTCCAATATGCTCCTCATTTTCTCTAGTTCGAGGGGGACTATTCCATCATCGTCTGAATCAACCACAAATGGAATATTGACGGCAGCGTCCACATTTGCAGTTTGCTGCAAAATTAATGGCGCCGCATTCCCAGCCGTAGCATTTCCATCCGATGAGGGAATAGCCTCACGTCGTAGTCGTTCGAGTTCAGCGTCACCAAATATGTTGGAGTGCAGGATGTACCGAACTCGGTCTGCCAGGTTTTGCTCAGTGACGGATAGAGATGGCTCCAGCTCTGCAAAAAAGCGATGCATCCGAGCCCGATATGCCAAACATCCGGTTTCTTCCCCTTTTGCCCTAAAGTACGCCCGCAGTGCGTTTGCGTTCATTGTTTGTGACCAACGCATGCGACGTGCTCCACCAGCGGCGGGTGCCGCTTGCTGAGTCCGAGAAGACCCAGCTGACACCAAGCATTCTGGTGGGGATGATGGATGTGGAGGGCTGCTAGGTGATCGTACAGCTCCTCGTGCTCGGCTGGCGGCCTGCATGCTGCCGCGTCCAGCGCCAGCTCCAGACGCGCCACGGCGACCCCCAGGCAGCGGCCCTATGCGCGTTTCTCTTTATACCATCATCCATTTATGGGCGCCAAATAACGGGAGACGCCCAAGCCCGGCACCGTTTTGTGGTTCGGTCATATGCACAAACGGACCTTTGCACCCACAATTTTACCTAGGCACGGCGCTCACACCTCTTGGCAGGGCCCTGATTATTATTATTATTATTATTATTATCTGGTAATAGGCGAGCAGCTTGAAAGAAAGAGAAAGAAAGAAAATAACTTTATTCGTAGCTACGCTAATACAAACACATAAAAACAAACAATTAACTCAAACATAAAAATAAACAATTAATAGTAAAAAGTATTTAAATTTATGTTGGATTGCAGCAACGAAAAGGACCCGACTCAGCATTGTGCTACAGCAAAGAGCCGCAGCGCTGTTATTCTGTCGGGACCACTAATCTAAAACATGCGAGCAGCTGTCAGACAGATTTAATGCAAAAAAAAAACTAAAGATATTTTAAATGTATATGTTTATGTAATATAATATAGAGATAATATTCTGAAAAACGATAAATAATGAAAAATAAATAGATAAATATATTACTTTTAACTATGTTGGCAATAGTATATAATAGAATAATGAAAGGAATAATAATAAATTAAAAATATTTATACTATGTAATAGAGCTAATTCCTGGACAATGGTGTACATCATTGACCAATATTCATTTTTATCTGTGTAAACCACGTCAAAATACTGCTTGTACAGGAGTTTTGGCGGGAACTTGACCTGGGGCGGTTTGTTGCTCCTGTATTATTGTTTAAATAATTGTTTGAAGTGGACTTTGATATATAAAAGTGGTGCAATTTTGTGTATTAAGTGTCTGCGCATGTGAACTATTAGTGGAAGCTGTGAAACAAGTGCTCTGATGGAGATGGATTCTCAAGATAAGCTGTTTGCATAGGCATCTTTGGATACCATCGCCAACTATCTGCTGCCTGCTGGCTCAAGTTGCCATCAGAATCTCCCAAGGGCTGCACAATGTGACGCATCAACATGTTGTGAAGCAGTGAATTACGAAGGATAATTTTACACAAAGACAAGGCTGTATGGCATAGTTCCTTTGCCTGCTCTCACGAGCGAATAACAAAAAACAATAACAACAACTGCTTGTACATGTCATCTACAAAGAGAATAAGTCACTACGGTCATCTATTTCAATTTCAATTATAATATAATAGAAATTGAAATTCATTATGTACTTTATTCTTAGAACATAGGGAACCATCAAAAATTAAAGTAAAATAATAATAACGCAACTACCTACCTAGTGTATCAACAACCAGTCTTTGTATTGTTACTTTGTATTTTCTTTGTTATCTAGAAGGTACAATTTATATCGCATTTTGAAATTAACCTTGGATTGAATTTCACGAAAGGGGGGTGGGAGCTTATAGCTGATATGCCTATATCTGTGTTGGTGTTTTATATTAGTCTAAGTTCACACTAAGAATACACTAAATTGGATTGTCTTTACACCATTTGTCCAATTTGTTTTTAAAACTAATCACAGAGGGAGCATCTACCAAGTCTTGAGGCAACTTGTTCCATATGCTTATGATTCTGTTGTTTAGTGTGTGATGTCCCACATTAGTGTATGAGCGGGTGTGGGCCAATCTCATATAGTTAGGATGTCTAGGTCGGTGGATACTGCTGATGTTAAAAATATGTGGCAGCTCTTTGCAATTATATTTATGTGTCAATATTTTGTAGGTTTCAATAAGGTCTCCTCTGGTACGGCGAGATTTCAGCGTTGTTAGATTCAATATTTTTAATCTCTCTTCATATGGCTTTTTGCGAAGGAATAATGGAATTTTTGTGGCTTTTCTCTGTACACTCTCCAGCAAATCCACATCCTTAAGAAAATAGGGGTTCCAAATTTGAAATCCATACTCTATCAGCGGTCGGACGTATGTTTTATAAACCTTAAGCAATGTATCTGGAGTCAGATGCTGAAACGATCGTCTGATTGCATACAAAATGCTGTTTGCCTTTTTGACAATACTATGGATATGGTCAGCCCACTTGAGGTCCGATGATATTAAGACACCTAAATCCTTGTGTGAGTGAACTGACTGTACTGTTGAATTTCCAATGTTATACATTTCTCTGGGATTGTTTCGGCCTAGATGCAGAACTGTGCACTTAGAAGGATTAAGTCTTATAACCCAATTTTTTGTGCACTCCTGTATACGCTCTAAGTTTTCTCTTAAGGTTCCCTCGTTCAATAGAGGATTTCCGAAGTATTTCACATCATCAGCAAAGAAACAGGCTTCTGAGTGTATTACAGAACTCAGATCAGCAACAAAAATGCCAAAGAGGGTAGGCGCGAGTACAGATCCTTGTGGCACTCCACTGAAGACGTTTTTAGGTGGCGAATATACATTTCCAACTCTTACCTGAAAGGTTCTTCCACTCAGATAATTTTTGATCCATTTCAGAAGATTTCCTCGGATACCCAGATGTTCCAATTTAACCAAAAGACGTCTGTGTGGTACCTTGTCAAAGGCCCGTTCAAAGTCCAGATAGAATATATCCAAAGGATTATGTTTATCGAATTCCTCAGTCCATCTGTGGTAGCAGAAAAGAGGGTTAGTTGTAGTCGAGCGCCGTTCCACAAAGCCATGCTGGTTATCCGGAATAATTTTCTCATCTGCTAGGAACTTTTTTACTTTTTTACATATAATCTTCTCCATACATTTGCAAACAATACTAGTTAAGCTGATTGACCTGTTAGCTGGATCTAATTTATCACCCTTTTTAAAAACAGGTGTTACTATAGCATGTCTGCAGTCTTTTGGTACCTCACCTGAAGCATATGATTCATTCAAAATATTGACCAAGACAGGTGTGATGGTTTCAGCGCATGATTGGAGAAATACTCTAGGGACATTATCAGGCCCAGTAGCAGAGTTTACATTTAGGGACTTGAGAACCATAAGCACATCCTGTGATGTGAAATGGATGTCATCTACGGAGTTTTTAACTCTTGGTATAGGTATGGAAATATTATTAAGGTCAGGTTCCAATGAGTATGTTTTCTCAAATTCACAAGCAAATGCTTCGGCAATTTTAGACCCTTCAACCACAAGATTGCCAAGTTCATCACGTACCACAGGCGGCAGACCAACTTTAGAAGCCATGCAACTGCGTAGGTGAGCATAGAAGGGTTTGTTGCCACTCTCGACAATCTTGGCTTCGTAAAGACTTCTAAGTCTTCTTGCTTCACTAACACACCTGTTATTGCAGTCTCTGTAGGCCTTATATTTTGTATCGCATTTCTTGTCTGCCACATATGAGTCCCATAAAATCTTTTTCTGTTTTGTCAATTCAACAATGGAAGCATTTATCCAGGGTTTATTTAGATTTTTCTTTTTTTTAACAATATTGAGAGGAGCATGTCGGTCTAAAACAATTTCCACTTCATCCTTCAGGGCCATCCACTGTTCATCAACTGATTTACTCCAGTCATGACTACATAGCGTGTTTTTGAGCTCTGCATTAACAATCTCATAGTTTATTTTATGTAAAACACGTCTAAATAATCCTTGCGCTGAAGGGCTTGAGATGAGGTATTGAATTTGAAATTCAATTACACAGTGATCACTTTTACCAATTGGAGCTGAGTTGGTAATGTCTGAGATAAGATCTTCCTCATTTATCATTACCAAATCCAGTAGTGAGGGAATATTTCCGGATTGATAGCGGGTTGGTTCGGTGACAAGTTGGCATAGAGCTGAGTCAAAGTAGAATTTTTGAAAGAGCTGAGCTGAGTCATGCAAACTCTGATTATAAGAAAGAGGCCAAACAATGTCCCTGTAATTAAAATCCCCAACTATGACCATGGTGTTGTGTGCAGATGCAGTACTTAAGTTTTCACATAGTATTTTGTCCTTAATATTCCATTCCTTGTCATTGTCCGCTCTGTATATAACCACTAAGAGAAAGTGATGTGATTTTAGTTGAATATCAAGATATAATGCTTCCGTCAATTCACTCATGTATGCACGCATTTTTTTTTTACAACTATTGGTACATTATTAATGAATTTCCGTACATAAACTGCTACACCACCACCTCTTGATTTTTCTCCAGGAATTATTTTTCTGTCTAATCTGTATAGTGTGTAACCTGGAATCGAAATGCTGGCTCCCTTGTCTATGCTTTTGAGCCAAGTCTCCGTAAGTAAAACAAATGTAGGGTTTTTTGTTTGAATTTCAAGAAGCAGTAAATCAAACTTAGTATTCAGAGACCAGATGTTAGTGTATAAAAATGTGAGTGTAGCGTACGGGTTGTTAGTGATTAGTTTTTTTGTTTTATAATTTTGGGTTCTCCTTTGACATATTTGATTGTGATGTCCGTTTCACCCTTCTCTTGCCTAGCCAGCAGTTCGGTACGCAGAGCCTGTAGGGCCTCTCTTTGTTCTGGTGTTTGGTCACAGTAGATTTGCAGCGGTTTGCTCAACTTTTGTTTGTTTTGAAGTGCCTTGACAGCTACCCAGCGAGACTTAAACACTTTGAGCAAACGAGTCTTGCCTGTTTCTCTTTTTTCTAGCCTTATAATTTTAAGCACATCACTTGGGGATATTTCGTCGTTTAGATTACTAATAATATTGTTCACTACATTTTCATCATGTTTCTGGCGTATTTGCACATCTTCCACCTCAGATTCCTTGGTGCCCGCGATCAAAATATTGCACGCTCGGCGCTCCCGCTCACGTGTTTCCGCTATAACATCAGAGTGACGGTTTTTGAAGCAGAAGTGGCATCAGTTAGGCCAGATTTCGATGCCAGTTCCAATCGCAACTGCTGTACTTCATCCCGCAATGCATCAACAGCTTTTATTAAAATCGGTACTTGAAACAGCCCCTCGCGACATGGTTTGCATAGGAACAGCATTGTACGTTTGGTTTTTAGGCCCATTACTTTGATTTCACTGCTAGTAAGTCCACTACAAGCAAAACACAAGTGTCGTTTACACACATCACATTGCACTGCATCCTCCATATTTACGCTTTTCACACACTGATAACATTTCGTAGTAGACATATTTGCGAAGTTTGAATGTAAATGCACAGTGAATATTGATTTTTAATCGAAATTTAGAGTAGGAGAAAACACCAACACAACTGTTCAATTTTGACAGCTGTCAGATTTTTCTCTATTAACTTCCTATTTCTCAATATCTCATGTAGTGTAATATAGGGATTTACTTATTATTGAAATCGTATTATAATATGTTTTACCTTGCATTACCCATCCACGAGAATGCTTACTATTTCTCCGTTCTAGTTCACCTTCTTAAAATTATTTTTACTTTTAGAAGAAAATTTAAATAGATGTGACGTAATACTGGCCATTTCTATGTTAATAATACCCATCTCGACTCACGCGGTTCTAACCTTAGGACCATTCCTAAAAATAACATTCAAATGAAGTCTGAATTTATGTTAATATTATCACTTAATCATCTACCTACACTGATTTTCGTCCCGATAAATAGGAAGTTTAACCCGAATTTTTTTTAGTGGTTTTACGCTGACAAACGCAATATTTTTAACACATAAATTTATTTATTTATTTATTTTATTCTTTATTGTATCCTTAACAAAAGAATACAAAGGGCGGACCTAATGCCTTGAGGCATTCTCTACCAGTCAACCCATGGAGTGGTGAGAATTTGACGTAGGTGTGGCAATATAGAATAAGATAACACAATACGAATGATAATTAACTACATAATATATACAAACTACTAATAAATAAACTATACATTTATGATCTATCCTTACATATATACAAATATATAAATAAATGGATATACATACAAGTAAACATATTTAAATACATACATAATTAGTATATACAAATGACTATGAATATATACGTCTGTTTGGCAATACATATTAAATAGATGAGTCATGTAGAATGCGATGTCTTTAATAAATGATCACGGACCAACTTTTTAAAAGCGTACTTATTGGGAGCTTTTCTGATGTCATCGGGCAAGGAGTTCCAAAGGCGTGTAGCCTGAACTGTGAAGGAGTTACCATAGAACTCGGTGAAGTGAACTGGAGTACAGATTTTGTTGTTAGAAGAAGAGTGTAGGACCCTATCATGAGATAAGGAAAGATAATGAAATTTACTCTTAAAATAAGAAGGCGAAGATGGATCATTTAATATGGAAAAAAGTACAAGTAATATTCTGGAGTTGCGCCTCTACATTCTAAATTCCTTAAAAACAGTCGCATTAGAATTTATTTTCAACACTGCTGCCAGATAATATAAGTAAATTCATTAAGTACTGTCATCTGATAACTAATCGACCTTTTTCGACCTCTATTCATATTCCTCCTAATCTTTTCGAGACACTGGCAGCGCACGAACAAATCCTCTAGTGATGCGAGTGCTTATAGATAGCGTTAAAAAACCTAAAACGTATACAATTTATAAGGTTTAACGTATGTAACTATCCATATTTGCATTATATAAAAAAAAAAGAAATTTGCCATAAATAGTTTCGGTTCGTTGTCATCAAATCGATCATATAAAAAATTCTTACCAATTTCAAATTCTATTGCAGATTGTGACAGTTATACTAGTTAAAACATTTAAATGCAGTTCGACAAATGTTTTCTTTTTTTTAATAAATAATGTTGAATATCTAGTTATATCGACAGTAGTTGAAATAAAAATGAAAACCATCAAATAAATATATGCATATTACACGTGCGGACAAAGAATATGATCAGAAATGGTAAGTTATCGAGTATGTACATACATGGTAATTAAAGCAAAAACAGCGATAATAACGTAATTTCCTTTAATTATAAATAAAGTTATTAAATTAATTAAAACGTTCAAAATTTTTGTTCATTAAGAACGAGTTAGCTATTGGAAAAAAAATAGAATGAAAATCAGGTGTTACTTTAACAGAAAATCATTAAAAAGAAATTAATATTCATAAAAGTAAAAGTCTTGAGATTATTGTGACAATATGCAAGTCTCAAGGCGTCTTTAATACGATGACGATATGAAGCACGATGAATTCCCTTACACACGGGGACTACATAAGCATGTGCTTTGAAAATTTGTTACAATTATAAAAAATATTATTTTATTTTAGTGTTTTTCGTAAATGTATGCAAGAAACCTAAATTCGTTACCCGCCGGTGCCAGCTAAAATTTGAATTTCAAGTGGTGACTTACAACGTGCTCGGTAATAAAATAATACATCCTTAGTAAACCTGGTGTTGGCGACACGGAGCAATTTTCTTTTTATTAATTAGTTTGTTGAATAAAGGCGTCTAATTAAATGTTTAATTTTTTCTTTGAACGAAATATAATAGCATAATGAGCTACATAATACGAATAAAGAATTATATGTTAATTTTAATTTTAATTTAGAAGCACGAGTGTTCAGGTCTGAAACAGAACGGCTCGTCTTGAAAAAACTTGTTGGTAAGGACGTGTTTACGGAGGCGATTCAGTATTTTACGTTCGTAAACTTTCCCCGGTGTGCTGAGGAGACTGATGGGTGTGTAATTAGAGGCTAGGTTGGGCAGTTTGCCTGGTTTCGAAATTCCTATGACGTCCGCTTCTTTCCATGCTTCCAGGAAGGAGCGGCTGGAGAGAAAAGCGTTGCAAATACCTACTAGGAGGCAGACAAGTGGCGCTGAGAGGGACTTCAGCATCCTGTTGGTAATGCCATCAGGGCCGGGTGCCGATTTCTTTTTGAGGTTTTTGATGGTTTCTGTGACTTTGTCAGCAGTTACATAATCAAAGGGAGGCCCCCCTTTGATTATGTAACTGCTGACAAAATTAAGTAGCATGAACTGTGAAGGAGTTACCATAGAACTCGGTGAAGTGAACTGGAGTACAGATTTTGTTGTTAGAAGAAGAGTGTAGGACCCTATCATGAGATAAGGAAAGATAATGAAATTTACTCTTAAAATAAGAAGGCGAAGATGGATCATTTAATATGGAAAAAAGTACAAGTAATATTCTGGAGTTGCGCCTCTACATTCTAAATTCCTTAAAAACAGTCGCATTAGAATTTATTTTCAACACTGCTGCCAGATAATATAAGTAAATTCATTAAGTACTGTCATCTGATAACTAATCGACCTTTTTCGACCTCTATTCATATTCCTCCTAATCTTTTCGAGACACTGGCAGCGCACGAACAAATCCTCTAGTGATGCGAGTGCTTATAGATAGCGTTAAAAAACCTAAAACGTATACAATTTATAAGGTTTAACGTATGTAACTATCCATATTTGCATTATATAAAAAAAAAAGAAATTTGCCATAAATAGTTTCGGTTCGTTGTCATCAAATCGATCATATAAAAAATTCTTACCAATTTCAAATTCTATTGCAGATTGTGACAGTTATACTAGTTAAAACATTTAAATGCAGTTCGACAAATGTTTTCTTTTTTTAATAAATAATGTTGAATATCTAGTTATATCGACAGTAGTTGAAATAAAAATGAAAACCATCAAATAAATATATGTATATTACACGTGCGGACAAAGAATATGATCAGAAATGGTAAGTTATCGAGTATGTACATACATGGTAATTAAAGCAAAAACAGCGATAATAACGTAATTTCCTTTAATTATAAATAAAGTTATTAAATTAATTAAAACGTTCAAAATTTTTGTTCATTAAGAACGAGTTAGCTATTGGAAAAAAATAGAATGAAAATCAGGTGTTACTTTAACAGAAAATCATTAAAAAGAAATTAATATTCATAAAAGTAAAAGTCTTGAGATTATTGTGACAATATGCAAGTCTCAAGGCGTCTTTAATACGATGACGATATGAAGCACGATGAATTCCCTTACACACGGGGACTACATAAGCATGTGCTTTGAAAATTTGTTACAATTATAAAAAATATTATTTTATTTTAGTGTTTTTCGTAAATGTATGCAAGAAACCTAAATTCGTTACCCGCCGGTGCCAGCTAAAATTTGAATTTCAAGTGGTGACTTACAACGTGCTCGGTAATAAAATAATACATCCTTAGTAAACCTGGTGTTGGCGACACGGAGCAATTTTCTTTTTATTAATTAGTTTGTTGAATAAAGGCGTCTAATTAAATGTTTAATTTTTTCTTTGAACGAAATATAATAGCATAATGAGCTACATAATACGAATAAAGAATTATATGTTAATTTTAATTTTAATTTAGAAGCACGAGTGTTCAGGTCTGAAACAGAACGGCTCGTCATGAAAAAACTTGTTGGTAAGGACGTGTTTACGGAGGCGATTCAGTATTTTACGTTCGTAAACTTTCCCCGGTGTGCTGAGGAGACTGATGGGTGTGTAATTAGAGGCTAGGTTGGGCAGTTTGCCTGGTTTCGAAATTCCTATGACGTCCGCTTCTTTCCATGCTTCCAGGAAGGAGCGGCTGGAGAGAAAAGCGTTGCAAATACCTACTAGGAGGCAGACAAGTGGCGCTGAGAGGGACTTCAGCATCCTGTTGGTAATGCCATCAGGGCCGGGTGCCGATTTCTTTTTGAGGTTTTTGATGGTTTCTGTGACTTTGTCAGCAGTTACATAATGAAAGGGGGGCCTGCAGGTGGTGGTGCAGACCTACGGTCGACCTCCGCTTTGAGGTCAAGGTGAGCGGGATCTATGGGTTCTAAGTTGAAATGTATTATCTATTGTGCGGTAGTGATCGTGTTGTCTAAGGGCCGCGTTGTTCGCTCTAATCAGCTGTCGAATATCACTCAGATGCTTCAGGTGTCGGTTGCTTGACACGCGAAATTTTCGAGAGCATTTTTCGACATCGTGTCTAAGTTTTGGGAGGTCGTAAACTCGAGTTTGACCTGGAGCTTACATCAGTCTACGGTGGTTTTGGTCTGAAGGGCGTCACCTGCGGGTTGGCCTAGCTGTAAAAGGATTGTCTATAGTCCGAGTTAGTTCTGGAATTGTCTCGATGGATGTTATCGACAATCGGACATATTTGAGTAACTGTTTGTCAAGGATATCCGTTCGATATCTGATAGTGAATGAGTAATGGGTTGGAGTCTCGGGCGCGATAACATCGAAGTTTGGTCGGTCCATGAAGCATTAGCATTAAGATAGTTTATAAACCTGACTTATAGCGATAGTTCCAGGAGGAATGCTCACTGTTGAAGTCTCCAGCTATTATGACACCTAGGCAGGTTTAATAATTCTAAAATGTCTGATTCTATAACACGCTTCGTCGGTGGTTGGTATGCCGAACCGATGGTATGTGGCGGATGGCCGGACAGAGCTACTTTACATAGAGAGACTTCTATTTTAATTATGACCAGAGTGCATCGAATAAACCTATGTGCTCAATCGTGGCGTTGAGTTTGTCCTGAGGTCTAGTTGCTTCGCGAAATTTGCGGCTAAGGAAGAAGGACCTTGCGGCTTGGGTTTGGGGGCCTGGAGCGTCGGCAATAGCCGTGGGGCGACAAGTGCCGGAGGCTTTACTCTCGCATTGGGTTTAGCGCAGATGGCGCGGGAGTGCTACCACCTTGCGCGGAAACCTCAGCGACAGGGGCTGGCTCGGCGGCAGTTTGGGGTACTGATGAGGGCACCGAAAATGACGCGGGTTTGTGGGCCGAGAGCGCAACACGATCGGCTGATCCGCACGTCTATGACAACTTTTACCTCCGCGCTGTTTGCGTCGTGGCGCTTTGGAACATCCACGATAGTTCGCTGGGTGTCCCTCTTCGCAGCAATTAACGTAGCTTGGAGACTTTGCCCTCTTGCGTGTGTAGGTACAGTCGGTAGTGCCGTGGTCACCTAGGCACTTGAAGCACCTAGGTCTGGCGTAACAATTTCTGGCAGAGTGACCGATCAGATGGCATCAGTGGCATTGACCAACGATATCCCTGTTGCGAGGGGCTTCTTGTGCCATCCCCGTGAGGTTCCACATTCTACTGACGTTTAAAATTTCTTTGCATTTCGGAGTCTGGTCCAGAATGACAAGTCACAGATCTAAGAAACGCTTTTTGTCAGTCCGGTGGTACATTCTGTGCAATTACTGGACGGGGAGTTTTTGGGTCTTAAGGTCGTCCAAGATGTGAACGGTCTCGAGTTGCTTCGGGAGTCCTTGTACGACCATACGAAGATTACGCTCCTCTTGTAGGGCGCAGGTATGGGAAGAAACTTCCTGATACCGGAGGTGATTAGTCATGCTGCGGAATCCCTCGGTCAAGTTGAAGAACAAACGTATGCCTTGTCCGGTGTTATGCATCTTTGGGCAGTATATTTTATTGGTGTTCAAACAGTTTAACAGGTTGTTCTATCTGGTCTTTTCAGTCACTCATGCTCCCATCGCGGTTGCGTACTGCAGGTTGCCACTGTGTTTGGCATTATAGGTCAGCCGATTGGGACGGGATGTGATTTTTTTGCATTCTACCCTTAGAGGCTTTGAGGATTGCTTCCGCAGGTTCGGCCGCACATAGAATTCTGTTCCCATCTCTGGGTCGGGCTCCGCGGTGCCAGCTCCTTCCATTTGATCGCATCCAGCGTAGAGCAGTTCAAATCGTTGGCGACCGAGCTCTTTCTGATTGGCTTGACTCACTGGCTCTGCGAGGAGATGTTGCATCTTTTCGCGTATTTTATCGTATCTACCACGGGGAGTGCTCCGAGGAATTGTTCGGACTAATTCCAACCACACAGTTTCACCATCGCACATCGCGACAAAACTCGCGATACCATCTATACCATCTGAATGGCTGGCGGTCCACCACTAAGTGATTTAAAAGAAATTTTCTTCCTCGCACAACTTCCTTGTGGAATCAACAACCACCAAAGATTTTTCTGGACCGATACGACTTAAGGACCTTCAAAAAAGAGCATTTTTAAAAGGCTGGCAACGCATCTGCAGTCCCCCTGGTGTTACAGACACAGGTGAGCCGTATGATCGTTTGCCCCCTCTCCTATAAAAAAAAGCTTGGGTCGATATGGCGCATGGCGCACGGTTCTCCTTACGTTTAAGCTTTCGGTATATTAGTGATTTGCTATATTAGAAGGAAATACACTTAAAAATATAAATATTTTTATTATAAAAGGATTAAACTTCAGGCGGAAAGTCTTCGGTCCAAAATAAAAATAAAAACACTATACTTGGTGTCCTCCTTTACCCTTTACCTACGTATTACAAGAATAGGCAGGATGTTAAATCTGTCATCTCTCATCATTAACCTCTTTCATGTAATAAATAAAATTCAACCCAACATGTTGTCGCTGAAATAGTAAGGTTAATCTTGATTGCCTAGCGGACAGCTGTGGAGGACTGGGTGACCTGAGCGATACAATCAACAGTACGTATTCAACAAAGGACTCATTTAAGGCCGCATCACTTGCTCCTTTGTCTTCAGCAAAGAAGCGTCACAGAGACGCGTTGTCAAATACCCACACGGATTGAATTTGACCTTGATTTACTCGACATACTTAATATTTATATACTCATTCACAGCACTTGAAATAGCAATTATCAACTTTATTAGTGCCGGCGGAGATAAAATCCGGTTTGCTCGTGTTTTTCGTATAGGATTAGAGTGACAAACGAGCACACAGTCCACCTGATGGTAAGTGGATGCTGTGGCTCATAGACATCTATATTTAACCTCGATTAAGAATCGAAATGCAGATGCGTTGTCACCCTTGAGGGCTAAGATGGAATGCCTCGATTCCAGTAAAACGAGTCTCCGTTTCTCTACACTCACCATACGAAACACAGCAAAATTAAGCTGACATTTTAGGATGGTATTCTGCGTACTTTAAAATGTACCCCCTAGATACTACGCCTATACAATATCTACATACCATGATTTATATCTACCTATAATTATCCGGTTTTTTAATAAAATTCATGTGACAACCGAAAATACAGTCCACCATGTGGTAAATGGCTACTGAAGTCTATGAACACCTGCAAGTAATCCCAAAGAAATAAGGCTAAAGATGCATTGTCACCTGTAAGGACTAAGATGAAATGCTTCACAGTCTGTAATTATACTGGCTTTCTACACCCTTCATAATGTGCGAGGGTAGTACAGACCTAGATGGACTCGTAGGCAGAAAAGTAGTAATAATAACACCTTATAGGAAAGATGCTCTGACGAATCACTTAAAAGAATCTTACCTCGATTACGGCAAATCCTACCTTGATCGGGAGGGGGCTGTGTCCAGCAGTGGAATTTTCGGTCCGAAGAATGAAGAATAATACTAATAAGAAGAAGGGAGGTGGATGAACGTCTGTGTTTATAGAGAAGACACTGATGCACCTCTTTTTTTCTCTCATATGAATTAAAACTTAAATAGTTTTCAAGAAAATACTTTTACTTTTACGTTATACTTTTGACTTTTTTAATAAATTAACTTTATTAAATATAAAATTTTCAAACAAAACAAGTTTTATATGTGTTGCTAGAGGCAGCATTAGCGTCCTTCATCAGACAAGCTCCATTGTATCGTATTATTTATATAGATAGATAATGCAATTGTCAGATAGTTTACCAAGCGAGAGGATTAAGGAAAATCCTTCCTACAACGGAAGACGCCCGTATCCAGCAGTAGGCTGATAAAAAAAACAGAACCGTTTCTGTAAATTTTCATTCTTTATAATAAAAAAAATATTTTGAATAAACAGCGGCGTAAGGATATTTACTATCACTTGTCATCAAATTGGTGTTGGATGACTTTACCAGTGGAATTTTCGGTCTAAAAATGAACGATAACAGTGAGTATAAGAAGGGAAGAGGAGAAACATCTGCGTTTATAGGGAAGATGGGAAGACCGCTCTCTGATTTAAGATGCACCTGTGTGAAAAATAATCCCGGTGGCTTCTGTGGTGTTGGATGATTTTATTTTACTATTATAAGCCAGAGTTACTACTACTGACTACTTTGACCGTGGTAAGGGAAATGGAAAATTACTCCCACCGGGCATGTTGTTCTGCCCGGTGAGCGGCCAACGCTCCACAGTTAACAACCAACCACAGTAACAGAGCTGTTCTATATATAGTGCAATACTTAGTATCTTTATCTTACGCATTAGCTCACGTAAGTGATAAATTATAACTCATTTTATTTCTTAAATTTAAAATTTAAAAAAAATTATAATTTATTAAAAACACAGTGGAAACTATCAGTTAGATAACACTCTATTGGATTCTTCTCTATTTTTATTACGTTACAAAAATGTTAGGCATAGGCGGAGATGACGTAGTAATATGATGATTATTAAAATTAAAATAAATAATGTTTTTATTTTTATTTTAATAATCATCACTCCGTTTGGTCTCGTTCTGTATCTCAAAATAATGTCATCTGACAGTCTGTACTTCTCATAAAGGGCAGAAATATGCTACTTTTTATGCTGGTTTTCTGTGGGAGCATGATTTTCCTCAAGTCGTGCTAACCCATTCTTGCTATTACCAATTGATACAATACTAATGAAATAAATAAATAGACTGCCTTCTTCGTGAAACGGCCGAAAGTGCAACAGTCACTCACTTGGTCCAGTTTTCGAATCAAGTCGGGTCAAAAATGAGTTATAGGGTTTCTTTATCAAGAAATTTCTCAGCAACAGTCGAGAGTCAATGAGTTGGTGGTGTTCCAACTTTGTGCCTCACGTTGCTGATTCCCGTCCCATCGGACTATGAGACTGAAGTGATAAAGATTGTACCTGTGTTTGCGCGCTAACTCACGTACATTGCCAGCAACAACGGAGACATTAATATAAGGTCTAGAGGACATAAATGATAATAATTAAGAACTTAATGAGAAACGAGGACACGGTCTACTGAAACTGATGACGAAAAATTTGTTTCGTCTGGTGAGTGCAGGTGGCCGGAGGCCCAAATCCCCCCCCCCCACATCAACATGGTAGCGGAATTAAATAATAATAGACTACCCCAGGAGGGTACCAGCACCCCTGGAGAATCCCTCGCTGAGCATCCACGACCATGTTTCTCCACTTCTGAGCATGGGTGCTCAGGCTGCCCCGCGTATTCTGGGGGGGGGGGGCAAAGTTCCGCTCAAGAGTACAACTGCTCGGGGCAAACGGAGCAACAAGACCAAGGCGACCCCTGCCACGCTGTCCGTGAATTTCTGCAATATCAGGGGACTTCACTCTAACCTAAACGCCGTCCACTACCATCTCGAGACGGCGAGGCCGGCTCTACTCTTTCTGACCGAGACGCATGTGTCCTCTCCGGCTGATGTCTCGTATCTCTCCTACCCGGGGTACAAACTGGAACACTCCTTTGTGCCTCGGGCTGGAGTTTGCGTTTACGTCAGAGAGGACATCTGTTCTCGACGCCTCGGCAGACTTGAAGGTTCGGACCTGTCCATCCTTTGGCTACGCGTAGACAGCGACGACCATCCACGCGTCTACGGGTGCCTCTATAGGTCCCATAGCGGTAATGCCGAAACAGACCGACTCTTCGACCACGTCCAAATGGCTGCAGATTCGTTGCTACAGCAGATCCCCTCCGCAGAGATCGTGATCCTCGGCGACTTTAACGCCCATCACGCTGAATGGCTTGGTCACGTTTAACCGATCATGCGGGGAGATCTGTTCATGATTTTGCCTTGGCATATGGTCTGACACAACTGGTTACTTCGCCTACGCGGATTCCAGATGTGGAAGATCATGCACCTTCTCTGTTGGATCTTCTGCTGACCTCTCACCCGGACGGATATCAGATTTCCGTCGACGCCCCTTTAGGCTCCTCGAACCATTGTCTGGTCCGGAGTGTTGTGCCACTCACGCTGAAATCGCGGTTGCATTCTGCAGGCTGCCGCCGTGTTTGGCACTATAGCACATTTGGGATTTGCTTCTCGCCGGATTATCCCAACGTTGTTGCGGATTCTGTTACTGATGTCGTACTTCAGGGTATGGAACTTTTAATTCCTTCCTCTGTGGTGCCCATTGGAGGCAAATATCAGACGTGGTTTAGTCGCTCCTGTAAAATAGCATCATGCTATAAGCAGGAGTGCTACCAAGCCTGGGTTGATGCATCAGCGTCCCGGGATGTAAACACCAGCGCTCTAAAAAAGAAGTATAATTCCGCCTCTAGGTCCTTCAAAAGAGTCATTGCCAAGGCAAAGTCAGAGCACATAGGCAGAATTGGCGAGAAACTAGTTCGCCTTCCTTCTGGAACCCGTGCATTCTGGTCTCTCGCCAAGGCTGTCCAGGGGAATCTCTTCCATCTCTGCACAGGGAGGACGACTCACTGACCCATACTGCAAAGGAGAAAGCCGATCTTCTAGGCTCTTTCTTTGCGTCTAACTCGACTCTCGATGACGGGGGGAGTACGCCGCCGACCATCCCGCGGTGTGAGTGCTCCATGCCGGAAGTGCAGTTCACACAGCGCTCGGTTCGCAAAGCATTCCTCTCCCTGGACATCCACAAGTCGAATGGGCCTGACGGAATCCCCCCAATTGTGCTGAGGACGTGTGCTCCAGAGTTGGCACCGGTTTTAACGCGTCTTTTCCGGTACTCCTACTCCCTAGGCGTAGTCCCAATATCATGGAAGACGGCTTTTGTCCACCCGATCCCTAAAAAAGGCGACCGCTCAGACCCGTCCAACTACCAGCCAATCGCCATCACCTCCTTGTTCTCCAAAACAATGGAGTCCATTGTAAACTGCCAGCTCATGAGGTACCTTGCGGATCACCAGCTGATTAGTGACCGCTAATACGGTTTTCGCCGTGGTCGATCAGCTGGTGATCTTCTGGTCTACCTCACTCATAGATGGGCGGAGGCAGTAGAGTTCAAGGGGGAGGCATTGGCCGTTAGTTTGGACATTGCGAATGCCTTCGATCGGGTTTGGCACAAAGCGCTTCTTTCGAAGCTCCCTTCCTATGGGCTTCAGATGGGCACCAGATTTCTTGCAGATCGGAGCATCAAGGTCGTTGTAGACGGTGCAAGCTCCGATTGCAAGCCTATTAATGCTGGTGTTCCACAGGGCTGCGTGCTATCGCCAACGCTGTTTCTTCTGCATATCAATGATATGTTGCATACCCGTAACATTCATTGCTATGCGGATGACAGCACTGGTGATGCTCTTTACACCGGCCGAGCCAATATTTCTCTGGAAAACGTCTCCGAGTGCCGGGACAAACTTGTGTCTGAAGTCGAGTCTTTGCTGAACAAAGTCTCGGATTGGGGACGACTAAATCTAGTCCAGTTTAACCCCCAGAAGACACAAGTTTGCGCGTTAACCGCTAAAAAGAACCCCTTTGTCGTATGCCGTGTTGCCTCAGCCAGTATCGGAATCCTCGGCGTCGACATATCGAGTGGCGTGCAGTTTCGTGGTCACTTGGAAGGGAAGGCCAAATTGGCCTCTAAAAAGCTTGGCGTGCTCAGCAGAGCGGGACAGTATTTCATGCCGGCACACCGCCTGCAACTTTACAAGGCACAGGTTCGGCTGCACATGGAATACTGTTCCCATCTCTGGGCTGGGGCTCTCCAGTACCAGCTCCTTCCACTTGACCGCATCCAGCGCAGAGCGGCTCGAATCGTCGACGACCGAGTGCTTTCCGATCGGCTCGATTCACTGGCGCTGCGAAGAGATGTTGCATCTCTTTGCGTATTTTATCGCATCTATCACGGGGAGTGCTCTGAGAAATTGTTCGGATTAATCCCAGCCGCCAAATTTCGTGAACGCACTACACGGCAAACGTCTCGATACCATCCACACCATCTGGATGCTTGGCGGTCCACCACTGTACGTTTCACAAGGAGTTTTCTTCCACGTACAACCTCTCTGTGGAATAGTTTACCACCGGCGATTTTTCCGGACCGATATGACCTGGGGACCTTCAAGAAAAGAGCTTACTCCTTTCTAAAGGGCCGGCAACGCACCCGCAATTCTCCTGGTGTTGCGGTTGATCATGGGCGGCGATAGTCACTTAACATCAGGTGAGCCGCATGCTCGTTTGCCCCCTCTTCTATAAAAAAAAATATCTGTCTTGGATTAATAATCAAAATTTAGATCCGTTGTCATCCCTAAGGAATTAAATGGAATGCATCATTGCCAGTAAAAAGGATTTTCGGTTCTCGTCATAAATCATATATAAGACAACAACATTACTATTCAATTATAATAATGTACAATAAATTGGAGAGCCGTGATAGCCGAGATGGTTAGTGCCCGCTATAAATTTCACAGTACGCAAGCAAACCAGATTAGATCCCCGCCGGCACCAGTGAAATTGTTAATTGCAATAAGTACTGATTTACCACGTGCTCGGCGGTGAAGGAAAACATCTTGAGGAAACCTGTATGTCTAAAGAAAAAATATTTCGAAGACATGTGACGTTCGCCAACACGCATTGGGACAGCGTGGCGGACAATTCTTTGCCCTAAAACCCTTGTGGCGGTGGTAGGAAAAGGGGAGATCTCCCGCCGGGCAAGGTGTTCTGCCCGGGCAGCGGCCAACGCTCCATGTGATAATTCGGAGATGTTCTATATATACTGTTTAAGATTTGGAATTTTGATAGCGTGATTTAGGCTTTGAAGTGTTTCGCTTGCGGCGCGATGACAGCGCCGCCACATCCCCTACTCAGACCGGAGGTCGATAGTGTAGCCTCGTTGCCAACGAATGTGCAAGTCCCAGGAGATTGCCTTGTAGTCTGCGGTAAGTCGAGAAAAAGGCAAGTAATCTGCGAGAGTGCCGTGAAGCAGAAGCGAGCAGTAAGGCTCGGAGCCATGCCGAACACTGTATAGCGCAGAGAGTAGCTTGAAGGAACAGGAAGCATTATTATTCCAGTGCTGCGATGAACCTTGTGAAGCTAGATGGCTTGCAGGATATGAAAACTGCAGACGATATCTGCTCGGAAGCGAATGGATTGGGTATTTTATGACGATGATGAAGCTTGAAGTTTCCGAAGATTGTTGGTTGCGTGTTCAAATCACGTCGGGGTCACCACTGTGGCGGTGGAAGGAAAAGGGGAGATCTCCCTCCGGGCAAGGTGTTCTGCCCGGGCAGCGGCCAACACTCTGGGTGATAGTTCGGAGATGTGCTATATATACTGTTTATGATTCGGCATTTTGATAGCGTGATTTAGGCTTCGGTGTGTTTCGCTTGCAGCGCGACGACAGCGCCACCACACCCTCTCAGAAATGAGCGGAAGCTTGCGCCCAGCATTGAGACGTATATAGGCTATAATTTTATCTTTTTTAACCTTTTAAATGAATTTATATCATTTATAATAAGGAAGGAAAAGAAGACATACTATGACTCAACACCATCTTGCATACTCATCACTGTTATAGATGTTACAAAATGAATTAGCTAAGATCCGTGTGATAAAATACAATGATCTGTCTTACCTGGTTTGATAAGCACTTCCGTTCCTCAATTGCGTGCACTATTCTCGTCACCACTAATTTCACCAGCATCCTCTTGTTAAAGAGGGTACATCGTACAGATCTGAAACACGTATCGTATTGTCTATGGTACTGTGTCTATCCTAGAGTAGTGGTGTTGGGAGTAACGGTGCTGGGGTCAGTGATGACAGGGATAGTGCACGTAATTGAGGGAGGGCGGGGATTGCCCTACAAACTAGGTAAGACACATAATTTTATTTTATTACGCAGATCTTAGGTAGTTAATTTTAACATGTTTAATATAATAGATTTCCGCCAAGTAACGCTTGATTCTATTAATGATTCTTCTCTAGACACATCTCATTTTTCTAACTCGTGGTAGATTTAGAGTTCGTAAGAATGTGATAAGGCTTTAAATAAATCTAATCAACACACTGTCTAAACTCCATTGTCGAACACAGATTTCCCTCATAAATTGCCTCATAGGGAGGATTGACTTGCAGATTTTATTTTATTATTTGAAGCTGATAACAATAAAGTAATAAAATATGTATTTTTTCTCTTCATGTGAACCTTTACGAATGGACAGTTCAGCCCATGCTACTTCTGTGGATCTTGGGAATCTAACACCCGTATTCACAAACGTTACTGTGCAGTCTCATAGTGCGCTGGAACGCACAGGGTACAGAAAACGTATTCATAAACAACACTTGAGGGACGAACGACACTATGCGCTCATTATAATGAACGCACAGATAAAGTAGCTCGCTAGCTACTTTACGCTACGCATAGTGCGACAAAGCAACGCAATTATGTCAAACTGTTTACGGGTATAAAGGTGTTTGTTGATTTGTGATACGCTGATTTGTTTTGATTCATTAATTGCGATGGATTACAGCAGCGAAGATGATTTTGATAATTATATCCTGGAGAGAATAAACGTGCAAAGAACGATTAGCACAATAAAAGTGATACGTGACTTTCAAAAGATTTCTTAATAAATATTCTTCTGCCTCTAATAAATGCAGATCTTTTGAAAATGACCAGTAGAAGCCTTCCAGTGCCTTCTATTTACCAGTTACTAGTGGCCTTAAGATTTTATTCACCTGGGAGTTTCCAGGTTTGTAATAATAATTCAGTTAATCTATCTATCAATAGTTTCAAATCCACATTGTCAATAACCCATGGAACAGTTAAATTTATAAATGGACAAATTGCATCCACAACTTTGAACTGTAAGAAAACAACACGTGTTATTATTTGCACGAAATTGACAACGAAACAAACAGAAACATAAAATGTAATACTTGCCATATTTTAGGTGATTTCCCATTCATTATAGGCAAGCAACTCGTATTCAAAATGAAAAAAAATAAAATTGTATAAGTAAACTATATTAGAATTTAAATGACAAAATAATATCTTGGTTGAGTGACGTTTAACTGTCATTCAACTCGACTGAAGTCGCGTCACAACGTTAACCAATCACGGCGCCCCATTCAATGCTATGTGTCCGCACAACAAAGAGTCCACTAAGTATTGTTTATGAAATGAACGGCCTGCCATGACGAACGCAGTGAGAAATATCTTACTTAGCATAGTGTTGCTGCCATACTTATGTAAGTATCGTTCGTGAATACGGGTGTAAGTAGTGTTAACATCGCATTTTTACTTCTAAATAATTTTTTACATGGAAAGTTAAATAGAAATTATTACAATAGTGTTTTTAAAATATTTATATCAACCATTATAGTTAGCTGCAAATAATTATCAACTTTCAAAATAATATTGCACTTTGATAATAATTCTATTATTTAATTATAACACTGAAATGAGCTTAATGACTCATAAAGTTGACAGGGTAAAATACAGATTGCCATTACGATCGTTACAAATGTAGAATCGCTTGGTAGAAAATGAAACTAGTTGCCAGATACTTTCATTTGATTTTTGATATAAATTGTAATCAGTATACGTTTTAGTTCGATATTATTAATATTGTTCTGGATCTTCATTCAAGTAGTTTTTAGATTAATGACATGTTATACATTCAAATATCTATAGCTTTAACGAATCCTTTTAAACTCAGATGATACCCATTTTAATATTTGTATGATAGCTTATTAAGTTGCCCTTTGATCTACATATTTTTTTTATTTAACAGTATTCTCTTCTCCGTGCCACCACAGGCATTAACACTGACTTCAAATTGTTTGAACATTTTTATGACTCACTTTTAAGGTTTTAAATACAAGAATGGGGCTATATCAATATCGATATAATCGATATATCGGTACAACATTTTTTCTGCCTACGCGTTTGGCATCACACCCTCTTATATTCTAATCCATCCGTCTAATGTAAATGGATTAATTAATGTGTTCCGATCTAAAATTTATAGAGACGTAATATAATAACAGGCCGTTAGAAATTACATCTGATTACATCTTTCTCCTCAGAGATGACAAAGTATCTGTGGCCTGCTGTTTGAAGTTAGTTGCGGGTGTCCATGGGATGTAGTAGAACTACTACATGTAGCATCATATGCTCTGGAAGTTCGTCTATCTCTTCAGAAATGAATTAAAAAAGTTACTTTAAAAATTGTTAACGATTTCCCATTGGATTAATCATATTTTAAACACAAAAACTAATTTTTATAACGTTGCTTCGATAAATTAATTAAGTTTAATATCATTATCATTATCGTATTACAATATTATTATAGCAGAGCCAAATACGCAATAACCGATCGCAAAATCTTTCATTATTTACTTTTACGAACCACTCCAGCTGAGCTTAAGTGCTACGTTCGTATTTATTATATCAGCTTATTAATCGAAATAAAATAATCCTCTGTAATCTGTATAACAACTCCATCGCATCCATTAACTATTTAAAACTATTTTATATTTAAATTTAAGTTTTATTCATCTCTTTTTTTACCATAGCTTTTTTTTGAATAACGATGGTATACCAACACAGTCCATCCGATGGTAAGTGGATGTTGTGGCTCATAGATATCTACACTTATTAATGAAGATTATGTTGCGCCACAGATTATTAAATATGTTGTTGCTTAAGCTATGCATGTTCGCATGCATGGCTATGTCAGTCACTCTGGTTTTACTGCAGATATCCTCATTTCTGAGTCTATCACGCAGAGAAACTCCAAGCATAGCCCTCTTCATAGCTCGCTGATCGACCTTGAGGGTCCTCATACGGCCAGCAGTGAAGGACCACGTCTCAGATCCATAAGTCATCACTGGCAACACGCACTGGTTGTACACTTTAGTTTTCAGAGATTGAGGTATACCTGACGAGAAGATGTGTCGTAATTTCCCGAACGCTGCCTAGCCGATTGAATCCGTCGATTGACCTCTTGGTCGAAGCTGGACATACCTAGTCGGACTATTTGTCCCAGGTAAACGTACTCGTCAAGAACTTCGAGCATAGTGCTCCCAACAACTACCGGCATAGGTTTGACATGGACATTAAACATGATCTTAGTTTTGTCCAAGTTCATCTTAAGAGCTATCCGTTGGGAGACACCATTGAGGTCGTAGTGCTAAGGTCTTCCAGCGATTCTGCCATAAGGACTATATCGTCGGCAAATCGAAGGTGAGTGATGTACTCGCCATTGATGTTAATACCGTATCCTTTCCAGTCCAGTAGCTTGAAAACGTCTTCAAACGCAGCGGTAAAGACTTCCCGTGAATGTCGTAAGAGGCGGCAGAGGGAGACAGGCAGGAGATGGGCAGCAGCATCTTCCTGATAACAACAGTGATATAATAAAAAAACTGCGGATGCCAACCCGCTCGCCAAGCGTGGCAACTACGGCAAATATCCCCCCATGAATAAAGACGCAAAAAAACAGTCCCCAGTCCCCGGCGGCCCCGCTATTCCTGGCTACGGTGGCGACAATGGTAACGGCGGGGCAGGGGGTGCTAAGAATCTCCGGAGGAGGTTCGGTTGCCACCTACGACGACTCCACCTGGCAACATATAACGCACGCACCCTGAGGACTGACGAGAAGATACTGGAGCTGGAAGAAGTGGTAGACAAGTTGCGGTGGCGGATTATTGGATTATCCGAGGTCCGAAAAGAGGGGAAGGACACGGTAATCCTCGAGTCCGGCAACTTGTTCTATCACCGGGAGGGCGACCATCTGTCCCAAGGAGGTATCGGATTTATCATCCACAAGTCTCTCGTCTACAACGTTGTAAAGATTGGAAGTGTGTCGAAGAAGGACACGTTCCTGATACTCAGAATCACCAAACGGCATTCGCTGAAGGTTATACAGGTTTACGCACCAACCTCGGCACATCCCGATGAGAAGGTGGAGGAAATGTATGAGTATATTTACAGAGCCATGCATTCCTCCAAAACCCATTACTCGGTGTTGATGGGAGACTTTAACGCAAAACAAGAGAAAACGGTGAGATGAAGTTAGGGAAATTTGGAGTAGGGCAACGGAACCCAAGCGGCCAGCAGCTGGCCGACTTTATGGAGAAAGAGGGACTCTTTATGATGAACTCTTTCTTTCAGAAGCGGCCCCACAGGAAGTGGACCTGGTCAAGCCCCGACGGTTCGACAAAAATGAGATTGACTTCATTATGACGACCAGTCGCAAACTGTTCAGTGATGTCTCAGTGATCACAAGGGTGAAAACTAGCAGCGATCACCGAATGGTTAGAGGCACACTGAACCTAAATGTTAAGTTGGAGAGGTCTCGTCTAACGAAGTCAACGCTCCGTCCCCCTCGTGCTCTGATCCAGAATCCCGAAACCTTTCAGCTCGAGTTACGTAACCGCTTTCAGTGCCTAGAAGATTGCAATGCAGTGGACGATAATAATGACAAGATCGTGGAAACTGTTCATGCGGTCGGAGCTAAGTTCTGCAAGACCCGCCGCAGAGGAACACAAAAACTCTCCGATCACACTCTTAATCTCATGGCTGTTAGACGGGAGATAAGGCTGCAATCGTCAACAGATTTGACAGCATACAGGCAACTGAACAGACAGATCTCCAAATGCATGCGGCGAGACTTACGCAACTTTAATACTGCTCGTATTAAAGAAGCGATCGAGCGAAACCAGGGCTCCAAAGTCTATGCCAGAGATCTGTCTGCCAGAAAGAGCCAACTGTCAAAGCTGAAGACTGAATGTGGCAGCATCGTTTCCGGGACACCTGAGATTTTGAGTGAGATTGAGAGGTTCTATGGGCAGCTGTACACATCATCGTTGGAGCCACACCCAAGTGTGAGTAACGATCCAAGAGCAAGTCTTATCCGACACTATTCCGATGATATCCTGGACGTCAGTCTGAGCGAGATTAGAATGGCTCTCCATCACCTTAAAAACGGCAGGGCCCCAGGCGAGAATGGAACTACAGAGGAGCTTCTGAAAGCGGGTGGAACACCGGTACTTGAAGTTCTTCAAAAGCTCTTCAATTCCGTCCTCCGTGGTGGCACTACTCCGTAGGCGTGGAGCAGAAGTGTGGTGGTCTTGTTCTTTAAGAAAGGAGACAACGCTCACTTGAAGAACTACAGACCGATTTCCCTTCTGAGCCGCTTCTACGTGCTGTTTTCGAGAGTCATTACGAATCGTCTCGCACGTAGACTCGACGACTTCCAGCCTCCAGAACAAGCCGGTTTCCGAAAAGGCTTCATTACCATAGACAACAAACATACCCTGCGGCAGATTGTACAGAAGACCGAAGAGTACAATCTGCCACTTTGCCTGGCGTATGTGGACTATGAGAAAGCCTTTGATTCCGTCGAAATTGGGCGGTGCTACAGTCCCTTCAGCGGTGCCAAGTTGACTGTCGGTATATCTTAGTGCTAAAATGTTTGTACAGTAGGGCTACGATGGCTATCGAAGTACAGAACCAGAGTTCGAAACCTATCCAACTGCAGAGAGGTGTAAGATAAGGTGACGTTATAAAATTTATATAAAATTATAATTATTATAAAATTATGAACAACATGATCTTTGTTTTGTCCATGTCCATCTTAAGACTACGGCGCTCACGCGGCCACTTCTCGTGATATACGGAGACATGCTCGCAGATGATAACGAGACTGACTTATTTGCTGATAGCTTGGGGCAACTGTGTAATAAATCCCTTCTAGTTTTGACATCCAATTTTGACATATTGTAATATATTCTATTAATCTTATCTTATGTAATCAATCTGAAAATGACATTTTGCTTAATTTATTTGACATGTAATCTATTTGACTTTTAATCTATTTGGCATGTATTTTTGTGTATTTATTTCATTTATTGGACATGTATTCTTTAATTTGTTTGGCTTTTTGACATGTATCTTATATTATTACTATTATTTAAAACTGTAATTTGTAAATTAGCATGGTGACTGAGTTTTGGACATACTGTAAGCCAGCATGTACACTGTTTTTAAAATATAAATAAATAAATAAGACCTATCCATTGGGAGATACTATTGAGGTCATTGAGGTCGTTTTCACCCTTGCGATCACTGAGACATCATTGAAAAGTTGGAGTCTGGTCATCATAATGAAGTCAATCTCATTTTTTGTCGAACCTTCGGGGCTCGACCAAATCCACTTTCTGTGGGACCGCTTCTGGAAGGAAGAGTTCATAATAAGGAGTCCCTTTTTCTCCATGAAGTCGGCCAGCTGCTGGCCTCCTGGGTTCCGTTGCCCTATCCCAAGTTTCCTCTCACCACTCACCGTTCTTCCTTGTGCCTAGTTTTGCGTGAAGTCTCCCATTAACACCATATAGTGAATTTTGGAGGAACACATGGCTCTACAAACATCCTCATACATTTCTGACGTTGGTACGTATAACGCTATGACCTTCAGCAAACGTACGGTACGCAACCCTAGTCGACACACTCCCAATCTTTACAACGTTGTTAACGAGAGACTTCTGGACGATAAATCCAACACTTCCTTGGGACAGATGGTCGCCCTCCTTATTGATAGAACAAGTTTCCGGATTCGACAATCACCGCGTCCTTCCCCCCTCTTCTAACCTCGGATAATCCTATAATATTCCAGAACAACTTGTCTATCTCCTCTTCTTTCAGCTCCAGGATCTTCTCATCAGTCCTCAGGGTGCGTGCGTTATATGTTGCCAGGTCGTCGAGTCGTCGTAGATGGCAACCGAACCTCCACCAGAGATTCTAGCACCCCCTTGCCCGCCGTTATAATGGTCGCCACCGTAGGCAGGAATAGCAGGGCCGTCGGGGACTGGGGGTCGTTTATTTACGTCGTTTTACATGATTGGGTATATTGCCATAGTTGCCACGCTTGGCATGCGGGTTGGCAACCGCAGTTTTGGTTGTACATTTGCTGCTATCAGGAAGATGCTGCTGCCCATCTCCTGCCTGTTTCCCACTGTCGCCTTTTACGACACCCACGGGAAGATATGGGGTAGTCGATATTTTAACCGCCATTATACCGCACCCCCTATGTATATATATATATATATATATATATATATATATATATATATATATATATATACATATATATATATATATATATATATATATATATATATGTATATATAATAGGTGTTGTCGTGCCTCCTATATTACCCCTATATATATTTTAAATTTTATTGAAGACCGATAAGTATCGTAACCTAAAGAAGCGAAAGCGAAGAGTGGGGAAAGTAGTTGAGAAACTTGGCAACTTTGTCAATTGAAAATAAAAGAGTTTACCGATAGAAAAGTAAAATTTTATTCGGAAAAGTGTACTTAATTAAAATAAATGATTGTATTTAAAACTAATTTTTTATTTTATTTTTACACATTTTTCGATTAGTAAGTAGAGCGGGGGCGCCCGTAGAAATCTCTCCCAGGGTGCCGGCTATATTAAAACTGGTACGGGCTACAGCCATAATATAGCCGCAGTATGGATTTACTACGTAAAGGCTCGAGCTGCTGTTCTCTAGCTGCTGTGCTGTGCAGAACGAATGGGTTGGTTCAACCGGTAAAGCTAATGAGAAAAGGCATGCAATGCTGGTAAAGATAATACAACCCGAAATGACATTTGCTGCCCGCAGAATATGAATTCATGTAAAGGGCAATGTCAAGGTTGCCAACCACTATGTCGGATGATTATTAGAATAAAATATAATAAATCGGGAAATATGAACGCTTGTTGCGTTTCTTAGCTAAACAGCGTTTAAGTGTGTTAAGATACAACTCTTTTATCACCCGTGGAGACAAGTCGCGGATACAGTTTCTTTAAGCACTTCGCGCCTACGCACAAATGGCACAAATATGTACTCGTAGGTCAACTCTCAGAGAATCGTACTGCGCCACTTCCTCATCTTCATTGTTATTGAAAACATAAACTTATTTATATTATTATTCATTTCCTGCGCTGGCTAGTAAAAGTCCACTCTATTGTCATTTTTGATTAATATTTAAATAAATACATACAGAAATAAAATCATAATCATGAAGTTATTGGTTATTTTTTCAAAATACCTCATTATAGACTAGAGATTTCTCTTACATTGTGTGCCGTTTACTAACAAAAAATGTTGTTGAACAAATACACAGACCCGGAACAACAAGTAATTGGTGAGCCATACTTATACTCGTTATGTACCTGCTTGCACCTGTTTGTTCTGCCTGCAGCGCTACAGTTCAATTTATTACTATTGTTGAGTCAGAAAATGCCCTATTAAGATTACTGTGACAACTTTTTGCGTTTTGTTTCTTAACAGGTCGGTGTGTAAAATATTTTAATTGAAAAAACTTAACATTTGATCAAAAATATTTTTTCCAAAAATTTTACTTGAAGTGGTAGAGCCACGCTGCAACCACGTTATGGTTGTAGCGCGAATAGGTCGGCTCGACCGGAGAAGGACCACGCTCTTACAGAATATCAGCGTAAAACAATAGCTTAATGATGCTGTGTTTCGTATGGTGAGTGAAAAGAACCGGAGAGCCTTTTTACCGAAAACGACGCATTACATCGTAGTCCTCAGGGTTGATAACACATTTGTATTTTGATTATTAATGAAAAATAATATGTATATATATAAATATGTAGATTTCTATGAGCTACGGCATTCACTTACCATCAGATTGACTTTGAGCTCGTTTGTCACATCCATTCTATAAAAAGAAGTGTTGGAAGTACAGAAATATGTCTAAAATTGGCGAGGTCCAATATACTACCAGAATTACTTTACTATGATTCATTAATCATCATTCAGATCAATCAGGAATCAGATTCTATACTCGTATTAAAATAATAGCTAGTTGAGATGCGTTGGTATCTCAGGTAGCTATTATTTTTGACACATTTACGGATACATTATTTTTGTAACCAAAACAAACACATCTTAAAAATGGACGAGATAAGTGATTATTTTACAACTGTTATAATTTTAAGTAATTTAAAAGTTTGCGGAATAATCATGAATTTTGTCAGGAAATCTTGTTTTTGGATCTCGTAAAACTTACATAGTTACGCTTAGTGCACCCGAGGCAGTCAGTTCTCCGCTAGAAGTAATAGTGTTCTGTGAGTAAGTTTCTTTGCATGAGTACACCGATTTGCGGGTTGACGTGTAAAGTGTTTCCAAATCTCTAGATAGTATAAAACAAAGTCGCTTCCCGCTGTCTTTTAAACTACGCTACAGTTTTTTATGTGGTTTTCATCAATAGACAGAATAATTTAAGAAGAAATGTATAATACATGCGTATGTTGTCGAGATCCAATAATCATCTGTGCGAAGCCGGGGCTGATAGCTAGTACTAATAGTAATTATTATCCAAATTAAATTAGGATAAAGAGAGTTAAAATTCGATGGATTCTTAACGCATACTAACACAGTACACAGCAGATACTGCATCTTTAATCGACTTCAAAAAAGGAGGAGGTACTCAATTCGACTGTATTTTTTAATGTATGTTCCTCAGAACATTTTTCTAGGTAAACCATTTTTAAGGGTTCTTTGATTTGAAAGCTGATACTTCTTATGTGGTCCCATATAAATTTGATTAAGATCTGACTAGATTACTTTTTGAGTTATCCTTAATAATGGGTATTTAATTGACTTCGACTACATTGATGATGTTCTCATTTTATTTATATTGAAGCCGGTTGTACAAGATTTTTGATTTTACCACTTGTTAACGGATGTGTTTGCGAGTGTGTGTATTAGTGTATGTACGGTAATGCTTGATAATACATATATGGTATATATTTTGAAATATCAACTAATGTTCAACGACTCTAAAAAGGAATTAATAAAAAAGAACGAAAGTAAAATTAATAAACGCTGACGCTAACCGTAGACTACGTTCAACTGTAACAAATACTAAAGAAAACAAAACTTAGAATGAAACTGCAAACTTTGCAGACAACTACAGTTAAGAAACTACTGAAAACTTATTTTAATTAATGCCAGAGATTTTTTATACAGAAACGTTTAAGATCCAATTTAATTTGACTTGAGTGGTTATGAAGTTATGCAGACTGTTATTAGTGAACTAAAATACCAATACGCGAACTTTTAGAATAACAGACGATAAGTTTATTTTAAGCTTGAGCGGGTTTTAAAAGAAACCAGCATTATTAAATATGCGTACTGCTGAGGTCAATATAAAGTTATGTAATTTAAAAAAAAATGTTTACAAACCAAACTAATTAATAGAATCATTTGATAGTTTTTTGATAGAACTCTAAAAATTAATACTATAAATATACATTTATTAATGCTAATATTTCTTTTTTATAGATAAATTAAGCATATACGTAAATACTTATTGGCATTTGAAGCGAAAATACTCAAAGACTCAAAGAGCCATTGTTTAGTGTTTTCTTACTTTATTCATTTTGTATACCGTAACCATTAAATACCACTGACTCTGCATAACACAACTTTGGCAATATGAGGCATTGACCTCCTCCATATATTGCCTCATATCGTCAAAGTTGTCACGCTTAGAGATTGGCAACAACAGATTTTTATTTTTAGTTTACATTACGATGACGCTGTTGCCCATCTCCTAATTTGTTTCCCTCTGCCGCCTCTAACGACACCCACTGCATGATATATGTATGAATTTAGTATGAAGAAATTAAAAATGAAAACCAAAAAACTTTCACTACTATCAAATATAACTGTTATTTGTGACGTTAGAAGAGAAAACAGGAAAAATTGAAACAGTGTGGTTATTATAGCAAATATCCTTCCTATGAAACAATCTATGGAAGTCTATATTTAGCATCAGACTATTTTATCAGGTCAAAATCAATGAAACTCTTGAGATCAAACTAGTTTGTGAGTTTCCTGCCACTTCTTCACATAAGGTTTTCCACGGTTGGGGCTTGTTGAAGCAGTGGCGTTGCTTCGGACTTACAAAAAATGCTTGGTAAATGCCAATTTTGATTTTGACTGTGATGAAAAAACTGTGACTAGTCGGGTTAGGATTACGCTCTAATCCTAACCCGACTAGTCGCAGCTTTTACTTTAGTCGTTATTAGAAAGACTGCTGCCATGTTCTAGTTTGTTTCCTTAAGTTGCCTCTTATGGCACCCGGGGGGACGATATGGGATAGTGAATTTTCTTACTTCGCCACTACACGGAAACTCGGTTAATGGAACACGGGTTGTTCATTTTTAGTTTAAATACCACAGGCTTTTAGATAGAAAATATAAATATAAATATCTTGTATTAGAAATCCGACTTCGTTCCGGACAAATTCCGTGCAACACGTTTGCTTTCATGATGCAAAATAAACAATCTCCAAATTACGAAACATCGAACACAATAGAAGATACACGACAGTAGTTAGCAAAAAGTTCCAAAAACGATCACAAGACATTTCGTCGCTAAAACTTACATTAAAATGAGCGGAGGTTAATCTACTCCTAATTCTCACATTTTGACATTATCAGTATGACTAGATTAACACCTATTATGCTCTGCTGCCCAGCTTGCAGTTTGAAGAATGGCTCTGGGGAGATCGTAGGTCATGTTGATCCCCATTATAAGTCTCAGCAATTCTTCCTTCACGTGGTTGCCGCCTATTATTTCGTCTGTTTTAATAGAAAACAGACAGAACAGAAACACTCAGACGATCCTCATTTTCTTTTATCCCACCCCCTATTTTCTATCCTAACCCAAGGTGTTAAGCGTACTGTGTCGATAGATGCGTAGCTGAGGAGGAGTACAGTCACAAAAGGTGCCTACTCGAGACCGGAGTTCGGAGTTCGGGTAGTATTGTAGCCCTTCGCTCAGCATGCGGGCCTCTGCCGGGGGTGACCGAATATTTTCCTAGCTAATCATGTGACCAAAATAGATGAATATCGACATTTTGAAAAATTAAATTCTTTAATGGAACTGCATGTAGATCTAGAAGAGGCTCTTTTAGCCTCATCAACACCCTGCAACACAAGGTCCCAACCAGGCGTTAAGTGGAGTGGAGAGCACGTCTGCAGCTGAACCACAATCGAAAACGAACCAGAGAAGGGACAATAAAAAGTTTACTAGGCCTTACAAGCTTAGTGGGTAGCACGGAAGATGTACAGGAGGCTGATAGCAGCTGAGATAGGAGCAGAAGCCCTGGTACGAGATTCCTTTGCCAAAACCTCCCCCGGTTCCTAAGGCGAAAAAACGCAGTTGGTTCGAAGACAATTTTCCCAAAGACCAGCCCAAGAAATCTGTAAAGCTCGCAACGGAGGAAAAGAAGCTCAGCTTTAGTGCCGTAGCTGACTCCTATGAGCGTGGAGCAGATGCGGCTGGTCCACTGGGCACTAACGCAGACTAGCACTAAGACAGCCTGTGGGGCGCAGCCAGGAGTGGGATAAAATTTTTCGGGTTTCACTCACAAGCCAAGTTGGATTCTGGTAACGTACCTGAATAAGGCAAGCCAGGAGCGGATTGTGGGTAAAGTCAAAAAACTGAATACCTGATCGGAGGCAGAGCTCTCAATATACCTGAAGGTGATCTGCCTAAGCCACAACTGGGTATTACATATCTGCCCCGCACCTAAGGTGACTCTCCAGAAGAGGCGGCTATGCTGACGAGGGCACAAAAAGAAGGTCTCCATATCGAGCTCTGGAAAACCCTCCACCGTAGGGATGAGGAGAATGGGTTCCTAGTAACCTTTTCTATGGACGACCCTTTCGAGGACGACCCTTTCGAGGACGAGGCTTTCCGTTCGGCACGCGGCAGGGTCGTCCTTGGTTTTAAGATTAAGAGATTTTTTCTAAATCAGAGGCGGCTCTGACGCGGTAGTGGAGCCTGAACTGCCCCAACTTTAGTCCTTCCAGGTCTCTACCTCGAGGGATGAGACGTCATCAGCAAGAGTAACTGATATCCAAGGCGCTTATCTCACCTCGGGTCGAAAGCCTCCGCTGGTGTCGGCCAAGGTTAAGGGAAAGGCAGGTGGGAGGGGCAGAAGGAAAGGTGTGGTGTGGGTCAACAGCGCCGGTAAAGTACGTCTTCGTCCTCAGCAGGCGAATATGTCCCCGGTCTCACACTCCTATAAATGCCTAACCAAAAGGGTTAAGACGAGGGTCCTCCAGGCAAATCTTCACCATGCAGCAGCTGCTTCTGCCATGGTGGAGGTTTGCTTTGGAGAGGAAAACTTTGACCTCGTCGTCATACAAGAGCATTGGGTGGCTAACGTAAAATTTTGGGATTGTCGGCTGCTGGTAAGATCGGAGATCATTCATTCATTTAAGATCGAGAACATTCATACGGTATATATGGATTGACTGTGTTCGTTAGCACTACTCTCTAGCTAGTATTTATAGTCTATAAGTTATAGCTACGCGTAATTGGTGGACAATTGGAGGTACACATACCGACTTGTCAGTGAAGTCACAAGGCTCTAACTAAAAACCAGCGCTACTTTCATTTGATTTTTGATATAAATTGTAATCAGTATACGTTTTAGTTCGATATTATTAATATTGTTCTGGATCTTCATTCAAGTAGTTTTTAGATTAATGACATGTTATACATTCAAATATCTATAGCTTTAACGAATCCTTTTAAACTCAGATGATACCCATTTTAATATTTGTATGATAGCTTATTAAGTTGCCCTTTGATCTACATATTTTTTTTATTTAACAGTATTCTCTTCTCCGTGCCACCACAGGCATTAACACTGACTTCAAATTGTTTGAACATTTTTATGACTCACTTTTAAGGTTTTAAATACAAGAATGGGGCTATATCAATATCGATATAATCGATATATCGGTACAACATTTTTTCTGCCTACGCGTTTGGCATCACACCCTCTTATATTCTAATCCATCCGTCTAATGTAAATGGATTAATTAATGTGTTCCGATCTAAAATTTATAGAGACGTAATATAATAACAGGCCGTTAGAAATTACATCTGATTACATCTTTCTCCTCAGAGATGACAAAGTATCTGTGGCCTGCTGTTTGAAGTTAGTTGCGGGTGTCCATGGGATGTAGTAGAACTACTACATGTAGCATCATATGCTCTGGAAGTTCGTCTATCTCTTCAGAAATGAATTAAAAAAGTTACTTTAAAAATTGTTAACGATTTCCCATTGGATTAATCATATTTTAAACACAAAAACTAATTTTTATAACGTTGCTTCGATAAATTAATTAAGTTTAATATCATTATCATTATCGTATTACAATATTATTATAGCAGAGCCAAATACGCAATAACCGATCGCAAAATCTTTCATTATTTACTTTTACGAACCACTCCAGCTGAGCTTAAGTGCTACGTTCGTATTTATTATATCAGCTTATTAATCGAAATAAAATAATCCTCTGTAATCTGTATAACAACTCCATCGCATCCATTAACTATTTAAAACTATTTTATATTTAAATTTAAGTTTTATTCATCTCTTTTTTTACCATAGCTTTTTTTTGAATAACGATGGTATACCAACACAGTCCATCCGATGGTAAGTGGATGTTGTGGCTCATAGATATCTACACTTATTAATGAAGATTATGTTGCGCCACAGATTATTAAATATGTTGTTGCTTAAGCTATGCATGTTCGCATGCATGGCTATGTCAGTCACTCTGGTTTTACTGCAGATATCCTCATTTCTGAGTCTATCACGCAGAGAAACTCCAAGCATAGCCCTCTTCATAGCTCGCTGATCGACCTTGAGGGTCCTCATACGGCCAGCAGTGAAGGACCACGTCTCAGATCCATAAGTCATCACTGGCAACACGCACTGGTTGTACACTTTAGTTTTCAGAGATTGAGGTATACCTGACGAGAAGATGTGTCGTAATTTCCCGAACGCTGCCTAGCCGATTGAATCCGTCGATTGACCTCTTGGTCGAAGCTGGACATACCTAGTCGGACTATTTGTCCCAGGTAAACGTACTCGTCAAGAACTTCGAGCATAGTGCTCCCAACAACTACCGGCATAGGTTTGACATGGACATTAAACATGATCTTAGTTTTGTCCAAGTTCATCTTAAGAGCTATCCGTTGGGAGACACCATTGAGGTCGTAGTGCTAAGGTCTTCCAGCGATTCTGCCATAAGGACTATATCGTCGGCAAATCGAAGGTGAGTGATGTACTCGCCATTGATGTTAATACCGTATCCTTTCCAGTCCAGTAGCTTGAAAACGTCTTCAAACGCAGCGGTAAAGACTTCCCGTGAATGTCGTAAGAGGCGGCAGAGGGAGACAGGCAGGAGATGGGCAGCAGCATCTTCCTGATAACAACAGTGATATAATAAAAAAACTGCGGATGCCAACCCGCTCGCCAAGCGTGGCAACTACGGCAAATATCCCCCCATGAATAAAGACGCAAAAAAACAGTCCCCAGTCCCCGGCGGCCCCGCTATTCCTGGCTACGGTGGCGACAATGGTAACGGCGGGGCAGGGGGTGCTAAGAATCTCCGGAGGAGGTTCGGTTGCCACCTACGACGACTCCACCTGGCAACATATAACGCACGCACCCTGAGGACTGACGAGAAGATACTGGAGCTGGAAGAAGTGGTAGACAAGTTGCGGTGGCGGATTATTGGATTATCCGAGGTCCGAAGAGAGGGGAAGGACACGGTAATCCTCGAGTCCGGCAACTTGTTCTATCACCGGGAGGGCGACCATCTGTCCCAAGGAGGTATCGGATTTATCATCCACAAGTCTCTCGTCTACAACGTTGTAAAGATTGGAAGTGTGTCGAAGAAGGACACGTTCCTGATACTCAGAGTCACCAAACGGCATTCGCTGAAGGTTATACAGGTTTACGCACCAACCTCGGCACATCCCGATGAGAAGGTGGAGGAAATGTATGAGTATATTTACAGAGCCATGCATTCCTCCAAAACCCATTACTCGGTGTTGATGGGAGACTTTAACGCAAAACAAGAGAAAACGGTGAGATGAAGTTAGGGAAATTTGGAGTAGGGCAACGGAACCCAAGCGGCCAGCAGCTGGCCGACTTTATGGAGAAAGAGGGACTCTTTATGATGAACTCTTTCTTTCAGAAGCGGCCCCACAGGAAGTGGACCTGGTCAAGCCCCGACGGTTCGACAAAAATGAGATTGACTTCATTATGACGACCAGTCGCAAACTGTTCAGTGATGTCTCAGTGATCACAAGGGTGAAAACTAGCAGCGATCACCGAATGGTTAGAGGCACACTGAACCTAAATGTTAAGTTGGAGAGGTCTCGTCTAACGAAGTCAACGCTCCGTCCCCCTCGTGCTCTGATCCAGAATCCCGAAACCTTTCAGCTCGAGTTACGTAACCGCTTTCAGTGCCTAGAAGATTGCAATGCAGTGGACGATAATAATGACAAGATCGTGGAAACTGTTCATGCGGTCGGAGCTAAGTTCTGCAAGACCCGCCGCAGAGGAACACAAAAACTCTCCGATCACACTCTTAATCTCATGGCTGTTAGACGGGAGATAAGGCTGCAATCGTCAACAGATTTGACAGCATACAGGCAACTGAACAGACAGATCTCCAAATGCATGCGGCGAGACTTACGCAACTTTAATACTGCTCGTATTAAAGAAGCGATCGAGCGAAACCAGGGCTCCAAAGTCTATGCCAGAGATCTGTCTGCCAGAAAGAGCCAACTGTCAAAGCTGAAGACTGAATGTGGCAGCATCGTTTCCGGGACACCTGAGATTTTGAGTGAGATTGAGAGGTTCTATGGGCAGCTGTACACATCATCGTTGGAGCCACACCCAAGTGTGAGTAACGATCCAAGAGCAAGTCTTATCCGACACTATTCCGATGATATCCTGGACGTCAGTCTGAGCGAGATTAGAATGGCTCTCCATCACCTTAAAAACGGCAGGGCCCCAGGCGAGAATGGAACTACAGAGGAGCTTCTGAAAGCGGGTGGAACACCGGTACTTGAAGTTCTTCAAAAGCTCTTCAATTCCGTCCTCCGTGGTGGCACTACTCCGTAGGCGTGGAGCAGAAGTGTGGTGGTCTTGTTCTTTAAGAAAGGAGACAACGCTCACTTGAAGAACTACAGACCGATTTCCCTTCTGAGCCGCTTCTACGTGCTGTTTTCGAGAGTCATTACGAATCGTCTCGCACGTAGACTCGACGACTTCCAGCCTCCAGAACAAGCCGGTTTCCGAAAAGGCTTCATTACCATAGACAACAAACATACCCTGCGGCAGATTGTACAGAAGACCGAAGAGTACAATCTGCCACTTTGCCTGGCGTATGTGGACTATGAGAAAGCCTTTGATTCCGTCGAAATTGGGCGGTGCTACAGTCCCTTCAGCGGTGCCAAGTTGACTGTCGGTATATCTTAGTGCTAAAATGTTTGTACAGTAGGGCTACGATGGCTATCGAAGTACAGAACCAGAGTTCGAAACCTATCCAACTGCAGAGAGGTGTAAGATAAGGTGACGTTATAAAATTTATATAAAATTATAATTATTATAAAATTATGAACAACATGATCTTTGTTTTGTCCATGTCCATCTTAAGACTACGGCGCTCACGCGGCCACTTCTCGTGATATACGGAGACATGCTCGCAGATGATAACGAGACTGACTTATTTGCTGATAGCTTGGGGCAACTGTGTAATAAATCCCTTCTAGTTTTGACATCCAATTTTGACATATTGTAATATATTCTATTAATCTTATCTTATGTAATCAATCTGAAAATGACATTTTGCTTAATTTATTTGACATGTAATCTATTTGACTTTTAATCTATTTGGCATGTATTTTTGTGTATTTATTTCATTTATTGGACATGTATTCTTTAATTTGTTTGGCTTTTTGACATGTATCTTATATTATTACTATTATTTAAAACTGTAATTTGTAAATTAGCATGGTGACTGAGTTTTGGACATACTGTAAGCCAGCATGTACACTGTTTTTAAAATATAAATAAATAAATAAGACCTATCCATTGGGAGATACTATTGAGGTCATTGAGGTCGTTTTCACCCTTGCGATCACTGAGACATCATTGAAAAGTTGGAGTCTGGTCATCATAATGAAGTCAATCTCATTTTTTGTCGAACCTTCGGGGCTCGACCAAATCCACTTTCTGTGGGACCGCTTCTGGAAGGAAGAGTTCATAATAAGGAGTCCCTTTTTCTCCATGAAGTCGGCCAGCTGCTGTGGGAAATATGAACGCTTGTTGCGTTTCTTAGCTAAACAGCGTTTAAGTGTGTTAAGATACAACTCTTTTATCACCCGTGGAGACAAGTCGCGGATACAGTTTCTTTAAGCACTTCGCGCCTACGCACAAATGGCACAAATATGTACTCGTAGGTCAACTCTCAGAGAATCGTACTGCGCCACTTCCTCATCTTCATTGTTATTGAAAACATAAACTTATTTATATTATTATTCATTTCCTGCGCTGGCTAGTAAAAGTCCACTCTATTGTCATTTTTGATTAATATTTAAATAAATACATACAGAAATAAAATCATAATCATGAAGTTATTGGTTATTTTTTCAAAATACCTCATTATAGACTAGAGATTTCTCTTACATTGTGTGCCGTTTACTAACAAAAAATGTTGTTGAACAAATACACAGACCCGGAACAACAAGTAATTGGTGAGCCATACTTATACTCGTTATGTACCTGCTTGCACCTGTTTGTTCTGCCTGCAGCGCTACAGTTCAATTTATTACTATTGTTGAGTCAGAAAATGCCCTATTAAGATTACTGTGACAACTTTTTGCGTTTTGTTTCTTAACAGGTCGGTGTGTAAAATATTTTAATTGAAAAAACTTAACATTTGATCAAAAATATTTTTTCCAAAAATTTTACTTGAAGTGGTAGAGCCACGCTGCAACCACGTTATGGTTGTAGCGCGAATAGGTCGGCTCGACCGGAGAAGGACCACGCTCTTACAGAATATCAGCGTAAAACAATAGCTTAATGATGCTGTGTTTCGTATGGTGAGTGAAAAGAACCGGAGAGCCTTTTTACCGAAAACGACGCATTACATCGTAGTCCTCAGGGTTGATAACACATTTGTATTTTGATTATTAATGAAAAATAATATGTATATATATAAATATGTAGATTTCTATGAGCTACGGCATTCACTTACCATCAGATTGACTTTGAGCTCGTTTGTCACATCCATTCTATAAAAAGAAGTGTTGGAAGTACAGAAATATGTCTAAAATTGGCGAGGTCCAATATACTACCAGAATTACTTTACTATGATTCATTAATCATCATTCAGATCAATCAGGAATCAGATTCTATACTCGTATTAAAATAATAGCTAGTTGAGATGCGTTGGTATCTCAGGTAGCTATTATTTTTGACACATTTACGGATACATTATTTTTGTAACCAAAACAAACACATCTTAAAAATGGACGAGATAAGTGATTATTTTACAACTGTTATAATTTTAAGTAATTTAAAAGTTTGCGGAATAATCATGAATTTTGTCAGGAAATCTTGTTTTTGGATCTCGTAAAACTTACATAGTTACGCTTAGTGCACCCGAGGCAGTCAGTTCTCCGCTAGAAGTAATAGTGTTCTGTGAGTAAGTTTCTTTGCATGAGTACACCGATTTGCGGGTTGACGTGTAAAGTGTTTCCAAATCTCTAGATAGTATAAAACAAAGTCGCTTCCCGCTGTCTTTTAAACTACGCTACAGTTTTTTATGTGGTTTTCATCAATAGACAGAATAATTTAAGAAGAAATGTATAATACATGCGTATGTTGTCGAGATCCAATAATCATCTGTGCGAAGCCGGGGCTGATAGCTAGTACTAATAGTAATTATTATCCAAATTAAATTAGGATAAAGAGAGTTAAAATTCGATGGATTCTTAACGCATACTAACACAGTACACAGCAGATACTGCATCTTTAATCGACTTCAAAAAAGGAGGAGGTACTCAATTCGACTGTATTTTTTAATGTATGTTCCTCAGAACATTTTTCTAGGTAAACCATTTTTAAGGGTTCTTTGATTTGAAAGCTGATACTTCTTATGTGGTCCCATATAAATTTGATTAAGATCTGACTAGATTACTTTTTGAGTTATCCTTAATAATGGGTATTTAATTGACTTCGACTACATTGATGATGTTCTCATTTTATTTATATTGAAGCCGGTTGTACAAGATTTTTGATTTTACCACTTGTTAACGGATGTGTTTGCGAGTGTGTGTATTAGTGTATGTACGGTAATGCTTGATAATACATATATGGTATATATTTTGAAATATCAACTAATGTTCAACGACTCTAAAAAGGAATTAATAAAAAAGAACGAAAGTAAAATTAATAAACGCTGACGCTAACCGTAGACTACGTTCAACTGTAACAAATACTAAAGAAAACAAAACTTAGAATGAAACTGCAAACTTTGCAGACAACTACAGTTAAGAAACTACTGAAAACTTATTTTAATTAATGCCAGAGATTTTTTATACAGAAACGTTTAAGATCCAATTTAATTTGACTTGAGTGGTTATGAAGTTATGCAGACTGTTATTAGTGAACTAAAATACCAATACGCGAACTTTTAGAATAACAGACGATAAGTTTATTTTAAGCTTGAGCGGGTTTTAAAAGAAACCAGCATTATTAAATATGCGTACTGCTGAGGTCAATATAAAGTTATGTAATTTAAAAAAAAATGTTTACAAACCAAACTAATTAATAGAATCATTTGATAGTTTTTTGATAGAACTCTAAAAATTAATACTATAAATATACATTTATTAATGCTAATATTTCTTTTTTATAGATAAATTAAGCATATACGTAAATACTTATTGGCATTTGAAGCGAAAATACTCAAAGACTCAAAGAGCCATTGTTTAGTGTTTTCTTACTTTATTCATTTTGTATACCGTAACCATTAAATACCACTGACTCTGCATAACACAACTTTGGCAATATGAGGCATTGACCTCCTCCATATATTGCCTCATATCGTCAAAGTTGTCACGCTTAGAGATTGGCAACAACAGATTTTTATTTTTAGTTTACATTACGATGACGCTGTTGCCCATCTCCTAATTTGTTTCCCTCTGCCGCCTCTAACGACACCCACTGCATGATATATGTATGAATTTAGTATGAAGAAATTAAAAATGAAAACCAAAAAACTTTCACTACTATCAAATATAACTGTTATTTGTGACGTTAGAAGAGAAAACAGGAAAAATTGAAACAGTGTGGTTATTATAGCAAATATCCTTCCTATGAAACAATCTATGGAAGTCTATATTTAGCATCAGACTATTTTATCAGGTCAAAATCAATGAAACTCTTGAGATCAAACTAGTTTGTGAGTTTCCTGCCACTTCTTCACATAAGGTTTTCCACGGTTGGGGCTTGTTGAAGCAGTGGCGTTGCTTCGGACTTACAAAAAATGCTTGGTAAATGCCAATTTTGATTTTGACTGTGATGAAAAAACTGTGACTAGTCGGGTTAGGATTACGCTCTAATCCTAACCCGACTAGTCGCAGCTTTTACTTTAGTCGTTATTAGAAAGACTGCTGCCATGTTCTAGTTTGTTTCCTTAAGTTGCCTCTTATGGCACCCGGGGGGACGATATGGGATAGTGAATTTTCTTACTTCGCCACTACACGGAAACTCGGTTAATGGAACACGGGTTGTTCATTTTTAGTTTAAATACCACAGGCTTTTAGATAGAAAATATAAATATAAATATCTTGTATTAGAAATCCGACTTCGTTCCGGACAAATTCCGTGCAACACGTTTGCTTTCATGATGCAAAATAAACAATCTCCAAATTACGAAACATCGAACACAATAGAAGATACACGACAGTAGTTAGCAAAAAGTTCCAAAAACGATCACAAGACATTTCGTCGCTAAAACTTACATTAAAATGAGCGGAGGTTAATCTACTCCTAATTCTCACATTTTGACATTATCAGTATGACTAGATTAACACCTATTATGCTCTGCTGCCCAGCTTGCAGTTTGAAGAATGGCTCTGGGGAGATCGTAGGTCATGTTGATCCCCATTATAAGTCTCAGCAATTCTTCCTTCACGTGGTTGCCGCCTATTATTTCGTCTGTTTTAATAGAAAACAGACAGAACAGAAACACTCAGACGATCCTCATTTTCTTTTATCCCACCCCCTATTTTCTATCCTAACCCAAGGTGTTAAGCGTACTGTGTCGATAGATGCGTAGCTGAGGAGGAGTACAGTCACAAAAGGTGCCTACTCGAGACCGGAGTTCGGAGTTCGGGTAGTATTGTAGCCCTTCGCTCAGCATGCGGGCCTCTGCCGGGGGTGACCGAATATTTTCCTAGCTAATCATGTGACCAAAATAGATGAATATCGACATTTTGAAAAATTAAATTCTTTAATGGAACTGCATGTAGATCTAGAAGAGGCTCTTTTAGCCTCATCAACACCCTGCAACACAAGGTCCCAACCAGGCGTTAAGTGGAGTGGAGAGCACGTCTGCAGCTGAACCACAATCGAAAACGAACCAGAGAAGGGACAATAAAAAGTTTACTAGGCCTTACAAGCTTAGTGGGTAGCACGGAAGATGTACAGGAGGCTGATAGCAGCTGAGATAGGAGCAGAAGCCCTGGTACGAGATTCCTTTGCCAAAACCTCCCCCGGTTCCTAAGGCGAAAAAACGCAGTTGGTTCGAAGACAATTTTCCCAAAGACCAGCCCAAGAAATCTGTAAAGCTCGCAACGGAGGAAAAGAAGCTCAGCTTTAGTGCCGTAGCTGACTCCTATGAGCGTGGAGCAGATGCGGCTGGTCCACTGGGCACTAACGCAGACTAGCACTAAGACAGCCTGTGGGGCGCAGCCAGGAGTGGGATAAAATTTTTCGGGTTTCACTCACAAGCCAAGTTGGATTCTGGTAACGTACCTGAATAAGGCAAGCCAGGAGCGGATTGTGGGTAAAGTCAAAAAACTGAATACCTGATCGGAGGCAGAGCTCTCAATATACCTGAAGGTGATCTGCCTAAGCCACAACTGGGTATTACATATCTGCCCCGCACCTAAGGTGACTCTCCAGAAGAGGCGGCTATGCTGACGAGGGCACAAAAAGAAGGTCTCCATATCGAGCTCTGGAAAACCCTCCACCGTAGGGATGAGGAGAATGGGTTCCTAGTAACCTTTTCTATGGACGACCCTTTCGAGGACGACCCTTTCGAGGACGAGGCTTTCCGTTCGGCACGCGGCAGGGTCGTCCTTGGTTTTAAGATTAAGAGATTTTTTCTAAATCAGAGGCGGCTCTGACGCGGTAGTGGAGCCTGAACTGCCCCAACTTTAGTCCTTCCAGGTCTCTACCTCGAGGGATGAGACGTCATCAGCAAGAGTAACTGATATCCAAGGCGCTTATCTCACCTCGGGTCGAAAGCCTCCGCTGGTGTCGGCCAAGGTTAAGGGAAAGGCAGGTGGGAGGGGCAGAAGGAAAGGTGTGGTGTGGGTCAACAGCGCCGGTAAAGTACGTCTTCGTCCTCAGCAGGCGAATATGTCCCCGGTCTCACACTCCTATAAATGCCTAACCAAAAGGGTTAAGACGAGGGTCCTCCAGGCAAATCTTCACCATGCAGCAGCTGCTTCTGCCATGGTGGAGGTTTGCTTTGGAGAGGAAAACTTTGACCTCGTCGTCATACAAGAGCATTGGGTGGCTAACGTAAAATTTTGGGATTGTCGGCTGCTGGTAAGATCGGAGATCATTCATTCATTTAAGATCGAGAACATTCATACGGTATATATGGATTGACTGTGTTCGTTAGCACTACTCTCTAGCTAGTATTTATAGTCTATAAGTTATAGCTACGCGTAATTGGTGGACAATTGGAGGTACACATACCGACTTGTCAGTGAAGTCACAAGGCTCTAACTAAAAACCAGCGCTGCTTTTGCAGCATTATGCTGAGTTGAAGACCTATTTGATGTCACATTTTATCCTTAAATTCTTATTTTAATTTGTTATTTGTTTTTTTTATTTTGTTTGTTTCACTATTAATTACCTTAGTGCATGTACTTCCCTTCCTAGACATTCATAGCTGCTCGCACGTAGTAAAATAAATGTGTAACATATGTGGATATCAAAGCATTCTCTCTGAGCCGCTGTTATGTGCTGCTTAAATGATGTATTATTTAGTTAGTATATTGTACAAGTAATTTAATAAATGCCATGTTAAAAATAACTAAAGACCATTAATTAAAAAGGAATAAGATATCTTTATATATATTCAAAATTATTTTATTCTCGAAACAGTGGAACGCCAAAAAACATAGATCATATCAAACTTTATTGTATTTTTTCTTCAGTCACACTTGAATATTTACTAGTAGAATGGTCTAATTATCTCATTGGCGCTTAATTTAATAGAGCTTAACTAACCACAGTGCTTGTGGAGTGACGCACATCCATTGGTATTTTATAATTTTTTTTAGATTTTTAGATTTAATTTATAGATTTTTATAATTTAATTAAGCGAATATCAACTGCCCTGAAGTGAAATAAAGTGCCGTGTAGTGGCGGTTGAGAATATCCACTGCCCATATCTTCTCGTGGGTGTCGTAAGAGGCGACAGAGGGCAACAGGCAGGAGATGGGCAGCAGCATCTTCCTGATAACAACTGTGATATAAAAAAAACTGCGGTTGTCAAACCGCTCTCCAAGGATGGCAACTATGGCAAATATCCCCCCATGAATAACGACGCAAACAAATGGCCCCCAGTCCCCGGCGGCCCCGCTATTCCTGGCTACGGTGGCGACCATGGTAACGGCGGGGCGGGGGGTGCAAAGAATCTCCGATGGAGGTTCGATTGCCACCTACGACGACTCGACCTGGCAACGTATAACGCAAGCACCCTGAGGACTGACGAGAAGATACTGGATCTGGAAGAAGAGGTAGACAAGTTGCGCTGGCATATTATTGGATTATCCGAGGTCCGAAGAGAGGGGGAGGATAGGGCAATCCTCGAGTCCGGCAACTTGTTCTATCACAGGGAGGGCGACCATCTGTCCTAAGGAGGTGTCGGATTTATCGTCCACAAGTCTCTCGTTGTAAAGTTGGGAGTGCGTTGACGAGGGTCGCGTACCTGATACTCAGAATCACCAAACGGTATTCGCAGAAGGTCATACAGGTTTACGCACCAACCTCGGCCTATCCCGATGAGGAGGTGGAGGAAATGTATGAGGATATTTCCAGAGCCATGCATTCCTCCAAAACCCACTACACGGTGTTGATGGGAGTCTTCAACGCAAAACTGGGCACAAGAGAAAGCGGTGAGCTGAAGATGGGGAAATTTTGAGTAGGGCAACGGAACCGAAGGGGCCAGCAGCTGGCCGACTTTATGGAGAAAGAGGGACTCTTTATGATGAACTCTTCCTTTCAGAAGCGGCCCCACAGGAAGTGGACCTGGTCGAGCCCAGACGGTTCGACAAAAAATGAGATTTCCTTCATTATGACGACCAGACGGCAACTGTTCAGTGATGTCTCAGTGATCGCAAGGGTGAAAACTGGCAGCGATCACTGAATGGTTAGAGGCACGCTGAACCTAAACGTTAAGTTGGAGAGGTCTCGTCTAATGAAGTCAACGCTCCGTCCCCCTCATGCTCTAATCCAGAATCCCGAAACCTTTCAGCTCGAGTTACGTAACTGCTTTCAGTGCCTAGAAGATTGCAATGCGGTGGACGATATGAATGACAAGCTCGTGGAAACTGTCCATGCGGTCGGAGCTAAGTTCCGCAGTCCGCAGAGGAACACAAAAACTCTCCGATCACACTCTTAATCTCATGGCTGTTAGACGGGAGATGAGGCTGCAATCGTCAACAGATTTGACAGCATACAGGCAACTGAACAGACAGATCTCCAAATGCATGCGGTGAGAATTACGCAACGTTAATACAGCTCGTATTAAAAAAGCGATCGAGCGGTACCAGGGCTCCAAAGTCTTTGCCAGAGATCTGTCTGCGGTCGTTTCCGGGACACCTGAGATTCTGAGTGAGATTGAAATGTTCTATGAGCAGCTGTACACATCATCGTTGGAGCCACACGCAAGTGTGAGTAACGATTCAGGAGCAAGTCTTATTCAAATTCCATCGCTGAACATAGGCCTCGCTCATAGGACGGGTATTTGCCATAGTTGCCACGCTTGGCAAGCATGTTGGCAACCACAGTTTTCAAGACGCTGCCGCCTACCATCTGGTTTGTTTCCCTTTGATAAATTATTACATAGTAATAAATACACGTACATTCCGTTCGCATTTACAAAATTGTAGGGTAGATATAAGGGCCGAAGTCATAAAAAGCTATTTATTATTATAACAGGTTTATATCGGTATAGGCGATATTACCCATATAAAGGTCATCAATATTAGGTTTTGCTGAGAAAATACTGATAGTTTACCGAGTGATTTATGAATCCGATCTGAAATAAAATAACAAGATTTTTAATCAATTAAAAACAGTAGGTACTTTTATTGTCTTATCAATAATTTGCATGTCTGTACTATTTTAAAAACATTTTTGTTATAAAACTAGAATGACAAGAGAACTTACTGTCCATCTGATTGTAAGTGGCAAATGCGATCCACGGACAGCTGCAGACAACTTCTACAAAGAAAGCTACAGATGCGTCATCACCCTTGAGGACTTAGATGGACTGCCTTACAGTCTGTAGTTATACTGGCTTTTTGTACCCTTCGTGTCGGTGAACATCAATGCAAGCACTGCTGTTTGGCAACAATATAAGAGTGTGATACCTACCCGAACGGACTTCTAAGTAAAATAGAAATTCACCATCGATTTGATTTTGAATACTACGTAAAATAACTTCATTAAATAAAAATAATTTAAGACAATCTTGGAAAATATATTACGAAATATAAGCTATTTTTTTTGTATACAAGAGGAGGCAAACGAGCATGCGGCTTACCTGATGGTAAGTGACTACCACCACCCATGAAAAACTTCGACACCAGGTGAGTTGCAATTGCTTTTTATTTTCTTGGAGGTCCCTAAGTCGTATCGGTCCGAAAAAATTGCCGTTGGTAAACCATTTCATAGAAAGGTTACGACAATTCCATACAGAGGTTAACCAGGAAGAATACTCCTAGTAACGCACAGAGGTGAACCGCCAAGCAGACCGCCAGATGGTGTAGATGGTATCGTGAGTTTAGACGCAATGTGCGTTCATGAAATTTGGCGGCTGGAATTAATCCAAACAATTACTCAAAGCACTCTCGTGGAAGGAGCTGGCACTGGCACTGGGGTGAGATGATTTATATTTATATTCCATATTCCTTATGATTTACTTTCAAAGTTTAATTTTAAGCATAAAACTATTACAATTCTGATATTTTATCATAAGTTAGTCTGAAAAATGAGCACGCAGTCCACCTGATGGTAAGTGAGTACTGCGACCTATAACATTAAAATAGTATCCGGTTCCCATCACGTACAATAAAAATTCAGTACCGATAAACTACTATTTCACCGTCGTACCCAATGTGAGCACAGCCTTTATGCGGTCGAGCAGACCCTTTCGTGCTGCAGCCATAATTTTCTATTCTCATAGGCTCTGTCACCCACCTACTTCATGTTTTCTTTATTTATTTAATAAATATAAGGAAATTTATATCCAGCTATATTGGAAAGGATTAAATGAAAGAAAAATTGTGCACAAAATATAGTTATAATTGATTCACACAACCTTACTAGAGCTGGCGGATATCGTAATTAATTTAGAAATTAGGGCTACTAAGGCCTAGTTTTTTATTTTTATTGTACGCTTCTAATATGATTAAAGTTGAGAACTTAGTCATAGATCATAGTAAATCATTATTATACCCCCTCTCTCCTTATGTAATATAAAGAAAAGAAATATCTTTGATTCTTCGACGTAAGAAAATAAATTTCGTATGTCAAACATAATTTTAATGCTTCTTTCAAAATGAGGTTCCTATCACCGGATATGCCATATTTAGTTTACGCCTCTAGTTTGTTTTCTTTTCTTTCTATTAATATCATTAAAATTAGGCTCGTATTATATTTTAAACATCTAATACACGTGGTTCAATAATTATATTTTAAACGTTATTTCACTTTCAAATAACATAAAACTCGTAAACTAGAAATATTTTATTGCATATAGATGAATATTAAGTAACGTAAAGACTATCAAAAGTCCACTGAAAATAGACCTTCGCTTTATATTACCTCACATGGGGAATATTTGCCATACAAGCCCTGCTTGTCAGTCGGGTTGATAACTGCTCTTTATTAATATTTAGAGTTGTCATGAGGAGCATTCTCTCGCCAATCTCCATTTTCATGTCAAGTTGCTAAGTTAATTCTAAAATATTAAAATTAACAGTGATGATTACGTCCGTGATTGTAGTTATTGTAATGATTGCCGCACATTCCTTCATTATTGCTAAAAAAAAGAAAACACATATTAATTATATACTCAGTTCAATGAACTTTTGACAATGATGATGATAGGGACGAAGCTATAACCTGTAGTAGCAAATAACATTTTATTTGACCTTGATGAATTTTAATGCATTTCCAACGTTGTTTAAATATTAGATAAATGAAACTTAAAGTTATTAATGGAAGCATGTCATAAAATTAAAGGTTATTTTTTGTTGCAACAGTTTATTACTTAAATAATGAGTAAAATATTTTTTTTCACCAGTTTAGACATTGCTTTAAAGTGAAGTGATTGTGTCAGCGTCACAGAGGCGATCAGAGGTCGCCAATCTGACTAACGAGTGTGGTATTTAAGGAATATACTCGTTTAATATGTAAGTACGGAAATATATATCTACAATATTTTATTTTGCATGTTGTAAGGTTATTTTCTAGGTTAAAGTTATTGCAGCTAGCCACTGTGTTGAAATTATTGATCCTTTTAGTCTCCGTGATACCCAGGCTAATACTTACTTTAATATCACCGCTACGGGCGTTTCTTTTCATACATACGTTATTATTACGTTGCTATTTGTGTTCATTCAAGCAAACCCAACGTTACTGAGTAAGAAAGAGGGAAACATTCTAATAACATAAAATTATGTTCATGGAGTGATTTCTTATATTTACGCTACTACATCTACTACTACTAGATATTTAAATAATACTTTTTTATGTGCGAGCAGCTATGCATGTCTAAGTAAGGAGACCAGTATCACGGCGACCTAAAAGATCTATTGTGATCGCTGCTTTGGCTATAGTTCATTGCTAAGCCCTATGTCTTCAATAAATAGAAGGAGTTGCTTAGCCGTGAGCAATTTCTTTTTCTGGTTGGAGTACCTACATAGTTTCCCGGGTGAGTATTACGTTTGCGTATTAGGGGTCCGCAATCAGTTAGGATGTGCATAGGTGTTTCTTCCGTTATGGAACAGAACCGACACATCCTAGATTTGCTTAGTCTCAGGATGGACATGTGCTTTTAAGACAACAATGTACAGTTAGGGCTCTTGCCAGAATGTGCAATTTTTTTTTACTTAATCCCAGGGCTTTTGAAGCGAATTTACGATTAAAAGCCCGGATTAAGGTTTTAGAATGTTATAAGCCTGGTGTGTCAGACCAGATCCTAAGTGATTTATTGTGATAAAGAGTTTCAAGGTTCAATCGGGCTAGGCTTCTTGATATTCCACAAAAAGTGAACTTGAACCTTGAATCCATCTCAAGACGACCCTGTTATTACATCCCAGGGCGTTTAAACGGTTCACTCAGTCTCCAACTAGCTTCGAGTTTACTAAGTTTGAGATCAGCGCTAGCAGTGCTGCTTGACTATCAGAGTTTATATCAATTATATGGTTGACGTAGTGTTTTTGCAGATTGATTTCCGCACACAGAAGTATGGCGAAAATTTCAGCCTGGAAGATAGAAGTGAATCCACCCAAATTCATACTAAGTTTGAATTTGGGGCGTTCCCCGTAAATTCCAAAGCCTATGTCGAGGCCCATTATAGACCCACAGTTATGCCATATGAGGCTAGCGATCTCACCGATAACCTGGCCATTCAGTCAGTTTTCTCTGGAGGGTAGTTCCACTATATATTTTTTATCAAAAGTGTATAGTGGATGCATGATATCTGAGATCATGCATATGACCGGTGTTTCTTTAATTGAGTCGAGCACGGACCTCAATCTGTAGAAGAGCAAGCTCAAACTGCTCTGGTAGTTGATCGTATAAAAACTAGCCTTAGCCTCTTTGTCTAAATAAAGATAAAGGGGCGTTAGTCATAGAAATGCATTAAGAGCCGCTCCAGGCGATGATCGAATAGTTCCAGTTACCATTAAGCAGGCAGTCCTTTGTAGACTATTCAGTCAGTCCGCAGTCGTCATTTGGTTGGCCTTGTTACACCAGACAGTGGAGGCGTAGGTGAGAATCGGCCTCACTGTGCTACTATACAGCCATAGGGCCATACTAGGACTTAAGCCCCAGTTGTTCTTGACCAAACGACTGCAAGTACCTAAAGCAATTTAGATACGTGCAGTCATTATGCTGTCATTAAATCCAATGACAGCATTAATAATACTGTTTCATGCAATAAATTATACATCATAATTATGAATATTATATGTTCCTGTCAGGCAACGCCACGAATAAAATTTCTCGAAAGAACTATTTATCGTATTAACAGGGTTCATATTTGTACATTACATAGCAATAGAGAATATTTCAAAACTATTTTGTTCAATTTATACTTATATAAAGCTCTATGAACGTTAAAATCTACATCGCTTTGCAAAAACAAGTCTATATCAGAGAAAAACCGGCAAGACATTTTAAATAATTTGTTATTGATACTTTTTCTTTTACAACTTATTATAATATCATTGTCAAATTTCTATTACAATTTTTGTTATATTAGTTTTGTTTGTGAGTGCAGAGTAAGAAATATTTCCACACATTATTGGTCGTTAATATGCCAATTTTGTCGGTACATTAATGTATGTATACAGCATAAGGTTCAACTTTGAATACAAAATTGTAATAAAAAGTAAAGATTTATTCTCATTTTATGTTTATTACTACGATGGAAGTTACTATTTCTTAGGTTATTTAAGGTATATGTGGTAAAATTGTTATTAATTATTGTGTCAATTTTGTCTTAATTTGTTGTATTGTTTATTGCCGTGTGAATTAGAGTGGGAATTGTGGCATCTTCGGTACACTTTAATATTTTTTAACTATTATAGTTCTCCTCAAAATCAAATTTCGCGGCCCGTCTCGATGGAGGCTAGCTATCTGCGCAAGACAAGATTATAGTTCACGGGTGTATATGCGAATACAGGTACTCTCTAAACCCTCAATCTCGTAGTCCGATGCGCCGGTAATACGACACGACCGTGAGAGATCAGACGCAGGACCAACCGCTTCACGTGCTTGCCGAGGCACGTGCTTGAAACACCGCCAATTTTCTGAAACACACGCTGCTAAGGAGAACTTCTTATCAGAAAAACCCAATAACTGTTTTTGGCCCGAACTGGAATTCAAACCCGTGACCTCATTACCAGCAACTGGGTTTACAAACACTAGAGAAACGAAGTAGTGACTATAAGCCAGTTCTTGACTTATATTCCAATTAATGGTGTTTGGTGACGTAGAGTTGGCAAAGCGCACATGCGCACAAGCGCAGCGTGATTTAACTTAACAAAAAACTATTTAGTATTGCCTTGAAGACCCATTGTAATCGGGAAAAGGAGACAGTTACTGGCAAATTATTCCACTACGTATTACTAACGATGCACTGTTAGGTTAGAATGTGTGGTATGTCGACAGAAAAGAGGTGGTGCAAGCGTCTGGCTACTGATGCTGATGGTGAAAGGGCGAGGAAGGAATTAAAATTAAATTTAAATTACGTCATGTATTATATAATATCATAAATTAGTAGCCTTTTCGGACACACGCATTTGGTTTGCCTTAAATTAGGTACAGAGTTTTATTCATTCATTCAGGAACGTATCTTTTATCTCTTCCTCTTTTTATGATAACCGTGGGTTGATTTATGGTAGTGGATTGTTTAACGCCACCTACTTTACGTATCAGAAGGTATATATAACTCACAACCCCTAAATTTGCTGTGGCAAACCAAACATCCAATAACTTACAAAACTTGTTACAGATTTTACGAAAAAGTTATGTGTTGAAATTCGTCTTTCATTTACCTACTTCTAAACTTTTGCACCTCTAATTTCAGTAATTGCTTAATACCTAAGCTACCACGGCTCTTATAACTATATTACATATTTAATTCAACTTATATCACTTGACGTATAATATATTTACGTTGTACAAGCAAAGCGTTTGCGCAGAAGTTTATTAGTAATTAAGTAGTAAAAAGAATAAATAACGTGTTTCTTCTAACATTGTAACCTCGTTATTATTTATGTTAATTTTAAATATTCTTTAAATAGTAATAATAATTCAATAAATAACACTTTAGTGTAAATATAATGGTTATTTTCCTATTTGCCAATGTTGTTAATCCCCTGATTTCAGACTATTTATTAAAATCTAATCTTTTGAGTTGAGACCCTTTCAAGTGGACTAAGGAGTATGAAAACTCGAATGACATTAAATAGGTAGCTACATTAAAAACTACATCCCTTTTTCCATTCTAATGGTTGTAATTGTTTCTTCAAACTTTGGCGGTGGAAGAAAAAGGGAGATCTCTGCCGGGCAAGGTTCTGCCTGGGGAGTGGCCAACGCTCCGTGTGTATATATCGTTTTGATTTGGAACTTTGATAGCGCAATTTAGGCTTCGATGTGTTTCGCTTGTAGCGCGACAACAGCGCCGCCACATCACAGCCTTGCTCAGATCGGAGGTCGATGGTGCAGTCTTGTTGTCGACGAATGTGCATTGCAGTCTCCGGTGAGTCGAGAATAAGGCAAGTAATCTGCGAGAGTGCCGTGAAGCAGAGACGAGCAGTATGGCTCAGAGCCGTGCTGAACACTGTAGCGCAGAGAGTAACTTGAAGGAACAGGTAGCATTATTATTCCAGTACTGCGATGAACCTTGTGAAGCTAGATGGCTTGCAAGATATGAATACTGCGGACAATATATGCTCGGGAGCGTATGGTTTTAATCACAACATGTCACCGAAATATTTCACTTCCTAGAAATCCAGTTCTTCCCACGATATTTTCCTGTACTGTCAAACGTGTACTAAATTAGCACTTAAAATTGTAATTATTGATGTCTGTGGGTAACTCTAATACCCTAATACTCAAAAGCTAGGTTTCGTGCATCTCGTGTCTCTATCAATATGATTACAATTTAAATTCAGGAAACCTTGTATTCCCTTATCTGCTTTGATTTCGTTTGACTGCGTTTGAGGTTACTGCCCATGAGACGGCTCTGAGGCACAGTGACTAAACGTTTGATTTCATTGATTACGCTTGATTTAAATCTCGCACGGAACAGTGTTTGTATAGCTTACAAATTATTGTTTCGGATTTTGAAGTCTAGCCATGTAAAATTTAGGAATGTAAAATGCCTCCACAGTACAGGAGAAAATCTTAGAATGAACCACCACTATTCATCCATCCATTACAGCCTATAAAAGTTCACTGCCGAATATAGGCTTTCCCCATAGATTACTTCATATATGGGATATTTGCCACCGATATAACGCGGCTCTCAATCTCCTGGTTTACTATCCTCTGTCGCCTCTTACGACAACCAAGGGACGATATGAGGTAGTTGATACATTTACATCACTATCACCTTTTGAGTGTGGGAGTAACGTTTAAAAAAAGATTTCGATAACTAATGGAAAAATTGCAACTAATTGAATTGTTAAAAATTAATAAAATTTAGTAGTGAATTATTAGATAAAATTACAAAGATTTTATTCATGAAACTTTTATCACTACAAACTTATTCAATCAGCCCTCAGTGACGGGTCTGGTGTATCCGCGGTCGACATACTTTAAGCTTTAGTCAATGAATAGAACTGTCGTAAGGGGAAGGGAGTTCAGCAATTCGTTATAAGGAAATTCCTTTTCCCAGTGACTGTAACTCGGCAGATGCCTGGGCATCGGCGAATGTTTGAAGCAATCTGAAGTATGTTATTATGTTCAATTTCCATGAAAATTAGGCTATTTGTTGAATATAGCCAGTTCATATCATAGAAACTTTTAAAACAATTTAAAAATTTTGCAATTGCCAATACAGGCTGTAATGTAATGGACTTAAACACAAATATTGCCTCGGGCTGATATTCTCACATAGATTCTGGGATTTATCGGCCTGGTCCCCTTCGAGACGGTATTCTAACTTACGAATATCCCATACATAAATTGCCTCATAGGGGGGATATTTGCTACAGTTGCCGCGCTTGGCAAGCAGGTTGGCAACCGCAGTTTTCAAGACGCTTCCGCCTATAATCTGATTTGTTTCCCTGTGATAAATTCTTATATAAGAAACAAATGCTCGCATAATAGGATTATTCATACAATTTGTTTCACACGTATAAAATCATAAATACACGTATATTCCGTTCGCATTTACAAAATTATAGGGTAGAGATAAGGGCCGAAGTCATAAAAAGCTATTTATTATTACAACAGGTTTTTATCGGTTTAGGCGATATTGCCCTTATAAAGGTCGTCAATATTAGGTTTCGCTGAGAAAATATTGACAGTTTACCAAGTAAGTTCTACATCCGATGTGAAATAAAATTACAAGATTTTAAATAATTTAAAACAGTATTTTTGTTGTCTTATCAATAATTTGCATATCCGTACTATTTTAAAACCATTTTTTTTATAAAGGTTATGACAAGAGGACATACTGTCCACTTGATGGTAAGTGGCAACTCCACGGACAGCTACAACCAAATTCTACAAAGAAAGCTACAGATTCGTTATCGCCCTTGAGGACTAAGATGGAATGCCTTACAATCTGTAGTTATACTGGATTTCTGTCCCCTTCGTGTCGGTAAACATCAATGCAAGCACTGCCGTTTGGCAACAGTGTACGAGTGTGATACCTACCCGGACGGACTTCTAAGCAAAATAGAAGTTCACCATTGATTTGATTTTGTTTGGTTGTAAAATACTAGAGGTACATTAAATAAAAATAATTAAAGACAATCTGGGAAAGTACATTGTTTATTTTTTTATTTTTTTATAGGATAGGGTGACAAACGAGCACACAGTCCACCTGATGGTAAGTAGTTGCTGTGGCCCATAGACATCCACATCTATCCTCGATTACGATTCAAAATACAGATGCGTTGTCACCCGTGAGGACTAAGATGGAATGCCTCGTTTCCTGTAAAAGGGTTTCCGGTTCTCTACACTCACCATATGAAAAAAATACAGCAGCACACATTACGAAATACAAGCGAATTTTTTTATAGAAAAGGGGCAAACGAGCATGCGGCTCATCTGTTGGTAAGTGACTACCGCCTCCCATGAACAACTGCAACACCTGGGGAATTGCAATTTCTGTTTTCTTTAAGGTTCCAAGTCGAATTGTTCCGGAAAAATCGCCGGTGGTAAACAGTTTTATAAAGAGGTTGTACCAGGAAGAAAACTCCTAGTAAAAGGGTGGACCGCCAAGCAGACTGCCAGATGATGTAGATGGTATCGTGAGTTTTGATGCGAAGTGCGTTCGTGAAATTTGGCGGCTGAAATTAATCCAAACAATTAATTCCTCAGAGCACTCTCTGTGGTATATGTGATAGAAAATGCAAAGGTATGCAACATCCCTTTGCAGCGCCATTGAATGGAGCTGATCAGAAAGAACTCGATCGTCAACGATTCGAGTCACTCTGCGCTGGATGCGGTTAAGTGGAAGGAGCTGGCACTGGGGGGAGATTATTTATATTTATATTCCATATTCCTTATGATTTATTTTCAAAATTTATTTTAAGCATAAAACTAATACAATCCCGACATTTTATAGTAAGTAAGCTGAAAAATGAGCACGCAGTCCACCTGATAGTAAGTGGATACTGCGACCTACACCATTAAAATGGTATCCGGTCCCCGTCACGTACAATAAAAATTCAGTAACGATAAATTGCTATTTTACCTTCGTATCCAGTGTAAGCGATGCTTTTCTCCGGTCGAGCCGACCCCTTCGTGCTGCAGCCATAATTATCTGCTGTCATAGGCTCTGTCACGTATCTACTTCATGTTTTATTTATTTGTTCAATAATTATAAGGTTTTATTCTCGGAACTTTATGCTGGCTTTATTGGAAAAGATAAACTGAAAAAAAAGTTGTACACAAAATATAGTTCTAGGCCACCTGCATCCATTAAATTCATGCATGATTTAAACTTTGTAGGACATCACACCATGTAGTAGATACTAATATAAGGCTGCCACCCGAGAATCTTCCTTACTTTTTTTCAGTTGTCAGTTTATTTACGGTATGTGGTATAATTGATTCACACAATCTCGCTAGAGCCGGCGGATATCGAAATTAATTTGCTAGAATATTACGAAATTAGAACGTGAATGATTATCGCTTGAGCTACTAAGGCTTAGTTTGTTTTGTTTTTTTTTTTAATTCTGTGCCTTTATTTTTTCTTCTAATATTATTAAGATTGAGAACTTAGTCATAGATCGTAGTAAATCATTTCTAATCCCCCCTCTCGATTCTTCGATGTAAGAAAATAAATTTCGTTTTTCAAACATAATTTTTAATGCTACTTTCAAAATGAGGTTCCTCTCACCGGACTAGAAACGGCAAAAGAAACCTGCAGGCATCTTCTTTTTCGACATTTAGAAAAATTTATATACCGTATTATATTATATAAGTACATAATAGAAAACGTTAATAGACCCATCGGTAATTGAAGTTAGTTCTATTATAAACTCAAAAAACGATATATTTTCAAAAAATCTCTATAATTATAATTATATTCTAATTTTATTTAAATTTGATACTTTTCCTACTTCAAAAATGAAGAACTTGTATACAAAACTTAACCCACTATTCCTACCCCTAAGGGGGTGAATTTAATAAATGTATCCTCCTTTACTAAGATTCAAGCTTTCGCTGTATCAAATTTCATCAAAATCGATCTACATAACAGACAGAGTTACTTTTGTATTTATTATATTAGTATGGATTAAGTTAAGTTTAGTTTACATTAGTAGTATAGTTGTAACACGAATGGGTCGGCTCGACCGGGAAAGGACCACGCTCTCACAGAATACCAGCGTAAAATATTAGCTTAATGCTACTAAATGTGTTTCGTATGGTGAGTGTAGAGAACTGGAGATCCTTTTTTACAGGAAAGGAGGCATTTCATCTTAGACCTCACGGATGACAACGCATCTGCATTTTGATTCGTAATCGAGGATAGATGTAGATGTCTATGGGCCGCAACAACCACTTACTATCAGATGGACTGTGTGCTTGTTTGTTACCCTATTCTATAACAAAAAAAAACATCAAAGAACACTAATCCTAATTTATACATCACTATTAAAGACGTATCTTCCTTAATTATTTGATAACGATCGCAACTGAAACTTTATAAGTTAGTGGATAGCCATTCGGAATAATTTATGAGATACTTTTGATAGGATCTTGATTTATTAAATGTTTAGACTTTTAATTACTAAAATATAAGATCAAGACTCAAAAGAACAATACATGAGTTTTTTAAAAAGTTTTACATGTACAAATATATAAAGAAACATCTTAAAGTTAGATTGTTTTTAAATAAATATCAAATATTTATTCAGATTTTTAAAATATTTGTTCGAAATTCTGCCCATAATTGATTATATACGTATGTTAAAAGTCAAAGTTAAAGTTGGAGCCTATATAAGTCCCACAGCTGGACGCAGGACTCCTCTCATTCCTGAGAGGCTTTTAGGTCAAGGGACACTGCGTGTTGGTGAACTTCACATGTCTTCGAAATATTTTTTTAATTCTAAGACATACAGGTTTACTCACGATGTTTCCTTCACCGCCGAGCACGTGGTAATTTAGCACTTAAAATTTAATCGGTGCCGGTGGATTCGAACCTGAGTTGCTCTCATACTGTGAAACTTACAACGAGCGTTTTGCCGCTGAGCTACCATGGCTTATCATAATAATACGTGTACAATGAAATTCGTAATATATATTGTTAATATATTACTTATTTTAGACAATACTTTTTTTAAAAAATTTTTAATTGAATGAATTTGACCTCGGTGTAGGGCCGAATTCTCACCACTCCATAGGTTCACTTATAGAAAATGCACATAGGCGTTAAGTATTTCCATTATATCCATTCGTATTCCGAATGCAATAAGCCCTCTCAAACCTGGTGTTTATTATATTAATTAAAAATAAAAATAAACGTTAATTCCCACTAATTCACAATTGTAAAAGATGTTTCATAAACATACATAAAAAAATGATATAGAAACATACAGTCGAATTAAGAAGAGCATCCACCTTTTTTGCAGTGTGCTAAAAAAGCAACAGAATAATGATTTTGCTATTTGTTCCAATAAAATATATTTCATACTTATGGTACATTAAGCGCACTGTTCATTTTATTTTTGTACTATTTCCAAAAGAAATAGGGGTGTAGGATGTAAGAGGGAATTAACCTTTTTTCCAAAGTGTTAACCTCACTGCTCCTTTGCCTCATCTTCATTAAAATACCTTTACTTTGATAATGATTAATTTCATGGTAATTAATGTTAAACAACGTTCCAAGTAGTTCCAAATTACGTAGACGTTTAAATACATTAATTATATTCGTCTGAATAAATTCAAGCCTGTTGTAAGCGTTTATTATGATTAGTATTCTCTGTAAAATCTCGTTTTATCAATCGTGAGCTATTTCGAAGCGTAACATAAAATTGTTAACAAGATGTTGAATAACAATTGAACTTAAGCACGCAACAAAACATTTGACACGAAACATTTAAAAGATACAAACATCAGAAATTAAATTTCATGAGAATTTTTGAATCTTGGTTACTTCTTCTTGATCAGTCCATAAAGGTCTACTAGCTGGGCAAGGGTTTCTGCTGTTTTAAGGAGGATTTGCTTTGCCACGCGTGGCAAATTTATATGTTGGTATATCTTGTTTACCAAGATGGAAGTATGTAGGTAAAATCTTGAACTTCAATACGCTCTACATGAGTTATTGCGCAGTATTTGCGGTTTAATAGAACGTGGTTGAGTCACGCTGCAGCTATATTATGGTTGTAACACGAAAGGATCGGCTCGACCGCGGCAGGACCATTCTTCTTCTTAAAGTGCCATCTTCTTTCGAAGGTCGGCAATTATAAAGGCAACTTGGATCTTTGATGCCGCGGCTCTAAATAAGGAACGGGTACTCTTTCCAAACCATTGGCGTAGGTTTTTCAGCCAAGACTCAGCCAAGAAGTTCTTCTTCGACCCACACTTCGTTTTCCTTGGATCTTACTCTGTATGATAAGTTGCAGTATTTTCGGTTTCTCATTATGTGGCCGAGATATTCAAGCTTTCTTTTCTTAACTAAATATACAACTTCTGTTTTTTTTTCTTTATGCGACTTAGCACTGTTACGTTCTTTATTTTGTCTCTCCAGGATATACTTAACATTCTCCCGTATACCCACATTTCGAAGGCTTCAATCTTCTTACAGCTCGATTCTGTGAGGGTCCATGCTTCAACGCCATACAAAAGAATGGAGAAAACAAAAGGAAGGAAGGAAGGAAGGACCATGCTCTCACAGAACACCACCGTAAAGTAGCAGCTTAATTCTGAAGAAAGAAAGAAAGAACCATTTATTTGATAATCACACTTTACACACAATTTTTGAAATTTAAATATAAATTACAATGGACAAAGAATATGCATGCGCAGGTGTAAGACTGCTTACGCATTAAAAATTATTTAATAAGTGGAACATGCATGATGTTAATTAATAATGAAACAAAAAAATTAATAAAAAATTGAAAAAATAATTTAAAGATAAAATGTGACATCAAATAGGTCTCCAACTCAGTTTAATGCTGCAGAGGCAGAGCTGGTTTTCAGTTGGAACCTTGTGACTTCACTGACGAGTCGGTGTGTGAACCTCGAGTTCCGCGTAACTACAACTTATAGACTAATAGTAATTAGGCAGTGGGTTAAAGAGTAGTGCTAACGAAAACAGTTAACACAGACATACTGTATTGTTATGAAGAATAAATGGTGTGTAGTACATACAATATACCTATACTTACATAATATAACACATTTGGTTCTATGGGGAAGACAAAGAAAAGTAGCAATAAAATGTATGATTTTAGTAAATGTATAATTTATATTCTGTATTCAAAGGGACACGCCATGTTACGAGACCTCCTAGATTTTTTAAGAAAATAAAAAGTGAGATTAAAAATAAATAAATAATAAATGACCATTCATCACATATGTAACAGAAATAAACAATAATCAATAATATTTGAACATGGTGTAAAACAGAATAAATATTATTACTGTTTTGCGTTCTAAACGTATTACGTATTTAGAACTTGTTGTGCTAAGTAATAGAACTTTAGTTTGTTTTTAAAACTATTCAGTGATTTGAATTCTGCTGTATTTCCTATAGTAAATATTGAGATAGCGTAAAGATTGAGAGACCCTTTTTACGGAAAACGAGGCATTCCATCGTAGTTCTCGGGGGGGAAACGCATCTGCATTTTTATTCTTAATGGAAGATAAATGTGGATATCTATGGACCACAGCATCCACTTACCATCAGATAGATTGTGTGATTGTCACATCCATTCTGAGTAAAAAATGTCTTGTACTTTCTTTTACAAAATGTACCATCGTGTATTCAGTATTGTTGTGAACCGCTCCTGTAGGTAATTAAAATTTGGTAGTTCATGCGAAACATTGTTTACATGGCTCTTCATTTTAAAAAGAATAAATAATTTTGAGATGAGCGGAAAAGATATTGTTTATTTTTAACAATTTTAAAGTGCTATATTCATTGACAGATTTTTTTTTATAAGACGAATCGCAAGAAGTAGAAAAAATATCCAGAAATGCGTAATAATTGTAAAGCCGCGTAGGGTAGTGAACAAGTAGAAAGCGAGTTACTTTGATGATAAATTGTTCGCGTATTACTTTTATAAACCGTTAAAAACCTAAACTTAAAAACCTTATAATATTTATTTAAAGATTTAATTTTTTTATTTGAATTAAGTTAAGAGCTTGTAAAGTGTAATAAGAAAAAAGAAACAAATAAATAAATTAAAAACCCAAAAATTACAACAATCATGGTTTGTTAACAATTGATAATAATTAAAGTGGCTGATCTGTCTTCAAATCAGGTAGATCAAAGTCAGAATTTAATGCACTATGATCAGTAATGCTCTACCTTAGATTCAGATGACTGGTCGTCAAGTAAAGCAAGATCTGAAGAATCGTTTAAGCAACGGCCCGGGAAGGTTAGTATTAAATCTGTAGTTTTAATAGTGATGCAGATGTTCCTTGTAATAAAACCGAGTGCCAAGTAATGAACCATCCTATGATTACACTCAAGTAAAACTCAAGTTTAGCGAAAACTTTCAACTGGCCTTATAATAAACCTACATAGAAAAAGCCATGTTGATATTGAACCCGAGACAATAAAGGAAGCCTTGGTGGGGTCTGAATGAAGAAAGATGCAATGTATGATAAATTCCAATTTACGTTACATATTAATAAGTGTTGGACTTTGACCGAATTACCAGAATAACATAAGTCTATGCAAAACAAATGGATACTCAAGGAAAGGAAAGGGTCAGATAGAAAAATTTTGTGATTTAGGTCTCGGCTAAAAGCTCACTAATATTATAAAGGTTCGCGTACCGCTTATATTCTTCGGGATAAGCATATGTCAGTGGGCGATCTTTGGTGGATGATGAAGAATAAGAAGAAGAAGAAAACGACATTGACGATTATGATCATGACGATGTCGATGTCAATAACGATGATGACGATTAAGGTGATGATGCCGATGATTAAGACCACTTCGTTACATACATCGTGGACGACAACAATATTGACGACGGGACGACGACAAAGATAACGAAAAAGAGGATGATGAAGAAAATGACGATTATAATGATTAATTTAACAACCCTTGTTACAAAAAAATTAGCAAAAACGTTATTTAAGAAGTGCTAATTAACTTTATTTCCTTATGTTATATTCTAAAATTAATTAAAAAACCCAGCTGGTTTACAAACTTAACATTCTTATCTATAGAAAAAGACTGCAGAATTAGTCTGCGACATATACATGGTTCCGACACAACCTTCAAAAATCTTATAAATGAATCAATATTTATTTTTATCGATCAAATAACGTCCTAAATAGTGTCTTAAACACGCTTATATAAGACCGTAAATCACTATATTGAGAGGACATACCTTAGTTGGGTTTTCCTCATCACGGAAACTTTCTGATTGGTCCATAAAGTCGGTTTGTGACAATTCACTGTATAGAAATACAATGTCTTAACATCGAGGTGATCTACTTCCATACTATATTCAGTAGCCAGAGCGAGCAGTGTTCTGAAGGATGAATACCTTACCATCGGTGAGAAGGTTTCAAAATAGTTTACTCCAGGTAAAGACCTGTTGCTGTTGGCTATACACAAAGGTGTATAGACAACAGCACGATAATATTATATTGTTCTAGCTTCTTCTCGCACTTTGCACTCAGTGTGTACCTTTTCTATCTAAAAGTAGCCTCCGTCATTGCCTTTTTTTATGTATTTGCCATGTCTCATCTCAATCCGTTCATAGTTGTTCATCAACGTTCAGTGTTAACTAACATAAATCTGCACATCGATCCCGTTTAGTGCAGTGTGCAAACCTGCGAGCCAACATATTAAATAACATATAAAAACGGACAGCAAGCAAACGGCGCTCCCGCTCTATATCGGTATTGTCATTCAGATTTTCGGTGACCCAGTGGCCTAAGTATGTAAATTTTTAAACTCTATTCAGACCACCACTTTTGGTAGTGAGTAACGTTTGCTGCCTGCTTTAAAAACCATTAATTTACTTTTCTGTGTCTTGTATTTGAGCCCGTGGGCCTCGGCATAATCTGATCAGTTTCTTCATGTTCCGACTCATGGGCTCAGGAAGACGATATCGTCTGCATAACTTGTATTATTGAAGCATACATCGGCGATATGACATCCGACTTTGGTGTTACTAAGCTCGTCGATCAATTGATGCATACTTAGGTTAAAGAGATAAGGGGAAGTCAACGCACCCTGTCTTTATCCTACACTTCAAAATATATTCTTTTGAGAGTGTTTTTGTCCATCTCACAAAATTTTTCTGATTACTGTACCAATATTGGAATAAAGATATAATATCTTGAGGCAAACTGGTTTTTTCACAGTATATTATACGATATCATATTAAATGTTTTTGATAGGTCCAAATATCAAGCATATACCAGTGTTTTTATTTCTGTATAATATTGTACAGTCCCTTTGAGGCACAATGTACCACTTTCGGTTGTGAGTTTAGGCATAAAGCCAAATTGCGCATCGCTTTAAGTGCTTACTTAATCTTAGGGTCCGTTCAGCGAGAGTTGATAAATATTTTGAAAATGTCTCGCAATAGCGACTGTCGCTAAAGTAAGTATCGCATTTTGTGTCACGGACGTCGCTCATTGCCGCAAGCACGCTTTTACTTTTTTAATCCTGTTTGTCTTCCTTCATAAAAGAAAGGTTCCTAGTTCTTTTTCCATGTTTTTGATGATACTTGAAGGTTGTGGAATTGATAATTTCCCTTAAAAGGATTAAACAACTATGCTTAAAAATTTTAAAAAAACGACTAAAGTAAAACTTTAAAAAAATTCCCCTAATATCATTTAATAGCCTCTCTCTAAAGACCTCTAAAGGAGCTATACACATTTGGTACAATAGTTACATCGTAGCACTGACTTCGGAAAAATTTCGTGGAAATACATTTATTATTGTCTACATTGATCTACGCAGTATGAACTTATAGTATCTTAAAGTCATGCAGTTGTGTGTTTGGATTTAATTTTATTAATTATAGGATCCCAAGAAGATGCTAGCAACTAGCCATCTTCTCTATTGAAATTAGGATGTTTTTTTGATTTCAATAGTCTCGTGAATCATTCTTCGGAATCGGTGTTTTTTCGCATAGTATAATGATTTGTTACCCCTTACGAAATACGATGGCCGCTACATAAAAATGCTAACATCTAATAAAACTCTTGTGCTTGATAACATTTTAGCATTACTTGTTAATTAAGTGTTTAATATGTAAATGTTACGACATAGCTCACATTACAATTGACAGATGTTTAGGAAAAACAATCGTATAAAGTCTAATATATTTTTAATTAATGAGCCTTTTTAAGTAATGATTATTTCATATGGGTCTGGGACTTATATTTATATTGGGCTTATTTCCAATAATAATGTTCAAGCTGCTTACTCGCCCAGGGTTTGTGATATTGTAGACGATGGACAGCCCAGCTATTACTTCTTTCATAATTTTTAATCTATGGCAATACTGTTTGACTAGAATGATTAATGGTATGACTAAAATGAGTACATGGCTGCTCTTTAAACTCTGTCTCGGGATTACAGTCGTGATGATGTACATGTATTTATTAGGCCGGGCTACTGCTGGTTCTAACTTTATGCGGCCTTATTACAAAAAATGATTCATATTTTACAGCAATATTCAACTGCAGCACGTGGTAGAGTCATACTGCAGCCATATTATGGTTATACAAGAAAGGGTCGGCTCGACCGTGGTAAGACCACGCCCTTAAGGAATATCAGCGTAGAATAGCAGCTTAATGTTGCTGTATTTCGTATGGTGAGTGTGGAGCACCGGAGAACCTTCTTACTAGACAGGGGGCATTCCACCTTAGCCCTCAGGGTAACAACTCATCTGCATTTGGATTCTTAATGAAGGATAGATGTAGATGTCTATGGGCTACTGTATCCACTTACTATCGGATGAATTGTGTGCTTGCTTGTCACTTTTTTTAAAAAAAATAGCGAAGAATGTTTCGCCACCAAATTTAAAGTAATTAAATTAACGAATTTCCTTAACTTCTTCAATTAGAAGGATTATTATTAAAACATGGTTCAAACCCGAGACTGTCTATAAACCACGTGTTTTTTTGTAATAAGGCGGATGGTGTTTTTCCTTCTCGCACTTCACATACTACCCCAACCTCGACGCCGGTTTTCTCCACTTCTTCTTCGTAACTTTACTCTCACCTTAAGAGCGGCCAACCCGTCTTACGTTTCATACAAACGCTCGTACGTGATTATGGCGTTGTAATAGATCTTTCTTTGAAACTTTTGAACTAATAGGTATCTTGTGCACTATATCTAGGTTTCTATCAAAACAAAAAATCAAAGTGCTCGATGTATCGCTTAAACAATAAGATTGGGGGATAATCAGTACGTCAGAGACAAGGGCATAATCCATGCAAAAATAGACCGATAATATTTGCAGTTTAAATACATATGAATTCTTCTTTCCAACGGCCTTCAAAAACAGAATGTTCTCAAACCATTAGAATATTTTTTTAGTTAAGCGTTAAATAATTACCATGTAGTTCGATTTCAATGATGTTTGTTGGAAAGAGCGTTCATTAGGATTTCTCTTATAAATTTGGTCAAGATCTAATGATGGGGTCCATGAAATATGAAAAAACCCTTTAATTCACAACGTCGAAGCGACATAATAGGATCGAATAATTACTTACCACGTCAACCAATTTCAATAATTATATATAACATAAACACTCACGCCTGTCACAGGGGGGTAGGCAGAGACTACGTACTTCCACTTGGCATGATTCTTACACACCTCTCTCGTTTTCTCCACATTCAGATATCTACGCATATACATATGTTCGTCAGTCAAGGGTACACCTAATTTGGCCTATTTTCAACATATCGCCTATTTAGTCAATAAACTTTCGCCCAGGACGTCCCTTTCCAACTCTTCCATTCACTTTTGCAACATAAATTTGCTTTGTCACTCTTTCCTCATTCATTCTTTCTACACAAAGACTATACAACCACTTTCTACATGATCAAACAACCGAAACATTCTCTTCTTAATTCTGGTCACAGCATCATCTTGCAAACCACACCCTTCTTTTATCACACTACTTCTCACCCTGTTACTCAGATTCAGCCCAAACATACTTCTTAGTGACCTTATTTCTACTACATTTATTCTACGCTCGTACTTCTTCAGCCACACCCAACTTTCACTACCATACGTTAAAGTAGGGACTGACACAGCATTTTGAATTGCCATACGTGCCCTTTTTGACACATTCTGACTTTTCACAATAGAGTGCAGGGCCCCATTTACTTTATTTCCTGTGTTCACTCGTCGTTCTTTATACTTATCATATCTCCCAACCCTGCTGAATACACATCCCAAATATACAAACTCATCCACTTGCTCGACAAACTCCCCTTCTATTCCTATTTCACATATCGTTTTACTTTCTTCTCTTTCAAAAAACCGTAACTATCGTCTTACTTGCGTTCACTTTCATACCCCTTCAATAATTATATACTTTTTATTTTAATAATACTAGTTTTTACGGATTTTATTGCGTATATTAACTTTTTTGTATACCCGACATTTCGAGTACTTTACAGCACCCATGGTCACGGGGGGGACTAAGATGTTCAACGTCCAGATATCATAGTTAACCGCCGTTACCATAGATTTAAATTATTAATTATTGTTCCGATCTACGCAGTATAACTTATAGTATCCTGAAGTCTTGCAGTTGAATGCTTGGGTTGGGATTTAATTTTATTAATTATAGGATCCCAAGCAGATGGTAGCACCCAGTCATCTTCTCCATTGATATTAGGATTTTTTTGATTTCAATAGCCCCGTGAATTATCATTGGAAGAAATCGGTGTTCTTTAGCGAGGATTTGTGGTCTATCAAATTTAATGTAGTGTCGGTGACGGGGGAGGGGGTGTTCACAGATTGTAGACTTCCTGCGACAAGATCCGTAAAAACTAGTATTATTTAACTGTGTAGCGTTCGCGTAAATGTAAGAAATCATATTAATTTTAGTTCTTTGAAATTGCTCTTTATTTTTTAAAAGTTTAATTGTCAATAGATTAAATTAATAGCTGCTAATATTATCTTACTAAGTTGAGCAAGGTAATTTAATTCCCTCTAATCAGCGACGATCGTTCGTACTCATTTGTCGATTTATAGAACTAGATTTGTTACCCTGCAGGGAGTAATCTATATCCCAGTGGCTTTTCCGTACCTTGATATAAATGTGGCTATTTTCACACTCTAGAGACACAGTCTTGCAATGTTACCTATATCATATAATATATTTCAAGCTTAGAAATGCAGTATTTCGAATATATAACTCCTTTCAATAAAATTCAAAATAAAGATCTTCAAAAATAAAAAATAAATTACAGGCAGGAAAACTATACTACTCAATTTTTCTTCGGTCTTGTGTAGTAGGTGTGCTTGAAAGTCTGAAAGTTATAAAGAGCCACAATAACTACTGTGAAATATTCCGTACTCATTCACACAGGTGACAATGCATATTTAGCTTTTTTGATGGTCATTACAAGCCCATTTTCGTCTTCATTAGTTAAAAAAGCAAATTAATATTTGTTACATATTAAATTAAACACGCACTGCGAAAGCGCGTTGGACATTTCCTTACCCTATATACTCTCTCAGAAATAAGAGATCTGTGCCCAGCAGTGGGATGTATATAGGTTGTAACGTTTTGACTTTTATATACATTAATATTTATTATAAATTAAGTACAAAATATTTTAAGTTCACAGACGGGCGCCACGCGTAAACAACCTTCAACACCGCGTACTCACCATGTGCTTGGCTAGACGATTCTCACCGCACAAACTTATAAAATTGAGGTAAACTGTTGTCAGGTCAGGGTCCCAATACCCCACGTAGAGTCCTTTATATAAAACTGAAATGACAAACTAATTTACAGTCCATCTGATGATAAGAGGCTAATGATTTCTTATATTTACGCGAACACTACACAGCGATTAAAACTACTTTTACGGATTTTATCGCGTTTATTTTACTTTCAGTTACTTTTATTTTTAATTCCCGACGTTTCGAGCGCTTTCCAGCATCCATGGTCACGGGGGACTGAGCTGGCTGACGTCCCGATGTCATTGTTATTAACAATGACATCGGGACGTCAGTCATCTGGAAAGACGGTCTTAGCACCTAGTAGGATTACGGTTTATTAACGCATCCATTTATTTATATGGATGTGATACTGGTCTCTTTCTCTAGACCTTAGCTAGCATAGCTGCTCGCATATAATAAAAAACGCATCCATAAAATAAAGACTATATGTCCTACTACTGGTCACCGATCTCCTCTCATTTTTGAGAGAATTTTAGGGCAAGGAAATGTCTACCAAACTGTCCCAATGTGTCTTGTTGTGGCGGACTTCACATCTCTTTAGTATATTTTTATCAAACACACAGTTTCCTGCGTGTTTCCTTGCTCCGCCGAGTACGAAGAAAACCAACACTTAAAAGAGCAATGAACAATTTAATTGGTGACTGCGCGGCTGGGATCGACCCTGGGTTGCTCGCGTACTATAACATTTACAGCTAGCGCTACCCTGTCTACATCAACAGATTCATCATCATCATTATCATTATCATCATCAGTCACTGCCGGCAAAGGTGTAAAAGCCTCCTTACCACTGTGTAATACCAGCACTGTAGCGGGTTGCGATTGCGATTATCATATTGACAATAACTTGTGAATATTATAAATCAAGTTACGTATATAAATATTCGTTTATATGCCCATAGTCTATTATAGTTATCGATCTATTTAGAAACAATAATATATGTTTTAAGTAACTTGAGTTGTTAACTTAATACATTTAACGCTTCTAACCGATTTCAAAACATTTAAAAGGATTTCCTCTGTACAATGAATAAAAAAACGACAGTGACAAGACTTGAAATTCCTTAATGCAAATGGACTCATATTATTTAAAGCTAATATTTGCCTTTTAACTCCTCTCAATATTTATTTGTACAGGGAGAGTACCTAAAAAGTGAAGTTAGTTTTTTTTATCTACAATAAGTTACCCTTTAGGAGAAATTTTGCCAGTATCGTTGAATATATCGTTTTACGTATGTGTCGAAACGAAACGCACAGAAGCCTAAATTATGCTATCAAAGTTCTGAAATACTGCGCTATATAAAGAATAACTCTCGAACTAACACATGGAGCATTGGACCTGAACGTCTTGTCTGGTGAATGATCTCTCCTTTTCCTCCCACAGCTAACCGTAAATGAATTGCAGTGGGACAAGCATCCAAACACGGATCAATTAATTATCTGATAGACCTCCCAGCGTGCGATGGAATAGGCACAGCCCGGAATTTCCATTCGTAATAAAATCCGGAAAGAGAATATCCGCAGAAGAACAAAATTGACTGATACAGCCCATAGTGGATCAGTAAGTCGAAATGGCAATAGGCCGACCATAATATAGCTCGAAAAATCGACAACCGATGGGGAAGAAGTTTTCCTCTATGGATGGATATGGATCCATATATGGTTGCAGGTGGCTTAAGGCCTTACTTTGTAGTAATCTACGGGTGAGGCCTATAAACGGCAGAGGACTTGGTGGACAAAAGTAAGTCAGTTAATGAGGGAATACAAGCATTTATTCTATGTGAAAATTGAGTCTGCGTCCCACGGAGCCTTACTCAAATTAAATTTTGAAAGCGTAATAGTCTTATACAAACTGGAGATGATTTCGACGAGAAAGGATTTTCTTGTACATGTAAAATGAAACGTGTAAACGAAATCATGCGTTTCCAAAAAAATAAATATATTTTTTTTTGCTCGCGACGCGAATAGCGGGAATTGCAAATTTTTTGCTAACTTTCAAATTTTGCTATATTTTCACTTTGAGACAATATTTATAGACAAAACTTGCAGGAACACACACACTTACACTTTTGTTTTTTGAGAAATTTATATGAAAATGTTTGGAAATATGTATATTTTTATGTTTTATGTGTTTCTATTCGTTACTCATACCAAAATATTTAAAAAAAATAATAATATTTATCTGTATGACATTTCGAACAATATTTCAAATATATTTTTGTGTGAATTTGAAATAAATACAACGTCAAGTTATTTGAAATACGTTACAAAACTATTTTTTAGTTACATTTTACACTAAAAATAAATGAGAATTGGAAAAGTAACACATTTTTGACCCAACCGCCAAAATGGGCCTTATATTATATCTTAGTCTTAGTATTATATCTACGTGTTTACTATATTACAAGGAATACAAAAAAGTATAATACTTTCGTTTTTAGTCCAGATACAAATATAAAATTCTATAAAAAAGACGGAGCACCTTCTGCAATGCGACACGTGGAACGTGGAAAGTTCAGAGTGATTTCTTTTTTTTTCTAAGAAACGTTGCCAGCTCATGGTTTAAAATAAAAGAACATATCTTTGTCTTTTACTATATTATTCACTACATATTGTCTTTGGTTTCGTTTAAAACAAAAAAATATTTTTTCATAGGGCAGTATTTGGTATCAAATTTGATACCTTCCTGAGCCAGCCGTTTGTAATACGGTTAAGCGGATTTTTTTCTTTCATTAATATAAAGAAATGAAAATAATATGTATTTTATAATAATGGTAAACCCTTCCATTTTAAAGGAGGCGCTGGTTTAAAACGTAATACTATCCAAGGTTACCGTATTTTGTTAAGAACTATAAAATAACCGTCTATATTATACGTCGTAATTTCTAACAAAATTCGAAACCCATGAGTTCTGAAGCAGGAATATCAAGAATATGTTGTCATAGCAGCATAAAAATAAGATTTTTTACATTAATGCAGGTGACAAACGAGCACACAGTCCACCTGATTGGTAAGTGGATGCTGTGGCCCATAGAAATCTACATTAATCTTCGGTTAAGGATCAAAATGCAGATGCGTTGAGGACCACGATGGAATGCCTCGTTTCCAGAAAAAGGGTTTTCGGTTCTCTACATCCAGCATACGAAATGCTGCAACACCGAGCTGCAATTTTACGCTGGGATTCGTGCTACAACCATAATATAGCTGCAGCGTGGTTCTTCCACGAATAAGTGTAAACATAACCGTCAAAATGCAGAAAAATAAACAAAAAATGAAGAACCGTCGAATACATATTATTAATTTTAACTATTATTCGTATTTCATATAAATACTACCGATGTTTATTTTCGTACTTCGTTACTTCGTGCTTTCAAGCACATTCGCAGCCCAACTGGCACCAGCCGTCTAATGGCAGCTTCTGATTAGTTGCAAACTTTTCCTCTCCCTATTCTTCTCAGATAAGACGCACCAGAAACACAAGGGGCACTGCCCTTCGTGGCCTCTAAATCCACCTGGCCAACGACTCTCCAAGCTCGATATGTGGAGGCAATGGGGCCAAGAAAAAACGAGCACTCGGAAGCCCCGAGTGGTGCTGCCTCGCTAAAGACGCGGAGGATAGTCGAGTGGCGCATCGTTAATCAACATACCTTCTGCAACTCTTCCCTTGAGAATCCACTATGGCGGCAGCGGTATAGGGAGAGGACTCTCCTCTAGTCGCAGCCCACTAACACACATCCAAGCCATGTGAGTCCCCTATGTTTAGCATGGACTACCAAGCCACGGGCCCCCTCCCCCTGAACCCGTTTAGGGAGGAGCTATTTTTCACCTAAACTCACGCAAACTACTAAAGTACATTAATAATTTTGCAGTCCCAATATAAATTTATTCTCTTGATTTAATAATTTGGTCATAATATTTAAACAGGCTTAACAAAGTAACGTCCTGTAAATAAAAAGTTAACATCAGACGAACTTTCTATTCTTGGCTATATATGTTTCTATTATTGGCCTTTTGAGTTTGGGAGAAAATGTGAAAAGAAGAAATAAAAAAAATCCCAAATAATAATTTAATACTCTTGTACTTACTGGTACTTATTACCAGAAAATTTGATATTGTCTAATGAAACAGTCGTCTGTAAAATGACTAGTACAGTAGTAAGTAATCATTTTGTTTCGGACGTAAAATCACAATTTTTGCCATAATTTTAGTTAAGGTTCAGTTGTAAACTTATTAATTAATAAAAATTATATAAATTATCTATAGTCGGCGACTTTGGTTGTTAACAAAGATGAGTAGGAAACAATGATATTATAAATAAAAATAATATCATTGGTAGGAAAGGACATCGATAGGTATTATAACTCAAAACTCGACAACGCTATTGAATTTTATTTTTTATCAAAACTCAGTAATATAAATCCAAGCATATTGGTAAATACGATATTAAAACTACTAACAAATTTTTAAGTACCTATATTATCAAATAATTGTAATTTGTTTAATATTAGCTGTAAATTCACTTACTTGTTGAATGTTATATCACTTTCCTTTTTGCAACGAGTTGTACTTATTACGCACATTGTCATTATTACTAACAATAATCTTATTAAGTAACCAAAAATCAAGCACAATCAAATCACATAAAATACGTATAAAAACTTTAGAATATTATGTCGATTTTAGTTCCCGCTACGAAAAATGGTGACGCTTCAAATCAGCACAGTCATTTTGTATGATAAAGTCAGTGCATTCTACTTATAATGTTGTGAATTTAAGTGTTGGTTTACATATTTGGCCGTGAAAGTAATCATAGCGAAGAAACCTAAACGTCTTAGGAATTTATAAAAAAATCGAGATCTCATGTCCGCCGACACATTCTGGACAGCGTGGTTAATAGTTTCCTTGTAAACATTGAATTGACTGATTGAAAGCGTTTCCGTGGCCCTGCCAATGTACGGCGAAGGTAGAACACCCATGGTTTTTATCATATGCTAGTCCGACATAATCCGATTTTGCACTTGCGAAGTGCATTGCATTTCTTTAAGTTCATGTAAAAGTTCTATCGCAACATGCGAAACGATTGAAGGTCAGCGTCACTGTAATTATTGAATATATAAAAAAAGAAGAAAATTAACTAACGATGAAAGTGCAAATCTATTAAATCTAGTACAATGGCTGGCACGGTTAAAAAAATGAGTGGCATCCAGGATGTAATATTATATTTCATTTATAAGTACAAAACACCATGCAATGCAAAAGAAACGTAGGGGTAAAGAAACATTTTAAAGTAATTTTCTTGTAGTTTTATGTCATTCGAGAAGGCGGGTTCCAGTTTGTACTTGACACAGGTATTTTCATGCTCGGAATTAAGATCCTTTGCAATTTTTCTCCAGTTTTACTCACCAAGAGCATACGCTTTTGTCAGAAAAACTTTTAATATCGAATCTTCACATCCTCGGTTCCTCGGTAATACGCTCCTGGTATAGCTCTGTGGATTCGTATCCTAGATTCTTAGTTGAAAGTTTTAATAGTTTGCAACCTTAAATTAACCAAGCAAAACAGAATGGTGAAAAACTAATTTGTGCTTTGATAATACACGAAATTAGTTTAAAGAAAAGTTGCTCTCGCAGCCGTGATGGTGTAACGCGTGGTATATTTATTTGATTTCAAATGTAATGATTTACCTGATTGTAAAGAGTAAAGACCAATTGGTTTATATGATTGTTCTATTAAAAGAAAATTGGAAAATACCTTGGAAAATGTCCAAATCCAACCACCGCTCTGTTTGTAAATGCTTTTAAATAATTGTTAATTCGCCATAAAATAATTAATTATATTGGTAATGTCCAGGAAAACGACATTTCAATACTAACTGTATCTTCTAGTTTTTTAAAAGGAGCTAAAATCGACAAATTTAATGTAAATGACTATAGCAAAGCTGAAAATATACGTACAAAAAATATTGTTAAGGAGAAATAGATTCAACAACCCTGCTAGAAGAAATAATTGAATTTTTACACGTGTTTTAAGCAGTATCTGACTCAAACGTAAACGAAAAATCTAAACAGTGTGGCAGATATATTGCAGGATTCGTCATTCGAGCGATACGAAAGAAAATTAAATGTGATGCGGGCTCCAGACTCATGTGTGATTCACGGCGTGAATTCACGCTGTAATTTTGCCACAAAGTTGCCGCGAAAAATATATCCATCCACATTCGCAAAATATGCACTGCTATCGCCGCGAAGCTATGCGCTTTAGTTCCCGACAATTACGTGTATATGAAAGATAAAAAAACCGTGTTAGTAGTTTTTTTTTACAATTATAGCTTTCTCCTAGAAAATCATCGATCATGTCAAACCAAATGGGCTTGTAAATTTTGTCGCTGCTTGCTCCAGACTTCCTTTCAGAATCACTTCACATTCACCTTTTTATTATAATTTCTATGACAGTACATTAGACTTTCTTTTTTTTTCAATCAGTCACTTCAATGTTTATCGTGGGAGATCCATGCTGTAGCTATATTAGTAGTATTGTTGTAGCAAGAATGGGTCGGCTCGACCGGGGAAGGACCACGCTCTCACAGAATACCAGTGTAAAATAGTAGTTTAATGCTGCTGTATTTCGTATGGTGAGTGTAGAGAACCGGAGACCCTTTTTACTGGAAACGAGACATTTCATCCTAGTCATCACGGGTGACAACACATCTGCATTTTGATTCGTAATCGAGGATAGATGTAGATATCTTTGGGCCACAGCATCCACATACCATCAGGTGGACTGTGTGCTCGTTTGTCACCCCATCCTATAAAATAAAATAAAATAATATTCATTTTTTCCTTTATTCATATCCATGCGTCATGTACTTTCATTTTATTTTTATGATCTTCGTGTTTAGCATCCCATAAAATGGGTTCGGTATGATGACACTCGATCAACAAGAGTTCCTGCTCGTTCGTCCAACTGACGCTCATTTTGAAGCACCGTCCTCCGTTAAAAAATTCAAATAAGCACAAGCTCACAGCAACAAGCTTTGCGCGTTACTGATTTCACGCGCGAGTGTGGATGTGCTTGCGTTCACGGGAGGTTCACGCCTCGTATACCCTTTGACGTGGGCACAAAATACCGACACCGAACGTGGAACAACGCGTGAAAAGGCGCGAAGCCCGTGAACGGGCCCAAAAGCCACATTCGCGGTTCACGCCTTTCACAGGTGTTCACGGTTGCTTGATAGCTTGCGAATGTGTAACACAATATCCTGTGAGGAATCGCAGAAATTGTATTGCTCTCGTTGTACAAAAAACGAGGGGTGGTTTAATTATGCCTTCTACAAGTGTGGTAAATATTTGTTTATTGGTATTGTCAATATTTCGCCATGCTCCTAAAAATAATAATGATAAATCTCCGGTAGAACCGAATTTTTCTGCAGTAATAACTGCTGAGGTACTAAAAGATCTTATAATTCAAACGTAAATATTGCTTCCTAATCTACAAGACCATTTTAAGGACACTTTGGTCTCAGATAATTTTACCATCCGCTTTCATATTATAGTAAAACAAATTTTCATCAAATATATAGAAATCCATCCGTATGCAGCAACAAAAACTTATTCTCTGTATATTACAGGCGATAAAGTAAGTAAATTTTTGTTTCTTCAAATTATTTGGGCTTGAAAATGATATATAATATTGATATTCCATTCCATTACAGCCTATAAAAGTCAACTGCTGAACTGGCCTCACTCATTGATAGCCTCATGGGGGATTTTGTTTTAGTTGCCAGTTGCCAATCTTGGCAAGCGGGTTGGTAACTGCAGTTCTTTTTTTCAATTTTGAGTTGTTATCGGGAAGATGCTGCTGCCCATCTCCTGTTCCAATTTCCCTCTTTCGCCTCTTACGACACCCACGGGTTGATATGGGGTAGTGGATATTCTTAAACCGCCACTATCGTTACCGTTACCGTTACTACTAAACTCCACTGCTGAACATAAACCTCCTCCATAGATTGCGTCATAGGAGGAATATTTGCCATAGTCGCCACGCTTGGCAAGCGCGTTGGCAACCACAGCTTTTTATTTTTAGTTGTTGTTAGGAACACGCTGCTGCCCATCTCCTGTTCCAGTTTCCCCCTGTCGCCTCTTACGATACCCACGGGATGATATGGGATAGTGGATATTCTTACACCGCCACTACACGGTGTAACAACTTTTACATAAGGAAATATTAAAATAATATACTCCCTTTTCTTCTTAAGAGTCCGCATAGTATTAGGTTTGGTACCTGATCTAAACCTATTTCTATACGCCGAAAATTGCGTTCATCGTTTGTTATTCTAGTAAAGCAAAGCAATATCTTAAGACTAACACTACACGGTTAAAGGCAGATTCGAATAAACTTGTATTAATCTTATCCTGCGAACATAATCACTTAATGACTCTCGTTTTAATTTTACCAAATCTTAATCGAGGAATAATCGTCTATTCGAGAGTAAATAGTAAATTACTACTTACTATCGAATAGATTACTAGAGTAAACTAGCTATTTAGCAAAAGGCGACGGAACTGAATTCTTAGTAGGAGATCTTGTACACCCGTGCCGTGAAAAGGATACCTGTTTTCTCATTGCATCGTATTCCATACCGTAATTCTTTACCAAGACGTTGAGTAGTAGAATCTGCATCGAAAGTTATTGTAATGTCTTCGTCGACACTTGTATCATGTCTTCCTGCACTGACTACACGTTTCGCGTGATGGATTCCAACTTCGAAAGCTGACGAAATGTGCTATAAAACACTCTGACATTTGGTAATCCTTGATTTGGATATCGCTCTTGGTACGGCCTATTGATGCCATCAATCCTACTTAGCCCTGCTAAAGATCCATTAGCATCAGTTCTGCAATACATGAAGACTTTACTTTACTTTACTTTACTTATCGTCACGCACAATCCCTAACGGGGTAGCCAGAGAGAACAGATCGCCAAGTGTCACGATCCCTACAACCTCTTTCGCCTCTTTCAGGTTCATTAACTTCTTCATACATGCACGTCTAGGTATCCGAGTACTCTTGACCCTCCCCTCTTCGAGCAATTTGCTCACATGGTCTTCGAAAGTTAGTCTCGGTCTACCTCGACACCTTTTAATATTTACTTTCGCTCTATATATTTTCTTCACCATTCGGTCTTCACTCATTCGTTCAACGTGCCCAAACCATTGGAGTACGCCCCTATCAATTTTTGTGATAAGGTCATCTTTCAATCCTGCCATATTGCGAATCTCTTCGTTTCGCTTTCGGTCGGCTATGGTAACGCCACACATTTTACGAAGAGATCGCATCTCCACTGCATTCAACTTGCTTTTATGCTTCTTCTGGCATACCCAGGTTTCGCTGCCATATAACAAAGTCGGTACCAACACTGCGTTATGTATTGCAAGGCGTGCACTTTTCACCACGCCTTGCCTTTTTAATAATGCATTCAGGGCACCATTGACTTTGTTTCCGGCAGCGACACGCCTATCCACATCTAAATCACATCTTCCATCCCGGCTGAAAGCACTCCCCAAGTATACAATTTCATTTACCTGTTCTAGACATTCCTGATTTACCCATATTTCACATTTCGTTCTCTCTTCGTCCTTTTCAAATACCAGAACCTTAGTTTTATTAGCATTCAAACGGAGACCTTTAATTTCACATTCCTCTTTCATACACGTGACTAATGCCTGCAGTTCTGCTTCTGATGGTGCAATAAGCACTGCATCATCAGCATACAGCAGACAATTAACTTTTATGTCACCCAATTTCACACCCAAACAGCTATCTTTCAACTTCTGTAAACAGCTGTCGAGATACAGTATGAACAGCCAGGAAAATATGACACAACCCTGTTTTACGCCCGCTTGGACGCTAAACATGGGTGACAGGTCATGCCCTACCCGCACACAGGCTTTACAGTCATAGTAAAGTGACTGCACAGCCCTTAACAATCGACCATCCATACCATATCCCGGCAACAGTTCCCACATTTTCTTCCTTATAACCTTATCAAATGCTTTCTCCAGATCCACAAAAGCACAGAAAATCCTCTGGTTAACACTCAGAAGCTTCTCCGTGATCATGCGGAGAGAAAACATTTGATCCGTGCATCCTCTTCCAGGTCTAAATCCGCATTGTGCCTCCCATAAAAATCTCTTGCATCCTGCGTGTCAAAACCTTCGAATAAACTTTACTTGCTAAACTGGTCAAGCTGATCGCCCGATAGCACCCGCAGTCAAGATGTGAACCTTTACCTTTATATATAGGCACAATGACCGCGGATCGCCAATCATCCGGGACATCTCCCGTCCGCCAGCACAAATTGCACAGCAGATGAAAGCTGTCCCAGACGCGAGGCCCACCGTACTTGACCATTTCAGCAGTAACTCTGTCTAGTCCCGCAGCCTTACCACATTTCAAACTTCGAATCGCACGTTCAATCTCTTTCATGCTGATGACCTCAGTGTCATCGAGGTCCGTGTCTGGCGTGCCCCCGTCACGGCGTCACCCCCGGATCCTTCACTAAGATCATGACACGCATACAATTCTCAATAAAATTCAGTCCATCGCTGCATGACGTCCGATTTTTCTGAGAGGACGTCATTGGTTCTCGAAAGCACTTTGTTCATTCTTAAAGCTGTCGCACCACTCCGGGACCTTCCAACCTCTTTCCAGAAGAGTTTGGAGTTTTCCCTAAAGTTGTGCGACAACCTCTCGTCCGCTTCTATTCTACACCTTTCACGTACTTCCTCAATCAATGTTTTCGCATGAACTTTCTGCAGCTTATATCTTTCTTTCATCTTCTCTCTCATATGCTCATCGTTACTAGAGGCCAAGTAGTCTAACCATGCTTTTTTTTCTTTTTTACAGCTTCTTTCACTTCATCATTCCACCATGCATCTCTTCTTTTACTACTACCTCTTTTTGTCGTACCACATACTTCTTCCGCTGCACTTACCATTCCATCCCTAAGGTTCTGCCATGTTCTCTCCACACATTCTTTCCTGCCATCGATGGTGTCAAGCTTTTCGGCTACCCTCGTGTGATGTTTGTCCCTAGTATCCGCTTCCTGAAGCTTCCAGCTTCGGATGCGACAGACCGACTGTGGTTCTGTTACTGCTGTCCGGTGGCGCCAACCCGCGAACAAACCCCTAAATCTAGTAATTACTAGATAATGATCCGTTCCCAGGTCAGCACCCCTGAACACTCGTGTATCCATCACTTGTTTTCGCAGTCGGTCATCCACCAGGAACAAATCAATCATACTTCTTTCATTCTTTCTTTCTCTAGTGTACATATGGATCTTCCTGTGATTAAACATAGTGTTTGTCACAAGAAGACCCTTTTCCTTGCATACAGCCAGTATAAGCTTGCCAGCATCATTAACCCTTTTATCGCCAAACTTTCCAAGCACCGACTCGTATCCTGGTCGAGCGATACCTACCCATCCATTCAAATCACCACATACAACAGTTCTTTCGTTTCCCTTAACCAAATCTAGAACTTCTCTTACATTCTCCCAAAACTCCTCCAGCTCAGCCCTGGACGACGAAGCTACCGGCGCATAAACAGCCAAAAGGAATAACTTCGTCAGTCCCATTTTGAAGCGAACCCAGAGAAGTCTTGAGTTCACAACATTGTATTCAGTCATAAGATCGACCAACCGGGACGACAACAGCACTCCCGATCCCTGGCAGGCGTTCTCGCTTTCCGGGACTCCGGACCATATAGCTAACGTCCCGCCAGGGAGCTCTTCAATACCACTGCCTTTCCGTTTGGTCTCCGACATACACACGACATCTAATTCTCTTTCATGCCCCCTCTAACATTCCACGTGCCGAAATGACACTAAAATTAATATACCTTGGAGTATTATTGTTGTAAATAAATTGTATTTCTTAATTTTTCGAAGTAAATAATTTATGATTGTATTGGAGGCAGTTTTAGATTAAGAGATTATAAAATTTTCGTTCATTTATGATAAACAAATATATTTTCACTATTTTTTCTTTCTTTAGTTGAAATAGAAACATACATACATAAGTCTGTAGGGCAAAGGCATCCCATGCTTACACGCCAATCCCCTCGCAATATATTTGAAAAGTATTTATGTAGTATTCATCAGCAGGATCTTATTTTGTTCGTTCACGTACTCCCTTCATAATTTAATCGATGAAAAATATAAGACGAATACTTCTTACCTACAATGATTTTTGTACAGTATTGTATTTCATCACAATTTTCAAGATAGTTGAGGCATCTGAAAACAACGATATTGTTTCGAATTTCTTTCGTATTGATCTGGATTCCACGCCTTTTTGTTGAATTAATAAATGATATCAAATAACCCTTGCGTCACGCGTCACTTAGCTTACGAAACCTGTTTTTAGACAGAAAACCGTAAAAGGAGTTAAATTTTTAGAGTTCCACTCCAATGTAAGGAACCCTTATAATTTTGACCTGAAACAGTTTGTAATAATAATGTCACTGTATCATAACTTCTAGAGTTATATACCGACATATATAAAAAAGTATGGTAAATCTTTTTAAATATTGGTTTTAATTTAAATACCATAAATATATCCAAACGGCAGTGCAACATATTGATAATAAAAGAGCCACCATAGCCCTCTTTTTGGATATGACGAAAGAATACGATATAGTTTAATTTAATACACTTTTGAATAAATTACAAGGTTCAGGAATTCGTGGAACGGCCTATAAACGGTTCCAATCATATCTGACAAACAGGAAACAGATAGTTCGAATCGAACACCGCAACAAATAAAAACGGAAAATCATTGTAGTACAGTCTCAAACCCGGGATCTCACGTCACGTCGCACTTTCTTTCACGTACACGGCTCGTGTACATACATGATCAAGAAAATTACCAATATCATTTAATTCACTTCTTTACATTTCAGCTCATGTAATTCATTATTTAATTGTACCATAACTTTCACGTACACGGCTCGCGTACATACATGATCAAGATAGTGGACAATATTCCTATATAGTTCATAATAAATTATCATTTCTCTCATTAAAATACATTAAAACTTATTCCGCATTTAATCGTGTCCGATCAACCTTAAAAAATTAATCGGCTATTAGGTTTTCCAAACTCTCAGCTGATCAGGCTGATTGTATGTGGATATACTAACCTCCGATAATTTTCTTTATTTTACTCTCGCAACTATACATTATCCATCTTTTCATTTATAGTTATGTATTCCGTAACTTAACCATACATTTAATCACATCTTTTACTTTATATCATAAAATAATCTCGTATAATATTTAGTTACAGTGTCAGTCAGGGATTGAGGTTCACAATATGGGAACAACAAACATTAAATCAATTAGTTGTGTAAAACATTATATATGTAGTGAGTTTCAAAACCGTTTTATTCGAAGAAAATACTTTCATAATCTACTCGAATTAGTACTGTGTTCCAAGAAAATAATAAATTATAATAGTTAAAAGCTTATGATTTAAATATAAAACCGAAAATAAATTATTACATTTCACATTAAGGTAAACAGAACAAGGAAGTTAATGTTAAGTAACGTAATCATTATAATTAATATAGCAACAGACAGATCAAAATACAAATTGTAATCCTAACACTTTAAATTCCATTGCTTTAATTTCATTGCTTTAAATTCCAAAGTACGTATAAGGCATCGTTTGTAATTACATCGGACTAGGATGACACGGTGTGATTCACGTCTAATTTTAAGATAACTTTTACAATATTTTATAATATGAATGCAAGTAAAATGTACCTTAAAAGGATAGTTTTAAACATTTCCTTAATTTACACAGAAGTTTAGAAACAGTTACATTGTTAATATTTATGTTACTTTTACATACATCACAAAATGCATTAGCTTTTTTAAAAAATATACTTTTGCTATAAAAAAATGCTTTTTAAAAAAACACTATAAGAGCTGTAAACTTCACACAACGATAGATTAATTTATTTAAACATTATGAAGAACAATTTTTAATATTTTAGGTAGGTTATTATATAAATTAATGATTTAATGCCTTTAGAAAAGAAAAAAAAACAATAATAGCAAATCGGTTATAACTCTTTTCAAAATTGTGTACATTTAAATAAAATTTACTACATAAAAACACACACGAAATGTATCATCAGTGATACGTTAACTACAAAATATGAAAAATTAATTAATGATTAAAACTACTTTTACTGATTTTATCGCGTTTATTTACTTCTTATTTTTAATTCCCGACGTTTCGGGCGCTTTCCAGCACCCATGGTCACGGGGGACTGAGATGACTGACGTCCCGATGTCATTGTTAAACCCGGAGTACCTTCAGCTTTTTTAATTATTGTTTATGGTCCGATCTATGCAAAATGAACTAACTCTGTCTTGAGGTCTTGCAGTGGTATGCTTGGGTTTAGTTTTAATTTTATTGATTATAGGATCCCAAGCAGGTGGTAGTACCCAGCCTCCTTCTCTATTGAAATTAGGATGTTTTTTAATTTCAATAGCCTCACGTATCATCCTTGGTAGGAATCGGTGTTCTTTCGCGAGGATTTGTGGTCTATCAAATCTGATGTAATGGTTGGGGCCGTCTAGGATATGATCACAAACTGCAGACTTCCCGGAACGTTGATGCTTCACATCAGCTATATGTTCTTTTACGCGGGTCCTAATTGATCTTTTGGTTTGTTCTATATAAGAGAGACCACATTCACAATCAAGCTTGTACACTCCTGCATCTTGTAGAGGAATATGACACTTGACGGATGGTAGGAACTGACTAATCTTCTTCGGCGGCTTGTAGAATGTTCTAATAGAAGCTCGCTTCAAGATATAGCCAATCTTGTCTGTGACACCTCTGACATATGGTAGTACAGCAGGCACACGCTCGACTGTGTGCTTCACTCGGTCACTGTGACGTAGGCGCGAGACCCGAAGCTTGTTGTCGTGCAGAACTTGCTTGACGTGCTGAAGCTCGGCGGCCAGGTGTTTGCTGTCACAGATCCCTCGTGTTCTCTGTAACAAAGATTTGCCCACGGTAGCTAACTGTGAAGGATGGTGGTGAGATTTACCGTTTAAATATCGGTTTGTATGGGTCTTTTTTCTATACACAGTGTGACCAATGGTGTTATTAGGATTTCGGATGACTAACACATCTAGGAAAGGTAAGGAATTATTTGCCTCTAGCTCCATAGTAAATTGAATTTTAGAGTTTATGGAATTAAGATGTTCTAAAAATGCAGTTACTTTGTCTGATGGTAAAATTGTGAAAGTATCGTCTACGTACCGCTTGTAGATACTTGGTGTAACAGGTGCAGTAAGGAGGGCTTTCTCCGCAAAGTCTTCCATGAATATATCGGCGACAATGGGAGATACAGGTGAGCCCATCGCCACACCATCTACTTGCTTGTAAAACTCTTCCTTCCACAATAGATAGCCAGATGTAAGGCAATGTCTTAGTAATACTGCATATTCTGCTGGCATGTTATTTCCTCTAGTTTCCTAGTTATAATTGAGATGGAGTCTTCAACAGGTAGGCATGTAAATAGAGACTGAACATCAAAACCGACCATGGGTGCTGGAAAGCGCCCGAAACGTCGGGAATTAAAAATAAGAAGTAAATAAACGCGATAAAATCCGTAAAAGTAGTTTTAATCATGTGTAGTGTTCGCGTAAATATAAGAAATCATTAAATTAATTAATGATAAACAATTGTAAATGTAAATACGTAAAAATGTAATCTTCATATTATTTCATTCATGTTTTGCAGGACACAGTAATAAAAATAATATAAAACTATAACCGAATAAAATTGAATATAAAATCAAGTGCTAGATTATTGATTAATTTGTAATTATTGCATTGTGCTTATTTTTTCAGTAATATAAATATTTGAAAAAACAATTAACTCGTGAATTATCTGATAAATACTTTCAATTTAATCATATTTTAAATACAGAAAATTTTATACATAACTTTTTTAAAGCAAAAACAACATTAAAAAATCTTAAATTATTAAAGTTTTAAATGGAATTAAAATCACACAGGTGCGAATTTACCTCTCAAATTCTTCTTTGTATTCGTTCTACACGGTCGGGTGGTTGACTCAACTAGTCAGTTGTCTCTAATATTTAAATAGTAAATACGTAAGGTAGTTACTTTTAAAAATGGGTCCTTGCTTTTCTATACAACAAAAAATAGGTTTAGCTTTAACGTTTCTATGCTTGAATGAAGATGAAAAAAAGGAAAAAAATAAAATAAAATGCATAAAATTGTGGCTGAAAGAGCGTATTACTTTAAACAAACATGACATGGTACTTTAAGACATGGTAAATCATAGTACAGTGACAAGAATTCGGTCAGGACCTCACGTTCTTTGCTTCCGTTCGTATCCATAGTGCCGTTAAACATCCGCCTGCGACGACTGCTAAGCGCGCACTGAGGCGCTCTTGTCGGCCGACAGCGTTCCACACGGTCGGCGTCAACCACGGACCCGACGTGTCGTGAGGGATGCGCTCGCGACCAAGGCCGTCGGACTCAACCAAAATATTGGTCAGACAACCGATGTCTACACTGTCCATTTTTACATCAACTCGACCAAGGTCACGACGGTTGGTGGTTGGTCCCGACCGTGTAGAAGGCCTATTATTCTTTTCGGCTCAATTTTCACATCCTTCTGGGTGATGCCCGCTAGAATACAACTACTTCTTTCCCTTTTCAATCGTGGAACGAATATCTAGCATGTTACAGATATTTTGTTTGTGATTGCGTGTCCAATGGGCTTTCCTCCTATCACTTGTTTCACAAATTTCCATTTATACCTACATTTTTGGGCTAAGGGTGGTCCGAGTGCCTTGACGTAATGTATGTAATGTCCTCCAGACCGAATTTCAGTCACGGCGGCTTATTTATTATTGTCAAATCCGGTATTGCATGTCAATTCAATAATTGAATTTTTTTTTCTTTATATTATTTCTTTATTATTTCTTTAAATTATTTTCCCATTTTATAAAAAAAAATTGCAGGCCGCGGCGGTGCGCTGCGACAATGCACGCGCACCGACTGGGAGGGTTGCCATGTAATATAGGAAAGGTGTCAATGAAGGAGAAGTGTGGTTGGTACTAAAACTTTAATTAGACTGCTCATTATTCTACCTTAACACTCAAGTATATTAACGTGGGAGCACTGCACTACATTATAGCATAATCTTGTTATAACATTGACAAGGTGTACTGAGCTTCATATAATTTTATTGGGGGCAGCTGAACAGAGTAAGTGGTGCAAGTTTAAGTCTGTGAGAGATGAAAACATACTCGTGCCATTTACTGTATATGTAGATGTAGGAACTATCGGTCGGTGGAGTACACGTGAAATTCCTAAAGGAACAGTATCCGTAACCTATCGTCGCCACTAGTAATAAAGAGGGTTGGTTATTTTCTCGCTCAAAGACTAATAGATTGTTTCCCCAATACTTCATAATAATTAATGCTATTGGATACACGGTAAGGTAAATGATGTGTCACACACTGAATTATTAGTTGAGCGTTTGATAAAATTTCCACGCGTGTGCGTTCCAGCAGTGTTCTTAACACTATTATGTCCGCGAGTAGAGCTGTATGATAGTTTCAGATTTTAGTTTTTATTTTAATAAAATATGTTTTGATATATTTTTACGGTATGTAAATAAAAAAAATTCAATAATCAAGCGATAGCCTACAAATGTGATAACAATTTTTATATCACGATGGTGTGTATTGAAATTCAACCTTATTATCCGTCTTTTGCACTGCATAGTGCTACAACGGAAATAGAATGAATGGATGTCTTCGTACGTCTATTGGACAAAGTCTTTCAGAAATATACAAATATGATAAAATATAAATTATACTTAAATATAGCCAGTATGATTTTATACATTAACGTGAAACGTATTTTTGCTTTTAAATATTGCAGAGAAAGTGGATCCTTTATAATATATTCGATACCTCTGATCATTACCCTCTTTCTCTGCAATATTTAAAAGCAATAATACTATATAATAAGAACTTATTTCAGCAGTAAAACCAAGGTAACCAAATTGCTAAAAGCAATTTATAAGACAGCTGAAAAGGCAATTCCTCGGCGGTATAACTCAGAATCAAATGTTGAAATTCCAACTATTTCAACCTTTTTTATTGCTCACTAAATTCTCAAATGTAGAACTCAAACTAATGATGTGTTTCGCTGTACGTAGAATTTAATTTAGAACTAAAGCAGCGAAGAAAATATCTTACCAGCGAGGTTCACATGGGTCTTAAGTAAATCTCGTTAATTCTTGTCAGTCAAGATTTACTCGTATAATGGTATTTATATTTAAAGAAAATAAACTGTTTGTTAATATCGTGAAATGTCTGTTTGCTTTACCGCACTGTTTTATTAAGAAATGTACTTCAAAAAACTGTGCAAAAACGGTTTATAATAATATTAAATTACACATGAAGTAACCCCTGGGAATAAGTTGATCGCTACCATGCTGGTTCAATCATAATTCATATAAAATTTTGTAAGATATTTATTACGTCAAAAAATATATTATCCCGCTCGATTTCTTGCTGGTTTTGTTGAAATCTGATTTTATTGACAATGGATTAGGCTTCGAGAAACTGCTTAGGTAAAGTTTTTCTAGAGTCGAACTGATTTAGGAACTTAATGATTTCTTATATTTACGCGAACACTACACATTGAAATAATACTAGTTTTTACGGAATTTATCGCGTATATTTAACTTTTTAAATACCCGACGTTTCGAACGCTTTACAGCACTCATGGTCACGGGCGGGACTGAGATGTTCAACGTCCATATTTCATAGTTAACCGCGGTTACCACAGATTGAAATTTAACTTTTGTTCCGATCTATGCAGTATGAACTTATGGTATCTTGAAGTCTTGCAGTTGTATGCTTGGGTTGGGATTTAATTTTATTTATTATAGGATCCCAAGCAGATGGTAGCACCCAGCCCTCTTCTCTATTGAAATTAGGATGTTTTTTGATTTCAATAGCCTCGCGAATCATCCTTGGAAGGAATCGGTGTTCTTTAGCGAGGATCTGCGGTCTATCAAATCTGATGTAGTGACGGGGGCGATCCTGTACGTGTTCACAGACTGCAGACTTCCCGGAGCGTCGATTCTTCACATCAGCTATAAAAAAAAATATACAGCCAGTATAATTACAGACTGTGAGGTGGAAACGCATATATAGCCTTCTTTGTTTAAAGTCGTTTGCAGGTGTCCATCCAATGCAGAAGTTACTTACCATCCGGTGGATCATAAATTCATGTGTCAATTCGGTTAAAAGAAATGTCTTGTATATTTTTACTTATTTGAAATCTCCCTACTTTCGAGTGTGGAATGGATAGGGCGTCCCCGTGACGATGCGATGGTGACGTATGCGTGCGTCCAAAATTAAAAAAATATAAACTCGTTAAAGTAGGTTGTTGTCCTGTAACTTGGTTGATAATAAAGTTTAATGTATTCATTAAAACTACTTTTACGGATTTTATCGCGTTTATTTTACTATTATTTTTTAATTACCGACGTAATAGAATATTCTCTAGTGTCCTGGAGACATTTTATATACATAAATTACACAACTTCAGACATCCAAACAGTTGTTGCATGCGGAATTCGATTCAATGCCCCAAATCATGAGCCAAACTAAAAACCAATGAGTCATATTATTAGAACAAAAAAGAAACAAAAAAACCGGCCAAGAGCGTGTCGGGCCACGCTCAGTGTAGGGTTCCGTAGTTTCCCGTCCGTCACAAATCACAATAAGTGTTCCCACTTATGAGTTTAAAGGTGGGTATCCATTATGTTCGCGCTCCAGCAGCGCTCCGCGCTCCTGCAACTGCTCCCGGTAGTGGGTACGTGCGCGAACATGGAGCGTGCAACATTGCACGCTCCGCGGCAGGCGCTCCGACTTTCCATCCAAGTTCAAAATGATTTTCCTAGAAAGTCCTTATAAAGTTCTACTTTTCAGATTTTTTTCATATTTTCTAAATTTATGGTTCAAAAGTTAGAGGGGGGGGGGGACACATTGTTTTTTACTTTTGGAGCGATTATTTCCGAAATTACTGACATTATCAAAAAATGATCTTAGTAAACCCCTATTCATTTTTAAATACCTTTCCAACAATATATCACACGTTAGGGTTGAAATTAAAAAAAAAATCACTTCCCACTTTACACATAGGTGGGCTACCCTAATAAAACATTTTTTTCCAATTTTTATTTTACCACTTTGTCGGCGTGATTGATACACATATTGGTACCAAATTTCAGCTTTCTAGTGCTAACGGTCACAGAGATTAAGCGGGGACGGATAGACGGACAGACAGACATGGCGAAACTATAAGGGTTCCTAGTTGACTACGGAACCCTAAAAATCATATTATAGTCGTATCATTATTAGATTATATTATAGAATCATTTTTCAGTAAAAACCTACTAAGTATTTCGTCAGCGTCCAATATTTTTGTCGTGATACATACTTGATCCGATCTGTCACCACTAAAATAACCTAGTTCGTAACATTTTAGCGATTACAAAGCAACCTTTACTGACGTGACAAATTGCTTTGCATATAGTCATAATGCTACTAGTAGGTAATATTAGACAAAGGCGTCTAATTAGTGGTTATAATGAACTTTCTGTTAGCACATAGCACTAGCCTTAATAAGAAAGTGGCATATTATCGTAGCTTCCTTTATAAAAAGATCATTAAGATATTATTAAGCATTTTAATTTTTTGTAATAATATAAAGTCCAAGATGCTGATAATATAGATAGGAGAAAGGCATAATATCATAGTACTTCCAAAAAAAAAATTATGTGTATATATTGATTTGAACTATTGAACACAATCATATAATTGAGTCGTCGATAGCGCTTTTCAAAAATGAGTAATTTTTAAATTTGATTATCACTGTTAATACGAACGAGAACGAGATCGAGGTATATTCTACTGCTAAACATACTCCTCCGCCATAGATTGACTCGTAAGGTGGATATATGCTATAGTTGCTACGCTTGGCACGCAAGTTGGCAACCGCAGTTTTTTTTCCTTTGTTTCCCTCTGTCGCCTCTAACAACGTCTACGGGATGATATGGGGTATTCTTACACAGCCACTGCACAGTACAATTCCAGTTTTTTAACCCATTCGCTGTCCCGTGTTCTACATATTGTACACTGTCTTGAAATTGAACGCTGAAAGTTTTAAATTAAAAACAATTAGCGTTGCATTTCTTTAACAAAGTTATGTTGTATTAAGTTAATTTTTGTGTATTATGCGGATCATAAAAATTATGTAATGTGATGGACAATAATACTTAGGTACATACATATTTTGTGGCTTTATAAAATTGTACAAAGGTACTAATATTGACAATGTCGCGCGCATATTATGATACCTATTAACTTCTATATATTCGTAATCATAACGTAACACAGTTAAACTAATGTTATAATACCTATAACCTGTTAATATTTTCGTAATCATAACCTAAAACAAACGCAAAACTAACCTACGCTATACTGTATTGTATACAGATACAGGTATGTAGCGTTGCCAAGCGTCCGGATAAAGCCGGACACAGTCAAGTTTTTTGATTGCGTGTCCGGCTTTTGTTAGGCTTTTTACATTTGACCATTTTTTTAAATATTTCATGTACTTAAATACATGAATGCATGATTGTAAAAACCCACCTCAGACCACTTTTTCCAAAATACTGTTTATGGTGGATTTATATTCTCTATGGCAAGACAAACTGTTTGAGTGTAGAAATACACCTCAGTCACGTAAGTATCCCACAGTTATAGCGGCACGAAAATTTCACTGAGCGTAAAAATCCACCTTATCCTGGATGAGGTGTTTTTTTACAACCAAACATGTGGCAACACTTGAAACTGACAGCTGTTAATATTGACATTTTTAACCTTAGTTTCGTTAGTTTGAACAACTGAGGTGACTGTAACGGACACTAATTACTTGTATTACACAAATTAAATTAAATTTTACTGCTTAATTGTGAAAATGAGTGCTGAAACCGAGGATAATGTAATTTATTTAAACCCAGGTGAGTCTTCCTCGGGTGAAACGCGTACAAAAAAACGACGTGATAACTCTGCTGATTATTCTCGGAATAAGATCAAACAAGCACGTATTCATGGGCAGGCTTATGTGACGGCAAAAAATAAAACTGTACGGGCTAAGACAATAGGACCTCCATGCAAGTGTGCTAAAAAATGTTGGGAAACCATATCCGAAAAAGAAAAATTAGAAAACCTTGCAAAATTATATAACTTGGGGACAAAAAATGAACAAGATATCTATCTCCAGGGGTTAATATCCTGTACGGACATAAAACGACGCCGAGTGCTGAAGGATATCCCATTGAGACAGAAAATGTTTACATACACCGTACAGGTATGTAATGAAAAGAAAGAAGTATGCCATTCTGCTTTTCTTAGCTTGTTTGGTATTACTAAAGACCGTGTTAAGAGGCTCCGTGACTTGTTGGTTTTGGGTAAAATACCGGAAGATAAGAGAGGGAAATCGAAAACGGTCAATGCGTTGTCTGGTGATGAAATTACCGCAGTGATCTCTCATATATCCTGTTTTCCAGCAAAAGAGAGCCACTACTCTTATGGCGTAGTAAAGTATCTTCCTGCTGACTTATCAGTAAAAAAAATGTTTCGACTTTATAAGGAAAAATACCCTGGAACTAGGATTAAGTACGAATATTATAATAAAATATTCAGGGAGAACTTCGCTCTTCGCTTTGGACGACCAGCAGTAGATACGTGCTGCCTCTGCGAGAGTCTGGACCTGAAAATCAATTCGAAAACCCTAAATAACGTAGCTAAAAAGGTAGCTTTGGCCGAAAAGCTAGTACACAAGAAGAGGGCAAAGAAGTTCTATAATAAACTTCAAGAAGCAAGTCAAAGATCCCAAAAAGATGAAACGTTTTTGGGAATTTGCTACGATTACATGCAGAATGTGTCACTGCCAATAATTCCAGTGCAAGAAATATTTTATTTGCGGCAACTGAGCGTTTCTATCTTCTGCATTCACAATTTGAAAACGGGAAAAAATGTCCTGTTCGTATATCATGAAGGGCAAGCAAAGAAGGGACCGAACAAAGTATGTTCGTTTATTATGACATACATTAAAGAGTACGTCGACAAAAAGGTGATAGAACTAATGCTCTTTTCTGATAACTGCGCGGGGCAGAATAAAAACAATACAGCAGTACGAATGAACATGGCCCTAGTTGACAGTGGGCGTTTTAAAAAAATTCAACAGATCTTTCCGATGCGTGGCCATTCTTTTCTGCCGTGTGATAGAGCATATGGGATTATAAAAAGAAGCCTTCGTCGTAAAGAGAGGCTGTACAGTGTACAGGAATTAATGAAATTAATCGTATCTTCGAGCAGGCGTGAGGCGTGAGAGTGATTTTTTTACAGTTCACTTAGTCAGCGGAGAGCATGTGACCGACTTTAAAAAATGGTGGGTTCAACATTTCGAAAAGACTGCACTATCCCTTGAAACAAAGGATCGACGAATTCCGAGAACGGAGAAAGTAAGCTTCAGTATCTCAAAGTTCCATCACCTCACATTCAAAAAGATCGGCGGTGATGTGCCGGTAAAAACGCAGGAATTCATTGATGGGCTGACAAAGCATACATTTTTGTTAAAGATAAGGCCACAGATTACCGTATCGCTACCGAATGAACCTGCATATGGACCAAGGCAGCTGTGCATTAATGCAAAGAAGATGCAAGACCTGAAAAAATGCGTTCAGTTTGTGCCTGAAGACGAAAAAATTAAATTCTGGGACGAAATATTGCAGTGGCCAACAGCTGAAAATGTCGAAGATGAAGAATTGGATTAATTCTGTTAGTTTTTTATGAAAATAAATATTATGAAACATTCGTACAAATTGGACTTTGATTCTAAAAACACACCTTGTACATGATGACTGTAAAAATCCACCTCATCCCAAAACTTTAAAAAATCAAATAAAAAAATCTATGAATATATTATACACCCACTTTTTAACATACCATATATTAAATATTTTTCAACATAACTAGTAAAAAAATAAAAACATGTTCTTCAGTTTTTTTTACATCAGGCAGTTTTCATTGATTTTCTGAAACTTTTGCATTTGGTCTGAGGTGGGTTTTTACAATCATGCATTCACATACTATTGCAATTATTGAAATTAATATTGTAATGAATATTGAATGATTAATAATAAAGAACACTGATTCATTCAATTTTAATTTAAGATTTTATGGTAAGTGATATAAGCATTGTTTTGCTTTAAAAATATATTATTGTGTTATACTAAGACTGAATAATTAAGGGTGCCCGGTCTTTTTACCAAAATGTCGTGCTAAGCTGGATGGTATGTCCGGCTTTTCGGTTTAAATACCTTTTTTTTTTTTTTAACATGGGGAAATGCCTACGCATACCCGCCTCGCGGGGGCAAGGACGGGTTATGTCGGACTCGCACCGACTAAAACCCCATGGTGTTCCACCTTTGTCGCTTATTGGCAGGGCCACGGGAACGCTTTCGCACACATCCGCAGCCCCACCAGCGCCTGCCGCCCCATGGCAGCACCTCCTCGGGAGAAGAAATTCCTCCCCGTTCTCCTTCACAGGTAAGGCGCACCAGAACACATGGGGCGCCTTCCTTCACGGCCTCCAATTTCATCTGCGCAACGGACGCCCCCGCGTCCAATGCAAGAAGGCCATGGGGCCAGGAAAAACGAGCACTTAGAAGTACTAGCCTTCCCGACCCCAGCGGCGGATCTGGTCTATGGCTCCGCCGCCAACCAAGATTCGGCTGCGGAGGGTAGGGAGAGCGGCGCCTCGCAATACCGACAATCCTCTCCCCCCGCAGCCCCACCACCACCGCATCAACGGTGCGGCCCCGTTTGAGTCGCGGAGGATAGGGCGAGTGGCGCATCGCCATACCAACACTCCTCTTCCTCCGCGACTCCACCTCGGCTGCAGCGGTAGGTGGGGAGGACACACCTCTCACCGCAGTCCACCAACACACATCCGAAGCGGGCTTCCCAAGCCCACTCGGAGTGGCCACCTCGGGCCGGCCCTCCACCTCGGACCAGCCATTTGGGTTCCTCTTTGTTCACCGCGGGAGACCAAGCCACGGCTACTAAGCCCCCCCGCCACGACAAGGCGGGAACCCGATCGGGCAACCCTAGATGTATTAGTTCATGGCGGCTGTACACGTTCGTCTCGTTGCCTCGTGTGCCTCTCGTCGCGTAAAGGCTCGACACGAGAACACACCATGTACACACTCGTTGTATCATTGGAACTGAGATTTTTCCCGCTGAGATGGACCTAGATAAAACTGTTGCTGCGTTTTGCCTTTGAGCTATTATATATTTTTATTTTATTTATTATACATTTTTCACACATTTACTAAAAATAAAATTAATAACCCATTGCGAAGAAGGAGATGGTGGATAGTTTCTATTTACCGTAACAGTACCATGTACGGTATGTCGTATCGTATATCGTGTTACGTATATAATCATCTTAATAATATCTGTTCAAAACAAAACGCTTACGCGAGCGCCGGTCGTAGTGTGTGTCAACTGCGTACGTAAAATAATCGTTACATATGGTCCACGAAACTGGGTATACGATTATCAAGCTCGTAAGCAAGTTCTGAAACCGATTATGTTAAATAATGCTCACCTCTAGGCATGTCTCGTGGTGTCTCGACGAGCGTGTACAGCCGGCATTAGATTGACAGGGCAGGTTGATGACAGCATTTTTTAAATTATTATCTTTAGGAGGAATACTGCTTCTGTCAATCTTCTGTTTCAAATTCCCTTGATCATCTCCTACGACACTCACAGGATGATATGCGGAAGTGGATTCTCTTAAGCCTTCACTATACGGAAAAACGAGTGAACTCGTATGTTACTTTTGGAAATTATACATAGAGGATGAAGATATTTCTGTATAGAAATATCTTCATCCTCTATGAATAATGCGCCGATACTGGCGCGAATTGAGAGTACGTAGAAGTTAGGTTTATACCCATATGTCAATGAAATTTTTAAAGATTTTTTGTACATATTTATTATATATTTTGTATGTTCACAATGCGCAGTACGCATAATTTAACTATGTTTGAACAGCGCGAATTCATCCATTCAGTCCTATTGCATTTCTTATTTACATTATATAAATGTATAAAGGAATAATATAAAGACAACGATAAGTAACAGTGTACAAACGTCATATTACACAAACCTTGTCTCATTTCCATGTGCATAGCATCTCGGCTCTTACCTTACTTTCTACCACATTTGATTGGATAACAAAGTAACAAAGTACGTATAAATTGCATAATTAAACACAATAGGAACTAGAGAATAAACAAGGGTATATAAATATAGAAGATTTTTGACGTGCTAGAGCCATCCTGCAGCTATATAATATAATAATAATAACCTCCAGACCGAATTTCGGTCACGGCGGCCTGCCTCAACGGAGACTAACCATCGGCGCAGGACAGGGTTATAGTGCCCAAGTGTATGCACACAGTTGCACTCTCATAATCCGATGGGACGGTAAACCAACACGACCGGAGAGAGATCAGGCGCAGAACCAACGGCTTTACGTGCTTTCCGGGGCACGGGGGTGAGATACCCCCAACTTCCTGACTCCGGGCAGCTACTTAGAATTTCTTTACACCAAAAATCTATAAGAGAGAAAACTCAATTATAGATTTTTGGCCTGATCCAGGACCTCATGATGAGTAGTCGGACTACTACAACCACTAGACCAACGAGGCCGTCCAAATATAATATAGTAGTAGCGCAAATGGGTCGGCTCGACCGGGGTAGAACCATGCTCTCACAGGATACCAGCGTAAAATAGCACCTTAATGCTGTTGTGTTTCATAAGGTTAGGGTAGAGAACTAAAGATCCCTTTTACTGGAATTGAAACCTTCATTCTTAGTCCCCAAGGGTGACAACGCGTCTGTACTTTGATTCTTAATCGAGGAAAGATGTAAGTATCTATGGGCCACAGTATCCACTTACAAATAGATAGACTGTGTGGCCGTTTATCACCCTTAATCTATAAAAAAAGATATCAATAAAAACTTGCCTTTTCTCTGTATTTCAAAGGAAATAAAAACATATACAGATTTGAGTTTCACTGAACTAGTGAGTTGATTGAAGCTTGTAAACGTAATCCCTAGCGAAGAAGGGATTACAATTTCTCAATAATCCAGACACTCTTATATGCAAAGTAAAAGACTTTGTTATACCTAACAAAAGCCAGAAAAAAGCAAGTTCTTTCTACCAGAAACTACTTAGATAAAATATATACAAAAAAGTAAGTCTGAATCACAACGCGTTTATAGCCTTTTTTAAGTGGGTTGCAGATTTTCATGGACTGCAGTAGCCACTTACCTACAGCTGGAAAGTAATCAATGACGATAGATGCAAGTTGTCCAGGACCGTGCTTTTTGGCATTCGTAGGAGGCCTATGTTAATCAGTCAATTTGTGAAGGACTCTAACCAGTATTGGTAGGATGGATAAGAGAGATCTAACAAATTTTTATGCAACGTAAGCTTATTATATGTTCACATTAACATAAGGGAAAAAAGGGTGTGGTTTGCAAGATGATGTTGTGACCAGGATTAAGAAAGGAATGCTCCGGTGGTTTGGTCATGTGGGAAGAATGAATGAGGAAAGAGTGACGAAGAAAATTTATGTTGCAGAAGTGAATGGCAGAGTCGGAAAGGGACGTCCTAGGCGAAAATTTATCGACCAAAAAGGAGTACCCTTAACCGACGAGCATGTATACGTAGGTATATGGATGTGAAGGTGCCGAGAGAGGTGTGACAGGATCGTGCCAAATGGAAGTCTATAGTCTCTGCCTACCCCTCTAGGCGACAGGCGTGAGTGTTTATATTATGTTATGTTATTAACATAAGGTCAATCATTAAAAAAATTCCACGCTCGAACAGTGTAAACTTAGTGCCAATAAAAACATAGACGTCGTTATTCTCACCGAGGCTAACATATAGAATAATAAAAGGTCTTTGTCTATGAAATTGCCGCTCTGGCGTACTGGCCATTCAAATGAAAATAATTTTTGTATGGCTGAGAATTCTTACTTTAAATAATATTATTTAAAGTGTCTTTTTTTTTTCAAAATTATTAATTTTTTTATTGATTAGCCTTACGTTTTCGTCGCATTTAAATCTTTTTCTTTATTTATAATGCATCGTTAAAAATTCGAGTAATTATGGAATATGAACACCGTCGTGGTAACAACGTGGCACAAGCGATACGCAATATCAACAATATTTACCGAGTGAACACTACAAAAGAACGCACCACTTGTTATTGGTTTGCCCGCTTCCGTTCTAGAAGTTCCGACCTGAAAAATGAACCCCGTGGTTATCCGAAAACTTTGGTCAACAATGACGAACTAAAGGCGATCGTGGAAGCTGATTATGGTCAATCTACGGCTGAATTAGCTTTCGACGTTAGCATCAAAACAATATTGGTCCATTTGCATCAAAATGGCAAGGTAAAAAAGCTTAACAAAATGGTGCCCCACAAACTCAATGATTGCCAGCGACAGTACGCGGCGAGATGTGCCTTGCACAGCTCAAGAGGCTCATAAACAAAGAAATTTTTAACCGCATTGTTAACTGCCACTAAAGATCGCAAGCACTCAAAAAAATTCTTATCAAACAGGATGAGCTTTATGCAGATGTGTACTGATAGTAACTAAACACAATGATGGAGAAACTCGGTCGTCTCCAACCAATTTTGGTCAAAGCTCGTCTCCGCTGCTTCTGCACGACAAAGCCCGACCTCACACTACAGAACAGACGGTCTCCAACTTGGGATTGGAAGCTCTCCTTCATCCGCCTTACTCGCCATAATTTACGCCTACAGACTTCTACTCTTTACAGAATTCGGATAATTTTTAGCGGGAAAAAAATTCAATACCTGAGTTATATAAACAAAAAAAACTATGCAAAATAAACTATGTAAATAAATTAATTAACAAAACTAAAAATAAAAATACGGAATCGAAAATTATTTCAAATAAACACAATCCAATTGATGATGCACTTCATAGTACTTTCGGTAGTAATTGTAAAGTAAAGTAAAGTTACAGCCTATATACGTCCCACTGCTGGGCACAGGACTCCCTCATTTCTGAGAGGGTTTTAGGGCAAGAAAGTGTCCGTCGCGCTGCCCCAATTCGTGTTGGCGAACTTCACATGTCTTCGAAAAATTATTTTTTCTCTTATTCCTCAGACATGCAGGTTTCCTCACGATGTTTTCCTTCACCGCCGAGCACGTCGTATATCAGCACTTAAAATTGCAATTAACAATTTCATTGGTGCCGGCGGGGATCAAACCCAGGTTACTCGCGTTCTGTTATATTTACAGCGAGCGTTAACCATCTGAGCTACCACGGCTCTCGGTAGTAATTGTTGCACTTACAAATATATTGCGAACAAATTTGCTAGTACGTTAAAAATGGTATGAAATAATTCCGAAATGTTCGGAATTATTACTTGGCAAAACATCTAATATGTATAATCTATATATTAACCGCGCAGTGGCGGTGGAAGAATATCCACTATCCCATATCGTTCCGCGGCTGTGTGGCAGCGGCCTAGAGTACTGTCACTGCTTTTCATCCCGTGCATGTCGTACGAGCCGACAGAGGGAAATGCCTTAAAAAAGGAGAACTTAAGGCTTCCGATGGATGGCGGCATAACCATCCCGGTCTTCGTCAGACCAAAAATGCTCAGACCTGTGACGGGCAGCAGTGTCACAGGTGCGATGTGTCTGGCACTGCGATCGCCAACCCGCTTGCCCAGCGTGGCAATTAAGGGCAAATCCTCCTATGAGTAGCACCACAAAAACACGGCCCCCAGTTCCCGGTCGCCCTATTATTCCTGGCCGTGGTGGCGGTCATGGCAACTGTGGGGCAGGAGGTGCGAAGAATCCCCGGGAGAGGAGAGGTTACCATCAAAAACTGGACTTGGCGACGTATAATGGACGGACTCTGCGGCAAGACGGACACATTTATGAACTGGAAGCTGAGCTGGAAAATATAAGATGGCATATTGTCGAGTTAAGTGAAGTCCGAGGAGAGGGAGAGGACACAATTACCCTGCAATCTGGTCATCTGGTCTACTTTCAGTAGGGAGACGGCCTATCCCAAGACGGAGTAGGTTTCCACGTTCATAGTATCCTCACTAACAATATTGTAGAAATCTCAAGTGTGTCGACACGGGTAGTACTTAAGTTATCATAAAAATGCTCTCTGAAGATCGTACAAGTTTATGCCACGACCTCGGCACATTCGGATGACGAAGTAGAAACTGTCTATGAAGACATTTCTAGGGCCTTAGGTAACACCACAAAGGCCCACTACAATGTTGTTATGGGGGATTTTAATGCCAAAGTGGGTAAACACACGGGCGTCGAATCGATTTTGGGACACCACGGTTTTGGAAAGAGGAATCACAGGGGGCAAATGCTGGTCAACTTCCTCGAGAAAGAGGGGCTATTTCTGATGAGTACGTTTTTTCGCGAAGAAGCCACAAAGGAAGTGGACCTGGCGCAGTCCCGATAATACTAAAAAATGAGATTGACTTCATCATGACGGACAAAAGGCACATATTCAGAGACGTCTCAGTTATCAACAAATTCAACACCGGAAGCGATCACCGACTTGTTCGAGGCACTCTGAATATCGATTTTACGCTTGAAAGGTCCCGATTGGTGAAGTTTACGATTCGACCAAATCTGTTTCAAACCGTAACTGGTTCCCAACGCTTCCACCTAGAACTTAAAAATCGATTCGATGCCGTGAGACCCACTTTGGATATTGACGAGGACCTTAACAGCGTGATTAGAATCTTACGGGACGAGGGCAACAGGTTTTGTGGCCAGCACTATACGGGCCGAAAGTCGATGTTCTCAGATGAGACACTTCAGATTATAAAAAGAAGGCGTGCGTTAACAACAGCATCACCATCGGAACAGGTGACACTAACCAAGCTTGTGAGGAAAGCTGTGAGGCGGGACCTGCGTCGCTCTAATGCAATTGCTATACAAGCGGCAATAGAGCAAAACAAGGGATTCAAAATCTTTGTTCGTGAGCTTGGAAGAAGTCACATCACAAAACTCCGGACGCATGATGGCAAAGTCCTCACGTCAAAGCCTGAGGTTCTCTCTGAGATCGATCACTATTATGGCGAACTATATGCCTCACATAGGCTACAACCCGACCCTAAATGTCCCTAAATCCCAGAGCCACGCTGACCCACCACTATACCTACGAGCTGCCAGACATCTGCCTTGGGGAGATTGAGCTGGCCCTCGATCAACTTAAAAATGGAAAAGCCCTTGGAGAAGATGGAGTTACAACAGAGCTCTTAAAAGCTGGGAGTCAACCCTTGCTAAAAGAGCTCTGTCGAGTTTTTAACTGCATCTTACGAGATGGGAGAACTCTAAAGGCGTGGAGCAAAAGCATTACAGTCTTGTTTCACAAGAAAGGTGACAAGACTATGCTAAAAAATTATCGACCCATCTCGCTTCTGAGCCACGCCTATAAGTTGTATTCGAGGGTCATCACAAATCGACTCGCGCAAAGACTCGACGACTTTCAGCCTGCGGAACAGGCTGGGTTTCGAGGAGGATTTGGCACTATAGACCACATTCACACAGTGCGGCAAATAATACACAAGACAACAGAGTATATATCAGCCCCTGTATCTTGCATTTGTGGACTATGAGAAAGCCTTTGACTCCATTGAAACTTGGGCTGTTCTAGTTTGCAGCGGTGCCAAATTGACTGGCGGTACATTGAAGTGCTAAGATGCCTTTACAACACCAGTACGATGTCCGTCCAAGTACAGGACAGTCAAACAAAATCAATCCAGTTGCATCGCGGAGTGAGACAGGGGGATGTAATATCCCCTAAACTGTTTACAAATGCACTGGAAGATGTTTTTAAGACTTTAGACTGGAAAGGACGTGGTATTAACATAAACGGTGAGTACATCTCACACTTACGCTTTGCTAATGATGTCGTCGTCATGGCAGAATCACTGCAGGAACTTCAGGATACGCTGAACAGACTAAATGAATCCTCCCAACGTGTTGGTCTATGCATGAATCTGAACAAGACATAAGTTATGTTCAACGATTACGTCATGCCAGTTCCAATTACTGTTGATGGTGAAACTCTCGAAGTTGTCCAGGAATATACCTACCTCGGGCAGATATTGCAACTAGCTAAGAATAACTTCGAGAAAGAAGCCGATCGGAGGATTCAGTTGGGCTGGGCAGCATTTAGAAAGCTCCGTCGGGTTTTCACATCGCCCATACCGCAAAGTCTGAAGATAAAAGTCAACCAGTGCGTTCTACCTGTACTCACTTATAGTGCCGAAACGTGGACACTGACGATACGTCTGCTCCAAAAGCTTCAGCTTCGCTCAGCGAGATGGAAAGAGCTATGCTGGGAGTTTCTCTGGTAGACAAAATTCGAAATGAAGAAATCAGCCCGCGAACCAAGGTTACTGACATAGCTTTCCGTGTTTGTAAGCTGAAGTGGCAATGGGCTGGTCATGTCTGTCGCAGTGGTGACAACTGGTGGAATATACGTGTTATGGAGTGGAGACCAAGTCTAGGCAAATGTAGTGTGAGATGCCCCCTGACCAGATGGAGCAACGATCTGCGCAAGGTGGCTGGTAGAAACTGGATGTGTGTATCCGAAGATCGGGCTAAGTGGCGCGTCTTGGGAGAGGCCTATATCCAGCAGTGGACTGCCGCAGGCTGATAATGATGATGATGATATCGTTCCGAGGGTATCGTAAGAGGCGACGGAGGGAAAATGAAACAGGAGATGGGCAGCAGTGTCTTCCTGAAAACAACTCAAAATAATAAACTGCAGTTCCAAACTTGCTTGCAAAGCGTGGCAACTATGGCAATGTCCCTCAATGAGGCAATCTATGAGGGAGGTATATGCCCAGCAGTGGACTTTTATTGGCTGTAATAAATGGATGGATGATTCGGAAAGCAATCTATGAATCATCGGCAAATGACACCATGCAATTTATACCTGCTGATTCTAAAGCTATGGAAAAAAAAATAAAATCAACAAACAGTAACAAAGCCCCTGGGGTAAACATTATAAGAGCCATTGACATAAAGTTGCTGTGCGGAAAAATCAAAATTGTGATTGTTAAGTTAACAAATTCAAGCGTAATCACTGGTAAATATCCTCTCTTACCAAAAAACTGGAATCGTTCAACTAATACATAAAATAGGCAGTAAAACTAAAATATAAGCGGAAAAATCCATAGGTTTTATAAAAGTAGTAACATGTTAAAAAACTACCAATATGGTTTCCAACCTTAAAAAAACACCTTACAACTACTTTCTGCATTCACAGATAACTTTTTCACGCATATGAACAGTAGAAAACACGTTTTAGTCACCTTTATTGAATACAGTAACGCCTTTGACGAGCTCAGACACAACAAATTACTTTAAAGTTTAAATAACAGCGCAATAAGAGGAAAATTACTAACGTGATGTGGAAATTACCTCCATTAAAGATTTTACTAGGTAAAAATTGGAGATGCTTTTAGTGTGCCTATTCAAGTAACGTAAGGTACAGCACGGGGCTCAATTCTTGGGCCTCTACACGTTCTCGCCTACGTAAACAGTCTTTCTAACATAATTAAACAGTGTGAGACCTATCAGTTTGCAAATGACACCTGCTTAGTAGCCGCTGGACGTAGGACGAGGCCCAAATGAAACTTCAATCATAGTTTGATATCTGACAGGTGATCATATGACTTCGGCTTAGTACTCAATGCTGCCAAAACTAAACTTGTATATTAGCAATAACCGCAACAGATCTTAATTTATTACACCTAAATTAATAGAGCACACACATCAGTGCCTTCGCATAAAATACTGACGATTCGACTCCCTGTAATTGCGATGCCATAGAAATTTTAAATAGTTACACTTACCTCACCCTAATTATTAACGATCGACTTTATTGGAAATATTAATTAATTCGTATGTTTGTTATTATTACAATGGATATCAAAGTTTTCTCAATCAAACACAAAATACCTAACAAAATCTCTGGTTGCGCGGAAAAAGAATCGGGTATTCTCATATATTTTTTTCGGTTGTATATTGCTCGCCAGTGTCCGACAATCCTGTATCCACACATTCCTTTCACACGCACTGTCCAAGTGCATCGCGAGTGCATCATCCAAGGCTGTCGCATGCCACGTCAGCCATCTTGTTTCGGGGTATCAGGAAACCGCACATATAGTCCCAGTAACATCTCGCACAATAGGGTCAAGGCCCGACCTGGGAATCGGACTCAAGAACCCCTAGGCCCGTTGCCTAACCATTTCTGGTTCTTACGAGCCGGATTAAAATCAGGGCAATTGGCCCCACCAATCTCTCTAATACTCTATAAACCTTTATCTAAATCTGTTTACACAATATGGGATACGCTATGTGAGAACTTATAAAACATCCCGCATACGTGGTAAAGCCACGCTGCAGCTATATTATGGTTGTAGCACGAACGGGTCAGCTCGACCGGTGAAGGACTACGTTTTCACAGAACACCAACGTAAAATAGCAGCTTAATACTGCTGTGTTTCGTATGGTGAGAGTGTAGAGATCCGGAGACCCTTTTTTACTGGAAACGAGGCATTTCATCGTAGTCCTCAGAGGAAAATGCATCTACGTTTTTATTCTTAATCGAATATAAATGTAGATGTTTATGGGCCACAGCATCCACTTACCATCAGGTGTACTGTGTGCTCGTTTGTTACCCTTGTTCTATAAAAAAATCTCTTGATCGAATATATGCTTACTCCAGCTGTGCATTTTAAAAGAGTCCCTAATCTCAAAATGAACAAAGGTGATTACTGAAAATTACTTACATTTTACAAAATCATACATATTCATGACAAAATTGAACTAACATTATTAATTGAAATCTTTATTTTATCGAAAATTTTAAAAAGGTAAATGAGATATTATACTCCGCTTATATAATTGATAATCTTAAACTTCTATTACCTATAGTAACTTATACGAGTACGGACATAGGACTATAGACTGTGTTATTTTTTTTTTCAAATTTCAAATTTATTTATTGCTAGAATGTAGTACATAATGATATGATGTTATTAGTTATTAACGAGACCTTACATTCTACCATGATAATGGCGTGCAATCTTTTACAGTAAACAAAAAAATATTAATACAATTTAGTTAAGTAACTTATTGAAGAAAATGAATTAGGTATGTACCCATCCAAAAATATTTTAGCTTCAAGTTTTTAGATTACCATAAATATTACAGGTCAATTTTTTAATAAAATGTAGGTTAATGTTTATATAAATGTCAAATATCAAAAAATCAAAAAAATTGTTAAATAATTAATAAATGTTAATGTCAAAAAGATCAGTTTCTTTTTTTTTTATTTCACCATTATTAAAATAGGAGATGATTTTTATTTTCAGATGAATACATATACAGTACAACATGTTACTATATTGTCATAAACTGTGTCAAAATATTAGCAAAAAGTTAAATAAATTGCAATTTACTTATTATCAAAATATATTAAGTTTCGGCTTCAATTTTTTTTATCAAGAGCTAATGACGTAATAGAAGAAAGATGTCGGATAATTATTAATTATTTTTAAATAGAATAAAATATCAATGCTCAGTGAAATTACAGCAGTTCATTCGTTAAATTTATAATCTAGAAATTCTTTGACGCTATAAAAAGTACTTTCTGCAAGAAAATCATTGAGGCTTTTTTTAAATCTTGGTAAAGAAAGTGCTTTAATATACTGAGGAATTTTGTTATATATTTTGACACACATATATAGACAGCTTTTATTATACTTAGATAATCTAGGAAGTGTGTCGATTACAAGTTTTTCGGGGTATCTATGGCTTCGAGAAGATATACCTTTTGCTTTAGTAAACAGATGGTTGTGTTGTTTAACGAACAAACAAATTTCATATATGTAGAGCGAGGGCAATGTCAATAACTTAAGGTTTTTGAATAAAGGTTTACATGATTCAAATGGCGCTTTAAGAGTCATTGCTCGTAGACATTTTTTTTGAGTGATAAAGGCTTTATTTAATTGAGAACCATTTCCCCAGATAATTAACATGTAACGCAGAATTGAAACTACATACGCATGATAAACCGAGAGGGCTATATTTATGTTAGTGACTTTTCTAATATACCTTAAAGCATATACAAATTTATTTAGTCTATCGCACACTGACTTAATATGAGCCTCCCAATTAAGGTTTCTATCAATTACTAAGCCAAGAAATTTAGTTTGCGTCATTTCTTCAATTTTGGTTTCGTTGTAATATATGTCAAGCTTATTCGTTTTCAAATTATCAAATTTAATATAATGAGTTTTGGTAAGATTAACTTTTAAATTATTTAGATTTAACCATTCTATTACTGATTTGATTGTGTCATTTATGTCAGATTCATGTTTTTTAAATGAATGTTTCCTTGGGTTAGTAACAATTGTTATTGAAATATCGTCTGCAAACATAGTACATTTAAATGTAGTTATATTTGGAATATCATTTATATATAAAATAAAAAGCAAGGGCCCAAGAATGCTTCCTTGTGGGACGCCAAAGTTGTTGTTCCTAAAATCCGAATAATAAGAAGTTAGTTCATTTTGGTTATTGAGGTTTTTTATTTCAACTTTTTGTTTTCTGCTTGACAAATAAGATTCGAGCCACTGCAAAGGAATTCCTCGAATGCCCATATTTTCCAGTTTTTTAAGAAGATTTTTATGGTCTACGAAATCGAAGGCCTTACTTAGATCAAAAAACAATACAGTGGTTAGATATGAATTATTTACACTTTCTAAGATGGATTTAATTAATGTATACGTGGCCAAAGAAGTAGATTTATTTTTCTGAAAACCAAATTGTTGTGGACTGATGACATTAATCTTATTACAATATTCAGAAAGGCGCAAAAACATGCACTTTTCGAATATTTTTGAGAAAATTGATATCAATGCAATAGGTCTGTAATTATTAACATCATCTTTTTCACCTTTCTTGAACAACGGTTTAATTATTGATACTTTAAGTTTTTCTGGGAAAGTACCTGTTGAAAAGGATAAATTTATAAGATATGTAAGTATTTTTATAAAATTATCGATGGAAATTTTAATAATATTGGTACATATTCCGTCATAGCCAGTTGTTTTTGAGTTATTAAGAGATATGACTGCATTTCTAACTTCTTTTTCTGACATTTCTCTTAGAAACATTGACTTGAGCTCTGTAGAATTAGTTTTAAGTTTATTATTATTAGTTATATTATTATTGATGTTATTGTTGTGAGTCATGTTAATAAAAAAGTTGTTGAGGTTATTTGCTATATCAGTTGGGTCAGTTAAAATAGTATTGTTATCTTTTATATTAATAATGTCAATATTTTTTGAATTATTACCTATTTCGTTATTTACAATTGTCCACGAAGTTTTGCACTTATTAATGCTCGTGTTAATCAAATATATATTTCTAATTTTTTTTGATAAGTAAATACATTTTTTTAAGATTTTTGAATAATTTGTATAGATATGTTTACTAAAGATGTCTTTGTTCGTATAATATTTATATCTAAGTAATCTTTTCCGTTTGCAGCTAATCCTTGGTCCTTTACTTATCCATTTGGCTTTGTTGTATGTGTTGTTTATCTTTATTTTCATTTGCGGGAAACATAGATTGTAAAGTAGGAGAAATAAGTCATGGAATTTTTTAAATGCTCTATTTGTATCAGTTTCTTCTAAACTATCATTAAATGTAAGACTGCCAAGATAGCCATTAAATTTTCCTATATTTTCAGAGCAGTAATCTCTTTTGTAAACATAATAGGATCTAGGTTTTTGTTTCACAGATTTAACCGGTATTTTCAGCATTTGGGCAGTGTTGTGATCAGATAAATAAAGCTGTAAGATAAATGGTATTGCTGATTTAATATTACTTAATATATGATCAATACAAGACGATTTTCGGGTAGGTTCTTTGATATGTATCGTTAAGTTATAATTTAGTGTATAATCATTTAACATAGTTGTAAATTTGTTAGACTTTAAAGTATTAATATTGAAGTCCCCTGTCAACACAATTTTCTTTTTATATCCATACTTTTTGTATAGGGTACTAAGCAAACAATTCAATTTATTTAAAAAAAATTAACATCACTTCTGGGGGTTCTGTATAGATTTATAATAATAAGGTTATTTTCTGAGATTTCAATGCCGCAACACTCAAAATGTTTTTCTATACCATAGTCATCTAAAAATAATATTTTATTAAAAAGTAAATTTTTTTTTACTAGGATGCAACTTCCACCTCTTTTTTCAAATCTACAAAAAATTGCCCCTAATGTGTAGTTACTTAATTTAAAGAAATTTTCTGCCCCCTTTTCTATGAATGGCTCCGATAAACAAATAATATGTGGTTCGTTATTGTTCTTCGCGAGTTCTAATATAGTCATCTCCAAAATTTCTTTTTTAGCTGTTGCACTTGCTATGTTTTGATGTAGGATATTTAGGTATTTACTTGGGCATCTATTAGACTGAGACACGAAAAAAATCACGCGTATTTTTAAGCGGAAAGTAGAAAGGTATAGTACCTTTTCGTTTTGATGTACCGTTTGCGGTGGGCTGGAGTGGCTCGTTACATGATTCGCTTACGCTTATTACATTCTCCATAACACATGTTTCATACCAGCGTCTTATTGCCCCTATGGTTTCAAAGATATCGTTAAATATTATTTTTATACCATAGTTATTCACGTTGCCCGTGTACATATCAAACATTTTAAAGTCGTATTTAAGATTCAAGTTTGAGTCTACAATATAGGCGTATTCGTATTTTACATTGTCATCGTGAAGCAATTTATTGAAAGATTCAATCCTCCAGTTAAATAGGTTTGAATATTTTTTATACCTATATGTTGGCAAACAAATAATTACATTAGTGTGTGTGATTTTATACAATGTTTTTCTTATATAATTTACTAAATAACGAAAATTAATTGATCTTTCAAAATCATTGCCTCCTAAAAGTATCACACAGTAATCTTTCATTGTAAAATTTTTTAATTTTAAATCTATGTTCAATAACAACTCCTCTATCCCAGAACCAGGCTTACAGTAATGACAGAAACTATAATTATGAAACTTTATTTCTAGATGTGATAATATGTTATTTTTGTTGTCACAACTAAAAATACATATTTTGTTTTTCGGACTAGGTGTGTAAGATAATGGGACCATAGTAACCATCTCTTCCCTCCTCTGCTCTACATTGGGTTTAGAGGATTTTATTGAACTAAATGGCACATTTTTTGGTAGCAATGGTAACTCTTTTACATCAATTAATTTAATATATTGGCGCAGAGAATTCAATTCTATAACGGTTTTTTCCAAATCAATCTCTAGACAAGAAATTTTATCCTTTAAAGTTGTTATTAGCTGATCCTTAGCGGGACTTGCGTTAGGGGTACTATTTAACACTTTATTAATTTTTTTGTATTTATGACTTGATATAGGAGAATTTCCAAACTTGATAAGACTAGCGTTTTTCCTCCTGTATGTTTGTAGTTCTTCCTTTAGCTTCACGTTTTCCGAAAGTAACTCCTCAAGTTCATTTTCAGTAACTTGGAGTTGTTCTTGTTTTTCGGTCAATTTTAATTTATACTCTTCTAACTCCTGGTACACATTTGTATTTAAAATAGGGCAGCTACGGTTTAACAAAGTGGCTGATAGCGATGTTTCCTCATCATCATCCTGTAGAGAAGCAAAAGAGTTTTCGGTGGTGACATTTACGTAATATTTTTTCCTTGCGGTAACGTGTTCTATATTTTCAGAGAGTACCGTAGAGTTTGATATGTTATAAATACGACTACTTTCTTTATGTGAGATGTCGCTGTTAGGTTCATAAAAATTTGTGTGACTTCTACACTGTTTACACTTCCATTTACTTCGTATTGTTGGTTTCATCATCCGATAGACTTTTTCGGGATAGCCCTCGCAGTCAAATTCGAACGAATGCTTGCATATGGAACATAGCGCAGTGTCTCTGGAATCTACATATTTTTTGCATATATGGCATTTTACTAGTAGCTTATTGCTGTTGGAAATATTATCTTTTGATGAAGCTTGCGCCATCTAGAAGGGATTTCTTGTAACAATGCAAACAGTGACCTCTAGCGGGTAATGCAAAAAATTTTTCTTGAACTAGTTCAGATAATTTTATTAGAAAAACAAGTCGCATACGCAGAGATAGACAAACACTAAGCAATTCAATACGTATTAAACAGATGTCACTATATGAGTAAATCTGATGTAAGCAATGTCTGTTATGTAGTTGGGTGAAATTAATCAACAATCAATGTTATGATCCGTTAAAAATTAGAATTTAAAATTAAGCACAGATTCACTTTAAGTTTACTACTTTTCCAATAAATACTTTAGTAACCACTTCATATACGATGTTTATAGTAAATATATTTTAAGCAAATATTATTATTTAAAAAGATATATGCTATTTGTTTTAAATGTCAAATATTGTTACTTAACACTATTAGATTTCGGCACAAACACTTGTACACAATATTTGTATCTAATGTAACACTTTTATCACGTTTTTAAGTCTATGTACATAAATTTTGAATTTTTTAAATTAATATAGCACAGAGACGATGTTGACAGCGCCGCGCCCTCTCGCGAACCTTAGTTATATTATATGTTATACCTCATATAATCAATATGTTACCTAAATCTTTGAAAGACGTCAACACACGTAAGAATATAAAATTTAAGCGTAAATAATTCTATTTACAAGTGTTACTTACTAAATACAAATAACGCTTAAAACAACCTACTCATTCTACATTATTGCTTTAAATTGTCTACATATAATTTTACTGTAAAATATTTTAAATTTAAACTATATGTTATAACCATCATTTGCATTTGTAATCGTAAATTTTCTAAGTACTTAAATAAATTAAAAAACATATCGTACTGTGGATGTGGTAAAAGACCATAGAGGCAACTGAAACAGGTAATGGGCTGGATCATCTTCCTAATAACAACTCAAAAAACGTGAGAGCAAAAATATTATGGCATAAAAAATATCGCAAAGTCCCTCCTACGAGGCAATCTATGTAGGAGGCATATGTTCAGCTACGGAATTTTGTAGGTTGTAGTGGATGGAGTTGGATGGGATAGCATTACGCCAATTATTTGTATGAATTACAGATAAGTTAACAAAAAAGATTAGAAAATACTTAAACTATGCTATGGAGCTTGTTTTGTACTTTTGACTGCCTCGGTGGTAAAGTGGGCGTAAGCGCCCCACAAACGGATTCCCGCTTTGTTGTGGTGGCGGGCCTCAGTAGCCGTTGCTTGTACACCCATGATGTACTAAGAGGAGCCCATATGGCTGGCTTGATGTGAGGGGCCGGCGTGGCGGCTACGGCAAATATCGCTCCTCTGGGCCAATATATGGAGGCAATTGACTTTTGATAAGTCTGTAAGGATAACAAACGGGCACATATTCCACCGAACCTAAGTAGATTCTGTGGCTCATAGATACCTTATAGGAACATCGATAATGTTCTATTTCATTTTAAAATAACAGTCAGATTTTGATTGAAAAAATTGGACCCTTTTGTTAAAAAAATGCTAACACCTACTAAGCAGGGGTTGTTTGCATGCTATTAAGACATCATGAACCTATTCTTTCTGTCCGAACTAATCTTTGAAATTCCTGAATCAATTGTAATAAAACATCGCTAAAAATAGGGAACAATGTTAGGAGTGACCTGGGCTAGGATATTTTGTCCAAAAACCTTAGAGGTTAAAAAAATGGGCTCTGATAATCTTAAATCGAAATAACTTCATATTTTATTGTACCCAGGCAAAGCCAGAGCGGGTCGCTAGTAAATGAATAAATGTTACAGGGATTTACATAGATTAGTTTTAAGTTCCTGAAATAAAGATTGATGAAGACCGTGGGATGATTTCAAATAAAAAAGATACACCAACGGCGTACCTTTCTCTTTATTTACCTACATTTACACTAATAAAACAATTATTTCACAAGTTTATAAACTTTTTATATATAAATTGTTATATAAATGTATGTAAAGGCGAATACTCGATCTTTTCTGATGTCAACTTTTTTTTTATAGGATAGGGTGACAAGCGAGCACGCAGTCCACCTGATAGTAAGTGGTTGCTGTGGCCCGTAGACATCTACATCCATCCTCGATTACGAATCAAAATGCAGATGTGTTGTCATCCGTGAGGACTTAGAACTGGAAACGAGGCATTCCACGCCTCGTTTCCAGTAAAAACGGTCTCTGGTTCTCTACACTCACCATACCGAAACACAGCAGCATTAAGCTACTGTTTGACGCTGGTATTTTGTGAGAGCGTGATCCTTCCCCGGTCGAGCCGACCCATTCGTGCTACAACTATACTACTAATATAACTGCAGCATGGCTCTACCACGTAAAATGCAAGACATGCAAGCGATGTATCCTACCGTCTAACATAAGTAGACCTGGAAACCACCTGAGGGCGAGAAATAAATCCAAAATTCATTATCATCATCATCGCCAATAAAGTCTATCACAAGTCAACACTACTGAACATAGGCCTCCCCTATAGGTTCCAAGTTTCTTTATTAATATTTGGTTGTTATCAGTATGCCTGTTATCTGGATAATATTCGGAAGCCAAACTGCCTGTACAAGTCTGGCAACTACGGCAAGATAGAAAGGGATTGCTCCTATGGGCAATCTATTTGGCGTCAAAGTTCAACAGTGGACTTTGGGCTGACTCTTGTTTCAGTTTATCTCTCTTTGTTTATCTTTTTTACGACACTCATATCATCCATGTGGATAATAGTTTATTTTAAGCAACGATTACAAGGCACGAAACAAAAATTTAAAAATATAAAATATTACTACTTGAATATTTAATATAGCCAGCATTTAATAATGTCATACTTTGTTAATATTTTATGGGTGAAACTTCAGTATTTTCCATGACCGTGATACATATTAAATGAAACGGAAAACTTGAACTGACAGCAAATTTCAATCGTGTTTTCTCATTAAAATTGTAAATTATACAATAAGCCGTCCCAGGAACGTCTTAATAGTTTAGTTTCAAAAAAAATGCGGTTGAAATATGTCGATAATACGTTTGTAACGGATTTCAGGAAAATTGTTGCTAAATTATATTACATTTTAAGGCACAGATTAAAAAATGCTTTCTATTTTACCAGGCTTATTAATGCATTGCTAGAATAAATTAAATAATTTATACTTTATAACTTATACGTGGTAGAGCCATGCTGCAGTTATATTAGAAGTACAGTTCTAGCACGAATAGGTCGGCTCGACCGGGGAAGGACCACACTCTCACAGAATACCAGCGTAAAATAGTAGCTTAATGCTGCTGTGTTTCATATGTTGAGCGTAGAGAACCGAAGACCCTTTTTACTGGAAACGAGGTATTCCATCTTGTCCGCACGGGTGATAACGCATCTGTATTTTGATTCGTAATCGAGGATAGATGTAGATGTCTATCGGCCCCAGCAACAATTTGCAATCAGGTGGACTGGGTGCTCGTTTGTCACCCTATCCTATAAAAAATTTAAATATACAGCAAATTACCACGTAGAACCTTGATGGTTTTTTTTACGCTTGACAGGCGTATCGCAGGTCGAATCAAGTTATTTTCTTTCACATGGTCAATCACCACGCAAGATTTAAATCTACTCGCGTACTACGTTATTTAGGCGAACTTTTGTTCCATAAGCTTCCGCGTAGTCTAAGTAATTATTTTATAATTAAACTGAAAGTTTTATGTTCCATGCATGTACTACAAAAATATTTCTTAAGTATAGCGGACTTAAAACCCGAGACATCCTCTACCAGTGAACCTTTAGGTGATGCAGAGATAAAAATATGAAATAGGCGTGTGAGTTGATGAATGATAGAAATTTAAATTATAAATTAAAGTAAATAAATGTAAAACAAAATAATGTATATACTCATACATAAAGTTACATATCAAAAATTATTAGGTATATGCATAATATTATACATAAATTTTAAAATTAAATAAATTGTATAATACATATTTATATAAACAGAATCAAGTAAGAAAGTATAGTACAAATATTTTATTATATTATCAGCCCTTATAAATTCGTAAAAGACTAAGCAGTCAGATTAATTTCCGTATAAAAGAGTGATAAACAGTAAAACAGCAGTGTTTCTTGTAAGCTTGCTGAGCTTCTGTTAATGAAGACAATTTAATCCAACAACGGCAAAGCCAAAAGGGCCAAGATTTATTTGCCTATGTATGTATGTATGTTCATCATACATACGTAGATATCAATCAGATTCGATCCCCTATACCAGGGGGGTCGGCAACCTTTTGAGTTGGAAGAGTCAAAATTACAATTTAAAAAATTTCAAAGTATTTAAAGAGCCACAATTTTTTTTCTTGCCAAGCATAATAGTACTTGCATAAATAAATATTTTTGAAAAGAAAAAGAAATATGTACATTCAATTGTTGACAAAAACCTTCATAGCATGCGTGTGACGACACCGAAGATCTAACGTGGATCATTACCAGTAACGTTCATGACTGAATTATATCAACTGATCAAGATTTATAGTTTTAGAATGTCCCATTGAAGTCTTTATTCATAAATTAAATGAAGGTTTTAGTCAGTCTAGACGTTTGGAGAAAATATATACTAATTTACTAATCAGTCTCCAAACTCAAAATTGGTAATGAAGCTACTGCAAGCCCATGAACAACTATTAATAATTGATCGTGAAAAATAATTCATATTTTTACACAAATATTTGCAAAATCCGTAGTTGTTAAGAGCTGAGGCAGCAATTAGAATTTTAATATAAATCAATATAAAACATCCTTCAGACAGAATTTGGTCACGATGCCCAGTTTCATTTCAACGGAGTCTAGTCATCTGCGCAGGACAGGGTTATAGTGCTCAAGTGTGTGCGCAAGCACACATGCACTCACTGTTTCCTAACTCACATGCCAATACGACACGACCTGACAATGAGAGAGATCAGGCACAATTTCGTTGACAGGAAAACTCTAACTAAAACTCGACGTGAGATAGTTCAGATTAAAATGCTTAACTTTATATTATTTTATTTTTAATGAGTTTGTAAGTAAAACTTATGGGTCATCACTTAACCGATACCAGTTTTGCCTTTTAAAAGGCCTTTCTAAGTTCGTATTACATTTGTCTTTAAGAAATTGCATAACCAAAATATAAAAGTATATTGAAATCATAAAATAAAGTTTCGTTCGTTAGCAAATACACATCTCTATAAAAAATCTTAACAGAATAAATTTTGATAAAAGGGGCAGGGATAAACTGATAAAAATAATAAACTTAAAAAATTGAGTGGGTTTTAAGATCAGAAACCAATAAGTTCTTATGTAAGTGCACGTCTTATTCAATGTGATTTTATAGTATATAAAATGAACACATTTATTGAAGCACTGATTTTATTTATAGTTGCCGCAAAAAAAAGTTGATTTGAAGATCTCATTAGATATAAATGTTGGAATAAACGATAACGATGTTACAATAACACATTCTGGTTTCGGAGTCGACGTTATTGGTCATCGGGAAATTGAATTATTTAATATTGGAAACGCTAACATAAGGAAGGCTGTAAAGAGACACTACCATTGGTCTCCCAGCAATGTTTACTTAAAAAGCCTGACACCCTGAGGAGATTTGTTCCGAAAATATAACTGGGAACGGGTATCGCGAGTTTTGACTGTCAAATCAGCAAGATTAAAGACAATAACGAAGAAACCTGTAATAGTGTTGTCTCACGACTTCGATAACGTTTCAAATAAGACGATTAAGGTAAACACAGGGATAAGTCAAACAGTGGAAAATACGATTTTTCGACAAGTTGGACCAAAAGCAAAGAGACGACGGTTTCTCAGGAATTTGAATATGATATGAACGTGATGTTTGCGAATATGATGGGCACGACTGGTTTCTCATATACAACTAGTTGGGGCGAAAGTGAAGAGCGATCTGAAACTACTGCTATTGGAACCACAAGTGGTGTTGAAACGGAACTGCTGCCTGGGCAGGCGGCAACTGCGGTACTGTCAGCAAATAAGGGTGCTTTAGAGGTAGAAGCTGTGAACTTTAAAATTCCTTATAAGGGTCACCATTTCTGGGGTCCATCGATAGATAGTGTGATGAAGAGTGGTGGATTAGAAAATGAAGTGATTATAAAAGAAAATATCAAGTTAAGTTTCTACATGGATGCATCTTTAAAGGTTTTTTTAATTCTTTTTTTCTAAATTTAGGGACTTAGGTTATTTTAAACATGTCAGTCCGATTATCTTTAAAGGTATTGTACGCGCTCAAATCGGCGCACTAGCGCCATCTAGTCTCAAACCGAAGAACTAAACTTCTTGAAGTTTAAAACTCGAACTCTCGGTACCTTGAGCGTGTTTACTTGAACATTCTGGATATTTTGCTAATTTATATAAATAGGCGCTGCAAGATGCGATCGAAGTAGTGTTGATTTGGCGAAACAAGCGAAGGTTCGGAGCGGAATTAAGTGAATTAGTGTGTTTAATTATTAGTGTTTAAGTTTTAATTTGTGTAAAGTAAATTGAAGTGTTAATTTAGGTAATTCTATCGGCAATTTTTATTGTCACGAACCTCAAGCTCGTAACAATTGGTGTCAGAAGTGGGATAAAATCATACCGATTTTACCTAAAGAGGAAACGGAGGGTGTCCGTACCCGAAGTCAACGCCAGCAGGAGATGGACCAACGAAGATTTGGTGGTGCAACGCCGCAGACGTCGGAGGGCCAGCCACCAGCTGCAGGCCCGTCGGTAGCTTCTACATCTGCAGCACCTGACTTAGGTGCTCTGATGGTGATGCTGCAGTAGCAGGCTCGCCGACAGGAGGAGCAGGCTCGCCGACAGGAGGAGCAGGCTCGCGAACAGGAGGAGCAGGCTCGCCGACAGGAGGAACAGGTCCGTCGGTTGGAAGAGCAGCTGCGGGGTGGACAGGATGAACAGGTCCGCCGACAATAGGAACAGGCCCGCCGACAGGAGAAACAGGCCCGTCGGTTGGAAGATCAGCAGGTGGAACAGGCTCGTCGGTCGGAAGAGCAGATGCTCCTCATGAAGGACCTTCACGCTACCTTTGGGAAAGAGATAAGGCAGGTGAAAGATAGGGTTGCTCAACACGACAACCGTCTGTCGGAAGCTGAAACCCGAATCGAAGAACATGAAACCCGAATCAACCATGTGAACCATCGGGTTGACAACGTGATGGCTGACGTGAAGAAAACGCTGAACGACCTCAAACTTGGGGATGGAACTGCAGCCCCCGCAGTAGCTACTACAACTTCGCTACGTGGGTTCAAGGTACCACCGTTCGACGGGACTTCTTCCTGGTCGGCCTACAAAATCCAGTTCGAGGCCGTCATGGAGACAAACGGCTGGAATAAAAGCCAGGCCATGACTGCACTCACCTTAGGCCTGCGCGACCAAGCCTTAACTGTGTTGGAAGCTCTCGGTAAGAAAGTGACCTACGAGCAGCTCCTTGAGGCATTGGAGGCGAGATATGGTGACGCTCACCTGAAACACGTCTTTCGCGCGCAGCTTAAAGATCGCGTGCAACGCAGCAACGAAAACCTGCAGCAGTGGGCCCTTGAGGTGGAGAAGATGGTTCGAAAAGCATACCAGTCTGTACCTGCGCTCATTGAAGGGAACCTGGTGCAGACATTCATCGACGGCATCCGCGACCTGGAAGTCAGAGCTGCTGTGAGGCTCGGGCACCACGAGACGCTTAGGTCGCCTTGGCTCATGCACTGGAGGTAGAAGCCGTGCGGCAGGATCATCATTCCCATCGCGTCAGGAAGGTTGCAGCAGCTACAGTTCGCGACCGCAACAAAGGATACAGCCCTAGGTGCTATGGCTGTGGGGAAAAGGGCCAACTTCGATCCAGCTGCCCAAAGCGAACCCTAGAAAGGGAAGGTGAACGATCCCAGGAGGGTAGTGCGGCCAACAGCACCGACCAGCAGCAGCAGGGAAACGAGTAAAAGCCAGAACTGCGGGGCGGGTGCTGGCTGATGTTAAAAGAGCCCCAAGGATCTCGATCTCACAAACCCATGATGGGAACAGTCTAATCATCAGAGGTCAACGGAATGCCGTGTAAACTGACCATAGACACTGGAGCCTCTCGTACGGTTGTTAGTTCCCAACTTATAAGTCAGTTCCTTGGGGACTCCGCATACAACCGAGAACGCATTAATTTGGTAACAGCCACCGGTCAGCGTATACCCGTCCGTGGAGAGTAAGAGATGGAGTTGAAGCTTGGCAACGTGATCTACCTGCATAATGTCATCGTGGCTGATATAATGGACGACTGCATCCTAGGCCTAGACTTTATGAGGAATAATTGTTGTGAGATCGACGTTAAGCAAGGTGTTTTGAAATGTGGACAGGAGGAACTTTTTATGGAAGGTGCGTTACCAGCGAACGTGTACAGCATTAAGAAGATTGTTCTTCCGCCGAGATCGGAAACGATTGTTCCGGTTAGTCTTCCCCGAAACGCTGGGCAAGCTCACCGTTGTGTACTTGTGGAAAGGGTAAACAATGACCTTCCATGGAAAGTAGCTCGAACCTTGGTCAGAACCACTGACATCTCAAGAATACGTGTGCTGAACCTTTGCGACCGGGAACAGATTATAGAAAAAGGCACACTGGTTGGCACTTGTGAGGAAGTGGATTGGTTACGTCGGTGCCAATATATATCGAGTGGGACCCCCAGCAAGGATTCAGAAACGAGAGTGACCACACTTTTGGAAGACTGTCGCAGTGTTCTCTCCCCGAACGAATTGGTCAAGGCGAAGAAGTTGTTACTCAAGTACGCCGATATGTTCTCGTCAAACGATGCTGACATAGGAAAGACTGGCTTAGTTCAACACAAAATAAACACAGGAAAGGAATTGCCTATCAGTCAGCGGCCAAAAAGATTGCCGGTAGCACGTGAAAAGGAAGTGGAAACCATGATTGAGGGAATGGTGAAGGATGGTGTTATTGAACCTTCATCTAGTCCATGGTGTTCACCCGTGGTGCTGGTAAAGAAGAAGGACGGCAGCATGCGGTTCTGTGTTGATTACCGCCGTCTGAACGACGTTACAAAGAAGGACAGCTAAAGTAAAGTAAAGTAAAGTGGTTTAGCACGCTGGACCTAAAAAGTGGCTACCGGCAAGTTGAAATTGACCCTAAGGACAAGGAGAAAACTGCGTTCTCGACGGGAAAGGGTCTGTGGCAATATAAAGTAATACCGTTTGGGTTGTGCAATGCTCCAGCAACGTTTGAAAGGCTGATGGAACTTGTACTTACCGGGCTAATTGGCGATGCCTGTCTGGTCTACTTGGATGACATCATCATCGTGGGCCGTACGTTTGAGGAACACCTTCAAAACCTGGAACGCGTGCTCATGAAGATTAAGAGTGCCAACCTCAAGTTGAGTCCGAAGAAATATTCACTATTCAAACGGCAAGTCAACTTTTTGGGGTATGTAGTGTCGGAAGAAGGTATCCGCACGGATCCAGAGAAAATCGCCGCTGTCAAGGGTTGGCCTGTTCCAAAAGACAAGACGCAGGTTAGAGCATTTTTGGGTTTGTGCTTCTATTACCGACGTTTTGTGAAGAACTTTGCAGATATAGCCAAACTTCTGCATAAGCTAACCGAGGAGAAGCGACATTTCTGCTGGGATGAAAGTTGTAATATCGCATTCCAGGAGCTCAAGGACCGTCTGTGCAAAACACCTATTTTGGGATACCCTGATGCAAGCAAAGAATTTATAGTTGACACAGACGCAAGTGATATAGGACTTGGCGGTGTGTTGTCTCAACGTAATGGTGACCAAGAGGTCGTGATAGCGTACTTCAGCAAGTCGTTGTCAAAACCGGAAAGGAACTACTGTGTCACAAGACGCGAATTGCTAGCTGTGGTAAAGTCGTTGCAGCATTTTAGCAAATATCTTCTGGGGCGAAAATTTCACTTACGAACTGACCATGCTGCACTAAAATGGCTATTGCAGTTTAAAAATCCAGAATGACAAGTTGCGAGGTGGATTGAACTACTGCAGGAATACGACTTTGAGATCGAACATCGCAACGGGAAATCTCATGGCAACGCAGATGCATTGTCAAGAAGACCTTGTCCTGAAGGTTGCAAACATTGTACTAGGCAAGAGAGTAAGGAAGTGGTATCCGTGAGAATGCTCAGGGCAGACCACCTCAGCAACGAGTGGAAGGGCAGCTTACAACGTGCTCAGCAGGAAGATCCGGACATCAAGCCGATCCTGGAATGGATGAAGGCCAGTGCTCCCAAGCCCAAGTGGAGCGACGTCTCAGCGATGAGTTCGACCACTAAAAGCTATTGGGCCCAGTGGGACAACTTGCTGCTTCAGGATGGAGTTCTGTGCCGTAAATGGGAAAATGTTCGGGGAGACAGCTGTCATTTACAAATGGTTGTCCCTAAAGCTAAAGTACCGGATGTTCTACAGCTGTACCATAATGATTATTCAGGAGGCCATCTGGGAGTTAAACGAACTCTACTGAAGATCCGAGAACGGTTTTACTGGGTCCACTGTCGAAACGATGTCGAGGACTGGTGTCGCAAATGTACAAGTTGTGCGGCTGTAAAGGGACCTCAGACTGTTCTCACGTAGAGGTGCATTGAAGTTGTACAATGTTGGTGCACCATGAGAGAGAATAGCCATTGACGTGGCGGGGCCGTTTCCGGAGAGTGAAAGCGGTAACAAGTATTTCATGGTTGTGATGGATTACTTCACTAAGTGGCCAGAAGTCTTCGCCATTCCAAATCAAGAAGCTTCAACAGTTGCTGATAAGCTAGTTCATGAAGTCTTCTGTCGTTTTGGAGTACCTTTAGAGATTCACAGCGATCAAGGAAGGAATTTTGAGTCTCAAATATTCCAGGAAACTTGCCGAGTTATGGGTACTCATAAAACAAGAACGACTTCTTATCACCCGCAATCTGATGGAATGGTAGAACGATTTAATCAGACATTGGAGAGGTACCTAGCAAAAGTTGTAGACAATCGGCAACGAGATTGGGACAAGCACATACGAACCGTTTTTGTTGTCATATCGAAGCGCTGTTCACGAAAGTACAGCAGTGACACCAGCTTTCGCAAACTTTGGAAGAGAATTACGGCTGCCTGCAGACCTGATCACCGGGATACCACCTGATGCTCCACGCAGTATAACCGATTATGCAAATGACTTGCGGAACAAAATGAATGACGTTTATGAGCACGTCAGACAATCGGGCCAGCAAATGTCTGAAAAGATGAAAACCCGGTATGATCGCAAAATGAACAACAAAGGGTTCGACGAAGGTTCACTTGTGTGGTTGCACAATCCAGTCTGCAGCAAAGGGAAATCTCCTAAGCTTCAAGTTAAATGGGACGGCCCGTACCGGATTGTGACCAGGATCAACGATGTAACCTACCGGATACAGAGAGGCGCAAGAGGGACTCCTAAGATCGTCCATGTGGATCGCCTAGCGCGTTATTATGGGGCCGATAATGCTCGGGACGAGCATGTCTTAGGAGGGGGCAGTGTTACGCGCTCAAATCGGCGCACTAGCGCCATCTAGTCTCAAACCGAAGAACTAAACTTCTTGAAGTTTAAAACTCGAACCCTCGGTACCTTGCGCGTGTTTACTTGAACATTCTGGATATTTTGCTAATTTATATAAATAGGCGCTGCAAGATGCGATCGAAGTAGTGTTGATTTGGCGAAACAAGCGAAGCTTCGAAGCGGAATTAAGTGAATTAGTGTGTTTAATTATTAGTGTTTGAGTTTTAATTTCTGTAAAGTAAATTAAAGTGTTAATTTAGGTAATTCTATCGGCAATTTTTATTGTCACGAACCTCAAGCTCGTAACAGTATATATGATAAAATATCTGGACTGCCATTGTAACAGCAATGACTACGGTGTTTGGAAATCGTTGTTATGGTTCCAACATTTAAAAGACTTTTTAATGTATTATCTCCGTTAAAAAGATGTTCTGAGGTCCATAGAGTTTACTTCTACTATTTCTAAAAATATCTCTCTGTGAGTGTCTGTGCTTGTTTGCGCATGAAAGTTAGTGAATTCACTAAATAAAAAAGTAAGTAAATAAAAAGTTTTTTTAATTATAAATAGAACATTCATGGGAAGTTGATGGTGTAGCCTGACCGAATCGAACCGACGCCCATATTTATTCAAGATGTTAACGGCTTTTCGGTATAATTTTCTACTAGCAAGCAAATTTTTTATAGAATAAAGGTTACAAACGGCCACGAAAACTAGCCATGGGCGCAGGATAGAATTATACTATACAGGTGCACTCTCTATTCCCTCACTCTCATAACCCGATGGGATGGTAAACCGACTTGACTGGAGAGAGATCAGTCGCAGGACCAACGGCTTTACGTGCTTTCCTAGGCACGGAGATGAGACACCGCCAACTTACTAACTCCGGGCAGATACTGAGAATTTCTTGATGGAAAAACTCAACAACTGATAGTTTTTGCCCGACCTGGGATTTGAACCCGGGACCTCGTGATCAGTTACACTACAACTACAGCTACAACTACAACAACTACAACCACTAGACCAACGAGGCAGTCAGTGACAGAAATTGGTACTAGGCTCAACCCACGCAGTTGGCCTCCTGTGCCGAAATAGAGTCATACCATCTATGAAAGTGTATAGGGCTTATTAAGAGTTATGTCTTAATTGATGTTACGCTTTATACGTCATCAATATTATTACAGCCCTTCACAAGTCCACTGCTGAACATAGGCCTCCCCCAAGGAATGTCACGGTTCTGAGTCACTTGCATCCGTTGATTTCCTGCATGTCTTACCAGGTCGTCAATGAATCTAGTGTGGGGATGTCCTACACTGCGCCTACCGGTACGAAGCTGCCACTCCCGAACATTTTTTCCACATCGGTTGTCGGTTCTTCGAGCTATATGGCCGGCCCATTGCCACTTTAGCTTACTAATCCATTGGTCTGGTTCCACTGCGGATAGCCTTATTTCTAAGTTTATCACAGCAGAGAATCCCCGAGCATAGCTCTCTCCATAGCACGCTGAGTGACTTTAAGCGTTCTCGTACGGCCAGCAGCATTGTACGTATCACATACATAAACTTTGGAACACCCTCACACATGTTTATACGTGGTAGAGCCATGCTACAGTTATATTAGTAGTATAGTTGTAGCACAAATGGGTCGGCTCGACCGGGGAAGGACCACGCTCTCACAGAATACCAGCGTGAAATAGTAGCTTAATGCTGCTGTATTTCGTATGGTGAGTGTAGAGAACCGGAGACCCTTTTTACTGGAAACGAGGCATTCCATCTTAGTCCTCACGGGTGACAACGTATCTGCATTTTGATTCGTAATCGAGGATAGATGTAGATGTCTATGGGCCACAGTAACCACTTACCATCAAGTGGACTGTGTGCTCGTTTGTCACCCTATCCTATAAAAAAAAAAAAAAAAAAAACCCTCCCCAATGATATTAAGAATGCTACAAATAAAAAACTCTTCGAAGTTCTTCTACGACAACATTACCTGAGGGCAACTACTAATTAACATTATTTTCCTTTATTCTTTTCTTTTTTCTTTAATTTATTCAATAAAGTAACAGTTTTAATTATAAAATCAATTTCTTCGTGCCATTAAACATAGTCTATTGTTTGTCTTGGCACTGCATAGTTTGCTCTTATACATTTACTTAAGCTTATTATTTAAATGACATTGGAATTAACTTTTACTTAAACTAAATATAAAGTACTATGTAACAATTGTGCTACAAAATATTAAAAAAATTTTTGGCGTAAAAATTTTATGTAAAATCTATAATATGTGTTTCTTAAACTATTTTTTTTTGTGGAGAAGGTAGTTTTTGGTATTGTTTACCTGGAATAGTGAAGTAAAAACGTGATTGTTGTCTTCAATTGTTCGCTTATCCGATTCTTTTTCCTTTTACTTCAAAACACCTGGCCGCCGAGCTTCAGCACGTCAAGCAGGTTCTGCACGACAACAAGCTTCGGGTCCCGCGCCTCCGTCACAGTGACCGAGTGAAGCCGGCCACAGTCGAGCGTGTGCCTGCTGTACTACCATATGTCAGAGGTGTCTCAGACAAGATTGGCTACATCTTGAAGCGAGCTTCTATTACAACATTCTACAAGCCAGTTCTTACCACCCGTCAAGTGTCATATTCCTCTACAAGATGCAAGAGCGTACAATCTTGATTGTGATTGTGGTCTCTCATATATAGGGCAAACAAAGAGATCAATTAGTACCCGCGTAAAAAAACACATAGCTGACGTGAAGCATCAACGTTCCGGGAAGTCTGCAGTTTGCGATCATATCCTAGATGGTCCCAACCATTACATCAGATTTGATAGACCACAAATCCTCGCGAAAGAACATCGATTCCTACCAAGGATGATACGTGAGGCTATTGAAAATAAAAAACATCCTAATTTCAATAGAGAAGGAGGCTGGGTACTACTACCTGCTTGGGATCCTATAATTAATAAAATTAGAACTAAACCCAAGCATACTACTGCAAGACTTCAAAACACAGTTAGTTAATTCTGCGTAGATCGGACCAAAAGGTAATAATTAAAAAGCTGAAGGTACTCCGGGCTAACTTTGACATCGGGACGTCAGTCACCTCAGTTCCCGTGACCATGGGTGCTGGAAAGCACCCGAAACGTCGGGTATTAAAAATAAAATAAATAAAACGTGATAAAATCCGTAAAAGTCGTTTTAATCGAGGAAGATGTTTTTGTACACTACTATGGTACAGATAGAAAAATAAAAACCGATATGGAAGTGAGGTGGTTTAATATTACAGACGATAATTTAAGGAGAGGTTTGAAAATAGAACTTGGTAAGGTACCCGATAATATATTTATGAAAGATCCCACGCCCTATAGTAATTTATACCAAAAATACAAATGGAAGGAAATCGAAAGAAGCTTACAAGTAAAAAATGCAGAAGTAGTTGATGTAAATACTATCATAAAACACATGAACATATAAACAACACAACAACCACAATTCAATCAAAAGTTTCGATATTTGAAACAATAGAAAACATAATATCTTCATTTTGGTCCGAAGAAGGTTTTCCCGAAGATGAAATTTTCTTTGATAACGATTATAACTTTAACGGACGAGCAGTATCGTATCGTAATCGATGGAGAAAGGATTATTTACAAATCGCATCTCAATCATTTGGCGTTTCAAAGGATGGTTTTATAAATATTTAGTCAGGGCAACGAGTAACGACGAGATTAAAGGGAACCAAAACAATCCTGCTTATCAAAATCAATTACGTTGCGAGTTTAGTTGGTAACTTGGTAGTAAACTATGCTCATGTTTACGGTAAATACCATTTTTGGACCCCAAATGTCAATGATATAATGAAAGCAGCCGGCATCATTAATGAAATAATTACAACTGAACTGATAGAAGTGCGATGCTACAACGATCCAGTTCTAGAGATATTCGATAGTTTAACAGAAAAACCAATGCGTATAGTCACACCACCAACGCCATTCCATGTAAGACCTAAATCGAGATATTCTAATAAAGTAAAAAAGGCTCACTCAAAATAATCAAGCGAAAACTATTGTAATAATTAACAAAAAAAAGTTTTGTTAATACAGTGAAATGCACATATTTTTTCCTTTAGGCATGTGTCAATCATTCATTTCTATTGACCGAATCATTCTAGTACATTTTGTTACGCGTATCCATTTGAATGATCGATCGTATATACTTATTGACCTTCAAGGTGGTATGTATATTCGACGCTAGATGGCATAAACACAAAAACCTTAAGTGATTCAATTGACTTGATTTGACTTTGATTGGTAACTTTATTCAATATATATTATTTTAGATATTTAATAAATTTGTTTGTTTTTAAATTTCATTCCTAACAATACACAATTTCATCTTACTTTACATGTCTATAAATAGGGATTGTAACATTTATTTGCAAGAAAATTAAACTTTTACCTATTTTATACTTATATAAGGTGGTTGGAAATTATGATATTAAATAAATCTTTTGCCATGAAATCTTTCGCAGTTTTATATTTAGTAAACTCTACGAAATGATATTTTTAACTCATAGGCTTAACAAATAAATATAATAAAACGCAAAATAATTTTTAATTTAGGTAACAATATTATAATAAAAAATCCTTAAATAGCAAATACTCCTGATACTCTGCAGTCTGCATTGTTTATTCGATTGGCCTGTTTATTCAGATCATTCGGGATTCGGTCGGTTTTTGGCTCATTTACAATTCATACAAATCGCAGGTTAAAAAGGTACCGTCAATTGTTTGTGATTGTACTGGTACATTCAAAAACAAATGAATGAACCATCAATACTTTTAAGTGTACCAGCTCAAACGAACGAATCATGCGTGATTGACACATGTCTATTTTTGTTTGGAGAATGGACCCAGCACAAAATTTAAGGATTTTTAATGAAATGCATTTTGATTTGGTCCTTATAATCTATAGATTACAATAGTGTTATTATTTTTACTGCATCTAAACGGAGTCCTGAGAAATTAACAATTAAATTATGAATCTAACAACATCCTAAAAACAAACTGAAAGCGATTATCTAGTAGTTTTCACCGGTATTATAAGTTAAAATAGAACACTGTTGAATAATTATAGTACATGTAAAACTAAGTTGTAGGTATATTCAGCATTTGTAGGTACTTTAAGATCGATCGAAATTCCTTTCACTAATTCCGGCAAAATATAGTGCCTGTCTGTGCATAAATGTCGTATGGATTCTACTTTTGACATGTTTTGATTGATTGTGATTGTAAATTTCAAATACCATTAAAGTATTATGATTAAAGCCAAGATGACTAAGGGATAGTATGTCCATTTATATTATTTATAATATTACCAACGCACGGTAAGAAATATGTTTTAAAGTTGGTTGTATTACAAAAAACAAAATAGAATGGAACTCTATTTATTACTGTAACTCATAATTTCTAAATCATTCTATTAATAGTGGTACAGAAATAGAAACTTTTTATTCAATATAGATTATAAATAATACTTATTGAAAACCACTTTTTTAATTTACCACTGGTATGGAAAAACCACTGTCTTGGGGAGAACCAGCAAGAAACTCAGGGCTTTTTTTTTTTAAATAATATCTTACAATCATGTATGTTACAGTTAATAACACATAACAAATTAGAAATAGCTTGGTAGCGATCACCTTACCCAGGGGTAGTATCATCCATAAATTCCTTATAATATATATATACAAACTTAGTTTAATAAAGTTTTTGAATTTTGATGATTGATTGAGATGGACAGACAGGAGCAGTGTCAAGACTTTGTTTTATTATGTTTTGGTTGATTACTAAGTATCTCTAAGCATCTCATATATCATAATAAAATAACTGGGTAAAAACATGCTTATCTACGTAACCTTCTGAGATATGAGAGGAAGCCTGTGTCCAGCTGTGGGACGTATACAGGCTGTAATTTTAAAGAATATTTGAAAATGTTGTGATTATAATAATATATTCTTTTATTATAGAACCAACTACGAGTAAAACACATTTCTAATTTATTTATTTTATTCCATTATTTCATATTGCCAGTTTTAAATTATATAAATATAAAATTTTACAATAGTGTGTCGTCTTTTCTATAGGATTATGGAGTTGTGTCAATAAGACCTGTCACCTGCGCGGCTAGATACAGTGTCGGCTGGTATTACAGAGATCCTTGGCTTGAATCCATCTTCATCAGCCTCGTACTCTACCACCTGGAGAGAACAGAATACATGTCATGAAAATGTTTTAATTTTTACCACGTTTTCATCATATCACTTTCTAGTTTTTCTGCCGTTCCGGGTGGAATCTTGCAATTCAAATTTCAAACTCTTCCCGACGGGCTAGGGACTTGAAATTTTGATCATAGCTCAGAATCAGAAATTGTAGGTGAAAAACGTGGTATATTCATTTCTTAGGACAAAGTTTTAAAAAAAATATACTTGTTTGTACACTTTCGTTTGATGACAAATTATAGCAACTAGCTACTGTAGTCCAAGCATAAAAAGTAAGAGATCAAAAACAGAAACAGAAACTTTTTTTATTCAATATAGATTATAAATAATACTTATTGAAAGTCACTTTTTTTAATTTACCACTGATTCGGAAAAAACCTCTATCCTGGGAAGAACCAGCAAGAAACCCAGCGGGTTTTTTTTTAAATAACAGCTCACAATCATGTACGTTACAATTAACACACAATAAAATAGATACAGCTTGGTAGCGATCACCCTACCCAGGGGTTATTATCATCCACATCTGAAGTGTATAAGAGATGTAGAGAAATGTAGATGAAACCCAGTATAATAACAAGCCATGAGGTATTCCATCTTAGTCCTCATTGAGGCCAATTCTTTAATTATGTTGGTTGCAGGTGAACAACTGATTCCTGCAACGTTCCATCAGGTGGACTGTAAGTTTGTTTTTCAATTCAATTTTTTATTGAAGAATGGTGACTAACGAGCACACGTTCCACCTGATGGCAAGTGGGTGCTGTAGCCCATAGACATATACATCTATATCCGATCATGAATCATAATGCAGATGCATTGTCACTCCTAAGGACTAAGATAGAATGTCTTGTTCCCAGTAAAGAAAGAATTAACATTCACAACCTCATACAATGCTGACCGTCTTACTATAAAGTTACAGTCTACATACGTCCTACGTGGTGGGACGTATATAGGCTGTAAGAGAAATGAGAGAACTCTACACGTCTTCGAAATATTTTTTGTTTGTCAGACATGCAGGTTTCCTCACGGGGTTTTCTTCACCGTGGAGCACGTGGTAAATCAACGCTTAAAATTGCTCGCGTACTGTGAAAACTTATATATTGTATTTCAGTGTGTTACTACACTAAAATACAATAGTATTCGCATTTGTGTTTGCAGAAATAGATAGGTGGAATTTACTCAGGTTCCAAAGCAGTAGAGCTGATGAAGATGATTTCAACGTACCTGTTTGGTTCCATCAGGAAGTACGACAAAGTACGTCCATTCTGCTTTATCGTCCTGCCGGTTTTCCGCGTGGCCAATGTCACTTCCGCTCTTCTGTTCCTGTGTATTTTAATTAGTAAGTTTGAGTGATAGAACGTGTAGTAGCGTGTAAGAATATCCAGTACCCTATATCGTCCCGTGGGTGTCGCAAGAGGTGAGACAGAGAAATAAAGGCAACAGCGTCTTCCTAATAACGACTAGAAAATAAAATAAACTGCGGTTACCAACCTGCCCACCAAGCGTAGCAACTGTTGCAAATATCCCCCTTATCAGGTAACCTACGGAGTGACCCCCCCCCCCCCGGGTATGTTCAGCAGTGGTCTTCGATAGTCTTTATTGAACGAATAATTAATGGCATTCATACATTTAGTAGTATTTATCAATTCCCTTATGTTGCGTGTTTGTGCAAAATGCAGCGCTAGTCGTTATTTGTGACGTTTTTAGGAGCTATCTACTTCTTATTAAATTGTATATCAACTAATAAAAAAACCTATTACTTTTCTACACAATGTTGATTCCATAACAGCCAACTCCAGTAAAGTAAACCAAAGAAATGCGAATTAATTATTAATAATAAAAAATTATTATATAAAAATTATTGATGACATACATCTCCTCATAAAGTAAACATTATTACACGTCTCATAAGCGAAGCAGTGAGGTTGTGCTCCACTCTTACCAAATGGTGTAGTAAAGTCGATTAATACGTAAGTAACATCATGTATTTTATTAACTGCATAAAATATCATAAATCTAAACAAGGTTATAGATATTTATAATAATAACAATGTACATTTTAGACACACAAATAACACAACAATAATTATTATTACTCACAATTTATCTTCCGTGTACGTATCCTCTGCCCAACAGTCTTAGTAAGACTGCCGCCGCTCAAACCGTCGACATCTGTCTTTTATAGGCTTGTAATTTAACAGTGCTAAACTACAGATGGCGTTGTTTGTGTGGTTTCCGTTACAAGTTTTTATAAAATTGGATATTAAGCCGTAAGTTTTTACATTATAAAACATTATTTATATTTATTATAATTATCTTAAACAGTTTTACATTCTAGTTATAAATATAAGGAAAAAATAAATAACTAGACATAATCTAATACATTAATGTACCCGCAAACTTTATAAGATGAAAATAATTAATTACCCACCACGTTAGTTACAACAATATAAATTATTAAAATACGCTAACAATGGAAATCCAGTAATTTACTGAGCTAAAATGTCTTTATTTTTTAACTACCGCACTTTAAGAATAATAAAAATACACATATATCGAGAAAAATCACTCGTTTTCATGTTTCTATTATTTTAAAAAGTATTTTTTTTGTATTTAGTGTAAAAACAAACTGATTGAAAAAAATTATCGAGGGTGCCCGGAAGTCTGTATTAATTGTAGTCGTTAGAATTAATGTATCAAAATAATTATTTTTTATTAGATAAATGTAAAAAACAACTGGTACTTTTCCACAAAAATATATTCTCATGGATCTCTTCGTTCGTCTCAAATATAGAAAAAGAGATATTTTTCTTTTACATAATATAATGAGATTATAAGGCGTGCACTTTTGGATTTTCCAAACTTTTTCATTTTACGATTGCCACTAATGGATAGGCAATTTATTAATGAACATGTTGATCTGTTTAATTTTTTCAAAAGATAAATATTCGATTTTATAAAGAAAATATTTTAAAATTTGGGCGAATTTCTTACGCGATATATTATTGTAGAGAGGGCGCGTGGAATGTATAGAACCGAATGCTGCAGGTCGTTCGCTAGGAGTAGCACCTTAAGTGGCCTCCCCTTTAGATTGTCTTGTAGGCTTTTGCTATAGTTGCCACGCTGGCAAGGCGGGACTGCGAAAGAACAATGCTGCTGCCTATATCCTGCTTCAGTTTCCTTCTATCCCCACTTACGGCACCTACCTATACTACTGGCCGTATTTTGACGAAAAGAGGTATCGTTGGAAACATTGTTGACATCGAATAAAATCCAACATGAGCATAACCACACATGACCAAAGGAGACAATTTATTTTTGTTTGGAGAATGGGCCCACTACAAATTTTAAGGTTTCTCATTGAAATGCGTGTCAATTTATTCCTTCCTCTTCGCTCTGACAGCGCGCGACATGTTACACTCCCGTTCACTCGGGACCTTTTTGGCGGGAAAATTTGTTAGTAGAAAATTTTTTGCTATATTGCAAATTTTGCTATATTTTCACTTTGAGACAATATTTATGGATAAAACTTACAGGAATTCTTGTTGAATGTATAAACTATCGAATAAAATTATTTTTGGTTGCTAGAAATTGTAATAAAATACGTAAATTACCCTGTATAGCATAGTAGTAGTATATACTTCAATTTTAGTGACAAAATTACTACTAATTTGAATTCTACACTTGTGTTTTTGGAGAAATTTATATCAAATTGTTTGGAAATATGTATATTTTTATGTTTTATGTGTTTCCATTCGTTACTCATACCAAAATATTAAAATATTAAAAAATTAAAAAAAAAATAAAATAATATTTTATCTGTGACATTTCGAACAATATTTCTAAAATATGTTCGTGTGAATTTGAAATAAATACAACGTCATGTTATTTGAAATATATACGAAAACTATTTTTACTTACATTTTACACTAAAAATAAATGAGAATTTGATAAATAACACATTTATGAACCAACCTCCAAATTAGGCCTTCCGAAGTTTGAAGTACTTTTGGCAATTTACTTTTCACTTTTTATACCACAAATTATATATCTACGTGTTTACTATATTACAAGAAATGTAAAAAGTATAATACTTTCGTTTTTAGTCCAGACACAAATATAAAATTCTATAAAAAAGACAGAGCAACTTCATCAAAGTGACACGTGGAACGCCGGAAGTTCAGAGTGATTTCTTTTTTTTTTTTTCTAAGAAACATTGCCAGGTTATGGTTTAAAATAAAAGAGCATATCTTTGTCTTTGATACTAATATCTATTGCATAGTGTCTTTGGTTTTGTTTAAAACGAAAAAATAGTTTTTTCATAGGTAGACATGTTTACATAATTCTGATCGAATTAGGTCACGGTTTGGCGGACGGAAGGTTGTTATTGCGCGATCCAAAGTGAGCATGGCTTGGTTTACGGGTTTAATCCATAGATTACAATAATATTATCAGTTCAATCAAGTTTACTGCATCTAAACGGAATCCTTAGAAAATAACAAATAAAATGTGAATCTAACAATAACCTAAAAAGAAACTGAAAGCGATTTTCTAGTAGTATTCATCGGTATTATTATAAGTTAAAATAGTGCACAGTTGAATAATAGTACATACAAAACAAAATTGTAGGTATATTCAGCATTTATAGATACTTTAAAATCGATGTAAAACCTTTAACTCGTTCCGGCAAAACATAGTGCCTGTCTGTGCACAAAAATGTCGTATGGATTCTATTTTTGACAAGTAGGTATTGATTGATTGTGAGCGTAAATTCCAAATACCAAGATATTACCCACACACTAGGTACAGAAACAGAAACCTTTTATTCAATTTAGATTATAAATAATACTTATTGAAAGTCACTTTTTTAATTTAATACTGGTTCGGAAAAACCTCTTTCCTAAAGAGAACCAGCAAAGTACCCATTGGGAATATTTTTTAAATAACAGCTTACAATCATGTATGTTATAATTAACAACACATAACAAATCAGAAATAGCTTGGTAGCGATCACCTTACCCACGGGTTATTATCATCCATAAATTCCTTTATATTATATTAACCCTTTTTAAACAAACTTAGTTTAATAAAGTTTTTGAACTTTGATGATTGACTGAGATGGACAGACAGGAGCAGTGTCAAGACGTTGTTTTAATATGTTTTGCTTGATTAGTAAGTACTTATACATCATAATAAAATTAACACGTTTATCCATGTTATTACATAATGATAAATAGTGAGGAAGTAAGATGTTTTAAGCTGTTTGTGTAAGGATTACAAAAACACAGGCATAATTTAAATGTATTTATTACTAGCGATGCGCCTCAGCTTTGCACTAGTGATTTATGGATCTCGACAACAGTGCCATCTACCGGGTCCAAATGTAAATATAAACCATCTAGGGATCCATCCAAACACACAAACATTTTTATTAAAATTGGTTGAATGGTTTCTTATATATTGTCTATAATGGACATAGGTAGAAACATTTTTGTGTTAGATATATTTCTGAAGGTTTTTGAAAATAACTTGATGATAACATGTCCATTTATGATTTTGTAAGCATATCAAAAGGGCATTTTCAATGATAAGAGATATGATAATATCCATACACTTTTTGTCTTTGCAAGCTTTCAGCCTGCAAGGCATACATATTTGTTCTAGGCGATCCACCTGAAAAGAAGTTAATGAAATTGTAAAGGTGTCTTAACTAAATAATAACTCTTATCAATATATTATTTTTTCTATGTTATATAGGAATCAAAAGGATATTTTTAATAATAAGAGATATGAGATAAGACTATGCCTTCAATGTCAATAAACTATTTTAACATATTTCTATCAGCATTTTCTTATCTTTTTATCAGCTTGTTCATATGATAAATAAAAAAGAAATTATTATAAATTATACAGCATTAATCAGCTCCAGCTGATCAAATACAGAAGCAGTAATTATTGATGAACATCAACGATATTCGACTTTATATAAGTACATCTGATTCTAGATGACAAAATTATACTCCTTTCTGCAGAGTGAACAACACAACTGTCTAAGCATAACATATATAAACATTACACTTTTTTATGCAAACTATTATTATTCAAACTTTATATTTGCTTCTAGTACAAATAATTACTACATTTTTCAACATAAATATATGTACTATTCATATTGCCCATCTATGGCTAGTATAAATCCAGGATCCGTGTCTGGCTTAACATTATAGTACCTGGTTGACCGAGCTTTGCTCGGTATTTTTCGCTCGATTTTTTTTAATTCGTGTGTTTTGGAAATTATATTTAGATACAAATTACATACTGATGAAATATAAATAATATTTTTTGATCTTACCGACATAACAGAAAAAACGGAACTGGTTATTTGAATAAAAAATCGGGAGTACAATTATTTTAATTTAAATTTTCGTGTTTTTAAAAAATACTAAAAAAAGGGCTCGTAAAAATAGATTTTCTCAAAAAAGAGAGGAACTTGAAAAAAAATTAAAAAAAGTCGGTCGGTCGGTCTGGGCTCGAACCGGGGTTTTAAGATTCTGTGACCGCAAATTATACCAATTAAGCTATTTATAATCATTAACAAACTGTCAAAATTTACCTTCTTCTTCTAACGATATTGTAGCAATTTTTCATTGCCTAAAAACACGGACAAAAATACATTTTCTAAAAATAAAACCTAGCTAGATCGATTTATTATTCCTGAAACTCCCTGGACACTAAATTTTATGAAAATCGTTGGAGCCGTTTCCGAGATCCCGATTATATATATATATATAAATGGTCGCGGTTTTGAGGTAGCTTAGCATTCGGCTTAGCACAGGTGATTTCTGGATATCGGTAACGGGGCCACCTACCGGGTACAATTTTAAATCTAAACCATCCAGGTACCTGAGGATTGTTAAGGTGTAAATTTTCATACAAAAAGCGATAACGTTTTGCCACCAGTAAACATAGTCTAATTTTCATAATTTTTGGAAATGTTGTAGATATAACAAAAAACTAGGTCCGTACGTTTTAATTTTAAAGTAATATTACGTATGATATAAGTTATTAGCATCTAAATATCTATATTTTTGACTTAAAAACTTCCTCGAGCGTTTTTATTTTTCTTAATTAAACTAAACTGATTTACTAAAAAAGAAAAACATACAGACCTAGACTAAGATATACTGAATCTAATGATACCAAAATTATCTCATTTCGTAAAGGTTTAGGGGGGTAAAAATGTTATCGCCCGAAACAATATTTCAATAAAGAAATGTAGGCAATTGCTTCCAAGACTTGCAACTCTCTCTATCGCACGATACGGGTCGGGAGGCAGGGGCATACGCATACTGCTGTAGTTGTGGTATGTTATTATTAGATGTTGGAGATTTTATTGATATACATATAATATGTATGGATTTGACGGTTACGTGGCGCAGTAGCTCAGCAATGAGTTATAGCACTGAGGGCCGCGGGTTCGAATCCCGCACGGCACAAGTATTTGTATGGCCTACAAGTAATTGTTCCGGGTCTGGTTGTTTGTCCTTGTGCAATTTACGTATATAAAAACTGCCTCCACGATACAGGAGAAAGTCCTAGTGTGGGGGTAACACTAAAAAAATAATTAAACAAGATATTATTATAGCCTAGGGAGAAAAAATTAATATCGAAAACCTACACAAATAATACTTCTTATAAAAAATAATATCAGTGAATAACTTCATTAGGTCTTTAGTCTTTTTATTTTAGAGTCTTTATTGAATAAGGAATGTAACTTAAAAATATTTCGAGATTACACTTAATTAGGTAGGTGAATAAATAAAAAAGTAACAAATTGTGGGGTTATTATCATTCACATCTGAAGTGTATAAGAGATGAAGAGAAATGTAGAAGAAACCCAGTATAATAACAGGCCATGAGGTATTCCATCTTAGTCCTCATTGAGGCCAATTCTTTATTTATGTTGGTTGCAGGTGAACAACTGATTGCTGCAACGTTCCATCAGGTGGTCTGTAAGTTTGTTTTCAATTCAATTTTTTATAGAAGAATGGTGACTAACAAGCACACGTTCCACCTGATGGCAAGTGGGTGCTGTAGCCCATAGACATATTCATCTGTACCCGATGATGAATCATAATGCAGATGCATTGTCACTCCTAAGGACTAAGATGGAATGTCTTGTTCCCAGTAAAGAAAGAATTAACATTCACAACCTCTTACAATGCTGACTGTCTTACTATAAAGTTAAAGTTACAGCCTACATACGTCCTACGTAGTAGGAAGTATATAGGTTGTAAGAGAAATGAGCGAACACTACACGTCTTCGAAATATTTTTTTGTTTCTCAGACATGCAGGTTTCCTCACGATATTTTCCTTCACCATGGAGCACGTGGTAAATCAACGCTTAAAATTGCTTGCGTACTGTGAAAACTTATATATTGTATTTCAGTGTGTCTTACTACACTAAAATACAATAGTATTCGCATTTGTGTTTGCAGAAATAGATAGGTGGAATTTACTCAGGTTCCAAAGCAGTAGAGCTGATGAAGATGATTTCAACGTACCTGTTTGGTTCCATCAGGAAGTACGACAAAGTACGTCCATTCTGCTTTATCGTCCTGCCGGTTTTCCGCGTGGCCAAAGTCACTTCCGCTCTCGTAGTCGCTCACTTTGTAGGAGAACTCGTAGTTCGCTGGTACCTGTGTATTTTAATTAGTAAGTTTGAGTAATAGAACGTGTAGTAGCGTGTAAGAATATCCAGTACCCCATATCGTCCCGTGGGTGTCGAAAGAGGTGAAACGGAGAAATAAAGGCAACAGCGTCTTCCTAATAACGACTAGAAAATAAAATAAACTGCGGTTACCAACCTGCCCACCAAGGGTGGCAACTGTGGCAAATATCCCCCTTATCAGGTAACCTATGGAGTGAATATAATAAAATTGCAAAGAAACACAAAAAAATTGAATAATTATGTCACTTGTCGTCAAAGACATTTAAGTAATGCGTAGTATCATACCTAACAAAACGAGTCCAACCTCGGCACACCTAGTAGTACTCAGCGACCTGTTCCAATGCCGATTACCAAAGTACACCTTCAGGTCACTCCATCAAGTCCGGAGGTAAGGGCTCGTCATACCTAACAAAACGAGACCAAACTCGGCACACCTAGTAGTACTCGGCGACCTGTTCCAATGCCGATTACCAAAGTACACCTTCAGATCACTCCGTCAACTCCGGAGGTAAGGGCTCGTCATACCTAACAAAACGAGCCCAAACTCGGCACACCTAGTAGTGCTCGGCGACCTGTTCCAATCCCGATTACCAAAGTACACCTTCAGGTCACTCCATCAAGTCCGAAGGTAAGGGCTCATCATACCTAACAAAACGAGTCCAACCTCGGCACACCTAGTAGTACTCAGCGACCTGTTCCAATGCCGATTGCCAAAGTACACCTTCAGGTCACTCCATCAAGTCCGGAGGTAAGGGCTCGTCATACCTAACAAAACGAGACCAAACTCGGCACACCTTGTAGTACTCGGCGACCTGTTCCAATACCGATTACCAAAGTACACCTTCAGGTCACTCCATCAAGTCCGGAGGTAAGGGCTCGTCATACCTAACAAAACGAGCCCAAACTCGGCACACCTAGTAGTGCTCGGCGACCTGTTCCAATCCCGATTACCAAAGTACACCTTCAGGTCACTCCATCAAGTCCGGAGGTAAGGTAAAACTAGGCTGCACTGAAAGTATCGGGAATGGAATATTTCCACTGTTCCTGTCATATTAAAATCTTTTTAATTGAAAATTCCTTGGTTTTAAAAATCGAATACCACTTATTTATTTAAAAAAAAGATTCTCGGTCTTGTCACAAGGTTTTGTCAAACTTGTTTAGTCGTTGAAAAAATGGAATTGACTCGAGAAAATTCAAGAGCGATGATTTATTATGACTTTCGAAGTGGTTTAACACAAAAACAGTGTGTTGACCGGATGATTTCTGCATTTGGTGATGAAGCCCCATCCAAAACCACAATTTATCGCTGGTTTGCTGAATTTCAACGTGGACGTGTCAAGCTCAGTGATGATCCCCGTCAAGGTCGTCCAAAAACTGCAGTCACCCAAGAAAACGTTGATGCTGTGCGTAAGCTGATTGAGGAAGATCGACATGTGACATACCACGAAATTCAGGCAACTTTAGACATTGGCATGAGTCAAATACAAATAATCTTGCATGAACAATTAGGTGTAAAAAAGTTGTTTTCCCGATGGATACCGCATTCGCTCTGTGAAGAGCAAAAAGCGGCTCGCGTTACTTGGTGCGTCAGAACTTTCGAAAGATTCCACCCAGGATCCTCAAATGCTGTATACAACATCGCATCTGGTGACGAATCCTGGATATACGCGTACGAACCCGAAACAAAAAACCAGTCACGAGTTTGGGTGTTCGAAAATGAGTTAAAGCCAACAAAAATTGTTCGTTCACGGAGTGTTGCAAAAAAAAAATGGTGGCCACGTTTGTCTCCAAAACCGGCCATGTTACGACTATTCCTCTTGAGGGACAAAGAACGGTTAATGAAGAATGGTATGCTAGCATTCGTTTGCCACAGGTCGTTTCTGAACTCCGTAAAGAGAACTGCAACCGCCGCATCATCCTCCATCACGACAATGCGAGTTCTCACACCGCACACAGAACAAAAGAGTTTTTAGAGCAAGAAAACATAGAATTATTAGACCGTCCGCCGTACAGCCCCGACCTAGGCCCTAATGATTTCTATTCTTTCCCTAAAATAAAGAATAAATTGCGTGGACAGAGATTTTCATCATCTGAAGAAGCTGTGGACGCCCACAAAACGGCCATTTTGGAGACCCCAACTTCCGAATGGAATGGTTGCTTCAATGATTGGTTCCATCGTATGGAAAAATGTGTCAAATTTCGCGGAGAATACTTCGAAAAGCAATAAATACATTTTTAAATAGTAATGTTGTCACTTCCTTGATTCCCGAAATTTTCAGTGCCGCCATCGTAGAAAACAGTAAAATAAATTTGAATTTTCTAGTGGTTTTATTTGAAACTATTCTTTTTCTCTTATTTTAGCTATTTTGCCAACGAAACTTGGTTTTTTTAGAATTTGTGAGGTGGCGTTTTAAATGTTTATGTATGTAAATAGTTGACTAAGTACCTGCTCATATCATAAAACTGACTTTAAAAAAATATTGATAATTAAAATGTAGTATGATGTCCAGACTACCGATATTGTAAACAGTTTTGATATTAGTGAGTAGGTACTCAATATATTATTATTATAATACCTAGTAGTGTTGAGAACAGTAGACCTCATGGAATAGTTTTTGTTTGGAGGTGAATTGTCTGCTTGCTTTGCGCATACTGTGTTCACGCGGCGCTCTCCGACAGCCGGTTGCGCTCCGCCCACTGCGGGACGCGCGGGTGAAAAACGAATTTGAAATCGTGCTAAGACCTCGTCTTAATATTCAAAGTCTAAAAGAGGTAGATTGTGGTGCAGAAAAACTATCTAGAATCGAGTCAGTTGCGCTTTTTTTTTCGTAAACCCATAGAATACTTTACTACATATATAAGTACCTAAACCAAACCTGTCTCAGAAAATAGTCTTTCTGAATAAACAGAGCTTGCTTGTTTGATACCTTCTCTGAGCGCAACTCGACGTACCCGATCAGCTTGGGCAGAGTCAAAGAAAAAGTTCTTGTATCGGAGATCTAAAAATGACGACAAGTAACACCGGCCAAGAGAGTGTCGGGCCACGCTCAGTGTAGGGTTCCGTAGTTTCCCGTCCGTCACAATAAGTGTTCCCACTTATGAGTTTAAAGGTGGGTATCCATTATGTTCGCGCTCCAGCAACGCTCCGCGCTCCTGCAACTGCTCCCGGTAGTGGGTACCTACTGTTGTTTCCATCCAAGTTCAAAATGATTTTCCTAGAAATTCCTTATAAAGTTCTACTTTTCAGATTTTTTTCATATTTTCTAAACTTATGGTTCAAAAGTTAGAGGGGGGACACATTGTTTTTTTTACTTTTGGAGCGATTATTTCCGAAATTATTGACATTATCAAAAAGTGATTTTAGTAAACCCCTATTCATTTTTAAATACCTTTCCAACAATATATCACACGTTAGGGTTGAAATTAAAAAAAAATCACTTCCCACTTTACATATAGGGGGGCTAACCTAATAAAACATTTTTTTCCAAATTTTATTTTACCACTTTGTCGGCGCGATTGAAACACATATCGGTACCAAATTTCAGCTTTCTAGTTCTAATGGTCACAGAGATTAAGCGAGGACGGACAGACAGACAGACAGATGTAGCAGCCAGACTAATCAACCCCAAACGGGAATAAATAATATATACTCTGCTGCTACCATAACGCGGAGGGCGAGGATAAAAAACATTTATTTCCTAACTATCCCTGGCTACTGAGATACTGCAGACTGCATTTAGATAATTTGACGTTCTTATAAAGAAACAAGAAGCAGCCGCCGCTATCGTCACGTATCCGTCGACCAATGGTGAGCCGTTTCTTCAACGCCGCAGCTCACTTCTTCTTGTTGTTCCGGAGCTGTATTCCATTTCCACGCCGCCGCCGCTCACCGACTACGCGCGCGCACCGATCTGCATGTCTTTTATAGCCCGGTCCAGCGACGTAGCTTCGTGAACAACACACAAGTCTCACGCCGGGAAACGAAACGTACATAATAGTTGTATATTTTGGTTAATTTTCATTGGTCATAATATAAGCATTATAATTGGCTAGGTAAAATAAAAATTGTTACCATTGGTAAACCAAAAACGTAGCCGGCCATATAAATATAGGCAAGGTTGATGCAAATATATTCCATTCCATATTCATACTCCACTCGGCTTTTAAACAGTAGTTTCATTTCTCCACCTTAAAACCACTCGGAGTCTGTTAATAGTGGACCGTTCATCTCCACTATTACAGTGGTGACCCCGTACGAGTACCAAGAAGGAACACCCTGCGACGTACCACTATTACAGTGGTGACCCGTACGAACACCGCGAAGGAAACCCGTGGCGAACACTGAGAAGGAAGACTTCAGTATATATAAAATCAGTGTAATCAAGCCGTTATTATGGAGCAAGAGGCGAACACATATACATCAATTTTTGAAGAAATTCGTAAGCTATCATACGAAGTCGCCGCACTCAAAGCTTCCCAGCATCACACCAGTTACCAGCAACAGTATAACCAGCGCAATCAGCAACAACGAAGACCACTTTTTCGTCGCAACCGCTCTGCAAGTAGAAGTCGAACAAGCTCAAGATCAAGATCCCCTTACTGCTACTATCATCGACGTTTCGGGTTCGAGGCAAGAAAATGCACAGAACCGTGTACATTCCAAAATGAAAATACGAAGGCGCTCGAACTTACTAATACGCTTAATGCGATGGGATCCAGCGCAACAGCAAAGTCCTACCGTCTTTTCGTCACCGATAAAAAAAGCAAGCTTACTTTCCTTATCGACACCGGAGCAAATATCTCAGTGTTACCGCCGCAGCAAGGACAGAAGTTGAAGCCACTGGATTTTCAACTCTATGCAGCAAACAATACGGTGATTCCTACATATGGAGATAAAACAATGGAACTTGATTTAAATCTAAGCCGACCATTCAAATGGAGATTTATCGTCGCTAAAGTCAGCAAAACAATCATCGGTGCTGATTTTCTTCAACATCACCAGTTGATCGTCGACATCAAGAATAGAAGAATCATAGACGGGAAAACCAATCTTGCATCTCAGTCTTTTGTCCAAGCAAGCAACCTGCCCATAATAAGAAGCATAGATGTTCAACAACCGTATCACAAGATCCTCGAAGAATACCCGGGTATCACAAGAATAACTTCAATGAAATTAACACCGAAGAACGACGTTGAGCATTTCATCGACACCAATGGACCACCACTTCATTGCCGTGCACGTCCAATCGCACCACACCTATACGAGCAAGTTCGAAAGGAATTCGAAAACATGATTGAGCAAGGAATATGCCGTCCAAGCAAAAGCCCTTGGTCATCACCACTTCACATTGTACCGAAGAAGAACGGAGAATTACGAGTTTGTGGAGATTACAGAAGACTGAATTCTATTACCACTCCTGACCGCTACCCAATACCGCGAGTCAGGGATTTCACTCATCAACTATCAGACAAGACTATATTCTCCACCATCGATCTCAACCGAGCTTACCAACAAATAAGAGTACGCGATGAAGACATAGAGAAGACAGCAATAATTACCCAAATGGGATTATACGAATTCCCAAGAATGATCCCAGGATTAAAGAACGGAGGTCAAACTTTCCAAAGATTCATACACGAAGTACTTCATGGACTGGATTTCGTTTTCGCATTTATTGATGATCTCCTTGTTGCAAGCCCTGATAAAGAAACGCACGAAACCCATCTACGCACCGTGCTACAGCGATTAGAAGACAACGGAATCACAATCAACCCTTCGAAATGCATATTTGGACAGCAAGAAGTTCAATTTCTTGGTTTCACCGTCAGCAAGGAAGGAATCAAACCGCCTGCCGAAAAAGTTAGAGCGATCATCCATTATGCAAAACCTAAAACTATCGAAGAGCTAAGGCGTTTTCTTGGGATGATAAATTTTTACAGAGAACACATACCTAAAGCCGCTGAAATCCAAGCACCACTTCACGCCTACCTTCACGGCACGAAGAAAAAAGATAAAACGTCAATCGAATAGAACGATGAAGCCACGAAGGCATTTGAAGCTTGTAAAGTTGCGATCCAAAATGCAGCTTTACTCGCTCACCCATCACACGAAGCAACCCTTGCTATCTTCAGCGACGCATCCGATCTCTCAGCAGGAGCCGTTCTCCAACAATACAGCAATGGGAAATGGCAACCACTTGGCTATTTTTAGAAGAAGTTCTCCGATACTCAACGTAACTACAGTACATTCGACCGAGAGCTACTCGCTATTTACATGGCTATCAAGCACTTCAGAAAAACGTTCGAGGGTCGACCTGATCGTTTTTACCGACCACAAGCCATTAACATATGTACTTCCAAAGAAACCATCACTATCGGAAACACCACGAAGAGCAAGACAACTTATTTTCATAAGTGAATTCACGACCGACATACGTCACATCAGTGGAAAGGACAACATAGTCGCCGACGCACTCAGTCGAGTACCAATCGACAGTGTAACGTGCCCTACATCAATCGACTATCATAAGATCGCCGCAGCACAAGACACAGATAGTGACAACATAAAACATCTATCGAAGCAACTTGTCCATCAAGCAAGTTACAATGCCAATGACGCATCTACCTATATACTGTGAAGCCTCAACGACAACCATGCGACCATACCTACCAGAAGAATGTCGTCGCGAAGTCTTCAATGCACTGCACAACATCAGTCATCCAGGTGTTAGAACAACAAGAAAACTCATCACTGAAAAATTCTTTTGGCCTTCAATGCAAGTGGATGTTGGCAACTGGGCGAAGCAATGCTTTCAATGCCAGAAATGCAAAGTACAAAGGCATACATCAAGTAGCCTAGCTACATTTCCACCCACGGAGAGATTCGAACACCTGCACGTTGACATCGTTGGACCATTACCTACTTCACCGCAAGGACATCGTTACCTCATAACAATGATCGACAGAACAACAAGATGGCCAGAAGCAATACCTACCGATGATACTTCAGCCGAATGCGTCGCGAAGATAATTTATAAAAATTGGATTACTCGTTTCGGATCACCTAAAACCATCACAACGAATCAAGGAAGAAATTTCGATAGCAACCTGTTCCTCAAACTTCTTCAAACTATGGGAATACAGAAGACACGTACAACAGCATACCATCCTCAGTCAAACGGAATAATCGAACGATGGCATCGTACATTAAAGACCGCACTCAAAACTCGTTTATCTCAACATACAAAGTGGATTGATGAGCTACCTACAGTGCTACTCGGACTACGACCAACACCGCGTGCAGACACTAGTCTTAGCGCCGCTCAGCTAACCTACGGCTGCCGCATAAGACTGCCGTGTGACTTCTTGACTTCAGCAGCGTCAAACAGAAATGGATTACGATTTCGTAACTCAACTTCGAGAATCAATCAACAAAGCCTTATCGTCGAAATGCACCGAAATGCAATCACACAGAAATAATAAATCAGTATTCATTCACCAAGATTTGAATACATGCAAGCAAGTTTTTGTAAGAAACGACGCAGTGAAAAAACAATTTCAACCTACCTACGATGGACCGTATAAAGTATTAGAGAGAAATAGCAAGACTTTCAAACTACAAATACCCGGATGGAAATCTACGATTATTTCGATCGACCGACTAAAGCCTACCTATATTATTAACGAGGATACTTCAGAGGATTCATCATCATCATCAAAACCACCAGCGAGGAAGCTTGAAACTCCATCATCTACATCAACCCAGTTGAAACCTATTTTAAAAACTACGAAATACGGGCGAGTCGTCAAGCCTCCGGTACGCTTTCGCTAGGGGGAGAGTGATGTAGCAGCCAGACTAATCAACCCGAAACGGGAATAAATAATATATACTCTGCTGCTACCATAACGCGGAAGGCGAGGATAAAAAACATTTATTTCCTAACTATCCCTGGCTACTGAGATACTGCGGACTGCATATAGATAATTTGACGTTCTTATAAAGAAACAAGAAGCAGCCGCAAATATCATTCAGCGCCACATCGACTTCACACGCCGCTATCGTCACGTATCCGTCGACCAATGGTGAGCCGTTTCTTCAACGCCGCAGCTCGCTTCTTCTTGTTGTTCCGGAGCTGTATTCCACGCCGCCGCCGCTCACCGACTACGCGCGCGCATTTTTTTTTTTGCGCCCGAAGCAATTAAAGGCTACTCTATACGTAGGGAGGCGGAAAATGCATTACGCATACCACGATAGCCGGTCTATCGTGGTTATGAGAGCTCACTGTCCTACCGGGGACCCTAAGTGATACCCTCTAAAAACCGCCTTTGGGGACAGGCAGCCGGCTGATTAAGCTGTATTGTGCCTTATCGTGACCGACCGAAAAGAGGGCGCAGGCGGCTACGAGCCGCTGAGGCAGTGCCTACGAAGGCAAATTAATATTAGTGAATACAATAATTTGAGTTGGCCTGAGCCGCCAGGAGGCAGTTCAGGTCGTTTGTCAGTTTATTAGGCGGGTCCGAGAGAGAGAGTTTCTCGGCCTGCGGACTCGATAGCGAGAGGGGAGTGGGGCTGCATAAGTAGCTGCCTCACGAATTAATTGGTTTGGGTGCGACTCTGAGGCTTTGAAGAAGTTCTCAGAGAGTTTTTTAAGAAATTGTTGAATTGTTGGGAGCTCTAGGTCTCGATGAAGATCGGCATTACGGACGTACCAAGGTGCGTTCGCAGCTCGACGACAGAAAAGGTTTTGAACTATTTGGAGTTCATTAATAATATTAGGGTTTGCGTGGGCAAAGACGGGGCCCGCGTAGGACATGACTGGTCGTATACAGACCTTATAAAGGGTACGCTTGTTTCGAAGGGACATTTTACTGTGTCTGCCCAACATACTGTTGAGTCTACTCAGATAAAACCGTGCGTGACGGGTTACTCTTTTGACGTGGGGCCTGAAAGTAAGCCATGTGTCTAGAGTGACACCTAAATATTTAGCGGTCGTATGCCAGGGGACAGGGGTCTCTAGCATACGTATTGGTGGAGTGTTTTTGAGACAGCGTCGTTTATAATCGAAGTGAACGGCGGAGCTCTTCTCCTGGTTCACATCGATGCGCCATTTTTTGAACCAAGCTCCTAGGTCATCAACTGACTTTTGGATCTTGTTCCGTATGAAGGGCAGTGAGACACCTTTGCAGTATATAGCAGTGTCGTCTGCGAAGAGGGAGAGCTGAACACCTTTCGACGTGATGGGAATGTCGTTGGTGAACAGGATGTACGCGCGCGCACCGATCTGCATGTCTTTTATAGCCCGGTCCAGCGACGTAGCTTCGTGAACAACACACAAGTCTCACGCCGGGAAACGAAACGTACATAATAGTTGTATATTTTGGTTAATTTTCATTGGTCATAATATAAGCATTATAATTGGCTAGGTAAAATAAAAATTGTTACCATTGGTAAACCAAAAACGTAGCCGGCCATATAAATATAGGCAAGGTTGATGCAAATATATTCCATTCCATATTCATACTCCACTCGGCCTTTAAACAGTAGTTTCATTTCTCCACCTTAAAACCACTCGGAGTCTGTTAATAGTGGACCGTTCATCTCCACTATTACACAGACATGGCGAAACTATAAGGGTTCCTAGTTGACTACGGAACCCTAAAAATGACGACAAGTAACATGTATTTTTAGAGGACAAATTCTCCAGGTAAAAACGGGCTTCCATATTTTCTAATAACGTCTTTCTTAAATTATCGACATGTTCAGTTTATTGAATCAACGTATCTTTCTTTAGGTATCTGGTCAATAAAACTGGTCTAGGTATCATATCTGATATAGATGCATATGTGGAACGCGTTAATTTTGTTATCTCCTCGATATTCGCAGTTTTTCTATAACCTCCCACTGGTCACTGGCCAAATTTTCAAATTTCACGCTTCTTGATTCTAACATATACACTAAAATTGCTCTTTTTTTTTCAAGTAGACGCTATAAATTAATAACGCAAATAAATTATTTTGCATATACCTTTTTTGTGTCGAATAATAATAGGGAGTATTCGACTATTCGCCATGAGGAATGGCAAGTAATCGGTATTCGACTATTCGCCATAACAACTGTTCGCGGCATCTCTGGTGTTCTACTAATATTAAGGCGGGGTTAGGTATGATTTCGATTTGACATTCTTACTCGATAAATGTAATTAAATAGTTTTTATTGCGCTTACAGTTTAAAAACAATGTATTCAACTTTCTAGTAACAATCCGGCTGATGATTAAATTCAATAAAATAAGTTAGGAATGTTTTGCAATACAGTTTTGCGCAATTTTTATTTGCAAAATCATCAATTTTGTATCTTCGTAGCTGACTCTATGCACAAAAGGGCCAAGACGTTTAGCTTTTTTTGGATTATGGTAGATCTTAGATAATTTATCACCCGTTTTATGCAAGAAAAGCTTCTCTCAAGCGAACAATTTGTCGGTGATATACATAAAGCCATGCTGCCTCAAAGTTTAGATAAGCGTTTTGAAAATTCCTTTTTCGCAGGAACGGAGACTTTTCAGTAATCCAGAATCAGGTTTTACTAAAATTCTTCTAGTGGTGGCATTCAAAATGTATACATTCCTATATTAAATCAGTTTCTAAATCATAAGGATACAGTTATTCCAAGAAAAGGACTTTTTTCGTAAGAGTTGATGGCAACAATTCACCCTCTTTGCTCAAAAATAAAAACTTTTTATTGAATCTGTTGTAGGCCACCTGCAGTTCTTTTTAGTCTGTCAATGAGGATACTAAATATATTAACCCCGAAAATATAGTGATTAAATCTACGGTAGAAACCTGAATTGAAACATTAGTTTTGTTTATTCTTTCCGAAAAAACAATCTATATAACAACCATTTTCGGTTTTTCGAAATTTAGAAGAATTTCCCTCGTTTCTTTTTATTTTCAGTAAAATCATCCCTGATTGATTCCCATTAAAGACTTCATACAAGGAATCTCTATAACTTCCTGGTCCTCTAGTCAACCAACTTGTCAGATTTACTCTTTTTAGCGTTTTCCTTTTCTCGATTTTAGTCGCTATTTTTATTGACGGTGGCTAGAGTAGAGTCTACATCACCACAGGATGCCTCGTGTAGAGGAGGAACACGTGTCGTATTATTGTCAATGGTGTGTCTTTCCTAGTGTAGTGGTTTTGGGAGTAGTGGTGCTAGAATTAGTGGTGATGGAATTAGTGGTGACGGGATTTAGTGCGCGCAATTGAGGGAGGGCAGGAGGTGCTCTTTAAACTAGGTAAGATACATTATTTTATTTTATTTAGCGGATATGTGCGAGGAAACTTACCAACTTTAACATAATGGATTTCCGCAAAGTAAAGCCTGGTATTCTATTAATTACATTATTTTTGCCAGCGTTGTGCCAAACTTACACAAGAAACGTAAACATGAAGAACGATGAAAAACATGAAGAAGCAAAAAAGTTTTGTGCAACATTCAGCAGTCCTAGTTGCCACTAAATTGTAAAAAAAAACGTTCCCGGATAATGGCTGTAAATATTTCTTCAGCTTTTAAAAAAAAATTACCTCAGATTTGCCGCTTCAGAAAGCTACCGTCCTAGGCTTCCCCTACTCAGCTTGCTGGTAAATCCGCCATTGTACGGAGCTACGGAGTAGTATCAATGAGGTTCCTCAAGGGAACCCCACGCAAGCTAAGCCGCAGGTAAAAAGCTAGTATAATATATGTCTGTGTGCCGGTCAGTGTTTTTCGCCATCTCAAAAATGCCCAACGTGCCCAGTTTCCACTTCAAAAAAAGAACGTTAAGTATTTGTACCTCTTTTTTTTTAATTAAATCAAGAAACGATATAGGCCATAGACCGTATTATAATCGTGAGAATATTGAAAAATACCATAACCATAGTAAAAAGCTCTTAGAAGAAAATGTATTTTAAACTTTCTAACTATAATTTTTTTTATATAGGGAAGGGGGCAAATGGGCATGCGGCTCATCTGATGGTAAGTGACTACCGCCGCACATAAACCAGTTGTTCATGGGCGGCAACACTAGGGGTATTGCATGTGTGTTGCCGGCCTTGTAGTATTACTACTTATACTATTTAAGGCTAATGACAATATGAAACATTTATTAACAAAGGCATGTAAGTTTATTGCTTTACGGCGTGGTTTACATTTCGTGAATTTTGTTTTTGTTTTTAATTTATTGAAGTTTTGAACACATAAAATAGAACAAGTATTATACACACCAAAACCTAAGTAAAATTAACATCTGAACAAAATGTGCACGAATTTTGCTAATGATTATTATAATAAAAATCAAATCATAACAAAATAGAAATGGTATAATAAGTCCTAAATCGTTTTATTCTACTAAAACGACTATCCAAATTTTAAATTCAAATATAAAAGTGATTACGTAACCCACATTTTATAATTAACATTATTGCATGTTTTATAATAAAATGTGACACAATTCAAATATTTTCATTCTGAAAATAGTAATCCTCAGCTCCTTAGCGTGATAATATGCTTAGAAATTATAAAGATGGTTTTAAGATTTCTCCTGATATCCTTCATGACAATGTTTTTTTTATTGAACCACAAGTGCAAGTTTTAGCATCAGAAGCATCTCTAATTTGTGTTAAAGTGGCGGCTTCATAGCACAGCAACTTAGCAGAGAAATGTTACGCTGGGGCTCGCTACTCGAACCCCGCACGGAACAAGTATTTGTATTATCTACAAATGGGGGCTTCGGACCTGGATGTTTACCCCTGTGCAAATTATGTATGTAATAAACTGCCTCCAGAAGAAAATTCTAATTTTAAAGAAGTTAACACAGAGTAAACGCCCTCGTTGTGCTAGGTGAAATAACCTTACGAGTAATATATCCATTGATGAGAGTAACTGATAAACAGACGAGGGCTTCTCTACCCGTGTCGCTCACCACCTTCGAATTTTCTTTCTATACATATCGAAAACCAAGATACTGAAGAAGAAGTCTACGCACTCCTCTGGGTTGCTGAGGCAAACTCCTATGCCCGCAGTATAGGTCTCATACTTAAGTTCTATACTGCGAGCATTGGCGATTGACTCGCCCCATGCCTCCGATAATGAAAAGGTACCATCCTTATTATGTAGTAAGGTGCACCGGTGCAGGTGTACAAGAATTTTCGTATATTACATATATTTTGAATGCTGTGGGAATTGAACCCTCAGAAGTTGCCACTACGGTGATGATGTTTCCTACAAGAAAAGGACTCGCCAATTATACAAACCAACCAATTGTTTTTATCGAATATATGTATGATTTTAGTATTTAAGTCTTGACTTCAAAATGAGAATAGGTAAGCTTACTCTATTTTATAACTATTTTTTTATAAAAAGTCTAATATTATTATTAGACTTAACAAACCAGCTGACAAACAAAAAACAATGCAATATCTCTCAAGAAGACTAAAGTGAAATACCTCATAGCCACAAGTTATACTGGTGTGGCGGCGCTGTCGTCGCGCCACAAGCGAAACACATCGAAGCCTAAATCGCGCTATCAAAGTTCCGAATCAAAAACAGTATATATAGAATAGCTCCAAACTATCAAACGGAGCGTTGGCCGCTCCCCGGGCAGAACACCTTGCCCGGCGGGAGATTCCCCTTTTTCTTCCCTGCCACAGTGGTTACCAACCGATGTGATTTGAACACGCAACAATGCAACCTTCAGAAACTTCAACTTCAAGCTTCATCATCGTCATATAGTACCCCCTCCATTCGCTCACGAGCAGATATCGTCTGCAGTCTTGACATCCTGCAAGCCATCTAGCTTTACAAGGTTCATCGCAGCACTAGTATAATAATGCTTCATGTCTTCGTCGGAATACTCATATACTTTCTGCGCTCTACTGCGTCTTATTTAATGTATCAAGTCCTCCCTACCTAAAAGAACGTTTTAAATTTCTTAGCTCTTGTCACGATTTTTCCTTACGGTCCAAAGAAAACCTTTCGCTCCAATGTCCTATACACTCCTCGACATTTTATGATAATACTTTTGCTGTTCTTGGAGTAAGACTATGGAACTCCTTACCCCAGTCCATTAAAAGTGCTCAATCATTAAATGTGTTCAAGAAACAAATTAGGGAACAGTATTTGTCTCTTTCTCTCTTTTCCTCCTCTTAGTTATGGTCACTAATATACCTTAAGTATGTTGTCATTTTATAGTATACAAGTCTTTTTTGTTTAATTTAGTGCATCCTACCCATTAATCTTATTTTTATTTTTATTAATTTCCTCTTTTAGGTTGTCTGGAAGAGATTACTATGTAGCAATAAGACCGCCTTTTATTTTTCCCTCATTGTTTGTTCATTATTTGTTATATTTATGTTTTGTTGGTGTACTAATAAAGAGTATTGTAATTGTAACACCTTGCCCGGCGGGAGATCTCCCCTTTTCTTTCCACCGCCACACCGGCATCTTAGCGGTAGAAACGTTAAAGAGGAAGCAGACAAAAGGCTATACCACCTTTTAAAAAATTGCCTTAGCATATCAATACATTAATTTTCCTATACCATAATAAGCAATCGGCAACAAATATTTGCCGATATACAGCACTTCGTGTATAAAATTCGAAGTTCTACTTATACAAACATTTTTTTTTTCATTTTATAATACAATACAGTAGAGACTAAAGTATCTTATTGCTAATAATGTTCTCTCTCATATTTCTTTGCAATGATTCTTAAAGAAATTTACAGCAGCAAAACATTCAATAAGCAGTGATTATTTCATTATTACATACTGACATAATTGGAGAAAAGTGAGATACTAAAATAACTACAAAATAGGATAATAAGTGTGTGTGTGTGTGTGTGTGTGTGTTATAGTTGGAATAAATCGAGTATCTTCTAAAATCTAACACAGAGGCCTATGATCAGCAGTGGACTTCCTAGGCTGTAACAGTAACAATAATGACAATATCATCATTATCATCATCATTATTACAGTATATAAGACTACTGCTGAACACGCTAGCCACCCACATAGATTGCCTCGTAAGAAGATGTTTTCCGCAGTTACCACGCTCGGCAGGCAGGTTGTGAGCCACAGTTTTCTTATTATTTTGAGTTGTTATCAGGAATATACTGTAGGTCATCTTCTGTTTTAATTTCCCTCTGTCGTCACTCACGACACCCACGGAACAATATGAAAAATAAAAAAAATCAATAAATTTTGTAAAAGATTATTAAAATCATGTTCAATAAATATATAATTCTTTATATCTTAAGATATATGAAAAAATAGTTTTTTTTTTATTTTACTACATACTTTCAATAATTCTTAGATAGAATCTCTACTGTAATGATTTGTTTTTTTACTTACAAATATAATTATATTTAGAGAGAAAAAAGGGAGACTTCCTATATTTCTTATTTCTATTATAAATATTTAAAAGACAGGTTTCCTGATAGCATATCATGCCATAAACAATAAATTCTTAAAATAAAATAATAAATGCCACACTTTTATCCTACATATGGAAAAACCTTAAATAATATTGCCATTCATTTGACACATACCACAGTGTTAAAGAAGTTTTTTTTTATAGAATAAGGGTGACAAAGGAGCACACAGTCCACCTGATGGTATATGGATGTGGTGGCCCATAAACTTCTACAGTTATCCCCGATTAAGAGTCAAAATGCATGAAGACATGTTGTCATCCCTGAGGCCTAAGATAGAATGCCTTGTTTCCAGTAAAAAGGGTGTCAGGTTCTCTACATGCAAAACACAGCAGTATTAAGCTGCTATTTTACGCTGGTATTCTGTGATAGCATGGTCCTATCCCAAACAATCCAACCCATTCATGCTACAATCATAACACAATAACCTATGTGGTTAAGTAAACAACTTAATCTAGTCACTCAACACAGATAGCGCCATTTCCCTTGATATATCATCAGACATGCAATTTTGATTTTCTTCCTCCCTCTCATCCCCAGACCACCAACTTTCCTCATCATCTTGGATAAAACACAAAAATAAGTCATCTTCATACGTCGGAAAATAATATTCTGGTTGATCCCATCTCTCCTTATGTAATGTCCAATGCTTAGTTTCTTTTAAATGCTTTTCTAGATTCTTTGCATCATCGAATTTAGTATCACAAGACAAACACTGTCGCAAGTGTATTTGCCGGCGAATAAAATTTACAATTTTAACCTTATGATAAAAATCCAGACCCATTGTTGCACTTGTAAATGAAAATTCATGTGTATGCTCCATATGATCTAAAATACTTTCATATTCCATTTCTGTGTGTTCACAGAGCAGACATGTGATTAATGGACCATTTTCTTCGGTCCATTCTGACCAGTCTGGATCACTGTCAGCATTAGAATCCTTTTCACAATCTTCGTTACTCCTAGGTGTTGTATTATGGACTTTAGCGAAGTATTTTTTCGTATTTTGTTTTATGGTTGTTGGCTTTTCACCTAAATAGTTTACTAAGAAGTATTTATCATATTCTTTATTGGCGGGATTAATTCTTTTATGTCCCTTCTTGCGCATATGTTCTTTAAGTATTATGCGGTCTGTGAACACACCTTCACAGTATATGCACTGAAGATTTTCTAATTTTTTAGCTACAAGATCTACCAAACTGTCAATAAAGATTAAATTGTCCGGTTTAGCTACATGGAAATTGTGCTTCTCAAATAAATGGTTCAAATAACTAGCTCGTGTAGTGGTAGACAAAAACCGACAAAATAAGCATTCACGCACATAATTTTTGTCTTCTCGCTCAAATGCATGCCTTTCAAGCAATTTTTCTAATTTTGTTTGGTGTAAATTGGAACGAAGTTCTCTGTCTTCTGGCAAGACATCACTCAGTAGGTAATATTCCTCATTTCTTGACTTTGTACCATCGGGCTTGTTATCCAACAGCATTGTAGTGCAAAAATATGGGAGATCATGATCTGCAACAGAAGATTTATATTAACTTTAAAATCTTTAACATTTAACGTGTGATGCACCAACATTTATAAATTATTTTCTTACAGATAGAGCCACACTGCAGCTATATTATAGTTGTAGCATGAATGGGTCAGCTTTACTGGGATAGAACCACACTCTCACAGAATACCAGCTTAATGCTGTTGTGTTTTATATGGTGAGAGTTACTGGAAACACAGCATTCCATATTAGTCCTCAGGGGTAACAACATATCTTGATTAACAACTCATTTTGATTCTTAATTTAGTATAAATGTAGATATCTATGAACTACAGTAACATCAGGTGGACTGTGTACTTGTTTGTCAAACTTATTCTATAAAAAACAATATATAATTTCTTACCATCTTTGACTGCATCACCACTTACCATCAGGTGGGGTAGTAGTAACCAAGTACTGGTTATTAATTTTTTTTTATTGCAGGTGCATTATAATTGTTGGAGCATCTGTTAGTGGCCTAACTTCATTTGTCTAAGCCAATCGTATTTACACATTATATTTTTGTTATGCCACAACAATGGTTTATAGCTGTGCTAAGATCTAACAGGTAGGCGCTGTAGTAAAATAATTAACAAATTTACATCATACATTTTGATCAAAATTATGATCTGAAAGGTCGAGTTATCAATAAATTTTATTTTAACACTGTAAAAAGAAAATTCTAATTTTTGAGTGATACTCAAAACTTACAATTAGAATACCAGCGTGAAATAGTAGCAGCATTAAGCTGCTGTATTTCGTATGGTGAGTGTAGAGAACCGGAGACCCTTTTACTGGAAATAAGGCATTCCATCTTAGTCCTCACGGGTGACAACGCATCTGCATTTTGATTCGTAATCGAGGATAGATGTAGATGTCTATGGGCCACAGCAACCACTTACCATCAGGTGGACTGTGTGCTCGTTTGTCACCCTATCCTATAAAAAAAAAACTCATCACTCTACCTATTGGAAAAGGCAGACAATGTATGCCGAGTTAGCTAGTGTTGCAGTTGTGAACTGCATCTAAATGTTTTTATTATTTCTATATTTTTAAATCAGATTCTTTAAAAATGGTCACTTCATATGATAATCCAATAATGGTGCATTAAGCAAACGAACATGTAAAAATTTTATTTGCTGAGATGGAAGTAATTATTAAAAATTAAAATAAAGCTGTCATTCCTTAAATAAGTTGAAATTAAATTATGTAGTTATATTTAATATTTTTTATTTTTATTTTATTTATTGGATTACTAACGTAAGATACAGCCAATTCAGATAAATACAAATTATTTGTTACATAGTACAATAGGTAACTGTTCTCACATTTATAAGTAACCACATCATGCATTTTATTCTGTTACGGTAATGAAAACACTATAAAAATTATGTAAGTTAAAACAAGACAAAGGTCAATCACGATAGTTACGATAAAGGTAAGTCAACATTTTTAATTTTTGCAATAAAAGTAGCGATGCTATCGAAGTGGATGTCAATATCCGAATTCTTCTCAACATATTCATTGTACAAGCGGGTAGCGCGGACCAACGGTGAAAAACGACCCAAATTAGTTCTGGATAGCCTGGACTTAAACTATTTGCATGGATATCTCGGGATTCTGGCGGGGACATTGTATGTTAGTCTATTAAGCAAAGGCGGACAATCGATAGATCCATTAACTATTTTGTGTAAAAATTTTATATCTAAATGAGCTCGACGTTCTGTAAGTTTTATGAGATTGAAGTGCTTTAATTTCTCCTCATATGTTTTGGTAGTTATAGGTGCTCTGTATCAATATGCAAGAGTACGAACAAATCGTTTCTGAATTTTCTCAATTCTATCAACATGTATTTTATAATTGGGACACCACACAGTGCTGCAATATTCCAACTTACTCCTTACATATGTATTGTAGAGATGAATTACAGCATCTAGTTTCTTAAAATGTTTGGTACATCTTAAGATAAAGCCTAATGCTTTGTTTGCTTCGGTAATAATTTTATCTACGTGGTCTGAAAAGCTCAGCTTACTATCCATTAAAACGCCAAGATCGCGAACAGGACTAACAGTTTTAAGTATATAATTAGATATGGAATAACTAGTATCCAATTTATGACGTTTTCTAGTAAACTGTGTGTGCTGACATTTAGAGACATTAAGATACATTTTGTTTTCCTTGCACCATTCATAAACACTATCTATATCATCTTGAAGGCATCTTATATCATTGGTATTAGTAATTAATTTCAGAAGTTTGAGGTCATCAGCGAAAAGATAGATTTTACTATGTCTTATTTTATGTGTTATGTCGTTGATAAAAACGTTGAAGAATAAGGGACCGAACGTAGATCCCTGAGGAATGCCAGATGTTGCAGTAAATACATTAGAAAGGTTGCCTAAAACTGCCACTCTTGAAATGCGGCTATTAAGGTAAGATCGACACCACTGCAGCGGTTTGCCGAAGATTCCAAAGGCTTCTAATTTTTTAATAAGTATGGCATGGTTGACTTTGTCAAAGGCCTTTGAGAAGTCGGTATAAATAACATCTACTTGAGTATTATGATCGACCGCCTCTTTAAGTTCCGATGTGAATAGGACTAAGTTTGTGTTAGTTGATCTTTTAGCCATAAATCCATGTTGATCCATAGTAATATATTTCTGTAGATGCCTGTACAAAACAGTGTGCACCAAGGACTCCAATAGCTTAGACAATACTGATAAAATGGATATTGGTCGATAATTCGTAATTAAGTCTTTTTTGCCAGCTTTATGTAACGGTATAACCCTAGCTTCTTTCCATTTATCGAGAAATTTGTCTGAATGAAGTGAATGGTTAAATAAAGTGGCAATTGGTACAGCTAATATATCAGCACAGTTCTTTAGAAGCAACGGATGTATATCATCCGGCCTTACACTTTTATAAATATCTAAATTTTTCAGCTTTTTCTTTACTTCCTCTTGAGTAAATTGGATGATGTTAATTGTGTCGGATATTTCAATTCCAGCTGGCAGGTTACAAACATAACTATTAGTATTATTTATATCTTTCTCAAACACTGATGAAAAATGTGTAGCAAACATATCAGAAATATTTTCTACTTCTGATGACTCAGTATTATTTAAAATCATAGTCTCTGGAAATGATGTGCAGTTGCTTCGAAGGCTTTTTATGTAAGTCCAAAATGTCTTAGAATTTTTTACTAGTTCGGTCTCAATTCTAATAATATAATTATTCTAGCACTCCTTATAAGTTTGTTACAATCATCTCTTAAGTAAATAAACTCCATCTCATCTAGCGGATTTTTATATTTTTTAAATTTTTTATGATAAATATGATTTTGTTTAGGAAGTATAGTAAATGTGAAGAAAACCAAATAGGGTATGAATTGTTTTTTATTTTAGTCATTGAAATATGTAATCTAATTGCATTGTGTAAAATAGCGTAAAATTTTGTAGCCATGTTATTAATATTGTTACAGGAATTTAATTCATCTTCCCATGAAATCGAGTTAAGGTATTTTTTTATAGACTCGTAATCACCTTTATGAAAATTAGGTCTAGAGGGGAGCAAAATTTTTTTATTTATTTTAACCATTTTCATTGTGATGTCAAGAGCTGGATGATATTTATCTATGTTTCTTACTGGGTGTAAGCATTCAGAAATATTTAATATTCCTTCATTGCAAAGAATTAAAGCAAGTAATTTATTTTGAATGTTTGACACACAATTGTATTGTTTCATATCGTTTAGTGTTATAAAATCTATAAATTTGCATAAGAGTTCACTTCCATACCCAGATGGCACAAGACAGTTGTCCTGGTCTTTGCTGGCGTAAGATTCCCAAGATATGCCGCTCATATTAAAGTCCCCTGCAATTAATGTGTATTTGAATTCATCACTCGATTCTAGGAAACTTACCTTATCAGTAAAAATATTCATAGTGTTATCTGTTACTGGAGGTGGTAGATATACGGCACACAATCTTATCGAGATCCTATTTTAGATCTTCGCAATCACTTTCCCATTCAGTGATTCGCTTTGATATTAGCTGTTTCGATACGGCTATCAGTACACCCCCTCCTCTTCCTGCATTTGAAATCGAACACATCTCGCGATCCCGCCTATATACAGCATAGCCGTTTACAAAACTTGCGGAATCGAAGCATCCACTACAAAGCCATGTTTATGTAAATATGTAGATATCGTGATCGTTATTAAGTATTTGTTGACGTACCTCTATCAAATTCGTATTTAACCCTCTTACATTTTGATAGTAGATTTTTAAGTGATCTGTTGACATACAAAATTAACTAACCAAAGAGAAAAAATAATATATTTAACTAAAAAATATTAAAAACGAAGATAATAAATTATTGTAGTTGAGATAGTTCCTGGATGCTCTTAATTAATTTATAATCGGATGTTTCAGTCTTACGCATAAAAATTCTTCCTCCCTTAAACCAGACGAATTTAAATCCTAATAACCCTTGAGACGTGCAGCTGCGTGCATTCCTTTTTGCGTAGGTGAGAGATGTTCAAGAATGTATACTGGTTTTCTTTCTCCACCAAGTCCAAGATGAGATGAGTTTAACTTTTCAGAAACACTATTAGCTCTTTTATTGAATCTTAACGAAGCTGCTAGAAATTCATCCCTGATTCTGGGCGAGCTAAATTTCACAATAACTGACCGCGGGCGTGGACTCTTGTGCATATGTGAATGTCTGACTCATTTAATTTGTAGTTCACGGTGGCAGCAATTTGTTTAGCAATCGTTATTAAATTCTCAGATTTATGCTCTGGAATGTTTTGTATTTCTAAATTAGCTCGAGAATGCTGTTCTGTTAGCGTGAGTCTGGAATTGAGTTCTGCAATCGAAGATCGTAAGGATGCGTTCTCAGACTCTAAGAGCTTTATTTGTGAGGTGTTGGATTGCACTTCTTGTTTAGTAATTTCTTGCTGATTCTCAATTGCAGACAAGGAATCAGACACTCGTTTAAAACTATCTACTAACTCCTTTAACTTGAGATCAAACTGATTTAAAATATTAATTTTAAAATTATCTAGTCGATTCTGATTCCAACGAAGATATTTTTTCTATTCGCCCTCCTCTCCTAGTGTTTACGTTTTGCTATAATTTTTCTTGTTCACTAACTGTCGTTTGCTGGTGAACCGCTCTAATTGGGGTGTTAGTATTATCAGTTTTGGGGATCTTACTATGACAGCATGGACACAGACAATTTGACTTATATTCTTCCGTCAACTCCTTGAATGATTTTTGTATATTAACGCAGCTTAAGTGATATTTGTACTTGCATAATTTACATACTAAGCTGTGCGGTGCAGGTCCCAGTCAGTCACAACACCCAAACTTAGATTTAGTTTGCGACATAATATTTTTATTTGGTATAAGTTGTACTATACTTGTTATTAAACATAGCACGAAGCAAGTTCACTTGCACGTTTGAATGTGGCACTGCAGAGCAACGATGACACATGGACGCTGGCGAGCTCGCTTCACTCAACTATATGTTAACAAATTACTTTAAATTGTAAACACTGATATCTCTTTATTCCACTCGAGTTTTTGAAAACAAATTTGGCCAAAATATAGATTTTCTTCTAAACTTATTAAGAATGTTTTTTATATCACTAAACAATCACTTTTTACCACTGTTTTAAGATTAAATTTACAGAGCAATGAGTAACAGGTATGTATAGACGCGCACGTCACGACGATGTTTTTGTTATATATTGTTAGCCCAGTGCTTGACTGCTAGTTTTTATTTTAAATGATTAGTTAAGTGTATTTATTTTAATGTAAAAAAAAATAAAATTAAAAGGGGTAGGTAAACAACTACCCTCTGCCTCTACCCTAGGTACCATGGAGGTTAGAGAGAAGGAGAATGATTGCTACATGCTAAAGCATAGCCCTCCTGTCCCTGAAATGCCGTCGGTAAGTAGTATCTGCGAAGTTAGCTGTTTATGAGTACTAGTAGATGAAGTTAGTTGAATAATGTACAAATTTTCTTCGCAGCATTGGTGAGAAAATAATCATGCTCCGCAAATGGTGAAATATTGTATTGTGTGTGGATGTGCAAGTGGTTTAGCATATGATCGAAAAAATACACTGAAAACGACTTTTACTGAGACAACTTAGGGATCGCAGGGCCTCACTTAGTATGTCCATATTCCTGGGACACTATTTTCTACAGCGATCATTCTCCTTCTCTCTAACCTCCATGCTAGGTACTATGATGTTATGAAGTTTCATATAGTGTTTTTGAGTGTAAACACATTCTAAAATCAATGTGGACATAGTTTTAGGTTTAACTTGTTTAAATCATACACATTATCACAAGCAAAATCTAACCTTTTAATCGCATTCTCCAGTAACGAAGATAGGCATTTAAGTCTGCTACTTGGTTTACATCGGCTATTACTAAACGATGATCCATGAACAAATGTGTCAGCATTTGCTTCTCAGAAGCTGGTAAAATAAACTTTTCTTCGCATAAAACGCATGTACACTGCACTGGTTCATCTGTCTTAAAAATTGTCGGAGCTTCGCTCTTCTGGTGTAGGGTCAGCGGCCCAAAAAATTGCTTTTCATTTACCGACATAATGATAATATTGTCACTAAATGCCTCTCTCTCTATAAATAGAAACAATAGATCTTTACGCCCTTTTTTATCCGAAAGAAAACTAAAAACTATTACTGTTGTCTGTCAGTATTTTGACAATAATACTTGTTGTTTTTATTATTCGCTCGAGAGAGCAAGCAAAGGAACTGAGCCATACAGCCTTGTCTTTTTTTAAATTTGAATATATATAATTTTAAAGTGTAAAGTCCGGAACCAAGTCTTATTTTTCTTCTTTCCATCTCTTCAAAATCCATAAAGGCCGGAGCCAAGTCTTATTTTCTTTAATTCGTCGTATTTTCAAAAACCACAAAGGCTAAAGCCAATTCTTCTTTATATTATAATCGTTATACGTTTCAATGCATATAGATTTATCAGTCCAGTTTCAAGGTTCCCGCGCTTCTTTTCTTTTCTTCACAATATGCTGATGCGTCACTGATTGCGAAGCCCTTGGGAGATTTTGACGACAGCTCAACCCAGCGGACAGTTGATGACGACAGCCACTCAAGTTCATAAGGCGCCTAAGCGATTAAAATAACTTGAGGTTTATATCGACATCAAAGTAATTGTTTCATCGTTCGTTTCGTAAAATCCACTTGAAACCATTATTCAAGCGACAAAACAGGAGCGACAGTCCGTCATCGGCCAAGTTCCCGCCAAAACTCTGACAATAATTGAAATTGACAACCGCCAAGAGATTATCGTTGTTACGACTCGCAAATTAACGTTAATAAAGGTCTTAGATCATAAAACTTAATCTCATTTGTATTTCGTTTACAAAATTCGTCACACAAACGCATAAGTGGTATTATGCCAATTTGTTTGTTTTTACGCCGTCAGAAAGTGCAACTCAAATTACAGAAGCTCAATTTATTTCACATTTTTCTTATAAGTATTAAAGAAGTAGTGTTATTTGTTATAATATTATGTGCATTTTACCTTAGAAAAAATATATCGACTAAAAAGTAGTTTTACGGATTACGCAGAAAATAAATAAATAATCTGCACGTACACGGCTTAACAGCTTTTTAAACCTGAAGAAATATAATTATTAATTTCAGCAAACGTTTGAAGTCTTTATAGTCACAAAATTTAAATGTTGTACTTCATGTAAACATTAAAACATACATTTATTCCTTTCCTCTCAAAATTATTGTTCCCCACAAATTATCGCGATTACCACTAACTATTTTATAAACTTATCTGTAAATAAAAGTACTTTAATTAAGCAATGTGATTGTCTTAATTTCTAAGTGTAATATCGATTACGGCTTTGTTCCCCTAAAAATAAAAATGTCCTATTCACGTAAACTCGCATACTTAAGAATCGTCATCAATAGATATTTCGTCATATTCTTTTAAAGAAAATTCTCTCAATTTGAAGAATTTACCTTGAAATGCCGATGAATGCGTAGAACCTTTGAGTATTAAACTAAAGGAGACGGCATCGCAAGGCATACCCCTCTGTAAAAGGTGCTAGAGTCCGACTCATATCCGTTATAAAAAATTAGTTGCCCCGCGTAGTGCGCCAGTGCGCAAGTGATCGTGCCAATCAATTGAGCTGCGACAAAAATGACGACTCCCTGACGGATGAGGCTTGTCGACAGAGTTATGGTAACAAAAATTCCATTGAAAATTGTGAACTTAAAGGTGACGGTCCAAATTTGTATGAAGCGTAGGCTTGGTTTTGTACAAGTAGGGAAATTCATTAAAATAAACTGCAACACTAATGGCGAATTGATGTCGTTTTGACGTTAGCTGTCATCTGTCATGGGGTTACTGATGCCTAGTGATTCAAAATCAAAGATTTAAATAATTAGATGCGCCCTTACCATAGTACGACCACTCCGAAATGTGTCCATTCTCAATTGATTGAGCTAACTCATTCGCAATCAGTGCTCATTTGTGCGACAGAGAAAGTATTATGCACAATTTATGTAAGATAATAAGAGATGACACTATTGCATTAGTGTGCGCGCGTCAGCGTCTTGCAAACGAACACATCCAAAAATAATGCCACAGTTTTCAAGGTGAAGGCACATCTAATTATTTAAATCTTTGTTCAAAATATGATTCTTCAGATGTCCGATATCAATGAAATCAAAATCTCACGTTAATCAAAGCGGGGTGGGTGCTGGCTGATGTTAAAAGAGCCCCAAGGATCTTGATCTCACAAACCCATGATGGGATCAGTCTGATCATCAAGGGCGAGGTCAACGGAATGCCGTGTAAACTGACCATAGATACTGGAGCCTCTCGTACGGTTGTTAGTTCCCAACTTATAAGTCAGTTCCTTGGGGACTCCGCATACAACCGAGATCGCAATAATTTGGTAACAGCCACCGGTCAGCCTATACCCGTCCATAGAGAGAAAGAGATGGAGTTGAAGCTAGGCAACATGATCTACCTGCGTAATGTCATCGTGGCTGATATAATGGACGACTGCATCCTGGGCCTAGACTTTATGAGGAATAATTGTTGTGAGATCGACGTTAAGCAAGGTGTTTTGAAATGTGGACAGGAGGAACTTTTTATGGAAGGTGCGTTACCAGGGAACGTGTACAGCATTAAGAAGATTGTTCTTCCGCCGAGATCGGAAACGATTGTTCCGGTTAGTCTTCCCCGAAACGCTGGGCAAGCTCACCGTTGTGTACTTGTGGAAAGGGTAAACAATTACCTTCCATGGAAAGTAGCTCAAACCTTGGTCAGAACCACTGACATCTCAGGAGTACGTGTGCTGAACCTTTGTGACCGGGAACAGATTAAAGAAAAAGGGACGCTGGTTGGTACTTGTGAGGAAGTGGATTGGTAACGTCGGTGCCAATATCTATCGAGTGAGACCCCCAGCAAGGATGCACAAACGAGAGTGACCACACTTTTGGAAGACTGTCGCAGCGTTCTCTCCCCGACCGAAATGGTCAAGGCGAAGAAGTTGTTACTCAAGTATGCCGATATATTCTCATCAAACGATGCTGACATAGGAAAGACTGGCTTAGTTCAACACAAAATAAACACAGGAGAAGAATTGCCTATCCGTCAGCGGCCAAGAAGATTGCCGGTAGCACGTGAAAAGGAAGTGGAAACCATGATTGAAGGAATGGTGAAGGATGGTGTTATTGAACCTTCTTCTAGTCCATGGTGTTCACCAGTGGTGCTGGTAAAGAAAAAGGATGGCAGCATGCGGTTATTTGTTGCCTACCGCCGTCTGAACGACGTTACGAAGAAGGACAGCTATCCCTTGCCAAGAATTGATGACACGCTGGACATGCTTACAGGAGTAAAGTGGTTTAGCACGCTGGATCTAAAAAGTGGCTACTGGCAAGTTGAAATTGACCCTAAGCACAAGGAGAAAACTGCGTTCTCGACGGGAAAGGGTCTGTGGCAATTAAAAGTAATGCCGTTTGGGTTGTGCAATGCTCCACAACGTTTGAAAGGCTGATGGAACTTGTACTTACCAGTTTAATTGGCGATGCCTGTTTGGTCTACTTGGATGACATCATCATCGTAGGCCGTATGTTTGAGGAACACCTTCAAAACCTGGAACGCGTGCTCATGAAGATTCAGAGTGCCAACCTCAAGTTGAGTCCGAAGAAATGTTCACTATTCAAACGGCAAGTTAACTTTTTGGGGTATGTAGTATCGGAAGAAGGTATCCGCACGGATCCAGAGAAAATCGCCGCTGTCAAGGATTGGCCGGTTACAAAAGACAAGACGCAGGTTAGAGCATTTTTGAGTTTGTGCTCCTATTAGCGGCGATTTGTGAAGAACGTTGCAGATATAGCCAAACCTTTGCATAAGCTAACCAAGGAGAAGCGACATTACTGTTGGGATGAAAGTTGCAGTATCGCATTCCAGGAGCTCAAGGACTGTCTGTGCAAAACACCTATTTTGGGATACTCTGATGCAAGCAAAGAATTTATAGTTAACACAGACGCAAGTGGTATAGGACTTGGCGATGTGTTGTCTCAACGGAATGGTGACCAAGAGGTCGTGATAGAGTACTTCAGCAAGTCGTTGTCAAAACCGGAAAGGAACTATTGTGTCACAAGACGCGAATTGCTAGCTGTGGTAAAGTCGTTGCAGCATTTTAGCAAATATCTTCTGGGACGAAAATTTCACTTACAAACTGACCATGCTGCACTAAAATGGCTATTGCAGTTTAAAAATCCAGAAGGACAAGTTGCAAGGTGGATTGAATTACTGCAGGAATACGACTTTGTGATCGAACATCGCAGCGGGAAATCTCATGGCAACGCAGATGCATTTTCAAGAAGACCTTGTCCTGAAGGTTGCAAACATTGTACTAGGCAAGAGAGTAAGGAAGTGGTATCCGTGAGGATGCTCAGGGCAGACCACCTCAGCAACGAGTGGAAGGACAGTTTACAACGTGCACAGCAGGAAGATCCGGACATCAAGCCGATGCTGGAATGGATGAAAGCCAGTGCTCCCAAGCGGAGCGACATCTCCCAAGTGGAGCGACATCTCAGCGATGAGTTCAACCACTAAAAGCTATTGGGCCCATTGGAACAGCTTGCTGCTTCAGGATCGAGTTCTGTGCCGTAAATGGGAAAATGTTCGGGGAGACAGCTGTCATTTGCAAATGGTCGTCCCTAAAGCTAAAGTACCGGATATTCTACAGCTGTACCATAATGATTGTTCAGGAGGCCATCTGGGAGTTAAACGAACTCTACTGAAGATCCGAGAACGGTTTTACTGGGTCCAATGTTGAAACGACGTCGAGGACTGGTGTCGCAAATGTACAAGGGCTGTAAAGGGACCTCAGACTCGTAGCAGAGGTGCGTTGAAGTTGTACAATGTTGGTGCACCATGGGAGAGAATAGCCATTGACGTGGCGGGGCCGTTTCCGGAGAGTGAAAGCGGTAACAAGTATTTCATGGTTGTGATGGATTACTTCACTAAGTGGCCAGAAGTCTTCGTGATTCCAAATCAAGAAGCTTCAACATTTGCAGATAAACTAGTTCATGAATTCTTCTGTCGTTTTGGAGTACCTTTAGAGATTCACAGCGATCAAGGAAGGAATTTTGAGTCTCAAATATTTCAGGAAACTTGCTGAGTTATGGGTACTCATAAAACAAGAACGAATTCTTATCACCCGCAATCTGATGGAATTGTGGAACGATTTAATCAGACATTGGAGAGGTACCTAGCAAAAGTTGTAGACAATCGGCAACAAGATTGGGACAAGCTCATACAACCGTTTTTGTTGTCATATCGAAGCCCTGTTCACAAAATTACGGCAGTAACACCAGCTTTCGCAAACTTTGGAAGAGAATTACGGCTGCCTGCAGATATGATCACCGGGATACCACCTGATGCCCCACGCAGTATAACCGATTATGCAAATGACTTGCGGAACAAAATGATTGACATTTATGAGCACGTCAGACAATCAGGCCAGCAAATGTTTGAGAAGATGAAAACCCGGTATGACCGCAAAATGAACAACAAAGGGTTCGACGAACGTTCACTAGTGTGGTTGCACAATCCAGTCCGCAGCAAAGGGAAATCTCCTAAGCTTCAAGCTGAATGGGATGGCCCGTACCGGATTGTAACCAGGATCAACGATGTAACCTACCGGATACAGAAAGGCGCAAGAGGGACTCCTAAGATCATCCATGTGGATCGCTTGGCGCGTTATTATGGGGCCGATAATACTTGGCACGAACATGTCTTAGGAGGGGGCAGTGTTGCGCGCCTAAGTTGATGTCACGTACCCGGCACTAGCGCCATCTAGTTTCGGCGACGAGAGCGAGGGGAGCTTTCCAGAAAATGACATCACTAATCTTGCAACTGACAGCGCCATCTAGCATCGAAACGAAGAACTAAGCTTCTAGAAACCGACACTCGAACTTTCGACACCTTATCGATTGGTGCGCGTATTTACTTGAATATTCTGGATATTTCGGTGATAATGTGTATTTATAGGCGCTGCAAGATGCGATTGGGGATGTATTGAATTCGGCGAGACAAGTGAAGCTTCGGAGCGAAATAAAGTGAATCAGTGTGATTAATTATTAGTGTTTTAAGTTTAATTAGTGTGAAGTGAATTAAAGTGTTAATTTTGGTAATTCAATCGGCAGTTTTTATTGTCACGAACCCTAAGCTGGTAACAGTAGTAATGATTTTTTAAATTTACCCGAACACTACACATTCAAAAAAAACTATAGTTACGGATTTTATCGTGTTTGTTGCCCTGCGGTCTCTTCAGCGGTGCCAGGTTGACTGTCAGTATATCGAATTACAGAATTATTTGTGCAGTTGCGCTACGATAGCTGGCCGAGTACAGAACCGGAGTACGAAACCTATCCAGCTGCAGAGAGGTGTAAGACAGGGTGACGTTATATCCCATAGAATACCATAATACATACGTAATAGAACGGAGGAGTGAGCGGAGCCCGTGTAGCCACTAAAATGTCAATTCACACGTATAAATGTCAACACGAGATGTACTTTGACGTAAAAATCGTTTCCAAATGTCGCATGCAAATTATTTAGAAAATATCAAATTGCACACTATTTACATATAAATATGTATTAAAATTTAAACGATTTTTAATGATGATTTTGATCATTAATCAAAAGTCTAAAATGTGTAGATTTACTCAGTCTGTCAAAAGCGAATCGGGTTTATAGTTGTGATAATACGACGTAATTGCTTGTATGTGTGCTCCCGGCGACGCCGAATCTCGTACAAAATAAGTTTAACAGCCATTCTATTTTTATTGTGTATTAAAGTATTCTGTGTTATATCCCCTAAACTCTTCACCGCTGCATTGAAAGACGTTTTCATGCTACTAGACTGGAAATGTATTAACGTCAAGAGCGAGTTACGGTAGAATCACTTTTCTTAAATGTTCTTAAGATGAACATGGACAACCTTCAGTTTTTGAATATTGATTTTTGGTCCGATCTACGCCGAACAAGCTTACAGTATCTTGAAGTCTTGCAGTAGTATGCTTGGGTTTGGGTTTAATTTTATTAACTATAGGATCCCAAGATGATGGCAGTAACTATACATCTTCTCTATTGAAATTAGGATGTTTTTAGGGTTCCGTAGTCAACTAGGAATCCTTATAGTTTCGCCATGTCTGTTTGTCCGTCTGTCCGTCCTTGCTTAATCTCTGTGACTGTTAGCACTAGAAAGCTGAAATTTGGCACCAATATGTGTATCAATCACGCCGACAAAGTAGTAAAATAAAAATTGGAAAAAAATGTTTTATTAGGGTAGCCCCCCCTATATGTAAAGTGGGAAGTGATTTTTTTTTAATTTCAACCCCAACGTGTGATATACTGTTGGAAAGGTATTTAAAAATGAATAGGGGTTTACTCAAATCATTTTTTGATAATGTCAATAATTTCGGAAATAATCGCTCCAAAAGTAAAAAACAATGCGTCTCCCCCCCCTCTAACTTTTGAACCATAAGTTTAGAAAATATGAAAAAAATCTGAAAAGTAGAACTTTATAAGGACTTTGTAGGAAAATCATTTTGAACTTGGATGGAAACAACAGTACCCACTACCGGGAGCAGTTGCAGGAGCGCGGAGCGCTGCTGGAGCGCGACCATAATGGATACATACATACATACATATAATCACGCCTCTTTCCCGTAGGGGTAGGCAGAGACCACTTCTTTCCACTTGCTACGATCCTTACATACTTGTTTCGCTTCGTCCACTTTCATTATTCCCTTCATACATGCTCTACGGTTTAGGGTACTCTTAACCTGGCCTTTTTTCAAGACGTCCCTAATTTGGTCTAGAAAAGTCCGCCTAGGTCTACCCCTTCCAGCACTTCCATTCACACTCGCCTTATACACTTTTTTCGTCAATCGTTCTTCATTCATTCTCTCGATGTGGCCAAACCATCTCAGCATACCTTTCTCAATTTTTGTCACTACATCTTCTTTCAAGCCACAACGTTTCCTTATCTCACTATTTCTTACCCTGTCACTCAGTTTAACTCCTATCATACTTCTTAATGCTCTCATCTCAACTGCATTTATTCTACTTTCATGTTTCTTCTGCCATACCCAACTTTCACTTCCGTACATGAGTGTCGGAACCAACACCCCCTCATGCACAGCCAAACGAGCCTTGTTAGACACCTTCCGACTGTTCATAAAGGAGTGCAAAGCTCCATTCACCATGTTTCCTGCATTCACTCTTCTTTCGATATCACTCTCACACTTTCCATCTCTTGTAAACTTTGACCCCAGATACACAAACTCTTTCACCTGTTCAATTTGTTCATCTTCAATCACGATATTGCAGTCTGTCACTGCCTCATCTTTTTCAAACACCATCACTTTCGTTTTCCTTACATTCATCTTCATTCCCTTTCTAACAAATGCTCCACTCATAGCAGTTACCATCTCCTGCAACTCCTCGGCCGAAGACGCAAGTAATACTTGGTCATCAGCATAGAGAAGACATTTGACGAGTAACTCATTCATTCTCAACCCACTTTCATTCACTTTTAAATCTGTCAAACAATTGTCCATGAACAGATTAAACAGCCACGGTGACGCTACACATCCCTGTCTAACACCTTTTTCGATATTAAACCATTCAGTGTATGCCCCGTTTATCCTTACACAAGCACTAGAATCCCTATAAAGAGATTGCAATGCTCGTATGAGGACACTGCTCACACCGTACACGGACAGTGCTGACCACAATTCATTCCTCACCACTCTATCATAGGCCTTTTCTAGATCTACGAAGGCGCAGTAGACTTTCTTGTTTTTAGCCAAACACTTTTCGGCTATGCACCGCAAAGAAAAGACCTGATCCGTACATCCCATTCCCTTTCTAAATCCCGTTTGTACATCCCATATTTTCTCGTCTGTTTCATTCACAACCCTTTCAATCAACACTTTCGCATACAATTTACCGACGACGCTAAGAAGGCTTATACCACGGTAATTTATGCAGTCCTGCCGTGACCCTTTTCCCTTATACAATGGCACGATTACGGCTTTGCACCAGTCTCCCGGCACTTGCCCATTTCGCCAGCACAGATTGAAAAGGCGGTACAGCTGACTAGCCACCAGGCCCTGTCCAGCCCTCAGCATCTCGCCGGTAATCCTGTCATACCCTGCAGCCTTACCTAATCTCATACTTTTCAACGCTTTCACTATTTCATCCATGCTTATCTCATTTTCATGAACATTTATATTCGTTTCCGTGGAAGGTGGCAGATGCTGTACCTGCACTTCCTCTCTTTCAAACAAACTTTCAAAATACTCTTTCCATCTCTTTAACACACATTCTTCTCCTTTTATAATGCTCCCATCTTGACTCCTGATTGTACTCAGCTCCGAGGTAGAAGTTTTTCCTCTGACTGTTTTGATAGTTTTCCAGAAAAACTTAATGTTTGACTGGAAATCTTCAGTGAGCCTCCTATCGAAATCATCTTTTCGTTCTTCTTTCTTTCTAGACACAGTTTCTTTCGCTGCTGTTTTCAATCTTTTATACTTCGTTCTTCCTTTATCTCATCATCCGTTGCCTTTTGAACTTTTTGGTTAGCTTTTGTTGCTAACCAATCCAACCACGCTTTCTTCTTTTCTTGCACAACCCTTTGTACATCTTTATCCATCCACACGTTATCATTCTTTCTCCCTTTCCTTCTTTTAGCTACCCCGCATACCTCAATCGCAACATTTACAACCCCTTTCTTAAATGTCTCCCACAAATCTTCAATCATTCCTGTCTCTTCTATCCCTTTAAAACTTTCTTTCAGTTTCTCTACATACTCGTCTTTCTTTTCTTTTTCTTGTAGATTTTCCACTTTTACTCTGTCCAAAACACTCGTAGGCTCGGCCCCTCGGTGTCGCCACCGTTTAAAGAGGCCACGCATTCGGGCTATGACCAAGAAGTGGTCTGTGTGTATAATAGATACCCTACCATAATGGATACCCACCTTTAAACTCATAAGTGGGAACACTTATTGTGATGGACGGGAAACTACGGAACCCTACACTGAGCGTGGCCCGACACGCTCTTGGCCGCTTTTTTTTAATTTCAATAGCCGCGGGTATCATCTTTGATAGAAATCGGTGTTCTTTTGCGAGGATTTGTGGTTTATCAAATCTGATGTAATGGTAGGGACGATTTTGAACATGTTCACAGACCTCCCGGACGTGAAGCACCGACGCTTTATACGCGAATTAAAAATAAGTTAAAATAATTGTTTAAACGCGATAAAATCCGTAAATATAGATTTATTCAATTAATAAGTAGTGTTACACTTACCTATTATTAGCTTGTGCTTATTATCACTAATCTGAACATATACTCCTTTAAAATTAATTACTTAGTTAAAATATGGGAGGTCCTCATATTGCGTAAATACTATTCCGACTGATTTAGTGATAATATAGGCGGAGACGGAGATGGTAAAGCGCACTGAATTACTGGTTTACATACCTAAACTACAACAACTTTTTACGCAAAGTGAAAGAAACTTGTAACGATATAAATTTTAAAATGTTTACTCTTTTAATGTGAATTAAACAAGTACTACATATTTTATAATTATTTTTATTAAAATTTGTTCTTTATCTAAATAGTATTACACTCTCTGCATAAAAGTAGTAGGAACTTACAGGTTCTGTTATTATTATTACCGTTTAAATGCCACTATAGGTACATTACTATGATATATTGTAGTATAGGTACTATTTAAGTACAATTTATATTATAAAGTCAATCGTCATTTTACAATTATAGTTATACAAAATAAATAGCACAGAATTTACTAATAAATAAATAAATTTTAATATGAAATACTGAAAAATTTAACTAAGTACCGTTTATCAGACATCATTTGTTATCTAAACTACATACATTACATTTAATTACTATTTATACCTCAAATACATCGTTATTATAGTGTTACAAATCATTTTTGTTTTGTGTATTTCACAATGTGAAACGATGATGAATATACAGAGTTATGTAATTATGTATAAATAAAAGCCAAATACTTTTCCAAAGGCGGAATTAAAAAAAGAAATTATAAACCTGATAAAATTTGACACATATTTTAATACAACGCACAATTTGTTTAATTTAATTTATAATAATTTCCTTAGGCAAGCACACAATAGTGAAATATTGATTTTAAAAAATCATGACTAACGTTATGCCCGCACTGTTCACCCAAACTTGATTGAATCGGCATAAACCATACACTGTGTCCCCCTGATGTAGACGACGTATAATTAAAAACCTTAGTGAAAACGAGGAGGCTTTTTTTTATAGAAGAGGGGGCAAACGAGCATGCGGCTCACCTGATGTTAAGTGACTACCGCCGCCCATGATCAACCGCAACACCAGGAGAATTGCGGGTGCGTTGCCGGCCCTTTAGAAAGGAGTAAGCTCTTTTCTTGAAGGTCCCCAGGTCGTATCGGTCCGGAAAAATCGCCGGTGGTAAACTATTCCACAGAGAGGTTGTACGTGGAAGAAAACTCCTTGTGAAACGTACAGTGGTGGACCGCCAAGCATCCAGATGGTGTGGATGGTATCGAGACGTTTGCCGTGTAGTGCGTTCACGAAATTTGGCGGCTGGGATTAATCCGAACAATTCCTCAGAGCACTCCCCGTGATAGATGCGATAAAATACGCAAAGAGATGCAACATCTCTTCGCAGCGCCAGTGAATCGAGCCGATTCGAAAGCACTCGGTCGTCGACGATTCGAGCCGCTCTGCGCTGGATGCGGTCAAGTGGAAGGAGCTGGTACTGGGGAGCCCCAGCCCAGAGATGGGAACAGTATTCCATGTGCGGCCGAACCTGCGCCTTGTAAAGTTGCAGGCGGTGTGCAGGCATGAAATACTGTCCCGCTCTGCTGAGCACGCCAAGCTTTTTAGAGGCAAATTTGGCCTTCCCTTCCAAGTGACCACGAAACTGCACGTCACTCGATATGTCGACGCCGAGGATTCCGATACTGGCTGAGGCAGTATAGCAATATAGGCTGGATGGAATTTGTAAGTTGAAATAAAAGTCTGATATATAGGGGAAAGGTACGAGATGGTGAATTCAGACTCTGACACACTTCATTTAATACGGCGTCGTTTTATCTATTTATGCCGTCCTCGAGCGGATTCATCCAAGAGTTTATTGGAGTGTTGGAAGATACATGTAGTCGGTTACATTTATATTTTAAAAACTAAAGTTGGTAATAGCCTCATCGGCTAGTTGGATATGAAGTATACGAAGCAAACGATAAAATTACAAGCAATAGGTATATGAAAGCATGGTCAAGAAGTTGTATAATTAATTGTTTTAAATAGTTTCGCCCTTAAATATCATGGATCCCTAAAGCGAAAGTGAAACTGTGCAACTTATATTTCGCTGATTTTTTTACGCTTCTACGTTAATATATAAATTCATAATATTTTCGGCGTTACAAAACTTGTAATGGTTTGATTTTCTATACTAAGACAATTCCTTTGCCATAAGGAATTATAAAATAAAGCTATTTATTTTACAGATAAAGCTAGTATAAAATCTTTATAATAATTTAAAAAATATTTGGGATAATTTTACAGCATAGTCTATTTAATATGGGATGAGTTGTGTCATACTTGATGAGATCACAATATATGCAGTATGTCTTTTCGGAATTTAATATACAAAAATTATAAAACACTTTTATTTCTTCTGAAATACGAAATACCTAAACAGGTATACTAACTTTAAGTTACAGAATAGAAGCACTCTGGGTGATACGAAAACAAAAAGGAACAAGACTACACCAAACGTGGTAGACTGAGAGACAACGTTACCTGTCTTAATAAATAGACTATAATTAATTAGCAAACATCAATATTATTTATGAATATTTTCCGTAGGTATTTAAATACTTTTGTCATTTTTCGTTCATCAAGTTAAATACTATTTGTTAAAGTTTATGTACAAACTTTATTTAAGTGTAAAGTTACAAAATAAGAATGAAAATCACTAAAAACAAAAAAACTTACTACCTAAAATAAGTAGCTACCTAATGATTTATTTACAATAAACGACTTTGTTATCGTATGTTAATATAATAATCACACAAATATTTTTAGAAAGAATTACTATGATTTTAAAAGTTTGTTTATTCAGAAAAAGTAAAGTAACAGTTCTTTCTTTGAAACCATACAGTAATACAATAGGTATGTAAGTCAAAGAACTCATGGAGCGATATTTGCTCACGCCCGCAGCGTTAACGGGACCTCTACACGCGTAGAATATTAGAAAAGTAGATGTAAGACTTTAGAAAATTTTATGACACGATTTATGCCCACAACGCGTTTGTTTGTTTGCGACTGCCGCTGCACAATTGCACAGGACCTGCGTGCTCCGCAGTCGCAAACTGTGGTTGGCGCGCTTAGCCTGGCACGTCCTGTTATCTTAATGATAATCGATCTATTACAAATAACTCATGTCTTGTTCCCGCTCAATTTGCGATCATGTCCCGCTAAGTTTAATGGCGTTACCGCGTCCGCATCGGTTAGAAATCTACATAAAGCAATCTCATGAATTAGGTAATAAAATAGCAATTTTTATACCGCTAAAAGTGCAAATAAATATTACTCCATCAGCTTATATCGTAACAGTTACGAACAAGTTTTGTAAGTAATATAATATTCTGTTCAAAATATTGTGGAAAAATGCCTTTTTGATCACAAAAGAATCGCATCTACGCTTCAGCGCTCTTGAATCACTTTTTTCGAACTTTTTCCAATATTCTTTTAATTTAAAACATTTGAAAAATAATAATCTGAAAGAACCTTTCAAATTATTTTTACAATGTTTCACTTCGGAAATTATTTTGATGACACGTATTAAGGGCCTATACTACCTCAAATGGCTTAAGCAAGATCCTCCATTATGCTGGAAATATTTCAGCATTAATTTTAAAATAAGTATATTGTAAAGTTGAGTTGAATATAATGTTAAGTAGCAAATAAGACGAAAACACGATTACGTAAAATTGTCTCGATAGAAAAAAATCCAAAGTTATTGTCGTTATATTCACAAAATACTTTAAATTAAATCATGTAACTTTGCATACTAACTGAACTAACTAAATAACAAAAAAAAAACTATAAAGCAGGGCTTATGGTTTTTATTTTTTTAATTACCGTTATTTTCACTGTAAATAGAAATTACCTAAACCATCGGCGTCCTGAACCATGTTACTTGCCGCCCAATCAGTGTCGCTACGGCTTTCAAACGGGAAAGTTGTGTCGCTTACGATTAGAATACACATTACGTAACATTACGACGTAAAATTAAAATTGAAAATAACCATTATAAAAATAAGAAGCGACTGGGTTGACGTAAAGAAACAGGCATAAATATGATAGACCTAATTAAATAAGTATCTAACGACCTATCTATTTATAATATTAGTGATTACAAACATGTTGGTAGACAGCATACGATGTACCGGGAAGTGGGGGCAAAAATAGAATTTAAGCTGAGGTAGTACACGCCCTTAAAGTCTAGCATTTGATTTCTTAATCATAGAAAAAAATCATATAAAATAAAAATAAAACACAATAATACACAACATAATAATATACATTAATGTACATTATACACAAAACAGTGATACATTCATGGTGACACCTTATGACGTGATAAGTTTTCACCAGTGGGTCATAACTCGTAACATAATACTTTATGATTTGTGAAGTGGTTCGGACTTAGAGTAAAGTAAATGGTAGACATACCGACCTATTCAGCCATCATAATGATTTCACTTAGTTTTTATTTGTATAAGCGTTAACCGTCTTATTAAAAACTGCGATAGTCGGTTACCATCTTCGTGACAAATATGTGGCGACCAGCTGCAACGGAGACTAGCCATCGGCGCACGACAGGATTATAGTAACCAAGTGTATGCGCGAGCACAGGTGCCCTCTCTACTCCCTCACTCTCATAGCCCGATGGGGGACGGTAAAACGACACGACCGGAGAGAGATCAGGCGTTGGACCAGCGGCTTAACTTACTTTCCACGGCACGTGGTTGAGACAACGCCAACTTTCTGACTCTGGGCTGCTACTGAGAATTGGAATAAAATCCAATAACTGATTTTGCCCCCACACGGCATTCGAACTCTGAAACACATGTTCAGCAGTTGCGCTCACATCGACTAGGTATCAACGAGGCAAATCAAATCAAAGAGTGAAGAATGGTCAAGAAGAACAATCAGTACGTTTAATAATAATAAATGGAAGAGACGCTCAAGAAAATTCTTGATAATTTACATAGAATAAAAAATATTAATATTAAGAACTACCAGTGTTAATAAAGCCTTAATTCTTCCTCAACTGACATGTATCTTTGAGTTGGTCATGTATCTCGAAGAACCGACAACCGATGGGGGAAAAAAGGTTTCCGAGTGGCAGCCTCGTACCGGTAACGAAGTGTAGGACAGTCCTTCACTAGATGGAATGACGACCGGGTAAAACATGCAGGAAGTCGATGGATGCAGTTGGTTATGATCGTCTTATGTTATTCATTTGGGGAGGTCGATGATGATGATGACAAGCTTTAAAAACTCAATTACATTATTACATCATATATTATGTATTTACTAATACTGTTTTTTTGTACATTTTAATTATTTATTTATTTCTTTTTACAAGATGCGTTGGTTTCGACGTATAAAATATTGTAAGGCACCGAGAATCCTTTGTTTGACGCGGTGACTTGAATGGCGTATTTCCGTCCAGGATTCAAGCCTGTTATCTTCTTTAATATTACTCTTGTGCTGTAAAAGACATTTTATTATTAGTTTTCATAAATATTTTTATGTTAAGTACTTTAATTATTACGCGGTAGAGCCATGCTACAGCTACATTATGGTTGTATCACTCTTTTTACTGGAAATGAGTCATTGCATTTTAGTCCTCAGGGGTGACAATGGTATTTGAATTCTTAAGCGAGTATAGATGTAGATGTCTACGGGCAATAGCATTCACTAACTATCAGGTGGGCTGCATGCTCGCTGGTCACCCTTTTACTATAAAAAAAATAATCTTAAATGAAACTGTAATAGTTCTTGACCTATTTAGGTCTTAAATTGCTATTTGTATCACTCACTCATTCAGTGACTCATCAACATCCTAAGCCACTGAACCGAGTCACTTAGAAATGTGAAATATGGTATCATCGCGCGTTTACAAAGAAAAAATAAATACTGAAAACCATTCTGTTGTTAGTTCCAAATAACGAATCTTACCGCACTAATAAATTTGTCGACATTTATTTATTTTTTTAACTTCATACGAGATGATGTATGGGCGGACTTAATTCCTGAGGAATTCTCTACCAATCAACCTTTGGGTGAAGCAGAGATAAAAATGTTAAGTAGGTGTGTGAAATGTAAATTAAAATTTCATATTTACAAACATTAATTTTGATAGCAATTAAAATTAATGTTAATCAAAAAAATGTAAAACAAAATAATACATATAATATTAAAAATGATTTAATACATGCATAAAATTAAAATATATAAATAACTGGCTTGCCAGGCAGACGTTGTTCTGCCCTTTTCGACGACCCTTTGTCACGTCCTATTAAAAATCCTTAAATTCGCAAAAAAAAATTATGGGTTACTCATGGGCAATAAAACTATCCTATCTCTCAAGTTGGACCAAACTGCACTTGGTGTGCAAATTTGATCAAAATTGGTTAAGTAGTTTAGGAGTCCATCGCGGACAAACAACGTGACACGTAGTTTATATAAATAAAGATGTACATATAAATTATATACGTTAAACAATTATATATTTATGTAAATACATAAACAAATACTAGGAGATTATTCTGCCAGTTTATTTAAATAATGTACATACATACATACATACATAAACACTCACGCCTGTCACCCAGAGGGGTAGGCAGAGACTACAGACTTCCATTTGGCACGATCCTGACACACCTCTCTCGCCTCCTTCACATCCATACACCTACGCATGCATGCTCGTCGGTTAAGGGTACTCCTTAACCGACGAGTAGGAGTACCCTTAAATAATGTTCGCGATCTTTTTCTTGACTGCAAAAGGATTTGCATTGTATACATTATACATTTAGATTGAACAAGAAAAGAGTTGAATATAAAAACGAAAAAAATGTAATTGATGAACCACCCCACCAAAAACAAAAATGTGAATAAGGAGGTCAAGTTTATATTACAGTAGTAATAGTAGTACCTACTTATATAATATTACATTAACACAGTATCTCGTCGCCGACTTGGTTGTGTTAAAACTGGTATAAAATTATAGGTATGGGACGGTCGCACCGTCATTTATCGTAAGCCTTTCCATCCATTTTCACTGAGACAACTCTTACGACATCTACAGAACGAGATGGGTGAAAATTCTCTTAAGCTTTTTGTGTGTTATTGTACTTAAAGTGTGTATTTTTGTTTGTATCTTGGAGGCATATTTCATACGTAAATTGCACAAGTACAAACAACCAGAGCCGGAATAATTATTTCTAAGCTATACAAATACTCGTTCCGCTCGAGATTCGAACCCACGGCCCACAGCGGTCATTGTCAATGAGTCGCGCTCATTGCTAAGCAATTGTGCCACTAAGTCCTCAACTTGGAATATGTATGGCATTTATTTAGTTAATATAGATTTCTAAAAACTTTTTGGAATTTAATTTCTTGTGTTAACAACTAACGACAACTTTTACGAATTTAATTAATTATGAGAATAGTTTAGAAACTACTTTAGAAACATCTAAATGTCGCAGTAATAATCTATGTCGTCGGAGCTGGGTTTATTGGATTAAATTCTAACTTGGGGCTACTACGTTAATAAATTTATCAAGTTCGTCTTGCGGTTATCCGATACCCACTTCGGAGGTAATTGAATGCAAAGTATTTCTCAATTTCGTTATCAATTTTTTTTTACTTAATAGAAGCTATAATAATAAAAGATATCCGATTTAAATCGACAAATATTTAACGCAATAGAACGAAACCATCGTCAAACGTCAAAACGAAGCCAACCATGATTCCCAACAGTCTTACACAATCGCACCCCTGCTGATGCTGTCGTCTGTTCAAACGAAAAGATCAACAGTACCAGACAACTGAATTCCTTAAATCGTTTACTGCTCAGCACATTTTTCAGTTATCATTTTGTGTGATATCAGTTTTGGGATCCATTTACACGCTAAAGCCCTATCAGACCTATTTAGACTTAACTTTTTCCATAACTTTTAATTTGAGATAGGTGTACCGGTGATAGTTACGGGATAGGAATATTTACGCACTTCTAATTTCATGATACCAGCGAGATACAGTTGTGGTTTCTCCAACGTTTTCAACACCGATTTAATTTAGTAATAATAATAATTTCTCCGATCTCGGTCACGGCGGCCGGTCTAAGGATACTAATCATCTACAGGACAGAATTACAGTGCCTGAGCTTATACGCAATCACAGTGCACTCTCTATTCCCTCACTCTTATTGTCCGATGAGACGGTAAACCGATACGATTGGAGAGAGATCAGGCGCAGGACCAAAGGCTTTACGTGCTTTCCGAGGCATCGGTGAAACACCACCAATTTCCTGACTTCAGGCTGACTATTTCTTGACGCAAAAGCCCAATACCAGATTTTGACCCGACTCGGGATTGGAGTCCGCGACCTCATGATCAGCAATTGCATTGACGACCACTGGGCCAACGAGGAAGTCAATTTCCAAGTGAAGTACTAAGCCTTAAAGTATAAAAGTATTGTACTCGTATACTTACGGTGATCTTTGCATATGATTTATACACTGGATCTTAGCAGCTTTCTTCGTCGATGAGCAGCCGCTGTCACTGTTCAGACTCTCTCGAGCTACGATGCAATATCTGTGTGGAAGAGCGTACAATTTAGAAAATTATATCGCATGGCTTTGAAATTTAAATATTATAATCTTCGAAGATTACGAGTATATCGCTATTATAGCCCATATTAGCGAGTTGACTGTTGACAAAGTATAGCACTGTGCCACCTTCATCCATCTAGTTCCTGTATTTCTCAGGTCACCTATTGTTACTCTACTTGAAATTTCCACTTATTAGTCATTTCATAATTATATCTTAATAGTGCATTGAAGAATTATTATGAAATGACAATCTCAATAATTTTTAAAACTATCAACTGCAATCAGATATTTGGATTGGATTACTTTCGTCCATGCATTGTGCTTTCTGTTACTGGTGTCGTGAGGTTGTTGGTTGTCACCAATCTATACCAATATAAATAAATAAAAAATAAATAAATAAATAAATTCTCTTTATTTCAGGCACATATCACCCATATAAATTACCAACAAAAAAAGACAATGCAGTACAGAATTACTAAATATTAAAAATAATTATATTATAATAATATCTAAGTCTAAATGGAGGGAACCATCACGTCAAGCAGCTATCTTAAGCCATTTTTGATAAAAGGCTGTGGCCGGCAGTCTTTCCGCAAACTCACTAATTATCCTGTTTCTACACTCACCAACCCTGGACATGAATGATCTGATTCTGAATCTTTGAATGGCATTAAATGTATTAATTCGTGCTTCACCAAACATGCCTGAAGCACTGCAATAGCGTTTGAGACCCATAAGCATTCTAAAGATGTTATTATATTGCACACGAATACCATTTAAAGATCGCCCCGTATATTCAGTCCAGATCTGGCAGGTGTAGAAAGACTGACAGTACGTTTGGAAGAGCATAATCTTAACCTCCTTGGAGGCTTTAACAAACCTTTTGGCAATCATATTGCCACAGACAGACAAAGCTCTTCTCTGTTGTTCTATATCGCAATCATCTTTTCTGTACGCTGTCACTATGTGACCGAGGTATTAGAACGTTTGAACTATTTTAACCGGTTGACTCGCCACGTGCACCTTAGATACATTAGTTGGGCCCTTACCCGCCTTAAAAATCACCATCTCCGTCTTTTTTGCGTTATAAATTAAACTATGATTTTTAGCAAATTTTTCGCATATGGATATTAATTTCCGCATACTTTTGATTGTAGGGCTGAGCAGAACCACATCGTCAGCGTAACTTAGGTTGTTAACATAACGGTTGCCAAGCCTAAGTCCGACTGGGGTTCTGCTCAGCTCCACGATCAAGTCATTCACATAGATGTTAAAGAAGTCGGGTGAGGTAAGCCTCCACTGCCTTACTCCACAAGTCAGCGAGTATTCATCGGACAGAAAGTCACCCAATTTTACATTATTGATCTGTCTCTTATACCAATAAGAGAGCAGGTCAACAATACCAGCAGGAACGTTATTAGATCTTAGCTTCTTCCATAGCAGATCATGATTCAAGGTGTCGAAAGCGCAACTCAAATCAAGAAAGCAGGCATATACACTAGTATCGCGATCAACATAGTAATTTACTACTTGTTTTAAGGTAAAAATAGCCATATCAGTAGATAGCTCTGGTCGAAAACAAAACTGACCATCGTCAATGGACATATAGGGTGTAATTTTGGGCTTGAATCAAACGCTCAAATACCTTGGCCACAACAGTGGCGAGAGATATAGGTCGGTAATTAGCCATGCTTGCGAGATCTCCACTCTTACACTTCGGAAATCGAACGTCTATCTACGTAATAGATTATTTGGCAGGTATGAGTGGCGCATACATAAGTTAAATAATGAAGAGAGGGCTACACAAATATACTGACCGGCATGCAACAGATGCTCTATACTCAGGTAGTCACATCCCGGAGACTTTCCCCTTTTCGTGCTACGTAAGACGGATACCACATCCTCCTCCGTAATTAGGCAGTTCTCGAAATTCAGCTGAGCATAAGATGTTTCTGTACTCAACAGGGTATGATTCTGAGTAGTTAATTGGGGTGTGTCTTGCTCATTTTTCACGTCAACGTTAAAATTATTTTTAAAAAGGTTGGCTATCTTTGTGTGATTCACCTCACCCTGGATACTAATAGGACGACCCCAGCAGCCCAGACACTAAACTTTAATCTAGCCTTAACATGTAGATGCCACACGTGATAGTTCCAACCAATCACAAATGGATTTTTATCTTTTATTTGCTTATAACTATTCTCTGCACTAGTCTGTAATATCTTAATAATCATCATCATCATCATTACAGCCCTTCACAAGTCCACTGCTGAACATAGGCCTCCCCCAAGTAATGCCACAAAGCACGGTCCTGAGCCACCTGCATCCATCGACTTCCTGCATATCTTACCAGGTCGTCACTCCATCTAGTGGGGGGTCGCCCTACACTACGCCTACCGGTACGAGGCTGCCACTCGAGAACCTTTCTTCCCCATCGGTTATCGGTTCTTCGAGCTATATGGCCGGCTCATTGCCACTTCAGCTTACTAATCCGTTGGGCTATGCCGGTCACTCTGGTTTTACTGCGGATATCCTCATTTCTGAGTCTATCACGCAGAGAAACTCCGAGCATAGCCCTCTCCATAGCTCGCTGAGCGACCTTGAGCGTCCTCATACGGCCAGATGTGAAGGACCACGTCTCAGATCCGTAAGTCATCACTGGCAACACGCACTGGTTGTACAATCTAGTTTTTAGAGATTGAGGTATACCTGACGAGAATATATGTCGTAATTTCCCGAACGCTGCCCAGCCGAGTTGAATCCGTCGATTGACCTCTCGGTCGAAGTTGGACTTACCTAGTCGGACTATTTGTCCCAGGTAAACGTACTCGTCAACAACTTCGAGCATAGTGCTCCCAACAACTACCGGCATAGGTGTGACATGGACATTGAACATGATCTTTGTTTTGTCCATGTTCATCTTAAGACCTATCCGTTGGGAGGCACTATTGAGGTCATTGAGCATAGTGCTTAAGTCCTCCAGCGATTCTGCCATAAGGACTATATCGTCGGCAAATCGATGGTGAGTGATGTACTCGCCATTGATGTCAATACCGTATTCTTTCCAGTCCAGTAGCTTGAAAACGTCTTCCATTGCAGCGGTGAAGAGTTTCGGGGATATAACGTCACCCTGTCTTACACCTCTCTGCAGTTGGATAGGTTTCGAGCTCTGGTTCTGTACTCGGATAGCCATCGTAGCCCTACTGTACAAACACTTCAGCACTTCGATATACCGACAGTCAACTTGGCACCGCTGAAGGGACTGTAGCACCGCCCAAATTTCGACGGAATCAAAGGCTTTCTCATAGTCCACATACGCCAGGCAAAGTGGCAGATTGTACTCTTCAGTCTTCTGTAAAATCTGCCGCAGGGTATGTATGTAGTCTATGGTACTGAAGCCTTTTCGGAAACCGGCTTGTTCGGGAGGCTGGAAGTCGTCGAGTCTGCGTGCGAGACGATTCGTAATGACTCTCGAAAACAGCACGTAGACGCGGCTCAGAAGGGAAATCGGTCTGTAGTTCTTTAAGAGAGCGTTGTCGCCTTTCTTAAAGAACAAGACCACCGCACTTCTGCTCCACGCCTCTGGAGTAGTGCCACCATGGAGGACGGAATTGAAGAGCTTCTGAAGGACTTCAAGTACCGGTGTTCCACCCGCTTTCAGAAGCTCCACTGTAATTCCATCCTCGCCTGGGGCCCTGCCGTTTTTAAGGTGCTGTAGAGCCATTCTAATCTCGCTTAGACTGACGTCCGGGATATCATCGGAATAGTGTCGGATAAGACTTGCTCTTGGATCGTTACTCACACTTGCGTGTGGCTCCAACGATGATGTGTACAGCAGCCCATAGAACCTCTCAATCTCACTCAAAATCTCTGGTGTCCCGGAAACGATGCTGCCACACTCAGTCTTCAGCTTTGACAGTTGGCTCTTACTGGCAGACAGATCTCTGGCAAAGACTTTGGAGCCCTGGTTCCGCTCGGTCGCTTCTTTAATACGAGCAGTATTAAAGTTGCGTAAGTCTCGCCGCATGCATTTGGAGATCTGTCTGTTCAGTTGCCTGTATGCTGTCAAATCTGTTGACGATTGCAGCCCCATCTCCCGTCTAACAGCCATGAGATTAAGAGTGTGATCGGAGAGTTTTTGTGTTCTTCTGCGGCGGGTCTTGCAGAACTTAGCTCCGATCGCATGGACAGTTTCCACGAGCTTGTCATTCATATCGTCCACTGAATTGCAATCTTGTAGGCACTGAAAGCGGTTACGTAACTCGAGCTGAAAGTTTTCGGGATTCTGGATTAAGGCACGAGGGGGACGGAGCGTTGACTTCATCAGACGAGACCTCTCCAACTTAACATTTAGGTTCAGTGTGCCTCTAACCATTCGGTGATCGCTGCCAGTTTTCACCCTTGCGATCACTGAGACATCACTGAACAGTTGGCGTCTGGTCGTCATAATGAAGTCAATCTCATTTTTTGTCGAACCGTCGGGGCTCGACCGGGTCCACTTCCTGTGGGGCCGCTTCTGGAAGAAAGAGTTCATCATAAAGAGTCCCTCTTTCTCCATAAAGTCGACCAGCTGCTGGCCCCTTCGGTTCCGATGCCCTACTCCAAATTTCCCTAACTTCAGCTCACCGCCTTCTCTTGTGCCTAGTTTTGCGTTGAAGTCTCCCATCAACACCGTGTAGTGAGTTTTGGAGGAATGCATGGCTTTGGAAATATCCTCATACATTTCTTCCACCTCCTCATCGGGATGTGCCGAGGTTGGTGCGTAAACCTGTATGACCTTCAGCGAATACCGTTTGGTGATTCTGAGTATCAGGTACGCGACCCTCGTCGACACACTCCCAATCTTTACAACGTTGTTGACGAGAGACTTGTGGACGATAAATCCGACACCTCCTTGGGACAGATGGTCGCCCTCCCGGTGATAGAACAAGTTGCCGGATTCGAGAATCACCGTGTCCTCCCCCTCTCTTCGGACCTCGGATAATCCTATAATATTCCAGCGCAACTTGTCTATCTCTTCTTCCAGCTCCAGGATCTTCTCGTCAGTCCTCAGAGTGCGTGCGTTAAATGTTGCCAGGTCGAGTCGTCTTAGGTGGCAACCGAACCTCCACCGGAGATTCTTAGCACCCCCTGCCCCGCCGTTACTATGGTCGCCACCGTAGCCAGGAATAGCGGGGCCGCCGGGGACTGGAGGCCGTCTATTTGTGTTATTGTTCATGGGGGGTATATTGCCATAGTTGCCACGCTTGGCGAGCGGGTTGGCAACCGCAGTTTTTTTTTGTCGTACAGTTTCTGTTATCAGGAAGATGCTGCTGCCCATCTCCTGCCTGTGTCCCTCTGTCGCCTTTTACGACACCCACGGGAAGATATGGGGTAGTGGATATTCTTAACCGCCACGACACGGGTAAATCTTAATAAAATTATTATAAAATTCATTTATTGAAGTACAATGGTCACTATTCTTACAAACTATATCACAGTTACACATAATATTATTATTAAAAAAATGAATTTGTCTTAGAAGATTATTTAAATTAAAATCGCATAAGGTACCAACTATACTTCCGAATTTCCGCTGAGTCTCTATTGTCATAATATTACTATTAAAAAAAATAATTTGTCTTAAAAGATTATTTAAATTAAAATCGCATAAGGTACTATATTTCCGAATTTCCACCGAGTCTCTATTGCCCCGTATATTAGGTTGTCACTAAAGAGTATCAATGACTTCTTTGTCACATATGAGCATTTATACTACAGACTAATTCACATAATCTTATGAACTTCTATTACTCCCTAGAATATAACGTTGATAGTATTTCTTTAAGTTTCGTCAATATTTTTTTAATAAGGCCAAGATGTGAAGATGAGAATTCAACATACAGTTATGTTGCCATGGTGACCATGATTTTCTGGGATTTCCTAAAGATTTCACATGGGATTTCCTATCAAATTTTACAATAAGAAGAAAAAGTAGATTGATGGATTTGATAATATATAACATAAAGTGTGTATCATGGACGAATATCCACCACCCAATATCTTTCTGCAGTTGTCATAAGAGGTGACAAAGGGAAACTGAATCAGGAGATGGGCAGTAGCATCTTTCTGATAACAGGAATAGCTAGAACAACAAAAAACTACGGTTGTCAACCCGCTCGTCAAGCGTGGTAAACAATCCCCCTCCCCCCATGAGCATTGACACAAATAAATAGCCCACAGTCCCGGTGGCCCAACTATTCTTGGCTACGGTGGGACCACGGTATCTGGCTGCAAGGGGTGCTAAAAATCTTCGGTAACGGTTCGGTTGCCACCTAAGACTACACGACCTGGCAACATTTAAGGCACATGCTGTCGAGAAGATCCTAGAGAACGATCTTCCGAGGACTGACAGGAAAATCCTAGAGCTGGAAGAAGAGATAGACAAACTGGGATGTTATAGAACTATATGAGGTCTGAAAAGAGGAGGAGGACACGGTAATCCTCGAATCCGGTAACTTGTTCTATCACTGGGAAGAAGACCATCTGTCGCAAGGAGGTGTCGGATTTATCGTCCACAAGTCTCTCATTAACAACGTTGTAAAGAATGGGAGTGTGTCGATGAGGGTTGCCTACCTTATACTCAGAATCACCAAACAGTATTCGTTGAAGGTCATACAGGTTTACGCACCGACCTTAGCAGGTGGAGGAATAGTATGAGCACATCTATAGAACCATGAATTCCTTCAAAACCCACTATACGATATTAATGGTAGCCTTCCACGCAAAAATATAAACAAGAGACAACGGTGAGCAGAAGGTAGTAGAAGTAGGTAAGGAAATTTGGGATAGGGCAACGAAACCAAAGGGGTCAGAAGTTGGACTACTGCATGGAGAAAGAAGGACTCTTTATGATGAACTTTTTTATTCCAAAAGCGACCTCAAAGAAAGTGGACATGGCCGAGCTGCGGTGGTTCGTCGAAAAATGAGATTAACCTAATTATGACGACTAGACTGCGATGATTTCATCATCTATCATCGAATCGCGAGAGGCACACTAAACCTATACGTTACGTTGCTCCTACCCTCACGTGCTCTAATCCAAAGTTCCGAAAACTTTCAGCTCAAGTTACAAAATAGTTTTTAATATCTAGAGGACTGCAATGCAGTAGATGATATGAATGATCTCGTGGAAACTGTCCATGTGGTTGTAGCTAGCTTCTGCAAGATCCTAAGATTTATACGATCCATTGCAGAAGAACACAAAAACTTTCCAATCACACTCGTTAGCTTACGGTTGTTAGACGGGAATTGAAGCTGCAGTCTTTAGAAGATATGACAACTGGCTACGGAAGAGACAGATCTTCAAATACATGCGGTGCAGCTTACGTTACTTCAACATGGCTCGTATTGAAGTAGTGATTGAGCGGAACCAGGTCTCCAAAGTCTGCCAAAAAGAGCCAACTGTCGAAGGTGAAGACTGAATGTGGTAGCATTATTTCCGGGTTATGTGAGATTTTGAGTGTGATTGAGATATTTATACGGGCAGCTGGACATGTCATCATTGGAGCTACATGCAATTGTAAGTATTGATCCAAGGGCAAGTCTTATCCGACTCTATTCCAATGATATCAAGGACGTCAGTCTGGGCGAAATAAAATGGTTCCCCAGCACCTTAAAAAGGGAAGGGCCTCGAGCGAGGACGGAATTACAGAAGAGATTCTGAAATCGTGTGGAAGTCTTTCAGAAGCTCTGTAATTGCATCTTATATGATGGCACAACTCCGAGGGCATAATAATAATAATAATAATAATAATAATAATAATAATATTCCACAACCATCACACAACGCCATCTAGTCCCAAGCTAAGCAGAGCTTGTGTTATGGGTACTAGACGACTGATAAACATACTTATATATTTCTAAATACATAAATATTATAGATAAATTACACCCAGACACAGAACAAATGATCGTTGCTCATCACACAAACATTTGTCCTGGTTGGGAATCGAACCCACGACCTCTGGCATAGCAGTCAGGGTCACTAACCACTAGACCAACAGGCCTGTCAAATGGAACAAACGTGCGCTGGTCTTGTTCCTTAAGGAAGGCGATAACACTTTCTTAAAGAACTACAGACGGATATCCCTTCTGAGCCGCGTCTACGTGCTATTTACAAGAGTCGTTATGAATCGTCTCGCACGTAGATTAAGCGACTTCCAGCCTCTCTAACAAGCCGGCTTCTGGAAAAGCTTTAGTACTATAGCTTTAGGATCACATACAAACCCTTTGGCAAATCGACCACTCCCTGCCCTGCGTATGTGGACTATGAGCCTTTGATTCCGTCGAAATTTGGGCAGTGCTACAGTCCCTTCAGTAGTGCCAAGTTGATTGTCGGTATATCAAAATGCCGAAATATTTGTTCAGTAGGGTTACGATAGCTATATGAGTGTAGAACCAGAGCATGAAACCCATCCAACTGCAGAGAGGTGTAAGACAGAGTGACGTAATATCTCTGAAACGCTTCACCGCTTCATTGGAGAAAGTTTTCAAGCTACTAGAGTAGAAAGGACACGATATTAACATAAATGGCGAGTACACCGCTCAACTTTGGTTTGCCGACGACATAGTCCTTATGGTAGAATCGTTGGAGGACCTAAGCACTACGCTCAATGACTCGGATAGTGTTTCCCACCGGGTAGGTCTTAAGAAGAACATGAACGAATAAAGGTATGTGTAACGTCCACGTCACACCTATACCGGTAGTTGTTGGGAGAATTAAGCTCAAAGTTATTGACGAGTACGTTTAACTAGGACAAATAGTCCGACTAGGTAAGTCCAACTTTAACCGAGAAGTCAATCGACGAATTGAACTCGGCTGGACAGCGTTCGGAAAATTACGTGAGTAGTGATGACTTATGGATCTGAGACGTGTTCCTTCACTGCTGGCCATATGAGGAAAGTCAAAGGCGCTCAGAGAGCTATGGAAAGGCTATGCTCGGGGTTTCTCTGCGTGATTAACTTACAAATGAGGATATACACAGCAGAACTAGAGTAACCGACATAGCTTAGCGACTTGGATTAGCTTGACGAACTGGCGACCGGTGGTAAAAAAAGGTTATGGAGTGGCAGCCTCGTACCGGTAGGTGAAGTTTGGGGCGGCCGTCCGCTAGATAGAGTGACGAACAGGTAAGAAATGCAAGAAGTTGATGGATGCAGGTGGCTCAGGCCCGTGTTTTGTGGTATTCCTTGCGGGAAACTTAAGTTCAACAGTGGGCTTGTGAAGGGCTTTAATGATCAAAGATGATGGTATAATTAAGTAGATGAAATATTGACTCACCTAATCACATCAGTAGCATTATGTGTAGCGGGCAAAAACGCGATATCAACAGATTTACACGAGCGCTTGGGTCGTAATTCTCGGACTATTCCGCCGTCGTCCAAAAGCTCCGGCATACCTATTCCCCATCTAGATGTCGATGCTATTAACTGCAAATAAGTGTCATTAATGTAAATCTATCCATCCATTCCATTACAGGCTGTTAAACATAAAAGGCCGCAAATTAAAATTAATTAATTTTGTTATTTTAAGCTGTTATTATGTAGGTGCTACTGCCCATCTTTTCAGTTTTTTCGTTCTTTTTTCATTAATTTTCAGTTTCTTTCTATCGCCTCTTATGACACCTATAGGATTATACCTATATGGAGTGCTGGATAGTCACACTTACACTACACTACCCCCACATGGTTTAGTGAATGTAAATCCATGGATTCCGGTAATTTCCGGTATCTTGTTTATCGGTGTTCTATCATCGGGCTTTATAGTACTTTCTAAAAATATATCAACCCCATTTAGCTAACACAATTGTAAAGTAATCCTTTTTATCAGCCTGCAAGACTAGAGACGAGAGACAAGAGCCCCTAACATGGAAAAAAATGTTGTCCTAATAACTATACTTAGCGATCGCAATAGCAGACGTTTCGCACTCCCCGTCACTTATCTGAGTATATAACATCTAGCGTTAATCTAGTATTAATACTTTTGTCTTATCAGCTTCTTAGTTAATTGATGAAAATAGGCTTCTCTTGTTGTAGGTAATATTTCCTTTAATTGTCACGTTTGGATTACCAATTGCAGTGCCAGAACATCACTTGGCTTTGGCGCGAGTATTAATACTAAAGTGAAAATGTTTATTACCTCTTCGTTCGGTCGTAAAAGGCGACTTTAAGGATTTCAAGAAATTTTTATGGTTCATCTGTCTGCAAGTTGTAGAATGTTATAGGATGAAAAAGGAAAGAAGAGTAAGCGTAGGTTTTTATTACTGTATCTTCCTTTGATCTCAAGCTTCTGGCAACAAGAAGAAAAACAATCTCTGGATATTTCCAGTAATCACCCATAACGACAGACATGAGAAGAGACATAGCGATAGATACTCTTAAGCTTTGTAAAAAGCATAAATTTAAATTCGAGGCTAGATTGTGTATTAATTTTACTTCATTATATATAATACTAGCTGGTCCAGGCGAGTTGCTACCGCGGCAGAAACAATTTTGAACGAAAATATCGTTTTAAATTTGAAAGAGTAATATTATTTAATTAGGAATAATATTAAATTTATTAAAACGGAATGATATATAATATATAACTTTGAAATATATTTATCTAAGTAAAAAATATATAAGTTTCAGTGCAATCTGATCAACGGTATGGCAGCGCATAAAATATGAATAAACAAACATATTTTTTATATATTATAATCTATAAATAGCTTTATACATGTCTATATACGATCAGGTTTACTAACCTCAATGTTTATAGCTTCATCCCTATTCCATTTACTTGGCGCCACACGAATGACGTATCGCATCTTCGTTTCTTCAGAACTTGAGTCGAACTGTACCGAACCCTCGTCACTGGTTTCTTGCATTGATGACGATAGTATTGGCGCCGGCACGAAGAATTTCAAGTGAGTTTCTGTGTGAACAAATACCATTATTCTTTCTTGTTTATTTTTTTCTTTCAAGCTTTTTAGACTACAAAAGGTGACATTAAATTTTTAAAAGTGTGCCCATACTCACTTCACTGAATGGAGTTAGCTACACTGCTATTTTTAAAGTTGACATATCTCTATTTATCGATTGCTTAAACTGCGATTCGTGTCTCGTATACGATCATGATAAATAAAATATGGAAGAAATAGTATATGTGGCCAATTATTAACAATTTTATGACCGATGAGGCGGCACGATGACGCATTCGCAACACAATAACCAAAGCTTAAATCATGCTATCAAAGTTTTCAAGCATTTTTTGCTATGTATAAATAAGTTTCATAAAGTGTGTTGGCAAGTTTAGTAACTTGGTTGATCTATTCTTCTAATTCAACGATCAAACTAATAACATTTAAAAAACCAAATAGCTTAATAGATAGCGTACTAGTAATCGAACTCCTGTTTTGTAATCCAAACCGAGGCCAATATTTGCGCATTTGACCACAGTTCATGACACTGCATTATATACATTCTAAGGCCAATAATTCGTTACGGGAAGGTGAAGACGAGTGGTAGCCTTTATATTTGCCTAAATTTTGACAGAACTCTAATATCTTGCTTAAATCACGACTTCCGATTTCTCTCAAGATCACTGGCCACGAATAATTTTTTTTTTTATAAGTATTAGTAATCTTATTAATTAACATTACTAATATTTCTTTTAACCACTCCTGGTAAGCTTAAAACGCTTGTGTTAGGAGTGGTTCACGACAGTAGTCAAATGGCGGATTCGAACCCATGACCTTTTGAGTTCGCGATCCACACCCTGCCATTAGGCTACTGTCGCTTCATTTGTAATAATTTTTATTATATATTTCAATTGGTAATCATTTTTAAAAGGCCACGTTTATATAAAGTCTACAAATAAAGCTTTTGAAATTTCCTAATTTTTCTGTAGGTAGTTACCACCCTCATACCTTTTTGTCACCAAATAACGGCGCGTCCAATGCTGTGTACCGGTCTGAAGGGTATATAGAGCCAGTAAGATTATAGGCCATGAGGCATTCCATGTTAAACCTCAGAGGTGACAACGCATCTACAGCTTTCTTTTTATGGCGGCATCTGTCCATAGGCTGCAATAGTCACCATACCGTCAGGTGAACAAGAGGTTAATTTCTCACTTCAATTTTATTAAAAAAAAAACTAACTATTTCTAGATACACAATTCTTCATTTTTATGGTCTTACAAATGCATGTAATAACTTCACAGGCGCCACGAATCCGGATCAGATTGTATGTTTATTCTGCATCAAGTGAGTTCGACTCTTAGATATACTCTCGTGTTCTCCGTGTCATTCACATGATGGTTGTGTACTTTCTAAGACAATTTTAAACCAAGTAATCCCAATCCAAAATTTTTGTTCATTTAATTGATTTTTTTCATTAACTTACTAGCACAAACTTATACTTATGTACTTACCTATATTTTTTGACATGTAAAGTCGCTTTCCCTTTACCAACACTTCAATGTCTACTGCACCACCGCAAGTCGATATTGCCACCCAGATACCACCGCCCATTCCTACAGCTGCCTAGAAGAATTTAATTCTTTGATTAGTCATGAAAGGGTGATTTTTGAAAGAGTGATACGAGCACATAGTGCACTTGATGGTAAGTAGTTATTGTAACCTATAGACCTACATTTTATGTACGTGATAAAAAATTAAAATTCTTAGCTACCCGTCCTCTATTGAATTCGGCAAAGTAATTGAAAAATGTAGCTCTTGAATAGGCAGATTTACAAAAAGAACCAAAATTATTAGATTTAAGTTTCTAACATACTTGTGTTTTTCAACCTTTTTTAAACGCGATATTTTAATAATTAATCAATGCACAAAAATCACGTCGACGCAGCTCTATTGTTGTTGGCGAATTTCCACAAGATTTTTACGATGAAGGCATTTTCCAAATGAAAATAACAGAAATAATAAATTTTTATAATCATATTTATCACCATCATTATGATGGCTGAAATGTATCAGTAAATATCCATATCCACGAAGATTATTAATTAGCTAGTGTCAGACAATTACTTTTTTGGGCATTCCATTTGCACATTACATTAATTTCCTTATTCAGTTCATTTTTTTCTATTACAGAATAGTAAAGAGAAAATGTCATTGTATTACAGTACCAAAAGATCTTACCTTGAAATAATACACGGATTTTCCCTTAATTTCATTTCGAAGTGACACATTTTCACGTAGTCTTTTAGCTGTAGACGTGCGTGGTCGGACGCTGCCTGTGGCCAAGAGTGAACCGGCGCGACGATCTCTAGCCACCCCGAATATGCTAACAAAATAAGTCTGCAAAATTAAACAATTTATTAACGAATTTTTTACGTGTTAGATCTACGCTGCAGATTTATTATCGTTGTAGCACATATGGGTCGGCCCGACCGTGGTAGGACGCTCTCACAGAATACCAGAGTAAAATAGCAGCTTTATGCTGTTGCTGTTTCGTATACTGAATGTAGAGAATCGGATACCCCTTTTACTGGAAACGCGGCGTTCCATATCAGTCCTCAGTGGTGACAACACATCTGCATTTTGATTCGTAATAGAGGATAAATGTAACTGTCTATGGGTGACAGCATTCACTAACCATTTGGTCTTCATGCTCATTCGTCACCCTTATTCTATAAAAAAAAATATCATCCTTCTTTCTTTGATGATATGAACACTTTGTAGGGAGGATTTACCTCAATCGTTAGGGTCGGCCGAGAATTTTTTTTTCATAAATATGAAGTTACAAATAAACTTACAGTTCATCTGAATGTGTGGCTAAAACATAGCACTACAAGTACTGTTATTTGGCATAAAAATAGGTAAAATATTTGCACCTACCCACGGACGGACGGACTCCTAGATTGATTAGAATTCTACCACCTAGTCAAAGTTGACAATTGTTATGCCAGGCGTTTCACACGTTTGACACTGTTGCACGTTGCCGGTCTGTATAAACGAGATAGTTATACCGCCATCTGTTGGGATCTATAACATCTTTCTGGCATTGTCCACAGTCGTGACTAACGATACCCATGAATCTAATGGGTGATTTATTCTCTTACGCCTCTACCACATCGCTATGAGACTGACAAGGATAATTTCAAAGCTACAAACCGTGCTTGGATCCAAGTTTTCTATAACATGATGCGTTCTATCGCCGACGCATGCAATCAAGGGATCTTCACTGCTTACTTTTGTACTCCGTCCTGTTGGGAAAAAGGAGCACCTATGAATTAGATTTTATATCTTACTCTAGCACAATAGACACTAGAAGCGCCGCAGTTTAAGACCCCTCTTGGACCGCCGTCGTGAAAATTTTGTTTCAGTCTATTTATTATAATGATCATAGGTATAATATACGCAAGTTATGATTCAAACTATTTGTAAATATTTAAAACAGGTTAATTAATCAAACTAAATCAAATTCTTAATGCTTGAAAAACCAAAACGTAACAAATTAGTAATAATAATTCAAGTAGTTCTTAGTTTAGTAACAGAATCATCACAGTTTAGTAATTATCAGTTATCGTACTAAGTTATTAAATTCTATAAACTAGTTTTTTTTATTATTTTATTAGTATTTGCCAGCAACGCATAAATAAAATTGTTTAAAAGTACATTTATTGAAGACTGTTCTTTTCACAGCTGGCATTTCGCAGATGATTTATTATTTGAGCATTTACACTATGCTTGACACCTTGTACGTTTTTCTTCTATCTACGGTATTAGACTTTATTATTTCTGGAATTATCTTATTTATTTCTGGAATTGCTACAGGAATGCTTGTTTTTCTACTAGTTATATATTTTACTCCCAATTTTTTCTCAATTGCAATAAGAAATCTCTGCATTTAATTTTGCTGTTGTAAATAAATTCATGCAATACCTATGCATTTATACACACTAAATTTAACAAATTATAATATTTATGAATTGGCCAACATCTTGAAGGCGCCTTTACAGTATATTTACGATCCATTTTAGCTACGAAATCTACTCCAAATTTCTAGTTGTTGTAAAATGCTTTTTTCAGCTTTTTCTTTGAACTAGAGTATATTGTTATATCGGAATGCGTGGTGCTGAGCATTAGGATATTTTTGTGGATTAAGCCTGATAAACAGTCAAAGTTATATCACCTGTTTTTACCAAAAAAGTACTTTACTACTGTGTTGCGGTCTTGACGGAAACTGGTATTTCTTTGAGAGCTCTATTGACTGTTCCCACGTGACAAGTATTTTTTATACTTCAAATATTCTGCTTATTAAAGGGAAGTGAAAACGTTGTAACAAGTAACATTTCTGCCCTTATTGATGTAAGAGTGATGTAAGGTAAATTTCTTCACACCCCAGTCAACTAAACGCCCATTCGGTATATTATCATCTTTTCTAAGATAAGAAAACGTCTTCAGCCATCCAAAATTATTTTCCGTATTTGTATGGCATTTAGAAGAAAAACGTTGTTCGTCAATCGTTACGTATGGGCCCGTTATGTAACAAACTAATGAATTAGTAATAAATTCGAAATATATTTCGGAAATCATAGCAAACTCACCTTCGCTCAGTCTTTAGCGTCTTACAGACGCTAAAGACTGAGCGAAGCTAAAGATTGAGTACTTCGAGTACTTAATTTTCCCACGAAAACGATTACAAGACATAGTATAAACTCCATAGAGCGCAGACCGTACCTCGAATTATTCCGGGACAAAAATGACCCAGTGGCAGTTCTTGTTATAAAATTTTATACAATGTTATAAAATTGAAAACATTTAAAATTTGTTAACCACATAAATAAATAAAAGTCAAAAAGTTTCATCCGTCTAAATATAAAAACAAAAAAGTTATAGTCAATCAAGCTTGCAGGTGGGACAAAACGGCAGCGCTTCTAGTGTTAAATAAAAACAATTCTATGTCTAATCTTTGCGAAATACATATGGCGGCAACAAATTTACAAAAAAAGTACTGGTACTGGTACTGGCGATTTCTTCTGCCTATCCAATTGGTTTTAAATAGCTAATTTACAAAGGATATCTTTTTTAAACAAAAGATTTTCGTAATTTGGGCTTCAACACTTCCGAATAGAAAGGTGAAAGAATAGAATTTAGCACAAAAATGTGTAAATTCAAATAAAGTACTGTATACTAAATGATATTTTATGTATTACATATTTCATCAGCTATATTAAAAGGCAATAATAAATTGTTACTGAATAATTATTAAAACAAAAAAAAAATACTCACCGAACTTTTTCTTTCTATAAACACTTTTAAAATTGCCTTCGTAAATATTAAATCCGTCTATGTCCAGATCTACATTATTCTCGACTTCAACCGAAGCGCTTTGATAGGTCGCGTTATTCTCCAAACGACGCGTTCGTTGATTCACACCATCCATTATTGGATTGGAGCGATTGTCTTCCGGATTCAAACGTGACGATTTGTTTTCCAAACGGCTGGCCCTTACGTCTCTTTGGGCAGCGCAGAGCGACGTGTAGTTTTTTCTATGCGATGCAACGACGCAATATGTAGTCGACTGTGGATCTATTGGACTGAAAAATTTACATTTTTTTATAGAATACGGATGACAAACGAACACCACTGATTTTAAGTGGATACTGTGTCCCATACACATCTACATCTATCCTTGATTAAGAGTCAAAATGCAGAAGCGCTGTCAGCCCTGAGGATTAAGATGAAATGCCTTGATTCCAGTTAAACAGGTCTCCAGTTCTCTACATTCACCATACGAAACACAGCAGTATTGCGTTACTATTTTACGCTGATATTCTGTGACAGTATGGTCGTTCTCTGGTCGAGCCGACATATTCGTTCTACAACTAAATATAGCTGCAGCGTGCAAAACTATACTTTTCTTTGAAATTGTGTGAATGAACGTGATTTTATTTGATTTCATATTAGATTTGTGGCTTGTTAAATACTTGGAGCTTGTTTTAAATCTCCTAATACTATTTCACAATTAACTTGACTGTAAATCCATAGCGGTAATAAAAAATTGATACATTACACTATTTTTTATTTTTATTGTTCCACTTTCCGTCGGTAAAGGTAAGTATCATGAACAAATCTAAATATCTGAGAAATGTAATTAAAAAAAAACAGATAATGTGATGTGCCAACTCCATATATAAAAGTTAATTTATTTGTTCGCATTTTATGCGCTGCGATACCGTTCATCAGATTGGGGTGAACTTTGTCAACTGATTGCACTTGCGCAAAGGTCATAGGCATAGTAAGTACGATTAGGTGGCGCGTGTATCCTACCGACAAATTTATTTGAAAGTTATGTATCATATAATTTCAATTAATGTGTTATCATCGCTAATTATACAATATAACTTCCTATTGATTAAAAATAAATAAATAAAAAATAATTTATTCCCAAAAAAGACTACAGATTCTGAACACTGAAAATAAAACAGTAATTTAAATTAATTTTAATTCTTACTACATATAAAAAGATTAACCCAAACTAGGCATGGCCAGTATTATCAGTTTAATTTACGTATTTAAAAGTAACCAAATTCTAGAAGATATTTTTAACTTTTTGTCACTTACATTATTATTTATTCATTTATTATTCCTTCATAAAATACTGATAAAATATTTTTTAGTGTAAAACGCAGAGATAATTTGGTATTTTTTATGATTTAATATTTGAAAACTTACTTCAGTGTCATTATAGTTTAGTGTGGTTAAATACCATTTTACTATTTGTTTAGCTTTCGATGTGGTGCAAGTTTTGATGTCGCAGACTTCAAGTATTTTGTTATAGATATGGGGATGTGAAAACTGCGGAAGGCGTTGCCCAAAAATAGACCTGACAGCTGGAATTGGGATTTTAAATATACTTTTAGTGATTAAGTTGTCGTAATTAGGTGACGGAGTTTTGGCCATGGGTTTTTAATACTGCGTACAACTGGCGTACAATCAAAACCTCAGTGTCCCGATAAAGATCGGCCGTAGGGTACTGGTAGGGCTCCAATTGAATCATGGTAGTTTTGGAGGCATCACCCCAAGCTGATATACAATATTGTATTATTGATTGGCAGAGGGCAAAATAAACCGTACGCAGTGTTCTTTTATCAGCACAGTTCCGAAGCAGCTTCATTATATAAATAACCTTCTTGACTCGATTTGAGATAGAATATGATCCGAAACTTCTTAATATGAATATCTTATTTAGTTTCATACCAACAAAGAAATATAGCCGTATAGCTGCATAGTGCATACCTTAAAAGTGATGACACGTATTTATTCCTTATTTCTTTAACAGCCCACTGATGGACGCAGACTTAAGCATTTTTTATAGGATAGGGTTACAACCGAGCACACAGTCCACCTGATGGTAAGTGCTTTCTGTGGCCCATAGACATCTACATCTATCCTCGATTACGAATCATAATACAGATGCGTTGTCACCCGTGAGGACTAAGATGGAATGCCTTGTTTCTAGTAAAAAGTGTCGTTGCTTGTAAATTATTTACATACGTGATAGCGTGTTATTACAATACAACATTGTTTTGGCTTGGTTTGGACGTCACTTGAAATGTACGCAGCTATCTTACTTTTATGGTCTAATTTTAAGGTTACAAGATGTTATCTTAGTAAAAAAAGTTATGGTTCGCACTGACAAACTATTAGCAGTTATGTAGGGATTATCGTCTTCAGTACTCTGTGTCGACAAATTGGCATTCGTATTAAACGTTGGACGATTATTGATCTAATTATGCTGGAGCCGACAGATATTCCGATTGAGGCATTCGGTAATGACAGAAACCATTTAACCATACTTAGCATTGAAACAAAAAAATCAATTGTACAATTACGCTTGCTCAGATAAAAGCTAAATATATTTTTCCACGCCGATAACCAACACGAGTGTTTACTTGCTTCAAGTAGTCGAAGCGTTTCGAAAAATCTTATTGAACTACGTTAAAGGTAAGATCAGTCTAGCGATTATAGTATGCTCTCCGATTCAGTTAAAAAAACTCACCCACTCCTATTGGAGAATGGAATGTTTCAACGCTTCTTTATTTCGTTTTTATTTGACTTTTTTAAATCGCTTTCGCGGACGGACTATGAGGAATTTAAATCGAGAATTCAAGGCATGGTTTGCGGATTTAAATTTTATACCAGTACTAATCGATGCTTGTTTATGCGTTCGTACAATTTTAAAACGAGAATTATGCGACTTTTGATAATATACTGAAAACAATATCAAATGTTATTATTTAAAAATAACGGATTTGTGCGTATTTGTATTATTTTTACCGTGTAGTGGCTGTATAAGAATATCCACTATTCGAAATCGTCCTTTGGGCGTCGTAATAGGTGACAGAGGGAAACTGAAAAAGTCCATGACCAGCAACATCTTCCTGATGCTGTGGTCCTTCAAGCAAGATCAGTGTGGAAAGAACGAGTAATGGGAGACAGCGGGCAATGGTGATCACCTACACATCTACAAAACTACAAATTCGCGAGTCGCGTGAATGATATCTGCACCCCGCTCTTTGCTCCCGCCACTGTTTCGAACGACTCGCAACAGTAACCGCTAGGGATGTAAGATTAATGGAAAAGAATCGATTAAATAAAAATCGATGAAATGATTTAATAAAAATTTTCTTTATTCAAAATTAATCGTTTGTCGAAAATCGATTTTACTAAAAGTAAGGTATCGATTTCTGCGAAAAAATCGTTTTTTTTTATATAATTTAAAATTACAGTTCAAAATAACCAATTCAAAACTAAAAATCAGGCAATTCCTTTAAAATTTCAAGGTAAGGAATTAGGAAACCAAATAGCATTATTGATACAAATTTTAGTACTATTAAACATTTTATTAATTATAATAAAAATGAATTGATGAGCATCCCAACAAAATGACAAACTTATTGTTTCAAAAACTAAAATATAAATTAAATAAAAAATTACCACCAATGTCCAGTCCTATTTTACATTTGACTGGTATTTAAATAAAATACTTAAAAAGAGAATTAAAAAACTAAACGATTGCGTTATCTCAAAAACTAAAATATTAAACAAATCTTTCTTTATTTTTTAAGTTTAAAGAATCAAAACACAAAAACTTAAATTATTGACACTAATTTTCAGTCTTGTTTTAGGTAAGAGTAGTATTAAAATAAAATTAAACGATAAGTCAAAAATCTAAACGACAATGTTAACGAATTAACAATATGTTCAAAAATTTTAATAATTATTACCATAAATTTTAGGTAAACAGTTTAAAAACAATAATTTTGATTATCTCTATTATGCTTATCTAATAAGTTGAGGTTATAAAACGTTCGACTCGCATGACAGACATTTTTAATTTTATTGAACGAATTTTTACAGACGCCATTATTTTGCTGTCGGACAATAATATAATCATTATAAAATATATTAATCATGTTACCTGTAAGACAGCGGCATGTTTTCGTTCTATGTATGTGCTGTTTTAAATGTGTAGTATTACTACAAGTTTTAATTCTTTTGAACAGTGCTTGTATATTGTTGTGGTATTATCCTTTTTCGTTATAAAATACCTTCGCCAGCTGCTTTTAGGTGTTTTACGGTTAGAAGACATTTCTATTGTTTACCAACAAACGATAACAAATTTACCTCACTCACCACTACACTGAAACTAAACTACTTTACAGCTTTACAAGCATACATACATGGCTAAAGACGGCGCCGTTTTTATTTAATCAACTTATACGTATGAACTTTATTCAATTATTTCATCCATCGCATAGATACGAGCTGTTTCTGAAAATCGATTTAAACACGTAATTTATATAATCGATTTACGAAAAATCGATTAATATTACTATAAAATCGATAGTAAAAATCGATTATAAGAAAATAATAATCGATTTAAAGAAAAATCCATTATTTTTAAATCCCTAGTAACCGTCGCACGTTTCGGTGTGATAGATGCGTTTGCTTTTTGCGCCTCAACGATGTAAATTTTCGTAGTAAGAAAACAAACAGTAAGTTTTAAATTTCATAATGTATCTAATTAAGACTTTTATGAGTAATTAGTAAGATATTCAAAATAGTGATGTACACCTTAGATTACTAAAATAATTTCTATATTATTGTTGTAGATGCCGACAGTACGGATCAGAATTACCGAAAAGGCTACCTGGTCTACCGATAATTTGGAAAAAGCTGTTCAGCTTATTGATCAATAGGGTTATTCCATACGAAAAGCTGCTAAAACTGTGAGTATATCATTTTCAAGTCCACAAAAAAGATAACTATACAACTATAAAAAAATAACTTTGGGTCACGTCTTGGACGATATACTGTCTTCAGTTCCGAAGTTGAAGACGAAGGATCCAAGGATAGAAGAAAATTTAAAAAAAATCTTACCTTTTCTTTAACGGTGAAAATGACAAGGGCGTTCTTGAGTGAAAGAGTCCTTTTTATTGCAATAGAGATCGTATAATATCGGTATTTACTATTTGAGTGTGGCCCACGCTACCCAACTTTTCTTCAAATCTGGTGAAAAAGATGGCCAATATGTTTTATGCATGTACCGCTATACAGATAAGAAAGGCGGCATTCGAATATGCTGAATGCTCGAATTTAAAGCACAACTTCAACAAGGCTTCAAAAATGGCTGTACGTAATTGGTTGAATGCATTCATGATAAGAAATAATAGATCAATTACGAAGCCAGAAACAACAAGCATAAACAGAATCACATATTTTAATAAAACAGAGGTGCAATTGTTCTATAACCTGCTAGGAGAACTGATGGAAAAGTATAGATTTGTTCCAAAAAACATCTACAATTGCGATGAAACAGGGATGTCAACTGTACAAACCCCGGATAAAATACTAGCTACAAAGGGGCAGAAGACAGTGGAATCTATCGCAAGTTGGAAAAGAGGAAAAATATAGGGGCAGCGCTCATAGCGTACATCAAAGGATTCATTCCGCCAATGTTTATTTTTCCAAGGAAGAAGTTGACTCTACTTCTTGAGAAGGATTGCCCATCAGGGGCTCTTTACAAATGCTCAGATATCGGATGGATTAATGAGAATTTGTTTCTTGAATGGCTTTTGCACTTTAAGCAACACTCCAAGCCATTTGCGAATGAACCCGTCCTGTTGATTCTAGATAACCGTGCTAGTCACATTTCTCTCCCCGGCTACAAATTTTGCAGGCACAACCATATCTACATGGTATCTTGGCCACCACATATATCTCATAGAATGTAGTCTTTGGATGTTTCTTTTTTGGACCACTATAAATATAAATATAAACTATAAATATAAGTATAAAAAAGAATGTGACTTATATATGAAAAGCCATCTTGTAGAAAAGATAACCCCTTATGACAAAGCATCTTTAGTGATGAAAGTATTTAATAATGTTGCGTCTATAAGGAAGGGTGAATCTGGATTTAAATCAACTGGTATTTTTCCAATGAATCCCGAAATATTTTCAGAAGAAGACTTTGTCGCACCTAAAATTCCCGAATATGAGGCTATTGCCGTTCAAGACTGTAATGATTCAATTTCAGCTGCTGCTACTAATACAGTACAAGCTAATATGAGCTACACGCCTAGCACATCAAAGCAAGCAGAGATACTTCGGTATCAGACATCAGTAATTCTTATTCAGGGCAATAGAAGACGATGACGCAGAAAACGCGGGAAACAGGTGTCTAGTAGCAGCGAATTTGGAAGGAACAATGAAATGTGGTACAGATGTACGTCATGTGGGATGTGGGCTCACGCGGACTGCACTGGTTGGGACTCAGCCAAAGGTTATGTCTGTGATATGTGTTGACTCTGATTACCTACAGGATGACTACCATTGCCCAGACCTCAGTGCAATGGAGGTCAAACCTGTTAGTTTTTAGAACTGTAATTATTTTCAAAGCTGATTGCCAAAGTGATTAAAACTGATCTCAATTTGTAGCTAAATAAGTATATTTTGTTATTATGTGGTTTCAATAAAGATTTTATTGTAAATTAAGCTTTTATTTGAATTCTCGCTTAAGTGACTCTCATTACCCTCTTTTACCCTACCATCGTTTATGTACGATTCAAAGATGGCGATTTAATAGTTTTTATTAAGTATTATTGCACTTATAAATTACACTGTACAAAGACCTACTGGCTAAGTCTGTTCAGAAATACTAGCAAGTTAAAACGAAAAAAAAAACAATGTCATCAGCTCAAAATAATAATATATGAAAAATTATTTCAACCGTGTAGTGGCGGTGTAATTTTAATAATTTTTAGAGGCTGTTTTCGTTACTTTTATTATATACTAGTGATTCACCCCGGCTTTGCATGGGTGATTTCTGGATCTAGATAACAGCGCCACCAACCGGGTCCAATCAAGTTATTAAAACATCAGGGATCTACTCAAATACAAAAAAAAATCATCAAAATCGGTCGGGTCATTTTTGTAGTTTTTGCGAGACTAACGGACAGCAATTGATTTTTACATATTTTTTGGTGGTAGAGCCATGTTTTAGCTATATTGTGGTTGCAGCATGAATGGTGGAGTGGTAGGACCACGCTCTCACAGAATACCAGCGTAAAATAAAGCTTAATGGTGCTATGTTTTGTGTGGTGAGTGTAGAGAACCGGATACCCTTTTTACTGGAAAGAGGCATTACATCTCAGTCCTCAGGGCTGGCAACGCGTCTGCATTTGGATTTTTAATTGAAGGTAAATGTGGACCTCAATAGACCACATCACCCTTCCAAACATCAGGTGGACTGTGTGCTCGTTTGTCACCCTTATACCATAAAAAATATAGAGATGATAAGGCTATAATAGAACTACATTGTTATAGGTATTATATAGTGATTATGATAAATGACAATCACGATATCCAATAAATGGATATCCATTTATTTCAAGCGCAAATAAGTTCTTCAAACTGTAAAAGAATACGATTAGCGTACTGCTACTTTGAGTCAAAAATAGGTAGGAAGATCTTAACCCAGACGGACTTTAAGGCAATAAAGGGAACTACACATAATAGATCACTTCAAGCCCTTAGGGTGGATTCGAGCAAGCGTTATATAATATTTAATTCTTAGAAAAAGTTATCAGTTGTTCGAAAACATATCAATTTTACGATTTACTATTCGCAATGCGCCACCCTTTCGCATGGAATAACGGAGCTATTCTAAGAATATTTTAAGGTGTCTGAGTTTTTACGTTTTTTCACAATTATTGTAGGTTGATAGATACCTATCAGTATAAAATTCAGACTTGCTGAACGCACTTCTTCGGATATACCTAAGAAATCATAACAAAAACTAACCAAACAAAAACTACCTAACCACACCTATACACAAATCAACATTATAATTCAATTTGATCGAAGATAGTGAAGAGGAAATCTAGATGGCCAAGGCGGATAAAATAATGAAGACTTATTTGGATACGAAAATAATCATAATTTTGCGATAAAGTTGGAGCAAAGAAACAACTTTGTTTCATTTATGGATATTTGTACATAACATTTCCGACCGGTAGGTGTGGATTAATTAATAGCGTATATACCTATCTTTCCTGTTACTCTGTGACTACCCTATAACAACTCGATATTAAAACTTGTTAACAGCTATTTCTTTACTAGCGTCTTGGGTAGCAGCGCCTTTCCAATAACAACTAAAAATAGAAAACTGTGGTTGCCAACCAGCCTGCTGAGCGTGGAATCTATGGCAAATATCCCCCTTTTAAGATGATCAATAGGGGAGGCCTATGATTAGGAGTGGAATTTTAGTAGGCAGTAACAGTAACGGTAACAGCTATTTGCAACACAATGATGCGACAAAAACGAGCGGACATGGTATAAGCTTTTATGTCCCGTTGTAAAAAATATTTATTTGACGGGTTTTACATACGTTTATCATTCAATCTGCTACTCGCGTACAGTTATTTCAAAAAATTATACTCGTCTTAACTCAACGTAATCCGTGGACCAGTTTTTTTTTTTTTTTTTTATAGAATAGGGTGACAAACGAGCACACAGTCCACCTGATGGTAAGTGGGTGCTGCGGCCCATAGACATCTACATCTATCCTCCATTAAAAATCAAAATGCAGATGGGTTGTCACCCGTGAGGACTGAGATGGAATGCCTCGTTTCCAGTAAAACGGGTCTCCGGTTCTCTACACTCACCATACGAAATACAGCAGCATTAAGCTACTATTTCACGCTGGTATTCTGTGAGAGCGTGGTCCTTCCCCGGTCGAGCCGACCCATTCGTGCTACAACTATACTACTAATATAACTGCAGCATGGCTCTACCACGTTAAAGTTTATTTTTGGTATTGCAGTTAATCGTGTACAAATCCAAGTTTGATCAAATCTGCTGTTATTCTGAATATAACAAAAATCACCGAACAATATTTAACATGTTACCATATGTGAAACACTATGCTGTGGTCCTTCGAGCCAGATGTGTACCACCGTTTATGAATGAATGAATGAATGAAATGAAATGAAATTGCCGTTTTTTTATAAAATAAGTTAACGTAATTTTTTTCTATATTTTTTTATTTCTATTAATCAAAATAATCTACCATGCAGTCGATGCATCTTTGCCAACGCAGTGGCAGTTTGTTGATGCTCTTATTAAACAAATTAGCTGGACGGGGGCAACAAATTCTAACAAAGGCATTTTATACTTGCTCTTGGGTATTTAATTTTTTCCCACCAAAATGTTATCTAAATTCTAGAAAAAGTGGAAGTCTGTAAGCCCCAGATCTGGTGAGTACGGTGAATGACGGAGAGCTTCCAACTCCAGCAGATTTGAAATGGCTACAGAACGGCAATTTCATAGGTTTCTTTCATATATTTCATCTATTATAAAATTAAAACTGAAGAAGGTGTAATATCATCAGCTTAACAAAATATGTGGAAGATTTTCTTTACCGTTTAGTGGTGGTGTAAGAATATTGATTACCTCATAAGCTACAACTGAAAGAGTACTGAAAGAGGAGATGAGCAGCAGCATCTTTCTGACAACAGCTCAAAATTTTGAAAAACTATGGTTGCCGCCCAGCCTGTCAAGCGTGACAACTATGGCAAAATCCCCCCTGTTGGGCAACCTGTGGGGAGGCCTATGTTTAGCAGTGGATTTTCATAGGCTGTAATAAAAGAATGTGAAAGACTACATTTATCACCATATTATGTCTAAGTATTAAGTTTTTACAATAAATTTAAATAAGTATACAATAGTTATTTAAAGGGCGGGTAAGCTCTGAAATAAATACACGAAGTGTGCAACTGGCTTTATGAGATTGTATAAAAAGAGTTAGTGCCAACTGTGACCGGTTGAATGCGGTTAGCTAAATGGTTAAGTTATCACCACATTGACTTTAAGCATGTGATGGCATCCATACAATTACCCGTCGAACAAGAAACAAGTAAAAGATGCCGCTGTTATATTAATTAATAGACTCGATCGGTACTTATACGTAAATTTAATTTTACTTGTCTCAATAAACAATTCACTTCTTGAAATGTATCTAGCGTTTTACCCGATCTGCATTGTAATATGGTTAAAAGAAACGATATTGCGTTGAAGGAAAATAACACTTGCCGTATATCAAAACAGCATAAAACTAAACTACTTATGAATATTTATATTATATTATATATATACACACATAATTACTATATATATTGTAATGTATTATCTATTAACCCATTTTCTCAGCTTCTAAATTAGTCTCAGTACAATTTATAGTTAATTAGCTGTGTTTGTGTATTTGTTTGTAAATTAATTCTATTCAAATAAAACGTTACGCTGTATTTCTTGCTGATTCTTCCCAGGACAGAGGTTTTCTATGAACTGGGGGTCATAGTACTATATTAAATAAAAATGATTATAGTCTATCCTATAAGCCTTTTTCTAAGCTAACACAGTTGTCGATGTTGGTGAAGTCACCGAAGTTGTTGCACTTTCGTTGTAGGTACGGTCACCTTCTGATTCAATCTATTTTCCTAAATTGATACAAATTGGTGTGGAACATGAAGATTCTGATACTTCCGCATTGTGTGATTGACATGACACAAAATAATTTGTGTGGAAGATTTATTATTCGATTGCTACTTACAGGTTTTCCAGTAGTAAAATATGATGTAAATTTTGGTATCTTTTCCATTACTGTCTTCTGATGTTTAGCTTTTTTTCTTATTTCAGATCCTCCAGGATATGACTATTTCGTCATTTTATATTATAATTAACTATTTATTTTTACGTCGAAAATAATCGCTAACACAAAACAAAACAAAGATATAGCCAAATTTTTGGTAAAAAAAAATTCAGTTAAAACATTATTTGTTCACTAAGAATAAATCTCTATTTGGATTAACAGTACCATTTATGAGCTCACGGTTTGAAATTATGCCTCAAGTGAAACACAACTTTATATATTTAAGGTTACGATTAAATTTTCTCTTAACACGCACATGTATGCTAAGACACAAAAAGTCGATGGAATGGAGCTTGCCTTTACTGAGTGTTTATTCTATTTACGCCAGCTCCATCCGAGTAGCATTCGCTACAAATAGTCGTGATGAGTTATATTGGCGATTTCAAATAATTATAGCGGCCGACAGACGTTCAACTTGTTAGTAATATGTACTTAATTGTTTTTATTACACCTTAGCAATCTAATCACTCATCTAATTCAATCATCGTGTTTTGAAATGATTTCTTCGTATAGTTAGTTGTTAGTTCAGTAATCAATAAAGTTAACAAAATCCATATAATAGGTATATAGGTACTGAGAAATATTCATCCACCATATATATCGGCTGGTACAATGAAATAAATTGTAATGCTAACATAATATTTAATTATAGTAAAGAAAGGTTTACGTGGTAGAGCTACGCTGTAGCTATACTATGGTTGTAGAACAAACAGGCCGGCGCGATTTGGGGTAGGACCACGCTCTCACAAAATACCGATGTGAAATAGCAGCTTAGTGCTGCTTTGTTTCACAGACAGAGACCCTTTTTACTGGAAATCAGGCATTCAATTTAAGTCCTCAGGGGTAACAACGCATCTGCATTTTGATTCTTAGTTGACGATAGAATTATAGATATCTATGGGCCACAGCATCCAATTACCGTCAGGTGGCCTGTGTGCTCGTTTGTCACCCTTAGGGCGATTGTCCACCGCCGCCGTCTCCGGCATGTCAACGAGAACGAGATTATTTCTGGCCGAGATCAAGATGACGTGACGGCAATCGTTTGTCCACCGCGACGAGCTCCTTGGTTCAGTCAGTTAGTTGCAGCAGTTGTGCGTCGGCGCGGTGCGACGACATGGCGCAACGTGGATAGACAAGTTTAAATCTGGTTTATTCCCTCTGTCGTCTCTTACGACAACTATATAGATATTCTTACATCGCTACTAAACAATATTTTTAAAAATAAAGTAAAAATTTATTAAAAAGCGTTATCGTGCCACCATCATTTATCGCAATATAAAGTTTTCAGTCTACGCTAACCTGACTGAGTATTAAGTAAGCGCACTTGTTTTAACTCGTATTCAATTACTGTCTGCAGTTATTCAAATTACATGTATATTTCTGTTAAATAACATTAAAAAAAACTCATGGTAGAAAATTCACAAAATTGTAGTAGTAGTAGAAGCTGCAAGTTTACAGTTTTATTTTTCAGAAACACCGGGTTTACGCGGCGTGTAATGGTCGTTTGGTAAATAAATTATTGTAGAATTGTAATACATTTCTGACAGGTAAGTTGGCGATTATTTATTGTTAAAATATTAAAAGAAATACACCTATTTGTATAATACAATTATTTCCAAAAATTGCTGGCATTATTTTCTACAAATTTAAACGTTTTATTTAATTAAATATAAATGCAGTGTTACTTAAAATTTTGTAGATTTATACAACGGCTTTACTGTACAATAGTTTCACCCTTTTGCAAATTTGTTGGATTGTAACGTTTATTAGACCAGGTCTCTTCTAGTTATAATTTTTAACCGAGTTATGTGTGTGTGTATCTATTTTCACCAATTTCCCAGAAAAAGCTAAACTGTATTAAATTATGCCTCCTTTATCTATTAAAGCGTTACTAGCGTTTACTTCAGAAATAGTACAATATACATTTGAAGGAACAAAAAGATGCCCATTTTTCACCTTACTTTGTATAGAAATGAAATAAATATTAAAATTCAGCTAATTGAATTGTAAATTAATTACACTTATCTAAATGTTAAAACAAACGCGGGAAAAAATAGTTTTAATAATTCTTTAAGCTTGTTCTACGTGTCAAGGATAAACGTATTACTATATTTTGAACGCATCTCAACTACCATTTCTCTAGGGAGTACCATATTACACACTGCTACTTTACTTTATTCAACTCTGTTTTTGAGTTTTATACATTATTTTATGTTTCATTTAATCAGTAAGTATTTCTTTATTAGTCTTTGTATAGTACAGATTAATAAATATAAAATAATGATTAAATAAATTAATCAGTACCTGGTTGCTCGGTATTTTTTGCTCGATTTTTTTTAATTTGTGTGTTTTGGAAATTATATTTGGATACAAATTACGTACTGATGAAATAAAAATAATATTTTTTGATCTTAGCGACATAACAGAAAAGACGGAACTGGTTATTTGAATAAAAAATCATGAGTGCAATTATTTTAATTTAAATTTTCGTGTTTTTAAAAAATACTAAAAAAGGGCTCGAAAAAATAGCTTATCTTCACGCACAATCCCTAACGGGGTAGCTAGAGAGAACAGATCGCCAAGTGTCACGATCCTTACATACCTCTTTCGCTTCTTTCAGGTTCATTAACTTCTTCATACATGCACGTCTAGGTATCCGAGTACCCTTGACCCTCCCCTCTTCGAGCAATTTGCTCACATGGTCTTCGAAAGTTAGTCTCGGTCTACCTCGACACCTTTTAATATTAACTTTCGCTCTATATTTCGTCTTACATTCGGTCTTCACTCATTCGTTCAACGTGCCCAAACCATTGGAGTACGCCCCTATCAATTTTTGTGATAAGGTCATCTTTCAATCCTGCCATATTGCGAATCTCTTCGTTTCGCTTTCGGTCGGCTATGGTAACGCCACACATTTTACGAAGAGATCGCATCTCCACTGCATTCAACTTGCTTTTATGCTTCTTCTGGCATACCCAGGTTCCGCTGCCATATAACAAAGTCGGTACCAACACTGCGTTATGTATTGCAAGGCGTGCACTCTTCACCACGCCTTGCCTTTTTACTAATGCATTCAGGGCACCATTGACTTTGTTTCCGGCAGCGACACGCCTATCCACATCCAAATCACATCTTCCATCCCGGCTGAAAGCACTCCCCAAGTATACAATTTCATTTACCTGTTCTAGACATTCCTGATTTACCCATATTTCACATTTCGTTCTCTCGTTTCGTTTCGTAGGGGGTCATTGTAGAATCGTGCTCGTCGCGACCCCTGCCAGCCCTCTTCAGGGCTGCAATTCTACACAGCTGCGCACCCATGCAAACGATGGTTAGGGCGTCCCCCCAAGGCGACGCACACCAGCTCGTCCCCGTTGGTGTGGAATGCAGCGCGCATAGCGGCGATGGGGACCGCCACCCGTCACGCACAGCCCGACACGGCGGAAGGTGGAGGACGGAGTGCAGAGTTGGCACGTGGAATGTTAGAGGGGGCATGAGAGATAAGACGAATGAGTTGATCGAAATAATGAAAGAAAGAGAATTAGATGTCGTGTGTATGTCGGAGACCAAACGGAAAGGCAGTGGTACTGAAGAGCTCCCTGGCGGGACGTTAGCTATATGGTCCGGAGTCCCGGAAAGCGAGAACGCCTGCCAGGGAGTGGGAGTGCTGTTGTCGTCCCGGTTGGTCGATCTTATGACTGAATACAAGGTTGTGAACTCAAGACTTCTCTGGGTTCGCTTCAAAATGGGACTGACGAAGTTATTCCTTTTGGCTGTTTATGCGCCGGTAGCTTCGTCGTCCAGGGCTGAGCTGGAGGAGTTTTGGGAGAATGTAAGAGAAGTTCTAGATTTGGTTAAGGGAAACGAAAGAACTGTTGTATGTGGTGATTTGAATGGATGGGTAGGTATCGCTCGACCAGGATACGAGTCGGTGCTTGGAAAGTTTGGCGATAAAAGGGTTAATGATGCTGGCAAGCTTATACTGGCTGTATGCAAGGAAAAGGGTCTTCTTGTGACAAACACTATGTTTAATCACAGGAAAATCCATATGTACACTAGAGAGAGAAAGAATGAGAGAAGTATGATTGATTTGTTCCTGGTGGATGACCGACTGCGAAAATAGGTGATGGATACACGAGTGTTCAGGGGTGCTGACCTGGGAACGGATCATTATCTAGTAATTACTAGATTTAGGGGTTTGTTCGCGGGTTGGCGCTATCGGACGGCAATAACAGAACCACAGTCGGTCTGTCGCATCCAAAGCTGGAAGCTTCAGGAAACGGATACTAGGGACACATATCACACGAGGGTAGCCGAAAAGCTTGACACCATCGATGGCAGGAAAGAATGTGTGGAGAGAACATGGCAGAACCTTAGGGATGGAATGGTAAGTGCAGCGGAAGAAGTATGTGGAACGATAAAAAGAGGTAGTAGTAAAAGAAGAGATGCATGGTGGAATGATGAAGTGAGAGAAGCTGTAAAAAAGAAGAAAAAAGCATGGTTAGACTACTTAGCCTCTAGTAACGATGAGCATATGAGAGAGAAGATGAAAGAAAGATATAAGCTGCAGAAAGTTCATGCGAAAACATTGATTGAGGAAGTACGTGAAAGGTGTAGAATAGAAGCGGACGAGAGGTTGTCGCGCAACTTTAAGGAAAACTCCAAACTCTTCTGGAAAGAGGTTGGAAGGTCACGGAGTGGTGCGACAGCCTTAAGAATGAACAAAGTGCTTTCGAGAACCAATGACGTCCTCTCAGAAAAATCGGACGTCATGCAGCGATGGAGTGAATTTTATAGAGAAATGTATGCGTGTCATGATCTTAGTGAAGGATCCGGGGGTGACGCCGTGACTGGCACGCTAGACACGGACCTCGATGACACTGAGGTCATCAGCATGAAAGAGATTGAACGTGCGATTCGAAGTTTGAAATGTGGTAAGTCTGCGGGACTAGACAGAATTACTGCTGAAATGGTCAAGTACGGTGGGCCTCGCGTCTGGGACAGCTTTCATCTGCTGTGCAATTTGTGCTGGCGGACGGGAGATGTCCCGGATGATTGGCGATCCGCAGTTATTGTGCCTTTATATAAAGGTAAAGGTTCACATTTTGACTGCGGGTGCTATCGGGCGATCAGCTTGACCAGTTTAGCAAGTAAAGTTTACTCGAAGGTTTTGACACGTAGGATGCAAGAGAAATCGGAAAGATTCTTATGGGGGCACAATGCGGATTTAGACCTGGAAGAGGATGCACGGATCAAATGTTTTCTCTCCGCATGATCACGGAGAAGCTTCTGAGTGTTAACCAGAGGATTTTCTGTGCTTTTGTGGATCTGGAGAAAGCATTTGATAAGGTTAGAAAATGTGGGAACTGTTGCCGGGATATGGTGTGGATGGTCGATTGTTAAGGGCTGTGCAGTCACTTTACTATGACTGTAAAGCCTGTGTGCGTGTAGGGCATGACCTGTCACCCATGTTTAGCGTCCAAGCGGGCGTAAAACAGGGTTGTGTCATGTCTTCCTGGCTGTTCATACTGTATCTCGACAGCTGTTTACAGAAGCTGAAATATAGCTGTTTGGGTGTGAAATTGGGTGACATAAAAGTTAATTGTCTGCTGTATGCTGATGATGCAGTGCTTATTGCACCATCAGAAGCAGAACTGCAGGCATTAGTCACGTGTATGAAAGAGGAATGTGAAATTAAAGGTCTCCGTTTGAATGCTAATAAAACTAAGGTTCTGGTATTTGAAAAGGACGAAATAATAGATTTTCTCAAAAAAGATAGGAACATGAAAAAAAAATTAAAAAAAGTCGGTCGGTCGGCCCGGGCTCGAACCGGGGTTTTAAGATTCTGTGACCGACCATTATACCAATTAAGCTATTTATAATCACTAACAATCAGTCAAAATTTACCTTCTTATTCTAACGATATTGTAGCAGTTTTTCATTGCCTAAAAACGGACAAAAAGACATTTTCTAAAAATAAATCCTAGCTAGATCGATTTATTGCCCCCGTAACTCGTACCCAAAATTTTATGAAAATCGTTGGAGCCGTTTCCGAGATTCCGATTATATATATATATATATATATATATATATATATATATATATATATATATATATATATATATATATATATATAAGCACACCCTAGGAAGGGAAGGTGAACGGTCTCAGAAAGGAAGTGCGGCTAACAGCACCGCCCAGCACCAGCAAGAATACGACTTTACTATCAGACACTGCAGCGGGAAATCTCACGGCAACGCAGATGCATTGTCAAGAAGACCTTGTCCTGAAGATTGCAACCGTTGTAGTAGGCAAGAGAGTAAGGAAGTAGTATCCGTGAGGATGCTCGGGACAGACCACCTCAGCAATAGGTGGAAGGACAGCCTACGACATGCACAGCAGGAAGATCCGGACATCAAGCCGATTCTGGGATGAATGAAGGCCCGTGCTACCAAACCTAAGTGGAGGGACGTCTCAGCGATGAGTTCAACCACGAAAAGCTATTGGGCCCAATGGGACAGCTTGCTGCTTCAGGATGGAGTCCTGTGCCGTAAATGGGACAATGGTCGAGGATACAGCTGTCGTTTGCAAATGGTTGTCCCTAAAGCTAAAGTGCCGAATGTTCTACAGCGGTGCCATAATGGTCGTTCAAGAGTCCATCTGGGGGTTAAACGAACTCTGCTGAAGGTCCGAGAACAGTTTTACTGGGTCCATTATCGTGACGATGTCGAGGCTTGGTGTCGTACATGTACAAGTTGTGCGGCCGTGAGGGGACCTCAGACACGTAGTAGAGGAGCACCGAAATTGTACAATGTTGGTGCACCATGGGATAGGACAGCCCTAGACATTGCGGAGCCGATACAGAAAGGCGCAAGAGGGACTCCTAAGATCGTCCATGTGGATCGCCTAGCGCGTTATTATGGGGCCGATAATGCTCGGGACGAGCATGTCTTAGGAGGGGGCAGTGTTACGCGCTCAAATCGGCGGCACTAGCGCCATCTAGTCTCGAACCGAAGAACTAAACTTCTTGAAGTTTAAAACTCGAACTCTCGGTACCTTGCGCGTGTTTACTTGAACATTCTGGATATTTTGCTAATTTATATAAATAGGCGCTGCAAGATGCGATCGAGACAGAGTTGAACTCAGCGACACAAGCGACGTTTCGGAGCGAAATTAAGTGAATTAGTGTGTTTAATTATTAGTGTTTTAACTTTAATTTGTGTAAAGTAAATTAAAGTGTTAATTTAGGTAATTTTATCGGCAATTTTTATTGTCACGAACCTCAAGCTCGTAACAATATATATATATATATATATATATATATATATATATATATATATATATATATATATATATATATATATATATATATATATTGTTACGAGCTTGAGGTTATATATATAGGTTGAATATATCGTAGGCTGTCCTTCCACCTATTGCAGAGGTGGTCTGTCCCGAGCATCCTCACGGATACTACTTCCTTACTCTCTTGCCTACTACAACGGTTGCAATCTTCAGGACAAGGTCTTCTTGACAATGCATCTGCGTTGCCGTGAGATTTCCCGCTGCAGTGTCTGATAGTAAAGTCGTATTCTTGCTGGTGCTGGGCGGTGCTGTTAGCCGCACTTCCTTTCTGAGACCGTTCACCTTCCCTTCCTAGGGTGTGCTTAGGGCAGCTGGACCGAAGATGGCCCCTTTCCCCACAGCCATAGCACCTAGAGCTGTATCTTTTATTGTGGTCGCGAACCGTAACTGCTGTAACCTCCCTAGCGTGAGGTGAACGATGATCCTGTCGTCGCCAGGCAGTGCCGTTAGCTGCACTACCCTCTCGAGATCGATCAACTCTCCTTTCCACGGTTCGCTTAGGGCAGCTGGATCGAAGATGGCCTTTTTCCCCACAGCCATAGCACCTTGGGCTGTATCCTTTGTTGCGGTCGCGAACTGTAGCTGCTGCAGGTTCTCGTTGCTACGCTGCACGCGATCTTTAAGCTGCGCGCGAAAGACGTGTTCCAGATGAGCGTCGCCATATCTCGCTTCCAAGGCCTCAAGAAGCTGCTCATAGGTCACTTTCTTACCGAGAGCTTCCAACACAGTTAAGGCTTGGTCGCGCAGGCCTAGGGTGAATGCAGTCATGGCTTGGCTTTTATTCCAGCCGTTCGCCTCCATGACGGCCTCGAACTGGATTTTGTAGGCCGACCAGGAAGAGGTCCCGTCGAACGGCGGCACTTTGAATCCACGTAGCGAAGGTGCTGCAGCTACTACGGGAGCTGTGGTTCCATCCCCAAATTTGAGGTCGTTCAGCGTTTTCTTCACGTCAGCCATCACGTTGTCAACCCGATTGTTCACATGGTTGATTCGTGTTTCATGTTCTTCGATTCGGGTTTCAGCTTCCACCAGGCGGTTGTCATGTTGAGCAACCCTATCCTTCCCCTCCCTTATCTCTTTCCCAAAGGTAGCATGAAGGTCCTTCATGAGGAGCATCTGTTCCTCCTGTCGGCGGGCCTGTTCCTCTTGTCCACTCTGAAGCTGCTCTTTCAACTCACGAACCTGTTCCTCCTGTCCGCTCTGCAGCTGCTCTTTCAACTGACGCACCTGTTCCTCCTGTCCGCTCTGCAGCTGCTCTTTCAACTGACGGACCTGTTCCGCCTGCTGGCGAGCCTGCTCCTCCTGTCGGCGAGCCTGCTCCTGCAGCATCACCATCAGAGCACCTAAGTCAGGTGCTGCAGATGTAGGAGCTACCGACGGGCCTGCAGCCGGTGGCTGGCCCTCCGACGTCTGCGACGTAGCACCACCAAATCTTCGTTGGTCCGTCTCCTGCTGGCATTGACTTCGGGTACGGACACCCTCCGTTTCCTCCTTCGGTAAAATCGGCGTGATTTTATCCCACTTCTGACACCAATTTTTACTCGTTTCCCTGCTGCTGCTGGGCGGTGCTGATGGCCGCGAGATCGGTGATGTCATTTACTGCAACGCTCCCCTCGCTCTCGTTCCTGACACTAGATGGCGCTGATTTGAGCGCGGCGTAACACACATATAAGAAACATATATAAGAATTGCTCATTTAAAGGTATAGGATTCAGTATTTCATTGAGTTTGCACGAATCACTGACCTCTATATATACAAGTACGCTGGACTGGCTATACCATACAAAATGACTATGCCAATTTGAAGCGCCGCTAAAGGATGTCTTGACAAATAAAATTTACATAATATGACAAAGTATGTTGTCTTATTCATATTGTTATATTTAATAAGTCTGTATTTCGAACTTTTAACCTAAAAAACGAAAGTATTTTATGTTTTTTCATTGTGTATAAATATTAGTTACTTAATAAGAATTATTTTTATCAATAATGAGAGGGTGCGTAATCTGTAAAACTCGTAACCAAAAGGGAAGTGGTATAATAATTCACAAGTAAGTGAATTTGCAGTAAATATTATACAAATTATACTATTTGATAGTAATAGTACTATTTGATAATATAAGTACTTAGAAATTTGTTACTAATCTTAATATCATATATACCAACATTTTTGACTGTATATTACTGAGTTTTGATAAACAATAAAATTCAATAGGGCTGTCGAGTTCCTGGTCTATAATACTTATCGATGTTCTATCCTACTCATATCTGTTAACAAACAAAGTCACCAACAACAGATGATTATCAAATGTTTATTAACAGGTTTCCAACTGAACCTAGACTAAAATTATGGCTTAAAATCATAAATATTGTGAATTGGCGTCCGAAACAAAATGATCATATTTGTTCCAAACATTTCACAGACGACTGTTTTATTAGACATGAGAACTTCACCACTTTGAAAAAGTGCAGTATACCGACAATATTTTCTGGTAGTAACAGTACCAAGCGCTACCAACTACCAAGTACTAAGTATTAGATTATTGTTTCGAATGTTTTTTTATTTCTTATTTCCTCATTTTCCACCAAACTCAAGGGCCATAGCCAAGTGTCTAAAGGTCGCCCGATGATGTCCAGCCACGTTGGACGTGTGTTAGTGGGCTGCGGCTAGAGGAGATTCCTCTCCCTGTACCGCTGTAGTCGAGGTGAAGTCGTAAGGGAAGAGGAATGTTGCTATGGCGATTGGCGATGCGCTATGATTTTGGTGAGGCTGCACCACTTGATGCTTTCAAGTGCTCGTTTTTCCCTAACTCCATTCACATATCGGGCTCGGTAATTGCTAATTTCAGTTATTTTTTTAATATTGTAATTTTAATTTCGAAAATGACGTTGTAAGTAACTGATAACTGTGTAATTCAAAGTTTATATTTTTTTTATATTATCTTACTAGCTTGCGCATTGCTGCCGCAGAAGAAGTAATTGTGGAAATATCGTTAAAAATGTGTAACAGTTATATTGTTTAATTAGGAATGATAATACAATCACTGAAATAGAATGATATATAACTTTCTATAACTTTCAAATAAATAGTCAGTATAATACGCACGGCACCTAGTGTCAGTTAATTGTACCATGCGTTTAACCTTCTCACAAGTGCAAGCAATAAGTTGACTAAGTTTTACCGCACCCTTGACGCTTGAAATTTTTATATAGTAGAAAATATTTTACTGTCTATAGACAGACCTGTAGTTGATTAGAATAGGCGTTATTATAGCAGCTGATTTGTTTTTTATAATGCTAAAACTAAATGAACGGTTGACAATAAATTATTCTAGAAATTATGTTTTTATTTTTATTTTGTGTACTTAGTTTAATCTTAATAAGTTTTTAGTTGAATGGTTAAGGGCTATAATGGGTATCAGAGTACAGAACCAGAGTACAGAGCTAATCCAACTGTAGAGATATGTAAGGCAGGGTGACGTAATATCCCCGAAATACTTTAGCGCTGCATTGGAAAACGTTTTCAACCTACTGTACTGGAAAGGATACGGTATTAAAGTCAATGTTATGTACGTCATTCACATTCTATTTGCCGACAATACAGTCCTTATGGTACAATCGCTGGAGGACCTACGCACTATGTTCAATAACCTCAATAGTGTCTCCCAACGTATAGGTCTTAAGATGAACATGGACAAAACAAAAGTCATGTGTAATGTCCATGTCACGCCTATGCTGGTGGTTTTTGGGAGCACTTAACTGAAGTTGTTGATGAGTATTTTTATTGGGACAAATAGTCCGACTAGGTAAGTTCAACTTCGACCGACAGGTCAATTGACGGATTCAACTCGACTGGGCAGCGTTCGGGAGATTACAACACATCTTCTCGTCAGTAATACCTCAAAACTAGATTGTACAACCAATGCGTGCTACCAGTGATGATATATGTATCTGAGGCGAGGTCTTTCACTGCTGGCCGTATGAGGAAGCTCGAAGTTGCTCAACGAGCTATGAAGAGGGCTATGCTCAGGAGTTCAAACTTAGGAATGAGGATATCTGCAGCATATCCAGAGTGACCGACATCGCCCGATTTATTAGTAACCTGAAGTGGCAATTGACCGGCCATATAGCTCGAAGAACCGAATACCGGTGGGGAAAAAAGGTTCTCGAGTGGCAGCCTCGTACTGGCAGGTGAAGTGGAAGGACGTTCCCCCACTAGATGGAGTTAAAATCTGGTAAGACATCTAGGAAGTTGATGGATGCAGGTAGCTCAGGACCGTGCATTGTGGCATTCCTTGGGGGAAGCCTATGTTCGGCAGTGGATTTATGAAGGGTTTTAAAGATGATGAATGATAATGGCATTATATTAATATGATACATAAATAGAATGGACGTTACGGGTAGAGTCCATCAATCCATAGAGTCCATTCTATTTATTTAGGTATAGGTAGGGTATAGAATTTTTATCGATATAATTTGGTACACTGTCTTATCCCTAGTATTAGTTCCGTGGACGTGCACTTCTGCTGTCAGCGCCAAAATGGCGGAAATTAAATCGCTTCATCACGTCACGGTGTATAGCTAGTCCAGCTTACTTGTATATATAGAGGTCAGTGGCACGAATGAAATGAATTTTTTGACATTTGAAAGTTCTGCAATTGGCATTGGTCATATGTCACTTAGTGACTTGGGGGCAGTTTCAAGGAATTCACAAAGTAAAAAAGACGTTTTAGACCATGGCTAGGTATAGGTCTCTTAACTTCAAGCGCTAATAATAAGTTCGAGCACATTTATTTCTTTATTAACTTTTTTTAGTAACTGCAAATCCTAACCTAGAAAGTAACACTGATATCTTTTTGGCTTCGTAGCGTTTAAATCGTAAAAATGATTATATGAAATTATTTTCTAAACTTACACGCAGTTTTTCTTCTATACCCTATCAACAGCGCTTGCCGGGCGTGACAACTATGGGTAATATCCCCCCTATAAGGCAATCTATAGGGAAGTCCTAAGTTCAGCTGTGGACTTTAATAAGCTGTAACGGATGTCAATAGCAGCTTGCTACTCGGGTGTCGTTTAGCCAAAAAATATGGATTTAGACCATTGAAGTAATATGTACTTACGTACTAGAATAGCTATCTCAAACAAAAAATGTGCGCTACTCTGTGTTCGCGCAGTTGGTTTTTTTATCATAGAATAAACATAGGTAGAATGATCCGTAGGTAATAGTAGATTACATTGTTAAATAGGTAAATTATATCGAGAACAATATTTAAATTTTGTCATTTATTTTGTATATTATATTTGCTTATTTAATATAATATTACATAATATTATATCACAATTACATTTTAATGATATTTTTATCTGAGTATTTTAAAAGGTATCTATGTCAAATATAAAAAAACATACTAAATGTATGTTAAAACTTATTAACATAACATTTAAATTACAAATACAACTATTTATTTATTTATTATTTATTTAAATATATTTATTTAAATTAGAATAAGAGTCGTTCATAAATACTGGGCACGCGAGAATTAAAAATGGACGAATTTATTCCACCTTTGACTTTGAGGTGGAAACCTAAAAATAAAATAGAATAATAAGCAGATTTAAACATGAAAATATTAACCTAATTATAATAACTCATATATGTTTCTACAAAAAATGTGTATAATAATATATTCGTCCTATACTTAAGTACCCACAGAAATGTCGCATCTGAACATATTAATTTCATAACTATATTCCATGATACAAGATGGCGTCTTAGGAATAATTTGTTTTATAATTAATTTATAATACTTTTTTATCGATTAAATATCTTATTAACCTTTGAAAAGTAATTCCTTGGTTTTTACTGACATTTCTTGAATTATTTGTGCAATATGTAAGTACACACGACGGCATATTTTTATCAAGAGATTTTTTTTAAATCAACACAACACGTGACAACTCTACAAGCGCCTAGCGAGTGACTGATTAAAGTGCGGCGTATGCATCGCAGTTGAGTGGAACAGAGTATCTGAATGCAGTGTCGCCTCTAGTACGTAGTACATAATAGCTCAATGGTTTAGACCAATTATAGTAGTTATGGGAGGCTGGCCCATCTTGTACACAATCACAAATCAGACATCGCATTGGTTGTTTTTTACAATGTGCCAGGCAAGTACAATAGTTAGCACAAAGCACAACAATCCAATATATATATATATATATATATATATATATATATATATATATATATATATATATATATATATATATATACAATAAAAATTACTATTCCCGCATTAAGGTACAAGGAAAAAGCAAAGGGTCCAGATGTGAACCTTGTGCGACTCCGGAAGTGACCGCCAGAAAGGATGAGCAATAGCCATTCAAGCAAAAGCCTGAGTGCCATATCGCTCGTCGATCTATCTACGCAGGCTGCCATGCACTCCTAATCTCCAAGCTTTTTAAGAGTTTTTTTTTTCTTGGTTAATTTTATCTTTGTCATGGTCAATTTTATCAAAATCTTTGAAGAAGAGCTTTGAAGCTTTTTTTAGAAGTTGGTGTACACGACATCATCCTACGTGTTATTATCCATTGTATTAAGGAGGAAGTCTGTAAACATGACCATACTGGTGTCCACGTTGCGCGACTTTATAAAGCTATGTTGATCATCAACTATATGATTACGCACAACCCTTGACAATTGGTATTGGTAACTCATACAATCCTCTCAAAAAATTTTCAAGACACATAACTTAAAAATTGGCCGATACTGAGTAATTTGATCTTTTCGTGAGTTCTTTGGTATTGGAGTAGTGAAAGCCAGTTTACACGCACTAGGAAAGATCCCAGTTTTCATAGACAGTTGAAAAATATTAGATATCGGTTTTAACAACTCTTTAGAACAACGCGATATAATCACTAGGTACAATTAAGTAAACAGCCACTTGATGAAAAAAAGCCACCTCTGTCATACCTCGTTGCGTAAACATTATAATTTAATATTCACTGACTATAACATGGAATCTAAGATGAATAAGCCATAATAATTGCCTCTTATTTTATATTACAAATTAAAATTATTGGTAATCCGTCATGTGAAATTCCAATGGTCTCATGTTAATCTGGTACTTGCAGATCCTACGGTAATGTAGGAATAGTAATAAAAAGATTGTGCTACTTATTTTACTTGCCTGGCATGTTGTAAAAAAACAACTAATGCGATATCCGATTTGTGATTGCGTACAAGATGGGCTAGCCTCCCATAACTACTATAATTCATTTAAACCCATAATTTTTTGGCTAAACGACACTCGAGTAGCAAGCTGCTATTAAAACCCGCTACAGCTTATGAAAGTCCACAGCTGAACTTAGGTCTCCCCTATAGATTGCCTTATAAGGGGGATATTTCCAATAGTTGCCACGCTTGGCAAGTGCTGTTTTTTTATCTCATGATTTGTTTACCTTTGTCGCCTCTTACGAAAACCAAGAGATTAGGTAATGGATGTTCTCGCACCGCCACTACACCGTAAATCTCGGGCATAACGCTACGTAAATAGTAATAGCAATTGCAAATAAAGATTATTATTATTATTATTATAGACATGAATTATACGCTATATCACTATCCTCATTTTCATGCTGTACCGGATTAAGTATAAGACGAAACGATTTTTATGAAAACCAACAAAATTAACGTCATAAATTTAAAAAAAGAGACTAAGCATATACCATTATGTTGACAGTCTATGCAGTACGTCTCAAATGTTTGAAATTATTATGAGCCGATTATAATCACCTACCAGTATAAGTGACATATGTTATTACTTATTAAGGTCTAACGCGTGTTATCTGCTTAGGTATCTAGCGTATTGGTAGCACGCATTAGTAACTGTTTGAGCAATTACATACCTTAAATGGTAAGGTTGTTGTAACTGCGAAATGGAGGCGGACGCGAAAAACAGAAAGCTAGGTCGCTGTACTCTCTTCGTTCTTTACAAACTTAAGTTGATTGCACAATGGGGTTGTTTTTCAATAGACACTATCATATCGCGTATTTACACTAAGGTTAATTCAATGAAACTATTGGTCTTATGAATTAATCGCATTAATGATGCATCTTCTAAGTAATTTAAATTTATGGAAAATGTTTACAATATTTTTGAAATAAATATATAATTCTTTTTGAGTTCAAAATCAGCGACAGACAGTTGCTGGGTTGGCAACCATGCAGCTTAATAAATAAAACTTTGAGATTCCGTAATCAAAGATGGACATATAAATTAATCATTGTACGACTTGGAAGAAGATGAAGCTACTTCTGTGCGCGTTCATTAATTAAATATAAGACGAAAATGTAAAAGTTTGTCGTTGATAATTTTCTGCTATTTTCCTATCCCTTTATGAATTTTACTTATTGGGACAATGTTGCTTCGTCTAAGTAATATAAGTAAATAAAATCCTTGTCACTGCCATTAAAGGCAACGATCCCTTTCTTTATACGTTTATTGGCATTCCCCTTTCGCATTAAACCCGCCACATTATGTACTACTTTGTGCATTAAGGTATAAATGCATAATGATACTGGCATTGCAAAGTTGAACATTTTGCGCTAAAGTATAAAAATTTGAAACAATACTAAGATATAAAAAGATAGAGATTTTAGATAACAATAAAATATAAAAAGATACCTTAACGTAATAACACACTCTTTGTGCACGCAGCTTAACTCAAAGCTCCTGTTACATTACAGATATTTTCAACTTGGTGTTCATTTGTTTTTTCTTTTCTTCTAATTATGAAAATGAAATTTAAAATAATTTTTAATCCGCTACCATAGCTAGGCTAAAACTTGTATTAATGGATAAAAAAAAACTGAAAACATGATCTGTTCTATAGTAAAGATTTCGTGTGAATCCGTCCTTATCAAGATATATCTAATGCCATATATGGTATATTATAAATTCATCTATACTTGTTCTTGTGACGAAGAGACAGACACTGCGGATTTATGGTTCGCGAGAGTTATGGTTAACGGTTCAACTGTACTGACAGGTTTTTATTGAGATATTGTGTACTGTAAACAGTGATTTAAGTTCGCATCCATACTGTTTAAATTAGACTCTAATTAATTTACTGCAAGTGGCTTTCTTGTATCATTTCTATACTTTAAATTAAATACAAAAAAATTTTGATGTGCGTTTAGCTGATGACTGTAAGTCCAACTTATTTTGATATGTTTTATTTTTAACTGATTTAAAAGAACTTTTTATATGTTTTTATCTTCAACAGACAGTGAAATACTGTACCTTAGTATCTTTCTCATTTTATACTACCTATTTGTCGTAGTAGTCACGCTTCGTTAAGAAGTTTGAAACTTGGTCGTTTTCGGTATTTCATATCAGGTTTATAAGAGCTTAGATATTAGCTATAGATAAGAGTTTAGAAGAGCCGTGGTAGCTCAGTGGCTAACGCTCGCTGTAAATAAAACAGAACGCGAGTAACCCGGGTTCGATCCCCGCCGGCACTAATGAAATTGTTAATTGCAATTTTAAGTGCTGATTTACCACGTGCTCGGCGGTGAAGGAAAAGATCGTGAGGAAACCTGCATGTCTGAGGAATAACAAAAAAAATATTTCGAAGATATGTGAAGGTCGTCAACAAGCATTTGGGCAGCGCGGCGGACACTTCCTTGCCCTAAAACCCTCTCAGAAATGAGGGGAGGCCTGAGCCCAGCAGTGGGACGTATATAGGCTGTAACTTTACTTTTACTTTTATAAGAGCCGTGGTAGTTCAGATGGTTAGCGCTCGCAGTAAATTTCACAGTACGCAAGCAACCAGAGCTTGATCCCCGAAGGACTAATTGAATTGGCCGACGGTTAAGGAAAACATCGTGAGGAAACCTGCATGTCGGAGAAATAAGAAAAAAATATCTCGAAGACGTGAAATTCATCAACACGCATTGGGCGTTTGGCGCGGCGGATACTTCTTTGCCCTAAAACCCTCTCAGAAATGAGAGAAGGCCTGTGCCCAACAGTAGGACGTAAATAGGCTGTAACTTATAAGAGGGTTATATCGTCATTAATCCGGGATTATATCTTTCTGGACATTCCGCATAGTCGACTTCTTCGCGACTGATACTCTTACGCAGCCGCCATCACACTTCATGTGTATTATGTTTGATTGATATGATGTTAATTTTATTTCAGAGTAAAATTACAGACCTTATATTTCGCTTCTCATTTCTTTTGAATGCTCTTTAGAATGTTATGAAACAGAAGTATTCTATTACTCCCGTGCAAATTGGCAAATATTACATACCTTAACACATTTTGTATATCTGCAACAATGCAGAAGTCCCCACAATGTTTTCTCTATCACTGAGCACGCGGTAAGCAAACATTGATTGGAAACACCTCTATAAAGGCAGAGATTTTTTTGCTAACAACTAGTAGTCGTTGGTCGTAAATTAATAGTAAAACTTAAATTTTTCCAATTTTGGTAGTGTCATAGTGTTCCTCCTATAACGTAGCTTTGATTACAAAATCAATGTTTATAAAACGTTATAGAACGTATTTGCGTTATAAAATGTTAACCTACAGCCCTTGTTCCTCTTCGCTATACGATTTTGATCTATATATATATATATATATATATATATATATATATATATATATATATATATATATATATATATATATATATATATATATATATATATATATATATATATAAGATATTGTAATTAATAATAATGTCCTCCAGACCGAATTTCGGCCACGGTGGCCTGCCTCAACGGAGGCTAGCCATCGGCGCGCAGGACAGAATTATAGTGCCCATTCCCTCACTCTCATAAGCCGATGGGACGGTAAACAGACACGACCGGAGAGAGATCAGGCGCAGGACCAACGGCTTTACCGAGGCACGGGGGCGTGACACCGCCTACTTCCTGACTCTGGGCAGATACTGAGAATTTCTTGAATTTCTTGAAAAAACTCAATAATTGATTTTTTGGCCTGAGCGGGGATTTGAACCCAGGACCTCATGATCAGCAGTCGCACTACTACAACCACTATACCAAGGAAGCAGTGATATTTATTTATACATGCCCATTAAACCTAATAATAATAATATTATATATATATATATATATATATATATATATATATATATATATATATATATATATATATATATATATATCATATTTTATATAAATGCTTATTTCTTTTCTTGAGTTTATTTTATTGCACGCTGCACCTATCCGTTAAAATATAAAATTACAATGTCTTTTTACGTTTGGTTACTCAGGTAGAAATCGCTTAGAGCGGTATGACCTCCGTTTATAATTCATAAGTTTTCGGTTATTGTCACACATTTTTACACGCAATAAAGTTATCTAATCTAAGAGACGACAGACATTAAGATTCAGATGATGCTTTTATTGAGAATGAACAAAGATGATCTTCATCTTCATCATCATCACATCATCTTCATCATCATCATCATTACAGCCCTTTACAAGTCCACTGCTGAACATAGGCCTCCGCCAAGGTATGCCACAAAGCACAGTCCTGAGCCACCGGCATCCATCGACTTCCTGCATGTCTTACCAGGTCGTCACTCCATCTAATGGGGGGTCGCCCTACACTTCGTCTACCGGTACGAGGCTGCCACTCGAGAACCTTTTTTCCCCAACGGTTGTCGGTTCTTCGAGCTATATGACCAGCCCATTGCCACTTCAGCTTACTAATCCGTTAGGCTATGTCGATCACTCTGGTTCTACTGCGGATATCCTCATTTTTAAGTTTATCACGCAAAGAAACTCCGAGCATAGCCCTCTCCATAGCTCGCTGTTTGTCCCAGGTAAACGTACTCGTCAACAACTTCGAGCTTAGTGCTCCCAACAACTACCGGCATAGGTGTGACATGGACATTAAACATGATCTTTGTTTTGTCCATGTTCATCTTAAGACCTATCTGTTGGGAGGATCATCATCAACGTCATCTTACTTTATATTAAATGTAAATTGTAATTTTTATTTAGTATCTAAGTTATCGTTGGCCATTATTAATGAATAAACAAGTGGTATATTTTTTTAAACTGACTCCAAATAAATAAAATGAGAATATCATCAATGCAATCGAAGTCATTAAATACGCATTAATAAGGATAACTCAAAAACTACTGGATCAAGATCTAATTTGATCAAGTTTATATGGATCCAAAATGAGAAGCACTAGTTTTCAAAAAAAAATCATCAAAATCGGTTTATCTAGAATAAAAATTCTGAGATAACACACATAAAAAATACAGTCATATTGAGAATCTCCTCCTTATTATAAGTTGCTTGAAAAAGTAAAGAAATCGAGTGACTTTGAAATACGAGTAGACGGCTTTACTCATTAAAATCTACGTAAATTTAAGAAAGTGTTATAGTTGCTTTCTCTATCTCTCTGTCTCTCTCTCTCTCTCTCCCTCTCTCTCTTTTTACTAAATGACAATAGAAAAAAATAGGCGACCATTTATGTAAGCAATAATGGACGAATATAAATAAGTTCGTGATTCATTATGTACCTTTATGAAACGATCAACTAAGGAAGACTTCTCCTTTCGTGTGGTAGGTAGGATATCAGGTAATAAACCCCACACTAAGATTTTCTCTTTGAGTGTGGAAGCATTTAACATACATAGCTTGCACATAAACAAACATCCAAACTTTAACCATCCGTCATCCAAACTAGGGACAATAACTTGCACTACACAAATACTTGTTCCTTGTTGGATTCAAAGGAAGCCAAACTTTGTCCCCGCACTATCGAGTCGAAAGATTTATTTGTCCCTGTACGTCGTATATGAATAGAAAAACTTACAATCTATTAAATTACCTAGGATCCCAATTGGCGGACAATCTGCGCCTGGAGCGTACTCGTAGACGCATGCGCACACGACGCGTCGATTCTCCCCGCACGCTGACAACTATCGTACCACCATTTGTAGAGGTTAACTGAAGGAAGAAGATGTAAAATTATTTTTGACGCCTGCCGATTTTTTAAAATTACGTTTTGCATATTTAACGAATCGTTGACGACCAAGTTCTGTCCGATCGGCTCGATTCACTGGATGGTGAAATGTTGCATCCCTTGCGTTTTCTATCGTATCTACCATGGGGAGTGTTCTGCGGAATCGTTCGAATTAGTTCCAGCTGCCAAATTTCACGATCGTACATCGCGTCAAAATTCACGATACCATCCTTAGCACCTGGATGCTTGGCGGTCCACAACTGTGCGCTTTACTAGGAGTTTTCTTCCTCGTACAACTTCTCTGTGGAATTCTTTACCACCGCTGACTTTTCCGGACCGATACGACTTAGGGACCTTTAAGAAAAGAACTTACTCATTTCTAAAAAGCCGGAAACGCACCTGCAATTCCCCTGGTGTGCGGTTGTTCATGGGTGGCGGTAGTCACTTACCATCAGGTGAGCCGCATGCTCGTTCTTCTACAAAAAAGCACATCCCAGGAGCATTACTCATAAAACTTCAGCATCTTGCAGTGCCATCATGACGAATCAAGAATATTTCCCCATTTTCTGGGTCCCTCCCCAATTAGCCTTCTTTTTTTTGTAAGAGAACACCGTAATCAAAAGTAAAATAGTGACGAACATTTTGTGGGTGACAAAATGTTCGTCACTGTTTTACTTTTGATTTTTTTAAAGAAAAATACGTGTTGTCCTAAAGTATGAAATAAAGCTGGCGCTTTTTTCCCTATATATTATATGCATGCGGCTCACCTGATGGTAAGTGACTACCGCCACCCATTAACAACCGCACACCAGGCGAATTGCAGATGCGTTGCCGGTTTTTTAAAAAAGAGTATTCTCTTTTCTGGAAGGTCCTTAAGTGGTATCGGTCCGGAACAGACGCTGCTAGAAATCGGAAGACAGCAGTAAGAGTACTGCTAGTTGGCATCAGAAATGGATTAAACGGTGGAACTTTTCCAGATGGACTCCCAGGCCAAAAAGAGCCCTAATATTTTGATTTTACCATAAGCACTATAAAATTTCATGATTATTGATAATCAGCAGCTCTTAGCTGCTAAATATTAATAAAAGCATCAGGTACTGCGATTACTACCCCAAAAGCTTTAGCGATCAGGTCAATACTTCCCAAGTTCAGAGAGGTCACTAACTAGCTATTTACAGGCTCTTGTTGCAGTTGATGTTTATGATGAAACAAGCATTTCTTACGTTCAGTAATTGGTAACAAAATTCACTTCTTTCAAGTCAAGTTTATTTCTTATGGTAACATTAATTATTAGTTCACACTCTAAATATTATTTTCAAAGCGAAACCCGGTCAATGAAATACAATAAAGCGAGCAACATTCTCTGAACTGTTACATCAACTTAATTAAACTTAAAATAGTTATTTGAATGAATCATATAAGAAAAACTGGTGTCGCTTATAACTTTATTAACCACCGATAAAATCTTAAGGCGCGCCTATTTGCGTTTTTCTAGGATACGTGTTTGTTTACATTTAAACATAAAAATTATGGTTAGCATTTTTGTAGAAGAGAGAGTGCAAACGAGCATCGGCCATAAACATTAGCACTACCAGGGGAATTGTGGCACGTTGCCATGACGGCCTTTTAAAAGAGATCCGACAAAACTGTTAGTGACATTAAATTCTACAATGTGGTTATGCGTGGTAAGGAATTTATTGAAAAACGCACGGCGATGTATTGCCAACTATCAAGATGATGTGGATGTAACTTAGAGTTGTGCCACAGTGTACGATGGTAAAATTTGGTGGTTGGAATTAATCCTAATAATTTGCAATAATATGCAATCAAACGGAAGAAATAATATACTGGGTGTGAAGTTGTGGTGAAATGGTAAGTAAACATGAAGTACACTCCCGCTCTTTCAGTAAGTCAAGCTTCTTAGCAGTCAATTTGGTCTTTCCTTGTAGTTGACCACGGAACTGGATGTCACTTAGATTTTAACCCAAACGTATATTGTAACGCAAAGATCAAGATATGTGTATGAGATAATGAAGGGCGTGCTAAAATAAATGCACAAATTTGCTTCTACTAAGTTTTGAATTGAACTAAATTTAGTCAGTCGAAACTGTAATCTGTTTTACGGAGACTTGACTTCAGACACAAGTTCATTGTAGCACTCGAAAACACGTTTACGAAAAATATTGACATATTGTAAAAAATATCCCCAGTGAGGTGTCACTGGAGACGCTTTTTATGCCAGTGCGCTGAGAGCACCGAGTAACATATCTATGATATGCAAAAGAAACGGAATAGGTTTATGCACGAAACCTTATGGAACGGCAACATAACAGGCTTGTGTTCGAAACATACACCGTTCACATAAAAACTCACAGCAAATATACATTAAATAAAGCGATTTATAGCAAAGGTCAAAAATCTTGATCATAGGTTATTATTTTGTCAAAACTAACCGTCAAGGCCTTGTACTCATCCAACTATGAGTCAGGCAAACTAGAAGATTACTATCTTTGTTTTTAATTAGAATACGAAATTTATCAGATTTTAAATTAAATAAATAATAAATAGTATGTACATAAGTACAAGTTATTAGTTAAAGTTTTAAAGCGTCACCTTCTTTACCTACAAAAGTGTACACATATTTTAACATCTTATCATCTTGCTTAATTACTAGAATTATATTATTAAAACTCAAAAAGTATGCACATTGTACATTCAGCATTTGCTATTGGGCTTATTCAAAAAGAAAAGTAAGAAATACGGGAACAGTTAAAAATATATTGCAGTTCTCTGTATGTATTTTTGTAAATACAAGCAAAAGTAACTAACGAAGACACAGTCTACCTGATAGTAAATATCTCCAGTTCTTTACACCTTTCATAAGGATCAGTGCCATTTTAGGCTTGCATGCCAACACGTGATCCCTGGTCGGATGATTTATGCCGCAGCGTGGATCTACCACGTATAAAATATTCAATTACTTTAAGACCTAAGAATTTGGTATATACATACCTGTAGAATATATTTTTCTTGTCTTCTTATAATCACAGACAAAGTCTTCATCCCTGTACCTTCATATTCTTGAAGTAACCTGAGGTTTCCTGTAATAATAGAAAACTTAAAATTGTTAGTGAATAGACGCCAGTTGTAGTGATGGCGGCTTGAGAATATTCACTCCATGTCGTACCCTCGGTGCCGTAGAGGCCACTTTGGGAAATAACAGAATAATCTTAATATGACTTTCGATAGTTGGCGTTATAATTACGACCATCTTGTTAACGCTAGGCGTAAAATACTAAAACCGGTGACAAGGAGCTACGTCGAAGGTCCGATATGTCTGGTATTAAGATTGCCAATACGCCTGCCGTAGCAATTTTTTTTATAAAACTGAAATAACAAACGAACTCACAATTTAAGTGGCTACTGCAACTAGCCACTGAATTGTTGTTACCCCTGAGGACTAAAATGAAATGGCTCGATTCCAGAAAAAAGGGATCATCTAGATAAGAGTATGGTTCTTACTCAGATGGACTTCCAGAAGGAAAACGATACTGAAATCTAGTAAAAGGGAGGCAAATACATCGAGCTTTTACAAGCTGTTGAAGAATTGCTGATTAGTAGAGGAGAACTTATCGCATCTGTTGAAATAAGCAAGTTAGTGATAATACTTAATTGTAAAATTATAAATATATTATTACTAACAATAATATTTATATAATTATGGATAAAAACTCTGATTGTAAAGTTAAGAATGTGCCTGTCTGAGCCTGCGACCTTAAGGGTAAGGTATGAAATGACTCTTGCCAGAAATTAACTCCGAGTACTTATGACAAAAGTCGGAAAACGAACAAACTTTATTACAAAATGTGGCAGCAACTTTTAACTTATATTGCGCGAATCTAGAAAGCTTACTATCTAAACACACAAGTGGAATTTGTTTAAAAAAAGCACAAATGGAGACAAATTTTGTGTTTTTGCGCAAATATTACGAGGACGTAATAATGTCCTCCACTCTTCCAGAACGTATTCCGATGGCGGCCTGTATGAACGAAGACTAGCCATTTGCACAGGACAGGATTTTAATTCCCGAGTGTATGCGCTAGCACAGGTGCACTTACTATTCCCTCTCGCTCATTGCCCCATGGGCTATGGGGCAGAAATCCGACACGACCGGAGAAGGATCAGGCGCAGGATCAACTCTACGTGCTTTCCGAGGCCCAGGGTGAAACACCGCCAACTTCCTGGCTCCAGGCTATTATTGAATATTTCTTAACAAAAAACCAATAACTGATTTCATATAAGGACGTAATGACCACAATACCTGAACGTATTCCTATCATTAGGTCACACGGTCGTCGATCTGTTACAGTCTTTTTACGTCCCAATGCAGGACACAGGTCTCAAAAAAAATATGGACCAATTACTTACACGAGTAGGTTTCGCCACTAATATTACTTATAAAAGTAATCAGTAATTTGTAAGAAAGTCGATAGGTATACTAACCATCACTGTCACCTGCGTTTCCTTGATATAGCTCCCAACGAAAAGATGACGAGCAGGGGCTTATGGTGATGTAGACATGGGTGTCCGATATCAGTGACGTATTTAGTTCAAGGCTAAAAATAAAAGATAAAATAAATATTACACATTTTTTACGGGTAATAAAGCATTCCATCTTCATTCTTAGGGGGCAATAATGCATCTGGATTTTGATCCTTAATCAATAGTCCACCTACCATCTGGTGGATATTGTGCTCATTTGTCATCCTTGTTTTATTAAAAATGAAATACCAAGGTTATTTTAATATATTGCAAAGAAAAACGAGCTTATATTTAAGTGTTAAGTATCTAGTTCCTCCATCTTTACTTTACTATCGAACGGTTCGACGAAAGTTTTCATTTCAGCTTCAACGTTTCTGGTTTACAAAATAAAGACGTTTTTACTAACGTCTTTACTACATAAGCATGAGCCGAGCACAAATTCGTGTAGTGTGGACCGACTTACAAGCCTTGAACGAGCGCGCTTCCAGCGTTTGGTTTGTGCTCGACTGTGCTCCGCTTACTGTCGATTTTTTGACGAACACTTAGGGGTTTGCATCGCATGCATCGATTTGCGTGTTGTAGGCTCATTGTACGTCCACAACTCGGTGTCAACCGAGTGTAGAGCGGCTCAGCTTGTGCTCAGCTCGTGCTCGGCTCCTCTAGCGTAGACCCACTACAAGAAGCGACGGGGGGAAACGAGCTAGAAGGTGGACAACAGCGTTTTCCTAATAACAACTTAAAATTAAAATTGCGTTTGCCAACTCCCCTATGAGGCTATCAATTTCAGCAATGGACTTTTGATAGACTCTAAAAGATAAACTTCGCTTCTTAGTGACGAAAAGTCGACACATGTTTGAGATGAAACTATTACTAAACTTTGATTTTTATTTTTGAACTAAAATTAAACTCGATAAAATCCATAAAAGTAGTTTTAATCAATGTGTAGTGTTCGCGTAAATATAAGAAATCATTTTACTAAATTTTTAATAAATTTTATTTCTATTTAAGAGTTATCTAAATGTATGAACCTTTAAAAACGAATTATCCGTAGGAAATAATAATGGATTTTATTACCTTCTACTCTCGCCTCTCTCAAATTTGTAGATTGTCTGATTATCCATTGGTAACCACTCCCTTGCGAACCTTGACAGAGGTCTGGTAACGAGGACACTTGGCAACGCGAGCCCAACTCCCGCTGCGTGTAGGGCAATAAGCACTGCCAACCTTGTTGTTAAGCTGCTGTTGTTTCTAAAGTGAACAAAATCACATGATTTAAAAAAGAATGTTTTGTTTAGTCGGCATTTGCTTACAATGATTCTGTCTTTAAAGCTTTATAATATAAGGTTTATACAAAACTTTTATCGCTACAACATATTAAAATTTCTCTGCTTAACATAGGCCTCTCGCATAAATAGGATGTTAAGGTATAGTGGATAATTTGACGGCTGACGCTATGTTTACCACATGGAGCAAGTGTTGGATAGCCAACAAATGATATTTTCAGGTCTGGATGTATGACTTTATGCAATTTTTGTATGCCAAGCGCCTTAAACATACCGAAGAAAATTCTAGCCTTTGCTTTTTCGATCATCGCTTTTTATATATAAAAATATACTTAAAATATTTTAAAAAAGCGTGTTCCTTTTTTGGAAAAAGATGTCTGAAATAACGTACTTGCATCTGTCCTTCACAATATGAAATCTGGAAGAAGCTAGAAACGCTTTCTTAATTACATGCCCTGGTCAAAATTTTCAATTTCCTCTAAATTCACAGAGGAGCTGGGACGACATAAACTGCAAATTGACTTATGACAATCTTTTGAGCTTTAGTACAGGTTCGGCGCGTGCTAGGCTTTTGGCCGTGGGTACGCATGAGGCCGGCTACTGGCTTCACGCGTATCCTTCGTCAAATACAGGAACATTTCTTGAGCCTGACACGCTCCGAATCGCAACCTGTCTACGGCTTGGGGTTCCGGTCTGCGCTCCTCATAAATGTCCGTGTGGCAGTGACGTCGACAAGCTAGGATATCACGGGCTATCATGCCAAAAAAGTGCAGGTCGCTTCTCGAGACATGCAGCACTTAACGATATCATACGCCGGTCTCTTGCCACCGTCAACGTGCCAAGTCTACTTGAGCCGTCTGGTATTGCAAGAGACGATGGCAAGAGACCGGACGGTATGAGTTTGATTCCATGGAGGATGGGCCGGGTGCTGGTATGGGATGCAACCTGTTCAGACACGCTGGCCCCTTCCCATCTACGTGGAACCAACAACAGAGCTGGTGCGGCTTGTGAAGCGGCAGAAAAGGCTAAAGTTTGCAAATACAGGGGTCTAGGCTCCGAATATATTTTTGTCCCTTTCGGTGTCGAGACCCTTGGTCCGTGGGGTCCTAGCGCTATAAGCCTTTTTAAGGAAATAGCAAAAAGGTTAATCGACGTCACAGGAGACCGAAGAGCTGGCAGTTACCTCGGACAAAGAATTAGTCTAGCTATTCAACGGGGAAACGCTGCCAGTATCTTCGGAACCTTGCCTAAAGGACCTCTTTTTTAATAATTTAATTTAGTTATTATAATATATATTTTTAAGGTTTTTAGTATTAGAAATAATGTTTATAAATTTATGGGTTAGATTTAATTTAAAGTATATTTATCATTGTACATTAAACTTTGAAGTATCTATATGATTAAGTCTGCGAGAGAATGAGGTAGAAATCCATATTTACATATGAAATCTATAAGAAATTGTATTATTGAATAAGTATTACTATATTCAAAATATAGTAAACGCTTTCAAGACGATCATTTATATAGCAAGATATATTCCTACAATATCTTAAAGAAAAATAAGTATTGCCAGCACTATCTTGAGTTATGCTCCGACTTTGCGGCAACGGACGGGAATAATACAATAAAAGCAAAGTGCGAGCCTTGGTGCCAGTTTCGCGGCATTCACTAAACGCTCATTTATTTTGATGAGGCTACGCTGCAATTACATAGAAATACTAGCGACCCGGCCAGCTATGCCTGAGTAGGATCTTTTTAATGATAGAATAGAATAAGAGTGATGAACACAGTCCACCTGATGGTAAGTGTATGCTGTGGCCCATAGACATTTATATTTATACTCGATTAAGAATCAAAACGTAGATGCGTTGTCACCCCTGAGGACTAAGATGGAATGCCTCGTTTCCACTAAAAGTAAAAGTCCTTTGTCAGTATAAGTTAGTATAATAGGTAATTGAAGCTTAAGATTATCATTTCTGCAAGCGGGTTATAATACCTTATTCACATTTTTAAAATTTTCGGTAAAACCATTTTCAGTTAATAATTTTAGTTCAATTTTAAGGTATAATTTTGGAAAATGCAAATAATTGTCAGTAATCGTCTCTGAAGTTCAATTTGAGATAAGAGACTATTTCTTTTAAAGTTTGCAGCTGAAGTAAGCATATATTCGATCAAGATATTTTTTTATAGAATAAAGGTAACAATCGAACAAAAAGTCCACCCTGTGGTAAGTGGATGGTGTGGCCCATAGATATCTACATTTATATTCGATTAAGAATCAAAACGTAGATGCATTGTGACCCTGAAGACTACGAGGGAATGCCTCACTTTCAGTAAAAAATGGTCTCCGGATCTCTACACTCACCATACGAAACACATCAGAATTAAGCTACTATTTCACACAGGTATTCTGTGAGAGCGTGGTCCGTCCCCGATCGAGCCGACCCATTAGTGCTATAACCATAATATAACTGCAGCGTGGCTCTACCACGTATATGATTATAGATTAAAGGTATTCGTCAAAAAACATGTATTTTATTAATATAGCCTAGATTACTCCTGGCCTTGTTCTCTACCTGTCTTTTAAGGTTCTCTGCAATCAATTAAGCCATTCTGAAGATTAACTTACCTAAGTTACCTAAGTTAATCTTCAGACGACTGACAGTAAAAAAATTTTATAATTGCGAGGGTTTCTAACATTGGCACCATATTCCAGGGTATTTAGAAATACTGCGTTTACGAGCTATTTACAAGCTCTTTTTTACTGCAAGATCTATTAATCAATTGATAATATAACTTTGCGTTGTTATATTATCAATTATCGTATAACTATATACGTACTATGTAACATTTTAAGTAATTGGTTAGTTTTACGTCAGCAGCTGATCTGAACCCACGCTTTATACATTTTTGAACTCCTGCACGAGAGTATCATGTTCTTTTAAATAGTGATTTCTTTTCGGATTATTTTTGTACCGTGTGTGTAATATTTTGAGTTAAACTATATATTGGGTTATGTTTTTAACCAAAAACACTAAGATTTTGTATGTTTTTATCAATAAATCGAGGTGAAAATAGGAATTTAAAATACCGCGGCATTAGATGCTAAATATTTCAGCCGGTTCCTTATTTCGATGGATACCGCGAAATAGTGATTTGAGATACTTGATTTATTTTTAATTTTTCAGGGTTTTTTTATGATTATGTATTTCCTGCAACTGGGTTCAACAACCTCAAAAGGCAATGAATATTAAATTCTGTTTCCGAGGTATACTTTCGCAATTTTAACACGTGGGTACTATTTATACTTAAGACGCTTTTGCAATTAAAATTTATGTATATATAAACTATGCAAAATCTTGCATGTTTTAATATTCGCAATTAGGAAACGTGATTTTTGAAACGCTATTCTGATATACATATATTAATCAACATAAGGTCCTATTCCGTGGCATAGACACACGCAAAATACAGAGGGTTCACAATTTTATGCAGCTTACTATACAATTTCCGTTAATTTCAATAACGCGTGGGTTCCCATTTCATTCATAATAACTTTCACAAACTTAGGTACTTAAGTAGTTGTAAACATTGATGAATAATAATTCACAACCTAAATTATAACATTTTACACAATATCTTTCTATTATTGTAATAATACGAGTATTAAAGTAAAGAAAATTGATTAGCTAAGTGTAAAATATACATCCAGAATAAAAGAAACTCGTAATATTAACACGTGAATTAAAGAACAAAGTTTCTTACCTTCATTAAGAATAAAATGCTAAATTGCAGCCCAAAACAAATGACAGTAATATTTTTAATAAATTATCTCTGAATTTTAGAAATGAAAAAAATTGACTCCATTTAAAAAGAAATTTAAAAAAATTAATACTAAGCTCTTTTTGCTATTTTAAAATACTCTACAATAAATCCAATTACATATTATGTATTATTTATTTAATTTTTACATAATTTAATATATTATAATTTTTAAATTTTGATTAATTGTTTAATATTTATAACTAGCAACTTTATTAAGTAAAGTTATGTTGGGCCTGTTAAATATAAAAAATATGTTTAGACCTGAAAATGGTACTTAATTTGTAAAATAGATCATATTTTAAATTAACGCCAAATGTAACACTTAACTTACAATAAATCGTTTGATTTTTAGTTTGAATATAAGGTAATAATAAGATTTTATTTCATAAGTATGAAATGTGAATGGATGCGTATCACTCCATATTATAACCCCACAAATGTTGGAAGCGAGGCATTCCAACCTAGTCCTCAGGGGTGACGACGCATCTCCATTTTGATTCTTAATCGAGGATAGATGTAGATGTCTATGGGTCGCAGTTTCCACTTACCATCAGATGGACTACGTGCTCGTTTGTCACCCTTATTTTATAAAAAAAATAACTTGTCAGGTCTATACCCAAGGGGATTATTATTCATATAATAATTTTGGTTGTAGGATATTGTAATAAATATTCTTCCTACATTTTTCCTTTGCATTTTGTACAGTCGGAATTAGGAATCTAATACACCGGGATAAGCATTTTTACATCGAAATAAGGTGCCGCGGACTACTTATTTAATTTATAATAGAAATAAAGGACGAATAGCCAAGCCTAATTTATATTTCAAGAATAGAAGCAATTATGGTTCTGATAAATGTAGCCAAACCTTCAAATGTGTACAATAAATGCTTGATTATCGATTCCCTTACAAGTGTTAGAAAAAATACAGCGGAAATAGGGGCCTTTACCATTAGGTAAAGGCCCTTTCTTCTATATATATATATATATATATATATATATATATATATATATATATATATATATATATATATATATATATATATATATATATATATATATATATATATATATATATATATATATATATTACATACTGTGGTAATACTGCCTTCACGATACCTACATTAGAAAATCCTAATCCTAACATTTGAAGAAGCAAAAATAAAAAATATAATTTTTTTACGCCATTTTGGTTAATTGATTCCCTTAATCTCTTCTTACTACTTCCCCTACTACCCTACGAACGGGATTATTCGATAGAGAAGAATCGTACATAGCCACCTATCGGCCCGCTATGAAATTTATTTCTCTTTAGAAAATTAAAGAATTAAACGCATTATTGCTCTTAACTTTATTTGATTACACTAAAAGTAAACGTGAAATTAAAAATAAATTATGTCTTAGATTTACGCGAATACTACACGTGGCATAAAACTAATTTTATTGATTTTATTCCCCTCGTGACCATGTGTTTAAAAAAAAATTAAGCTATTAGTAAACGCGTTAAACTCGTAAACTCTGTTTTGTGAAATAAAAATTAATGAATTATAAAATCACAGTTATATCGTTTTTTATTAGCAAATTTCAATAAACAAGTTAAATTATTAAGATATCTAATCGATCAATTTTGATTGGATAAATTTCATCCCAGTGCTGTTTAATAGTAAACGTTATTCGAAAAGAAGAATTAAAAACTACAGTGCACTTAAATTCTGTTTATCTAATGAAAAATGATTTAATGATGTATGATAATTTTGCTGTAACGTATTTATATTATACATTCTCAAAAATCATCATCATTGAAATATTTAAATAATCCCAATTTACATTCAATAAATACTCCTCTTTCTGATTTTTTCCCATTAGTGAACCTATTAATGATATTTGTTTTATTAAATACGATTTTCAATCAATATTTGTTTGAGATGTATCTTTTTCTCAAATTATTTTATTTATAACGACTCACGATTTATTACGAAAATTTAATTCTGTTTCCAACAATCAATAGAGTTCTTTATTCACAACATAATTTTATCTTTACTCGTTAACAGATTAATGCCGAATTCAGACTCATAATATATTCCTTATTACTAATGGCATAGAATTTATGCGGCCGCATGATTTGAGTAAACATTCCAGACACGTGGCGAAAAGACGTTTTCTTCATAATATCGCATTTTCCTATTTTTATTTCGAATGGAACGAATATTACGGTACCATTACAACATTATTATACGTGGTAGAGCCATGCTGCAGTTATATTAGTAGTATAGTTGTAGCACGAATGGGTCGGCTCGACCGGGGAAGGACCACGCTCTCACAGAATACCAGCGTGAATTAGTAGCTTAATGGTGCTGTATTTCGTATGGTGAGTGTAGTGAACCGGAGACCTTTTTTACTGAAAACGAGTCATTCCATCTTAGTCCTCACGGGTGACAACGCATCTGCATTTTGATTCGTAATCGAGGATAGATGTAGATGTCTATGGGCCACAGCAACCACTTACCATCAGATGGACTGTGCGCTCGTTTGTCTCCCTATCCTATAAAAAAAATAATAATAATATGCAAACCAAATGCCTGGTCCAGATTTTATATGTGACTATGTTTTATCATTAACATAATTTCAATTAAACATTATATTGTATTATAATTAGTTTTAATCGTAAATATTTTAAATTTAATTATTATTTTAGTTAAGTTCATTATAATAAAGTAAAAGTTTAATTGAAAAAAAAATTATACTTTTGATATTATATTTACGTCTGGAAGTTAATTTTTCTAATCTATCATTGTTATATTAACATTTTTAAATAAACCCATCCATTGCACAACAAAATTGTATAAAACTCTCGGCTAATTTCGTCCATTAAGTCTTTAGGGAGAGACAAGAATAATATTTTTTTTTTAAAAAAATTAAGGCGGCAATCGAACTTACAGTCCACCTTCACTACAGGCTACTACAGTCCAAGGACGCCCGGAACTAACTTAAGCGAATAAGATTACAGATGCGTTGTCACTTCTGCTAATTAAGACAGAATGGCCTATTAGTTACAGGATGTGAGATATTCCATACAGGCTCTCTATACTCCTCAGACGGTACACAGCAATTCAAAAACAGCTACTTGGTGACAGAAATAGGCAAAAGGACGATACCTTTCCAGAAGGACTCTTTAGCAGAAAGGGAACTCCACCACCTAGCCCAAATAAGGGAGCAGTAGTAAGGGATCAACCTTTCATGTGATGAAATCCCCCCACTTTTAGTAGCGTGAAAGTCACGAACACAAGCTAACAGAGCAACTGATGATATATTTTTATAGAAGTAAGCTTGACTAACGAGCACAGGCCGCCTTATGGTAAGTGTATATACATTTATTCCCGATTAAGATTTAATTTGTATCGCTTTGTTACCCGTGAGAACTAAGATGGATTGCATTACACAGCAGCATTAAGCTGCTATTTTACACTGGTATTCCGTGAGAGCGTGTTAGTTCCCGGGTCAAGCCAACTCATTCGTGCTATAATCATAATATAGCTGCAGCATGGCTCTAACACGCTGAATTTCATACAGAGAAAGATAATGAAATGAAAGATATGCGCTTAGATACAGATATCTCATCGTATCTGCGTAGTGTATGACTCGCTTAAAGCACTATAATAAACTTGCGTCCCTTTTACATCATAAGGAAAAAAAGGTTGTCATTCATAGGACTGCACGTTAGAAATGAAAACTTCTTAAGCCGGCAATACATGTTGGTTAAGCCTCAGCCAACGCGAGCATGGAAGACAAATTGATTAAAGGCGAGTACTAAAGTCTACATGTTGACCAAGTTTGAAAGAGTGAATTTACTGACTGGCCGACTAACATGTGGAGACTGTGTGTTTATTCAGAAAAACTGACAGTATTCCGAAGAGAGACAAGTCTTGGCAAGTGCATAGCATATACTCATTGGCACTCGCCAGCACTCGGCCAGCTATGCGACCGACGACAAGCAAAGGCAAGACTAGGCAAATGTTCTGTCCATATGTTGGTAGTCACCTTCAATCGACCAACATGTATTAGGGCTTCTAGACCATTTAAAGCAGGTTGTTATCATGTTACATGTTAGCCAAGCCTCAGCCAACTTGAGCGTTGACAAATTGATACAAGGCGAGTGCTACAGTCTACACGTTGGCAAAGTTTGAAGGAGTGAATATGCTGACATGGCCAACTAACATGTGGACACGAATTGCAGAGTGCAAGCGAGCGCGTATGACTTGTTCAGAAAAACCGACATTGTTCCGAAGTGAGACGAGTAGCGGCGGATGATTCCAAGTAGTGGCAAGGCACCCCAAACGAATCGTACACACGTTGGGGCTCGCCTGAACTCAACCAGCTAGGCGAGCGACGACGAGCAATGGCGAGGCTAGGCAAATGTTCTGTCAATATCTTGGTAGTCACCTTCGCTCGGCCAACACGTATAGCCGGCTTTGGCGTCACAAACTTGCAAATATTGTTTTTGGGTTGTTAAGAAATATTTTTAGGAAGTATTTTTTATAAGAAATTATTTTTATCAACGTTATAATATCGTAATAAAATTTTCATTGATTGCACAGTTTTACATAAAAAAATAATGATTTTCTAATATATAAAAATAAATGTTTCTTTGTCCGTATTTTATGCGCTGCTATATCGTTCTCATGCACTTACGCGAAGGTTATATATAGGTATAGTACAATTAACTTACAGTAGATGGCACGCGCATCGTACCGACAAATTAATTTGAAAGTTATATATCATCTGATTTCAATGAATGTATTATCATTCCTAATTAAATAACATATATCCCAAAAACGACACTTCCACAATTATTTCTTCTGTGGCGCAATGCTCCGGGTACCAACCAGTTATCCATATAATAAAAACCAATTTATAAATACATATCTGTATACACGCATCTGAGCGTGACGGTCAAGCGAGTTAAGTGCTTTTTCCCCATCCCAAAAGTGCCTAACGAAGTTTACACTTCAAAAAAAAATTCATTATGGTCCTTAAAGTATAGTTTATTTTATTTCAAATTTAAATTTCGAATCTGTTGTTCCTCACGTTTGGCAGGTAAATGAAATGCGGTGATTGATTCTCATTTCAAACAACAAGTAAATGCTCCCAACAATGGGAATTCATAGTCACAGTGTAAATTACCTCGTAATTTGTTCGCAAAACATCTATTTTTGTTCCCAAAATATATGTAATCAAAATACAATTTTCTTCCTATATTTCAACTTTCCATTGAGTTACTCACTGACGAAATTGAACAATGAGTTTAGTTACTCAACGCGTACTGGAGTGGGTTATTTGAGGCCATAAACAACAAATACGTTCCCGTTCTATGTCATTATTGGAAATGGCAATAATAAACAGAATATAAAGGCGTGGAGGTACTGATTGGATTCGTACGTATTTCTTGTCTTACAAACAACATGGCATTCCTTACTATAGCAAATGAAAGATAATTTCAGGATGAGTATAATTGATCCTGCTAGGTGCCGTCTAGTGATGGCGTAAAGGAGTCAACTACCCTTATGGTCGCCACACACGGTCAGTTCAACTGATCATTCCAACTGATCAGTTCAAACTAGGAATACTAATTATAAATATATCAATATAGGTTTATTTATCGATGTATAGAAAATCCGATATTTAAAAAAAATATCAATGGTCCTAGATCAGTTGTGCAACGTTTTGGCGACTTCATCAAAGTCGAATTTATAATAAAGTCGTCAAATACTGTAATATTATAAATAAAAAATATGCATCTGCAAAATTAATCATAATGAAATGGTTGGTCACCCTATCATATGAGGAAACAGAAGAATTGTTATAACTGACTTTTGCTAATTGATGGTATTTGTGAAATTTTTAGGTAAATACATATGTAGTTAATACATTCCAGTTATATAAAACTTGGCTTGGTTGTTAAAGGTTTTTTTTTCTTTTTTTATGTTTTTAGATTTAGAGCATTAACCAGTTCTTTTATTGCTGTTTTGTGCATTATACATCAATGGTTTTGTGTAGGTATATTAAAACAGAATGTCTGATAAGATGTATAAAATAATGCTTAGTGAACTTTGGTTTCAGGTTTCCTCGATACAGCTTACAGCTCGATACAGGAAACCAACAGATATTACCTATTGTATATATTTTTCTGTTAATAAAACATTTTTCATTTTCATTTTTTTTTAAAAATACTTCAATTGCTAATCTTGCTGCCAAGCATGGCAAGTGTAGCAAGTGTCCCACCTATTAGACAATTTATGCGGAATGCTTATTTTAATACAAGACATGAAGAATAGAATTTTTAAGAAATATTATTTAGGTAAATGTAGTTAAGAAATTCTTGGTATTCAAACGGTAAAAATAAAAATTTTCTGCAACTGACTTCAACATAAATAAAATGAGAACATCATCAATATAGGCGAAGTCAATTAAATACGCATTGTTAAGGATAACTCAAAAACTTATGGTTAGATCTTGATCAAATTTGACCACATAAGATGCATCAGCTTTCAAATAAAATGATCAAAATCGGTTCACCTATAAAAAAGTTTGGAGGTAACTCAGTCGAATTGAGTACCTCCTCATTTTTTGAAGTCGATTAATAACAATTTATATCATATATACATTTCTCAATCGGATGATAACGAAACATATCGATAATATCTAGATCAGTTATTGGAAGTCTTATTCACCTAGACGCGGAACGTGTCGCGGCCGTGGCGATGACAGACGCGCTAGTTCAAAAATGGACCAAATGTGACTTGCACTTTAGGGTAAAGTCCTAGTTAAGAAGAAGAGAATGGCAAGGCGTAAGGCGTGGCTAACAACTGCCGAGCGTGTGTTTGTCATGCAAAACCCCGCTGCCCTCCCATCTTTGAGTTTCTGGATAATATGTCTAAAAAATATGAAATTTATATATATATATATATATATATATATATATATATATATATATATATATATATATATATATATATATATATATATATATATATAACATACTGTGGTAATACTGCCTTCACGATACCTACATTAGAAAATCCTAATCCTAACATTTGAAGAAGCAAAAATAAAAAATATAATTTTTTTACGCCATTTTGGTTAATTGATTCCCTTAATCTCTTCTTACTACTTCCCCTACTACCCTACGAACGGGATTATTCGATAGAGAAGAATCGTACATAGCCACCTATCGGCCCGCTATGAAATTTATTTCTCTTTAGAAAATTAAAGAATTAAACGCATTATTGCTCTTAACTTTATTTGATTACACTAAAAGTAAACGTGAAATTAAAAATAAATTATGTCTTAGATTTACGCGAATACTACACGTGGCATAAAACTAATTTTATTGATTTTATTCCCCTCGTGACCATGTGTTTTAAAAAAAATTAAGCTATTAGTAAACGCGTTAAACTCGTAAACTCTGTTTTGTGAAATAAAAATTAATGAATTATAAAATCACAGTTATATCGTTTTTTATTAGCAAATTTCAATAAACAAGTTAAATTATTAAGATATCTAATCGATCAATTTTGATTGGATAAATTTCATCCCAGTGCTGTTTAATAGTAAACGTTATTCGAAAAGAAGAATTAAAAACTACAGTGCACTTAAATTCTGTTTATCTAATGAAAAATGATTTAATGATGTATGATAATTTTGCTGTAACGTATTTATATTATACATTCTCAAAAATCATCATCATTGAAATATTTAAATAATCCCAATTTACATTCAATAAATACTCCTCTTTCTGATTTTTTCCCATTAGTGAACCTATTAATGATATTTGTTTTATTAAATACGATTTTCAATCAATATTTGTTTGAGATGTATCTTTTTCTCAAATTATTTTATTTATAACGACTCACGATTTATTACGAAAATTTAATTCTGTTTCCAACAATCAATAGAGTTCTTTATTCACAACATAATTTTATCTTTACTCGTTAACAGATTAATGCCGAATTCAGACTCATAATATATTCCTTATTACTAATGGCATAGAATTTATGCGGCCGCATGATTTGAGTAAACATTCCAGACACGTGGCGAAAAGACGTTTTCTTCATAATATCGCATTTTCCTATTTTTATTTCGAATGGAACGAATATTACGGTACCATTACAACATTATTATACGTGGTAGAGCCATGCTGCAGTTATATTAGTAGTATAGTTGTAGCACGAATGGGTCGGCTCGACCGGGGAAGGACCACGCTCTCACAGAATACCAGCGTGAATTAGTAGCTTAATGGTGCTGTATTTCGTATGGTGAGTGTAGTGAACCGGAGACCTTTTTTACTGAAAACGAGTCATTCCATCTTAGTCCTCACGGGTGACAACGCATCTGCATTTTGATTCGTAATCGAGGATAGATGTAGATGTCTATGGGCCACAGCAACCACTTACCATCAGATGGACTGTGCGCTCGTTTGTCTCCCTATCCTATAAAAAAATTAATAATAATATGCAAACCAAATGCCTGGTCCAGATTTTATATGTGACTATGTTTTATCATTAACATAATTTCAATTAAACATTATATTGTATTATAATTAGTTTTAATCGTAAATATTTTAAATTTAATTATTATTTTAGTTAAGTTCATTATAATAAAGTAAAAGTTTAATTGAAAAAAAAATTATACTTTTGATATTATATTTACGTCTGGAAGTTAATTTTTCTAATCTATCATTGTTATATTAACATTTTTAAATAAACCTATCCATTGCACAACAAAATTGTATAAAACTCTCGGCTAATTTCGTCCATTAAGTCTTTAGGGAGAGACAAGAATAATATTTTTTTTTTAAAAAAATTAAGGCGGCAATCGAACTTACAGTCCACCTTCACTACAGGCTACTACAGTCCAAGGACGCCCGGAACTAACTTAAGCGAATAAGATTACAGATGCGTTGTCACTTCTGCTAATTAAGACAGAATGGCCTATTAGTTACAGGATGTGAGATATTCCATACAGGCTCTCTATACTCCTCAGACGGTACACAGCAATTCAAAAACAGCTACTTGGTGACAGAAATAGGCAAAAGGACGATACCTTTCCAGAAGGACTCTTTAGCAGAAAGGGAACTCCACCACCTAGCCCAAATAAGGGAGCAGTAGTAAGGGATCAACCTTTCATGTGATGAAATCCCCCCACTTTTAGTAGCGTGAAAGTCACGAACACAAGCTAACAGAGCAACTGATGATATATTTTTATAGAAGTAAGCTTGACTAACGAGCACAGGCCGCCTTATGGTAAGTGTATATACATTTATTCCCGATTAAGATTTAATTTGTATCGCTTTGTTACCCGTGAGAACTAAGATGGATTGCATTACACAGCAGCATTAAGCTGCTATTTTACACTGGTATTCCGTGAGAGCGTGTTAGTTCCCGGGTCAAGCCAACTCATTCGTGCTATAATCATAATATAGCTGCAGCATGGCTCTAACACGCTGAATTTCATACAGAGAAAGATAATGAAATGAAAGATATGCGCTTAGATACAGATATCTCATCGTATCTGCGTAGTGTATGACTCGCTTAAAGCACTATAATAAACTTGCGTCCCTTTTACATCATAAGGAAAAAAAGGTTGTCATTCATAGGACTGCACGTTAGAAATGAAAACTTCTTAAGCCGGCAATACATGTTGGTTAAGCCTCAGCCAACGCGAGCATGGAAGACAAATTGATTAAAGGCGAGTACTAAAGTCTACATGTTGACCAAGTTTGAAAGAGTGAATTTACTGACTGGCCGACTAACATGTGGAGACTGTGTGTTTATTCAGAAAAACTGACAGTATTCCGAAGAGAGACAAGTCTTGGCAAGTGCATAGCATATACTCATTGGCACTCGCCAGCACTCGGCCAGCTATGCGACCGACGACAAGCAAAGGCAAGACTAGGCAAATGTTCTGTCCATATGTTGGTAGTCACCTTCAATCGACCAACATGTATTAGGGCTTCTAGACCATTTAAAGCAGGTTGTTATCATGTTACATGTTAGCCAAGCCTCAGCCAACTTGAGCGTTGACAAATTGATACAAGGCGAGTGCTACAGTCTACACGTTGGCAAAGTTTGAAGGAGTGAATATGCTGACATGGCCAACTAACATGTGGACACGAATTGCAGAGTGCAAGCGAGCGCGTATGACTTGTTCAGAAAAACCGACATTGTTCCGAAGTGAGACGAGTAGCGGCGGATGATTCCAAGTAGTGGCAAGGCACCCCAAACGAATCGTACACACGTTGGGGCTCGCCTGAACTCAACCAGCTAGGCGAGCGACGACGAGCAATGGCGAGGCTAGGCAAATGTTCTGTCAATATCTTGGTAGTCACCTTCGCTCGGCCAACACGTATAGCCGGCTTTGGCGTCACAAACTTGCAAATATTGTTTTTGGGTTGTTAAGAAATATTTTTAGGAAGTATTTTTTATAAGAAATTATTTTTATCAACGTTATAATATCGTAATAAAATTTTCATTGATTGCACAGTTTTACATAAAAAAATAATGATTTTCTAATATATAAAAATAAATGTTTCTTTGTCCGTATTTTATGCGCTGCTATATCGTTCTCATGCACTTACGCGAAGGTTATATATAGGTATAGTACAATTAACTTACAGTAGATGGCACGCGCATCGTACCGACAAATTAATTTGAAAGTTATATATCATCTGATTTCAATGAATGTATTATCATTCCTAATTAAATAACATATATCCCAAAAACGACACTTCCACAATTATTTCTTCTGTGGCGCAATGCTCCGGGTACCAACCAGTTATCCATATAATAAAAACCAATTTATAAATACATATCTGTATACACGCATCTGAGCGTGACGGTCAAGCGAGTTAAGTGCTTTTTCCCCATCCCAAAAGTGCCTAACGAAGTTTACACTTCAAAAAAAATTCATTATGGTCCTTAAAGTATAGTTTATTTTATTTCAAATTTAAATTTCGAATCTGTTGTTCCTCACGTTTGACAGGTAAATGAAATGCGGTGATTGATTCTCATTTCAAACAACAAGTAAATGCTCCCAACAATGGGAATTCATAGTCACAGTGTAAATTACCTCGTAATTTGTTCGCAAAACATCTATTTTTGTTCCCAAAATATATGTAATCAAAATACAATTTTCTTCCTATATTTCAACTTTCCATTGAGTTACTGACGAAATTGAACAATGAGTTTAGTTACTCAACGTGTACTGGAGTGGGTTATTTGAGGCCATAAACAACAAATACGTTCCCGTTCTATGTCATTATTGGAAATGGCAATAATAAACAGAATATAAAGGCGTGGAGGTACTGATTGGATTCGTAGGTATTTCTTGTCTTACAAACAACATGGCATTCCTTACTATAGCAAATGAAAGATAATTTCAGGATGAGTATAATTGATCCTGCTAGGTGCCGTCTAGTGATGGCGTAAAGGAGTCAACTACCCTTATGGTCGCCACACACGGTCAGTTCAACTGATCATTCCAACTGATCAGTTCAAACTAGGAATACTAATTATAAATATATCAATATAGGTTTATTTATCGATGTATAGAAAATCCGATATTTAAAAAAAATATCAATGGTCCTAGATCAGTTGTGCAACGTTTTGGCGACTTCATCAAAGTCGAATTTATAATAAAGTCGTCAAATACTGTAATATTATAAATAAAAAATATGCATCTGCAAAATTAATCATAATGAAATGGTTGGTCACCCTATCATATGAGGAAACAGAAGAATTGTTATAACTGACTTTTGCTAATTGATGGTATTTGTGAAATTTTTAGGTAAATACATATGTAGTTAATACATTCCAGTTATATAAAACTTGGCTTGGTTGTTAAAGGTTTTTTTTTCTTTTTTTATGTTTTTAGATTTAGAGCATTAACCAGTTCTTTTATTGCTGTTTTGTGCATTATACATCAATGGTTTTGTGTAGGTATATTAAAACAGAATGTCTGATAAGATGTATAAAATAATGCTTAGTGAACTTTGGTTTCAGGTTTCCTCGATACAGCTTACAGCTCGATACAGGAAACCAACAGATATTACCTATTGTATATATTTTTCTGTTAATAAAACATTTTTCATTTTCATTTTTTTTTTAAAATACTTCAATTGCTAATCTTGCTGCCAAGCATGGCAAGTGTAGCAAGTGTCCCACCTATTAGACAATTTATGCGGAATGCTTATTTTAATACAAGACATGAAGAATAGAATTTTTAAGAAATATTATTTAGGTAAATGTAGTTAAGAAATTCTTGGTATTCAAACGGTAAAAATAAAAATTTTCTGCAACTGACTTCAACATAAATAAAATGAGAACATCATCAATATAGGCGAAGTCAATTAAATACGCATTGTTAAGGATAACTCAAAAACTTATGGTTAGATCTTGATCAAATTTGACCACATAAGATGCATCAGCTTTCAAATAAAATGATCAAAATCGGTTCACCTATAAAAAAATTTGGAGGTAACTCAGTCGAATTGAGTACCTCCTCATTTTTTGAAGTCGATTAATAACAATTTATATCATATATACATTTCTCAATCGGATGATAACGAAACATATCGATAATATCTAGATCAGTTATTGGAAGTCTTATTCACCGAGACGCGGAACGTGTCGCGGCCGTGGCGATGACAGACGCGCTAGTTCAAAAATGGACCAAATGTGACTTGCACTTTAGGGTAAAGTCCTAGTTAAGAAGAAGAGAATGGCAAGGCGTAAGGCGTGGCTAACAACTGCCGAGCGTGTGTTTGTCATGCAAAACCCCGCTGCCCTCCCATCTTTGAATTTCTGGATAATATGTCTAAAAAATATGAAATTTGTTAAGATTTGATTTGATTAAATCTTTTTTATTTCATTAAAGTGACAAGTCCACTTCATGGTAAGTGGCTACTGCATCCTAGGGACACCTGTAACCAACTTCAAATTAACAAACATGAAGGTTACGCACGTTGACACCTAGATTGTTTTACATCCTGTAATTGTACTCTTCGGACTCTCGTTACACATCGGACCAGAATACAGCAGTGCTGGCACTGCTACTTGGCAGCAGAATTAGATGATGATAAGCAGACAGACGAACTTGTAGGAAATAGAGTCGTACTATTTAGTATCACTTCTCATCCGTGTAAATTTGTCTCGTCACGCGCTGAGCCTGAGCCATGCGACATCTCCCTCACCGTGTACTTAGATGTGAGACATATTGCCTTTTTGCCGCAAATTCTACAGATAAATTCACATAGTAAGCGTAGTTACAATTAAAACGAATATATTAGATATTTTATTTAAAACAGTTGACGCATTTTGCTTATTAGGATGACGGTGGTGGCAACAACTTGTAGGCGAATTCATTTTTTACTTATTATATGCAATCTCTACTGGTAGTAAGTACATCACCAAATGTCTAGGTGGTAACTCAAACTATCTTAGTGAATACGCTATATTTAATAGGATCTTTGATAAGATCCTATTCATGACATTATCTAGCCGCGGCGTGTAGTATTGACGCACTTTTGCAAAGTCATCGTGTTTTCGTACGTTAGTTTTGGTCTTGGACTCAATGATTCACCTAAAGTTGAGCTTTAAAGTAATTTTAACCTTGTTGAAGCCAGTATTAGCATACTTCTGTAAGCGGTAATAATAATAATAATAATATGATAAAAATAATATGCACGCTTGACCAAAGTGCCTTTTGTCCGGTGTGAATAAGGCACACGCATATAACGGCTGGGTCATGCCTGTCCTCATGTATACCTTTGGCATATTCACGTGGAGTCAGACTGAACTTAACACCCTGGATAGAAAAGTCCGCACTACCATGACGTCCCATAGGATGCATCATCCGAGATCGTCGGTAATGAGGCTGTACTTGCCGCGAAAGCATGGTGGGCGTGGCTTTCTGAGCACGCTCACCATGCATAATCGTGAAGTGTGCAGCCTCCGTCACTACTTCCTGCCAAGATCGGATGATCATTCTATCATTTCTAGTGATAAAGGGCTTACCCCTCTATCCTTAGCCAACGAGCAATGGCAGGACCCAGCAGTGCTTAGCATTTCCGACCGGGAGACCGTATGGAAGGAGAAGGAGCTCCACGGGAGGTACTACAGGGCTCTACATGAGCCCTTCGTAGATACAGTCGCCTCCCTCAACTGGCTACGTTTCGGTGACCTCTTCGGGGAAACCGAGGGTTTTGTCTGTGCAATACAGGATCAGATTATTAAGACCAACAACTATCGGAGATACATCCTAAAGGATGGCACCTTCGACGTCTGTCGAGCTTGTCGCCATCCCGGGGAATCACTTAGGCATGTCATCTCCGGTTGTTCAGCGCTTTCTAACTCTGAGTACTTGCACAGGCACAACCTAGTAGCCAGAATTCTACACCAGGAGCTCGCTCTGAAATACGGTCTCGTGGACCGGAAATTGCCGTATTACAAGTACTTGCCGGAAGCCGTGCTCGAAAATGACCGCGCCAGGCTCTACTGGGACCGGGCCATCATCACAGACAGGATTATTCTTGCGAATAAGCCTGATATTGTGCTGATGGACCGGGCACTGTCAAGGATATTTTTGGTCGATATTACCATCCCGTATGACGAGAACCTCGTGAAAGCCGAAACAGATAAGCAATCAAAATATTTGGACCTGGCTCACGAGGTGACCGACATGTGGGGTGGTATGCCGACCGAAATTATTCCTGTAGTCGTCTCTGCGAATGGGCTAATCCCAGTTAGCCTCTCTAGTCGTCTGAGACGACTGGGACTCCGTGACGGACCGCTCCGGGCTCAAATGCAGAAAGCGGTGCTTCTTGATACTGCCCGCATCGTCCGCCGGTTTCTTTCCCTTTCCCCCTAACCCTTGGCAGTTTGGTCTCCCCTGCCGAGGGCTTCCATCTGGTTGGGCTTTTATTTATTTATGTATTTTTGTATTTATTTTATATTATTGATATTTATGTATATTTATCTTTTCATTTTCATTTATAATTATATATTTATACATCCCAACCAGATGAGAAAACTATATAGATACTCCACATAATAATAATAATAATAATTTGGCGTAGGGAAGTGATAATAATAATTTGGCGTAGGGAAGTGACGACCCCATCGCCCGCTGACGTAACGGTTATGTGACAAAACCACTACGTCAGCGCAGTCAGTCAGCACCTTGCCAAGAGGTGTTAGTGCCGTGCCTCGGCAAAAATTAAAGGCGCAAAGGCCCGCTTGTGCACATGGCCCCACCATAAAACGGCGCCGGGTCTGGGCGTCTCCCGTTAAATGACGCCCACTTTTATGGATGATGGAATATGCAAAAACGCGCAAAGGGCCGCTGCCTGGAGGTCGCCAGGGCGCGTCTGGTGCTGGTGCTGGACGGGACAGCATGCGAACCGCCAACCGAGCGAGAGGTGCTGCACGACCACCCATCAGCCCCTCGCATCCATCATCCCCACCAGCTGGCTTGGTGTCGGCAGGGTCTTCGCAGGCCAAGCAATCGGCACCCGCCACTGGTGGAGTACGCCGCATGCGATGGACAACCGAAATGAATACTAACGCATTGCGGGCGTATTTTAGGGCGAAAGGGGGAGAAGTTGGAGGTTTGGCGTATCGGGCTAGGATGCATCGTCTTTTTGCTGAGCTGGAGCCATCTTTAACCGTCTCAGAGCAAAACCTGGCTGACCGGGTTCGGTATATCTTGCGCTCAAATATATTTGATGTCGCCGAACTCGAACGACTACGACGTGAGGCTGTTCCCTCATCGGATGAAAATGCTACCGCTGAGGATGCGGCGCCACAAATTGCGAGCAACCCGCAAATGTGAATGCCGCCGTGAATACCCCAGTTGTGGTTGATTCAAACGATGATGGAACAGTCGCCCAGAAACTGGAATTAGAGCATATGAGGAGTACATTGCAAGAGGCGATTGTGGAAACGCGCAGTACGCCTCTCGAAAATCGACCGCGACTTCCCCGCATAGCCCTAAGCAAGCGGAATCGGGCTGTCGTGAGGGCTCTGAACCCAATTCTGGTGACCTATTTGGAAGCCAGCCGGGACCTTTGCGAGACGGACTCAATTCTTTTTGGCGGTGTGCCTTATTATAGGCGCCAAACTTTCCACGGCTGGACGCGCTACTGGACAAAGTAGCGCTATCCCAGCCTGGAGAATAAGAACTGAAGAACGTATCGCAAAGGCTGGAGCCCTCATCGGCAGACCGATATGCTTCGGGTCAGGCAACAATAGACCAAGGATTGTGCGCACCGTCAGGATGGCATTAGCTGGGACAAATGTTAGTTTGTCCCAGCCGGATATAACGCAAAAACTGATGGAGCGCATAGACGACCTGAAGCAGAGAATCGCTGCTTGGGGAAAGCGGATTCGGCAATATACCAAGAGGTCGATACGGTTTAACCAGAATCGTCTCTTCCAGAGTGATCAGAAGAGGCTCTATAAATCGTTGGAGCGACCAATGGTAAGTGGAACGGGCCCAGCACCGAATCAGGCCGACACTGTAGCATTCTGGCGCGCCCTGTGGTCAGAGCCCATAAACCACAGCGAGGGCCCTTGGACGGAAGTTGTGACGAGTCAGTGTGCGAGTATAACGCCCATGGACCCCGTCATTATAACGCCGGATGACGTAGCTGAGGCGGTCCGTAGGGCTGGCTGAAGGGGTTTGTGGTATGTCACACTGTGCTCGCCCGACAGTTCCAAGAGGCTCTCAATCAGAAGTCGCTCCCGAGCCTCTTCACTACTGGGATCACTCATTTGGTTCCCAAAGACCAGGTTACCACACACCCGAGCAAATACCGCCCCATCACGTGTCTGCCGACCATATACAAGACACTAACATCCATTTTGAGTGCGAGAATCACTCGTCACCTGGAATCAAATCAGGTGATGTCGCGCGCTCAAAATGGATGTCGGGGCTGCGGTCGTGGAACCAAGGAACCACTCCTCATTGACGCGGTCATTGGCAAAGTGGCGAAACGCAACCGTCGGAACTTCTCCGCCGCCTGGATAGACTACAGAAAGGCATTTGACTTGGTGCCCCATACATGGCTAAAGAGGATCCTCGAGCTGTACAAGATTGACTGTACAGTTCGAGACTTTCTCGAGCGGTGTATGGGGCAGTGGAGTACGATCCTCTGTCATCTAGGCGAGCGGATGACGGCTGCGGGAAGCCGCATAAGGATAAGAAGGGGTATATTCCAGGGCGACTGTCTGAGTCCAATCTGGTTCTGCCTCTCTTTGAACCCTCTCAGTACTTTACTGGAGAGTTCCGGGAGGAGATTTCAGCTTCGGGAAGGAGGTACAAAAGTGACCCACCTCTTCCATATGGATGACCTCAAATTATTCGCCTCCAAACGCTCCCATCTTATGGAATTGCTAAACATCACTTGTGAATTTAGCAATATTGGAATGGAGCTGGGGACGGATAAGTTTGCGGTCCTCCATGTTGAGAGGGGTAGGGTTGCTAACTCTGAGGGCATAGACTTATCTATGCCCGTCAACTTAAGGACCCTTTCCGAGGCTGAAACATACCGATACCTGGGTATGTCACAGAACATCGGTATCGATGAGGCTGGTATGAAACACTCAGTTTGCGACACGTTTTATGCACGCTTGACCAAAGTGCTTAACAGCCTTTTGTCCGGTGTGAATAAGGCACACGCATATAACGGCTGGGTCATGCCTGTCCTCATGTATACCTTTGGCATACTCAGGTGGACTCAGACCGAACTTAACGCCCTGAATAGAAAAGTCCGCACTACCATGACGTCCCATAGGATGCATCATCCGAGATCGTCGGTAATGAGGCTGTACTTGCCGCGAAAGCATGGTGGGCGTGGCTTCCTGAGCGCGCTCACCATGCATAATCGCGAAGTGTGCAGCCTCCGTAATTACTTCCTGGTGAGATCGGATGATCCATTCTATAATGACGTCATTTCTAGTGATAAAGGACTTACCCCTCTATCCTTAGCCAACGAGCAATGGCAGGACCCGGCAGTACTAAGCATTTCCGACCGGGAGACCGTATGGAAGGAGAAGGAGCTCCACGGGAGGTACTACAGGGTTCTACATGAGCCCTTCGTAGATACAGCCGCCTCCCTCAACTGGCTACGTTTCGGTGACCTCTTCGGGGAAACCGAGGGTTTTGTCTGTGCAATAAAGGATCAGGTTATTAAGACCAACAACTATCGGAGATACATCCTAAAGGATGGCACCGTCGACGTCTGTCGAGCTTGTCGCCATCCCGGCGAGTCACTTAGGCATGTCATCTCCGGTTGTTCGGCGCTTTCTAACTCTGAGTACTTGCACAGGCACAACCTAGTAGCCAGAATTCTACACCAGAAGCTCGCTCTGAAATACGGTCTCTTGGGCCGGAAAGTGCCGTATTACAAGTAATTGCCGGAAGCCGTGCTCGAAAATGACCGCGCCAGGCTCTAATGGGACAGGGCCATCATCACAGACAGGACTATTCTTGCGAATAAGCCTGATATTGTGCTGATGGACCGGGCACTGTCAAGGATATTTTTGGTCGATATTACCATCCCGTATGACGAGAACCTCGTGAAAGCCGAAACAGATAAGCAATCAAAATATTTGGACCTGGCTCACGAGGTGACCGACATGTGGGGTGGTATGCCGACCGAAATTATTCCTGTAGTCGTCTCTGCGAATGGGCTAATCCTAGTCAGCCTCTCGGGTCATCTGAGGCGACTGGGACTCCGTGACGGACCGCTCCGGGCTCATATGCAAAAGGCGGTGCTCCTCGATACCGCCCGCATCGTCCGCCGGTTTCTTTCCCTTTCCTCCTAACCCTCGGCCGTTTGGTCTCCCCTGCCGAGGGCTTCCATCTGGTTGGGCTTTTATTTATTTATGTATTTTTGTATTTATTTTATATTATTGATATTTATGTATATTTATCGTTTCATTTTAATTTATAATTATATATTTATATAACCCAACCAGATGAGAAAACTATATAGATACCCCAAATAATAATGTCCGGATCCTCCAGACCGGATTTCAGTCAAGGCTGATAATTTCACCGGAGACTAGCCATTTGCGCAGGAGAGGATTATAGTGCTCAAGTGTATGTGCCAACGTAGAAGGACTCTCTATTCCATCATTCTCATAGTCCGATTACACGGTAATCCGACACTACATGAGAGAGTTGAGGTGCAGGACCAATGAATGTACTTTCCAAAGCACAGGATGAACATTTTTTTAGTGATTGCGTCACCCCACTCGAAGGTTGTGAGTATAATACGCTCTATCATGGCACCCCCTTTAAACTGTATTTGACACTAATTGGCCGAAAACAAATTACTTAGTATAAAAACTAAATACAGCTCTGTAATGTAAAAAGAATAATTATAAAAACAAAATGCAGCACTGAAATTATCAACTTTAATTCATCGCGAAATTTTATAGTTCAGACGGTTTATTCTCGATTGTATATTTACCAATCACTGAGTTCATGGTTCAATATATTTTTTATCGTACACATGTGGCACTTCATCCATTAAAATCGCTTTCATTGTTTCTCAATACCATAAAACAGCGTCAATATGAATTCTAACTGCGTGAATAGTTTTCACAATGATACATGATCTCACTTCACGTTTTACGTAAAGGCAACTTATTTTGAGGGGTTCTTAAATTAACACCATATTCCGAGGTATTTAGAAAAAATGCGTTCTTGAGCGATTTACGAACACATTTATAGTGCAAGATCTCTTATTCAATTGATAACATAACATTTTTTTAAAATATTAGTAATATTTTTAATTAACATTACTAATATTCCTTTTAACCACTCCACACGACAATAGTCAAACTGCGGATTCGATCCCACGACCTTTTGAGTTCGCGATCAGCGTCTTGCCATTAGGCTACTGCCGCTTCTTAAATCGAACCCACACTATACATTTTGGACCATGCGCACGTTTTTATAAATAGTAATGTTTTGATTATTTTTGTACCAATTTGAGTTAAATTATTTCAAAGGTTATATTATTAATCGAAAACAGTTAATTATTGTGTTTTTCTGAATAAACCAAGGTAAAAATACGTCTTGAAATTATGTTTGAAATAATTCAATGAAATATCACATCTATGTACCTACTTTACTTTAGTTTCAATAAAGCGAAGGTTTCTATTTCCTTTATAATTACTTTCACAAACTTATAATTTTCAACCACATTAATTTAATAATATCTTTTTGCACAATATCTTGTTTTAGAGAGAACCCCATAATATTGCTTGTACTACTATTGTTATAATATAACGAGTATTTAAAATAAATAAAATTGAAATTAGATATGTATAGTATTAGATATGTGTAGGTAATAATAGAATTTTGTTTCATAAGTAGTAAATGTTATATTGAATACGAGGATGGATACTTATTACTAGAGGTCGGATAATAGGGTCCTTATTTACCTAAAGTTTAAATTTTTTAAGCATTAAAAAAAGATTATCATGGACATGCCTTTTTAAATGCAGGATTGCTTGAAAGTTTATGAAGAGATAAAAATGTTAGCTACGTGTAGCGGCGCTGTCGTCACGCCACAAGCGAAATACACCGAAGCCTAAATCACGCTATCAACATTCCGAATCATAAACAGTATATATAGAACATCTCCGAACTATCACACGGAGTGTTGGCCGCTCCCCGGGCAGAACACCTTGCCCGGCGGGAGATCTCCCCTTTTCCTACTTCGGCCACAGTGGTGACCCCGGCGTGATCTTGAACACACGCAACCAACAACCCTCGAAAACTTCAAGCTTCATCATCGTCATAGAATACCCCACCTATTCGCTCCCGAACAGATATCGTATGCAGTCTTCATATCCTGCAAGCCATCTAGCCTCACAAGGTTCATCGCAGCACTGGAATAATAATGCTTCCTGTTCCTTCAAGCTACTCTCTGCGCTATACAGTGTTCGGCACGGCTCTGAGCCTTACTGCTCGCCTCTGCTTCACGGCACTCTCGCAGATTACTTGCCTTCTTCTCGACTCACTGCAGACTACAAGGCAATCTCCTGGCACTTGCACATTCGTCGGCAATGTGGCTGCACTATCGACCTCCGATCTGAGCAGGGGTGTGATGTAGCGGCGCTGTCGTCACGCCACAAGCGAAATACACCGAAGCCTAAATCACGCTATCAACATTCCGAATCATAAACAGTATATATAAAATATCTCCGAACTATCACACGGAGTGTTGGCCGCTCCCCGGGCAGAACACCTTGCCCGGCGGGAGATCTCCCCTTTTCCCTTCCTCGGCCAGACTACGTATAAATATTTCATAGGACTCATGGTAGATGTGATATTTAGTTGAATTCTTTCAAACCTAACGATTTTTTTTTTAATTTCGTTTAGTCAATCAATTTATAAAGAAAATTTATATGAGAACTGTTCGTCTATTCTCGCTGTATGTCACTGGCGTACATTGGAAAAAAATGCTATATTCGCCAATCTTCCCGTTGGACCCTACTGGTGGACACTGGGAAGAAATGAGTTACTTTGTCCCTTAGTGGTGGATATCAAAACCAAAGAAGTTCCGTTGTCCCCTACTATTTGATTTTGTTTTCATGGTTATTGCATAAAAACCCCCTTTTTAATTAAAAGCAAGTATAATTCTCAGTTTTTAACATAATATAATGGTTGGTTTTATTATAATATGAAGAGTTTCACGACGTTGACATGTCTGCGTCTGGTTGATGTGAGCATGATGCAAAAATAAAACAAAAAAAATATGAATGAATTAATGACGGTAAGGCAAGTAAAAAAACAATACGTATGCGCGGGGTTCAAGCACCCTGCTCCTCTTCATCCCACGGCCCACTTCCTGCTTTATTCCCCGCCACAATGACGTCATCTCTGCCGGTTCGTCTAGTTATGTTGTTGCGTACGGTAATATTATTGCTATATCACTTACTCTCTTGCAGGACATCCGTGAGTTCAATTGATATTCTTAGTCTTGTAATTAATTTTATTATTTTTACAAAATAATAATATACGACAAAATATAATATAATTAATTTTATTATATTTTGTCCCGGGATTCAAATAAAGAAATTTGATTTAGATGTTTATGTCCATATTAATCTTTAATGCTAAAAATGTAAATTTTAGGTTAATAAGCGCCCGATTATCGGATCACGGCTTATTACGCAATCAAAGCATTGAGCCCCAGAAATGTTCTACCAGCATAATAGTGCAAAGATAATACTTCTGGAATATTTGCCTTCGCAGTAGGTAGGGGAGTTTGTAAAGGAAAATCAAAATTGGTCAACAACATCTTGTCAATAAGTAAATAACATTATCAAAAATGAAATAAACATCATGTTTTTAAATTATAACAATTTTGGTTGTAGGATAATGAACATCTTGTATTATTATTCCAACCTTTATCTTCAGCATTTTGAACGCTTGAAATTGGGAACCAAATACATCGGAAGAAGGATGTTCACATTGGAATAAGGATGTTCACATTGGAATAGGGATGTGCATATCGGTATAATGTGCCTCTCACTTCGCTTCTTTTCATATTAAATTAATTTAGAATACAAGGCAAGATCTAATAGCCAAGCCTATTGTCAATTTCAAGAGTAGTTCCGATAAAATTAGAAAAACCATCAAAAGGGTACGCAATGAATTCTTAATTTTTGATCTCCTTTCGAGTTTTAGTAAAAAATATCGTGGAAATATTTTCCCTTACCTTCACTGAACTTATCAATACCGATTGATAACTTTTATGATTTCATTGGCTCAGATTTCAGGTATTATTGTTTTTTTTATGAATAGGCAAAAACATGTGTTTAAATTGTTTGGTGACTTATTTGCTCGCTTATGTGTTTATGATATACATTTTTACTTTGTATCATTATTGGGGTTTAATATTAGTTAAATTTAATATTATTAAATTTTTATAATATTGGAGTGACAATATTAATAATAATAATGGCCTTCAAACCGAAATTCGGTCACTGCGGCCAGCCTCAACAGAGACCTAGCTATCTGTTTAGAACAGGAATATATTACACGAGTACACACTTGGGCACTATAATCCTGCCCTGCGCCGACGGCTAACCTCCGTTGAGGCAGGCCGCCGTGGCAGGAATTATGTCTGAAGGACATTATTATTATCATTATAACAAAACGGCTTAAAAAGAAACTATATTATAGAATTCGGAAATCACCTTGGCCATAACCGACCTTGAAACGGTCACCACGATCATCATCATTGTATTGCTTTGGTTTTTACTATTACTTTATTACTTAAAAATTATTGTAATATTCTCTGGATTGTAAGGAACACCATCTCACATAGGAGAATAATTAAAAAAGTGTCCATCTGTAAGCAGTAAATAACAGTTTAAAAACTCTCAACAACAGCGGTAAAGTAGCAAGAGGGTTTGAAATAAACTTAGCAGTTGTCCACGGAGTCAAGTGTGTTGAGTTGAGGAATTTAATATTTGTGGTGACTAGAGTAGTTGAAACTGCAGTATTTTAAACCTCAACTACTCACGTCGTCTCAAATAATTTAGTAAATGCAATTCTACCTACACGGTAAGAATTTTATAATAATCATTAACATAATTTAAGGATAAAAATAATTTAAATCTATAAAAATAGTCCTTTACACCGTCGCGTCGGTAACACAAAGAGGCAGATTGAAGACGGAAGTATACAATTTGCCACATTGACTTGCGTATGTGATGTACTTGTATAAGAAAACCTTTGGTTCCGTCGAAATTTGAGCGGTGCTACAGTTCCTTCAGCGGTGCCATGTTGACTGTCGGTATATCGAAGTGCTGAAGTGTTGATACAGTAGAAATACGATGGCTATCCCAGTGCAGAACCAGAGTAAAAAGAAAAAAGAGTACGAAATCTATACACCTGCAGAGAGGTGTAAGACAGGGTGACGTTATATCCTTCAAACTCTTCACTGCTGTATTGAAGGACACTTTCAAGCTACTGAACTTGAAAGGATACGGTATTATCATCGATGGTGAGTACATCACTTAACTTCTATTTAGCGACGATAGCTCTATACTCAACGACCTCAATAGTGTCTCCCAACGGATAGGTCTTAGATGAACATGGACAAAACAAAGGTCATATGTAGCGTCCATGTCACACCAATTGCTTCCGGTAGTTGTTAGGAGTAATATGCTTGAAGTTGTCTACGAGTATGTTTACCTAACACATATAGTTCAACTATTATAGGTAAGTCCATCTTCGGCCGAGAGGTCTATCGACAGATCCAACTCAGTTGGGCAGACATCGGAAGATTACAACACTTCTTCTCATCAGGTATTCCTCAAAATTTGAAAACAAGATTGTAGGTACATCTAGTGCGTGTTCCCAGTGGTGACCTTTGGATCTGAGGAGTGAGAGCTCTCAAGGTCGCTCAGTGGGCTATGGAGAGATCTATGCTAGGGGTTTCTCTGCATGATAAACTTAGAAACAAGGATTTTTAAGTTTAAGTGCCAATGGGCTAGTCATACAGCTCGAAGAGTCGACAAGGGATGGGGAACTTTGTGGTGTGTCCTTGGGGAAGGACTATCTTCAACAGTGGACACATGAAGGGATGTAATGATGATAATCGTCATTAGCATAGGAAAAAATATCGATTGCAATTGATATTTAAAATTATATAACGTACGTGAGGGTAATGTAACTTTAAGTTTTGACGCCCTATAAAACCAAAACTAGGAAGAAGACAAAGACAGAAATTTAAAGTCCTATATTATAAATAATATATTTAGAAAAAAAAACAGCATACAAGCTTTAGCAATAATTAGAAACACTTCGAAAAATCAACTTGGAAAAAATTAACTACACTACACAATACTAAAATCGACTAAAATACTTACTATAACGTCAACTGTCAAAATGGCGTCGATAAAGCAGCGCATTTTACTTACATACTTGATTTACTAATGTAATGCTATCGTATCACAGAGCCATCTATGCAGACAAAGCTGTAGTTTTTGAGTTATAAGAAGTGACCATATTAACCGGATGACATGACGATTGATAAATGATGATTTTGACAATTATAACCACTCTTGTGTTCATTGTTCTTATAATAATAGCAAAATCTTATTCATTATTATTTGTGTTAGAAAAATTTAAGGTGACTAAAATATTCCACCTGTCAATGGCATGAAGGCAACTGCGATTTTACATGTAAAGGTCAAATCTTAGAGTATTTAATAAATAAGCTATGTTTATTTATACTCTATATTTAAACGTCATATTATGATTTTAATTATATATAATTTTTGTAAAAATTACAAAAATTAACTTTATTACTTTATATTATTCACATGTAAATTTTATCAATAATATAGGGCGTTGAACGGTAATTTGTATGTCACACTAATATATTATGGCGCTTGTAGTACCTTATAACGCAGTACGATTTGCTACAGTGGGTTTTTCAATAGATGCAGGCATTTGCTTATAAAATTGTACTATCTGTGAAATATAATTGTATTCCTATGTATAATAATTTTTGAAAACGATGATCGTTTGCGTCATCGTATAATTAAATGATAGCTAGGTTGAAAATAAAATTTTGTAAACAGTGGAGTGGAATAATCATTATAAAATGAACTATGATGAAAGTCTGTGCAGTGTGCAATAAAAAGTTATAAAAGTTCTTTAACCTCTCAAACCCCTAGCGGTCTCTTGAGACCGCGGCCATATTCCGTCAAATCCCTAGCGGTCTCATGAGGTTGCACTCACCCACAGCACTTTAACTCATAAAAACTTATATATAGAGAAAACTTTTCTATTAAGAAGTTTGGAATTATATAATCAGTATGAAATTTATTACCCTCTAGTGCAATAAAAAACTGTTATTTTACGTATATTTATTTATAATATACGTTCATTTCGTACGCCATTTTGTGTGAATGTTATAGTGTTGATTTTTGAATTTTTCTAGTGTTTTATTAGTATTTTAGTATAATGTTTTATTATAAAATTGTAATGAAAGTTTTTGTAAATAATTTCGCGTAATATATATATTGAAATAATTGTGATTTTCATGCTGCCGACATTCGCTTGGTACGTTTTTTTTTGTTATCTAAATACAATAAAATCTTTTTGTAATGAAGTAAAACCTGACTTTTGCTTAGACCACAGGATAGAGAATTTTTTCAACTGAATTTTTGCCAAAATTCTTCATAGAAAAGTAGTCTTAATGGTTAGTTTTAATGGTTTCAAGTGCTGTGGGTGGATGCGGTCGCATGCGACCGCTCGGGATTTTCCGGGCGCATGCGACTGCATAGGATTTTTATGGCGCTTGAAGTGTTAAAATTTACCCTCTAACTATAGCAGTGTCAGTGGTGCCGCCCTCATTTAACGCTTTCGTATGGATTTTTTTTTTTTTTTTTTATAGAAGAGGGGGCAAACGAGCATGCGGCTCACCTGATGTTAAGTGACTACCGCCGCCCATGATCAACCGCAACACCAGGAGAATTGCGGGTGCGTTGCCGGCCCTTTAGAAAGGAGTAAGCTCTTTTCTTGAAGGTCCCCAGGTCGTATCGGTCCGGAAAAATCGCCGGTGATAAACTATTCCACAGAGAGGTTGTACGTGGAAGAAAACTCCTTGTGAAACGTACAGTGGATACTTTTTAATACAGAGACGGTTCTCCTTAACTCTACCACAGTCTATAACTTTATTATACTGTGCCTCTACACTCCATGGTATATTCGGATTACCGTCTGTCATAAAATATTTTTATATAACCTGTATTATGCAATAACATTTTTTAATTTTGACAACGTAAACGTTAGTGTTTTTTCATTTCACCATGTGGTGGCGTTACTAAAGCGATATAATGACGTCACTGAAGCTTAAATTTTCATTTTCTAAAAACCATTTTTAATTTTAAAATTACATAAAAATCAATTATTATTTTTTTTTTAATTTTTCTTAATTATTTTTAGTAAACTGAACAAAAAAAAATAAAATACATGCAACCGCTCTAATCTGAAAGCGACCCTTTTTCGTAACGTTTGGTAACGTCTAGTACTATATAACGTTAAAAATGGGAAATATGATGTACAATATGACGCTGTTATTATGTGGCGTACTAAATATTTTTTCTTCTCTTTCTATTCTGCATGATCTCCTACGACTCTGTAAGCAATTAATGTAGTTTGTGCTCGGAATATTTTGTATTTCTGTTATTAATTACTGGACGACACACGCCATTACCAATTTGTCTCCTTTATTACTTCAATTATATTTGACAGTTAGGTGATTACTAGTAGGCCTACCTCCTGAATCAGTGTTCTCGTCTTACATTTTATTATTAAGAGTTCATTGATATAAATTACTTATCGTGCGTTTATAACGTTACTAACGCAATATAAGTAAATAATGTGCCTAGTGATGTCTTATAGATCTTAGACGTGGTACTTCACTGCTTGTCGTATGAAGCTCAAGGTCGTTCAGCGAGCTAAAACGAGGGCTACTCTCGGGGTTTCTCTTTTTTTTATAGGATAGAGTGACAAACGAGCACACAGTCCACCTGATGGTAAGTGGTTGCTGTGGCCCATAGACATCTACATTTATCTTCGATTACGAATAAAAATGCAGATACGTTGTCACCCCTGAGGACTAAGATGGAATGCCTCATTTCCAGTAAAAAGGGTCTCCGGTTCTCCACACTCACCATACGAAACACAGCAGCATCAAGCTACCATTTCACGCTGGTATTCTGTGAGAGGGTGGTCCTTCCCCGGTCGAGCCGATCCATTCGTGCTACAACTATACTACTAATATAACTGCAGCATGGCTCTACCACGTACAGAACTCTGCGCGGTAGACTTACAAATGAAAATTTTCTTAGTAGAACCAGAGCAACCGACATAACCCAGCGGATAAGTGCTTACTTACTACTGAGGTTGGTCCTCCCCAAAGGAATGCCACAAATCACGGTCCTGAGCCACCTGCATCCATCAATTTCCTGCATATCTTACCACGTCATCACTACATCTATTGGGAGGCAGGCCCACACTTTGTCTACCGGTACGATGTCGAGAACCTTGCATCCCCATCGGTTGTCGGTTCTTTGAGCATTATGGCCGGACCATTGCTACTTCAGCTAACTAATCCACTGAGCTATGTCGATTACTCCGATTCTACCGCGAATATCCTCATTTCTAAGTTTATGACCCAGAGAAACAGCGAGCATAGCCCACTTCATAGCTCGCTGAGCGACCTCATACCGCCAGCAATGAAGGAGCACGTATCAGATCCATAATTCATCATTAACAACCGTTACAGAATTACAAAAATTCCCTGCCGAACATAGATTTACTCTGTGGATTGTTTCATATTGAACATACTTGCCGTAGTTACCACGATTACCAGACGGGTCGGAAATCGCAGTTTTTTTTATTTTAAGTTGTTATTAGGAAGCGGCTCCAATGCATCTCCTCAATTGGTTCCTTCTGTTGCCTCTAACGACACCCACGAAAAGATATGGGATAGTGGATATTCTTACACCGTCACTACACCAGACATGAAGTGGATGCCAATCCGTAGGTAAATACATCTTTTTCCTATTAATTTATATCTTACAGTGATAATTGTGGTAAATTTAATCTTCTCACGTTATAGGAATGCCGTGAGATCTTAGACATGGGTTTTGTTCGTTATTGTACGCGCTCAACTGATTGCTCTGCTTTCACAAGTATCCTTTAAAGTGCCCCGACGTAGGACTAGACATGCACCTTTATTCGGTGTTCCCTTACATTATATTAATTATGGCAAGAATTGTGTCCTCACCAGAATGGTTAAAAATATTAATAGTAAATTTTCTCACATTGACCCATTTATCCATTAAAATTATTTAAGCGAAAGGTAGTACAGGCTTTGACAGGAGTAGACAATTTTTTTTTCAAATGTAAATTTTTATTTCAAATTCGAATTTATTTATTGCTAGAATGTAGTAGGTACATAATAATATGATGTTATTAGTTTAGTATTAGTTAGTTTAGACAATTAACCCTTATTGTTTATGTTGGTAGACTCTGTAGTTTTGTAAATCCGTAGTAACATATTGTCATAATATTCAATTCGCTAATTGACACAAAAATAATTCAATATAATGTATGTATGTGAATGTGTACATGAGCATATTGTATGTATGTATATTTATATATGTATATTATATATATATATATATATATATATATATATGTGTGTGTGTGTGTGTGTGTGTGTGTGTGTGTGTGTTAGTATATGTATATACTTACCTATATGTCAAGTGTTTAATTATAATATGGTTATATGTGGTAGTTCAGATGGTTAGCGCTTGTTACAACGAATTTACAAATTTCACAGTACGCGAGCAAACCGGGTTCAATCTCAGCCGGTACCAATGAAATTGTTAATTGCAATTTTAAGTGCTGATTTACCACGTACTCGCCGGTGAAGTAAAACATCGAATGAGGAAGCCTGTAGAGAAATAAGAAAAAAAATATTTCGAAGACATGTGAAGTTTGCCCACACGCATTGGGGCAGCGCGGCGGACAATTCCTTGTCCTAAAACGCTCTCAGAAATGAGCGGAGGCCTGTGTCCAGCACTGGGACGTATATAGGCTCTAACTTTACTTTTACTTTTTTATATATATATATATATATATATATATATATATATATATATATATATATATATATATATATATATATATATATATATATATATATATATATATATATATATGCTTATAAATGTTTATATTATCTCATTGAAGCATAAATAATTACCGGGGTCAGCTATGACAAACTATTTACATTAAGTATTGTTTTGATCATAGGTTTAGTTATTTTTTTTTTCAATTTTTCATACTTCTGATTTGTACTAATCTACTACTATTATTGGCCCTATGTAAAACATATTATATAAGATTTTTTTTCTCACAGAATGAAGGCTGTTGTTATCGCTAATAAAATAAAATAAGATTCTGAATGAAAATACGTTGTGACATCTGAGGACTAAGTAACAGTAACGGTGACAGTAGAAATGTATGCAGTTCTCGTTATTCACCATACAAAACGCCAGCGTAAAATAGTAACTTCACATATAGTATTTCCCCGGTCGGGTCGACCCATTCGCGCATAAGCTACGCAGCAGAATAAAATGCAGTTAGCATGGATCTACCATCTATATGTGTGTGACTACCTCGTGATCTAATGGTCGTTAGTGCGACTGCTGATCCTGAGATCCCAAGTTCAAATCCCAGGTTGGGTTAAAATCGGTTTTTGGGTATTTCTGTCTAGCAATTCTCAGTAGCAGCCTGTAAAGCCCTTGCGCCTAATTTCTCCCCGGACGCTTAGAATAGCAGTCATATCGGTCTATGATAGTGATGAAATAAAGAGTTCACCCGTGTTTACATACGCACTGGTGCACTTTACATACGCACTGGTGCACTTTACCTTTACATACGCACTGGTGCACTTTACCTTTACATACGCACTGGTGCACTTTACATACGCACTGGTGCACTTTACATACGCACTGGGGCACTTTACATACGCACTGGTGCACTTTACATACGCACTGGTGCACTTTACATACGCACTGGTGCACTTTACATACGCACTGGTGCACTTTGATCCCAGCCTGCACAGATTGTTAATGTCCGTTGAGACTGACCGTTGTGACCGAAATTTGCTTAACATAATTTTTTAGATATACTGTAGGCCATATAATTCGAGTTCTCTTACAAATCGACCGTAACAAAACAGTAAATGCAGACTCTCAGGTATAGAAAGCATCACCAACTATAAAATTTTATTTTATCGTGATTTTTAGATATGTTTTTAATATACTTAATGTCATTACACCAAATTAGGAACTAAGTTTTATGCCATTTAAAAAAACATTGACTTATTCTTGGTTTTTTAAAGTAAATATAATTAAAAAGTACCCGGTTGACCGAGCTTTGCTCGGTATTTTTCGCTCGATTTTTTTAATTCGTGTGTTTTGGAAATTATATTTAGATACAAATTACATACTGATGAATTATAAATAATATTTTTTGATCTTAGCGACATAACAGAAAAAACTGAACTGGTTATTTGAATAAAAAATCATGAGTGCAATTATTTTTATTTAAATTTTGGTGTTTTTAAAAAATACTAAAAAAAGGGCTCGAAAAAAATATATTTTCTCAAAAAAGAAAGAAACTTGAAAAAAAAAAATAAAAAAGTCGGTCGGTCGGTCTGGGCTCGAACCGGGGTTTTACGATTTTGTGACCGCCCATTATACCAATAAGCTATTTATAATCATTACCAAACTGTCAAAATTTACCTTCTTATTCTAACTATATTGTAGCAGTTTTTAATTGCCTAAAAACACGGACAAAAAGACATTTTCTAAAAATAAATCTTAGCTAGATCGATTTATTATCCCCGAAACTCCCTGGACACTAAATTTTATGAAAATCGTTGGAGCCGTTTCCGAGATCCCGATTATATATATATATATATATATATATATATATATATATACATATATACAAGAATTGCTCGTTTAATAGCATAGGATAATTGACACGAATCACGAAGTTGAAACAAGAAATGAAGTTGGTTAATAACGTTAAACTGTAACGCGAAAAGGTTCTAAACTTGTGACAAAAACTTTTCAAATTTCCTCTCAAGCAACCTGGAAAATGTCTTAGTTAATAAATTTAGACTGTATACTTTGAAATTACTTTTCGATAAAATAGTTTTCATTATTCGTATTCGAAAATTTCGAATTATTTATCATAGACAGACACAGTACAGTTCACAATAGTAAGTCCATGATGTGTTTAATGCAAATGTGATGTGTTTAATGAACGAATTAATATCATTGGCTTGAAAAAAATCGCTATAATACGCGTACCTTGCAAAGATTCCAAATTGAAACTTTGTATAAGTTATATCAAATGAAAAGGCGTAAGCGTATGCGTATTTTCAGGTTTTTCAGGTTATGTTGAGAACAGATTTTGTAAGTTCGTTTTTATTTTTATTTTAAGAAAAAATAACCAAAATTAAACAGTTCGTGCGCCCGCCGAGACATCTTTGAGGTTGGACGTACGTTGTTTGTTTTAAAAATCTTTCCGCTTTAGTACTAATTCGCTAGACAATTTCGGTAAGAGCGCATTGAAGTAATATGTACTACGTAGTAGAAGAAACACCTAAACTTGGTTGTTTGTGGTTGTTCGGGAGTCCGCGGGCACAAACTTACTTAATCTGTACCATAAAAAGGTACCCCGCACCGCCACGAATATTTTATTCGCGGTGGTTGTAACTTTCTAGCAAGGAGTACGTAATACATATTAGTTTAATGGAGTGAGGTAACGTTTTTATTTCAATTCGATTTTATTGCGCAACAACTGCATTTCATTTCAGTAAATGAACACAAGTTAAAAAGTTAAAGTGTGGATAGAAAAGTCCGCATCCCTATGAACTGAAACTTGAACTTAGAGAGTCCTATAGGACGTCTATAGAATTCTCTAAGCTCAAGTTTTATCTAAGATATTCGGTGGTGAAGCTGTGCCCGCCGCGGTGATATGTGGGCGTTTATGTACACACGCGAAATCTGCGTTCTTAATTTTTATTTCCTGGAGAGATTAAATGATCCGCTCTACTCGACCGTCATTTGTATTTTCTACTTTATTTCTGTTCAAAGGCTTACAACCATATAATTAGCCACCGAGCTATGGCAGTACAGAGATTGACCAAGAGATATGTACTAAATTTACCTATAAATAAATTGATGTAGATCTACATTACGCTGCAATTATGGGTTAATCGACACCCAGATAGCAATCGAACGAAAGACAGAAAACAGCCAATAATTCCGTTTTATTATATTTTTTTAAGTATTTATGCATTACGACCAAACGCGAAAAAAAAACATTAGAAATACCCCTCCATAATAACATTAAAAAGCTGAAGATGTAACAAAATCCCTTTAACGGATTTCGATAAGTTTAGTACGCTCGATCTCACCTTACTCATATGAAAGGAAACCCTATGTTTTTATTTTAAATTCCTACAGGCGTAACACTGAGCCTTTCAATAATTTCATATTGCGGAATGACCATAAATTTTGCATGGTCTCACCACAAAAGTTCATTGTTTTATACGGTCGTGCCTCTATAAATCTTTTCGCATTTAAGTGTGTTAAAAGTGCATATGGATTTAAAGCTTTCAGATGGGAGCGCGTTTTATAAACATTTGAAAGTGTCGCTTGTTGTATTTTTTCATTATTTCGCGTAACAAATTTACGGTCTTTAGTGGCGAACTTGAACGGTTTTTAGCGTGTTGGAATGTAAAATAAATTTCGTATTTTGTATTGTATGTAAAAAATGCGCATTGTATATTTTATGTTTGCATGTAAAGACATGGCGTCAAATTCAAAATTTTCATGATTTATGTAGATAGGTGCGCGTGCTTGTGTGCGTGCGTGACGTTAAAAATCTGCGCTTGCCAACCCGCTCGCCAACTACGGCAACCATCCCCCTATGAGATAAAATATAGGAGAAGGCTATATTCAGCAGTCGACACTTCATATGCCGCAAAAGATGATAGAATAGGTACAGCCATTCAACGAGGAAAAGTAAACTTTGTGTCTGGTACTCTTATATGACAACAGATATTGTATTGTGTCCACCGGAAAGTCGGTCGGTTTTAGAGGGAAAAAAAAAATTTTCGTTTTCTCCTGTATTGCAATGATTTAAAAATTTAATGAAATCTATTGCCTTCTAGCATTTAGTATCATCATTACAGCCCTTCACAAGTTCACTGCTGAACACAGGCCTCCCCCAAGGTATGCCACAAAGCACGGTCCTGAGCCACCTGCATCCATCGACTTCCTGCATGTCTTACCAGGTCGTCACTCCATCTAGTGGGGGGTCTCCCTACAGTTCGCCTACCGGTACGTAGCTGCCACTCAAGAACCTTTTTTCCCCAACGGTTGTCGGTTCTTCGAGCTATATGGCCGGCCCATTGCCACTTCAGCTTACTAATCCGTTGAGCTCTTACTCTGGTTCTTACTCTGGTTCTACTGCGGATACCCTCATTTCTAAGTCTATCACCAGAAAAACTCCGAGCATAGCCCTCTCCATAGCTCACTGAGCGACTTTGAGCGTCGTCATACGGCCAGCATTGAAGGACCACATCTCGGTTCCGTAGGTCATCACTGGCAACACGCACTGGTTGTACAACTTAGTTTTCAGGTTTTGAGGTATACCTAACGTAAAGGTGCGTCGTAGTTTCCCGAACGCTGCCCAGCCGAGTTGAATCCGTCGATTGACCTCTCGGTTGAAGTTGGACTTACCTAGTCGGACTATTTGTCCCAGGTAAACGTACTCGTCAACAACTTCGAGCTTAGCGCTCCCAACAACTACCGGCATAGGTGTGACATGGACATTAAACATGATCTTTGTTTTGTTCATGTTCATCTTATGACCTATCCGTTGGGAGGCACTATTGAGGTCATTGAGCATAGTGCTTAGGTCCTCCGGCGATTCTGCCATAAGGACTATATCGTCGGCAAATCGAAGGTGAGTGACGTACTCGCCATTGATGTTAATACCGTATCCTTTCCAGTCCAGTAGCTTGAAAACGTCTTCCAATGCAGCGGTGAAGAGTTTCGGTGAAATAACGTTTAGTATATTCAGCTATTATTAAGCAATGGTGACCCTAAAGGGTTACTAAAAAAAATAACAAATTTAACAAAAAATGATATTTTAAAAAAAAACTTTGAAACGTTTAACAGGGCTTCAAAATATGCGTTTATCGCAGAATGTAGAATTTTATATATACTCCCACGCCTTTTTAATCACAAAGTTAAACCGGAGAATGACAGCAAAACGCACGAGGAGTTCATAAACGTTAAATGGTGTCCGATTGTTAAAATTTTATTTCACGAGGATGCAAGATACATTCCATTCTCGAACAGGCATCCTAGTTAAGAGCTTAAATTTGCAAATTTCACAGTACGCGAGCCTAGCTTTCGATTCCTACCGACACCAATGAAATTGTTCATTGTCATTTAAAGTAATGATTTACCACGTACTCGGCGGCGAGTAAAACATGGTGAGGAAATCTGTATATCTGAGAATTGAAAACAAGCATTTCAAGGATACTTGAAATCCGCCCAAACGCATTGGGGCAGCGCGGTGGAAACGACTGGTGATAGGTCAGGTGCAGGGCCAACTGCTTTACCGGCTTTCTGAGGCACGGAGTGAAATACTACCAACTTTTGATTCCAGCCTGCTACTGTGAATTTCTTGACAGAAAGATCTGGGGTTGACTGACAACCATTAGACCATCGAGGCAGTCAAAGTAATGTTGTGAAATTTAATATTTGCTGTGTGCAATTCAATAATTACATTTTAAGTTTTTAAGTCAAATTATTTTTTTAATAGTACCTACTATTAAAAAAATAATTTGACTTAATCTATATAAAATCTCCTGTATCATATTGTAGCCTCGAACAAATATTGTTTTGTTTCAAAATTGAGAACCCTCTAAAAGCAAGCAAATAGACAGTTATTACGTTTTCCGTTACGCCTCTCGAGCGTTAACATAATTTACGACGTAGTTATGCAAAACGATCCAACAGACAAAAAGCTATTTTGTCAAATTGATTTTACTAATTTATTGGTTAGTTCCTTTTTGCATTACTATGTCCAATTATAAATCGAACGGTGACCTACAGGTTGACATGGGCCGCTTCGGATAACGATGATACGTTCAAAAACACGCACAACTCGATGTCAGGAAATAGTCGTTTGAAATCATGCCAGCAAATACCGGGTTCTAAGCAGGAGTTAAATGCTTTATTTGATATTTCGACAAGTTGATGAAAGGCGAGGCTAAAATTGCTTTAACGCAGTTGTCCAGAATGGTAACAAAACTGGGATTAAAAGAACTGAAAGTAGCTATACCAGGATACCCCCGAAATGAAAGGTGATGATGGACTCTCAAGCGCCATCACTACACAGCAGTAACTTGTGTCACCCTTTCAAAAATCCACTGCTGAACATGGCCTATGTTCTGCGTAGATGGTCTCATAGGGGTTCTCATAGATGGTCTCATTTACTATAGTTACCACGCTTGGTTGTTGTATTTTAGTATAGTTTTTTTTTATATAGTACTCAACTTTTTATATATTCTAGTATTATTAGAAAGACGCTACTGCTCATTTCCTGCTACGTTTCCTTCTGTCGCCTTTACGCACCCACGGGACGAAATGGCGTAGCGGATATTGTTACACCGAAACTATATGGTCCAATAGTTCGTGTAGTGGCAGTCGGTAGTTATCTATAAAATAACCTATTCATCTCTAAATACTAGCGATAAGCTTTGGCCTCACCTGGATAGAATATATTAATATGGCACTATTCAGATTTTACATTATCAACAACGGTTAATTTTATTAATTTTTATAATATTTTTAAGTTTTTCGGATAAATGAAAAACCAAAAAACAAAACAAAACAGGCTGCCAGCATTGTTTTTTAACTTTTCGACAAGTTTCGTCACAATCGGATCATACATAATTACATACATAAACACTCTATTCTATTATATATATATTCTATATACTCTATTATATTATATAGCTATTTCTAATTTATCTTGTGTTGTTGATTGTAAACATGATTGTAAGCTATTATTAAAAAAAAGTCCCGCTGGGTTTCTTGCTGGTTCTTCCCAGGACAGAGGTTTTTTTTTTACGAACCAGTGGTAAATTAAAAAAGTGACGTTCAATAAGTATTTTTATAATCTACATTGAATAAAAAAGTTTCTATTTCTATTTCTATTTCTATTTCTATTTCTACTCACGCCTGTCACCCAGAAGGGTAGGCAGAGACTACAGATTTCCATTTGGCACGATCCTGACACACCTCTCTCGCCTCCTTCACATCCATACACCTACGCATACATGCTCGTCGGTTAAGGGTACTCCTAATTTGGCCCGTTTCCAATAAATAGCCAATTTGGTCGATAAATTTTCGCCTAGGTCGTCCCTTTCCGACTCTGCCATTCACTTCTGCAACATAAATTTTCTTTGTCACTCTTTCTTCATTCATTCTTTCCACATGACCAAACCACCGAAGCATTCCTTTCTTAATCCTGGTCACAACATCATCTTGCAAACCACACTCTTCTCTTATTACACAATTTCTTACCCTGTCATTCAGATTCAGCCCTAACATACTCCTTCGATCCTACAATCGGATCAGACTGATAAAAATTAAAAGATTTTTTTATTATGTCCTAATAACTTGTAAATAACAGATGAGCTTAATAGATGCCAGTTCTTTCAATTTTATTTATATGTCTATATGAATAAAATAATTATTAAACTAAATTCCAATATCTGAAACATATTCTACAATAAATTGAGACATTTTGTTTCCATCAAATGAAACGCCAAGAAAACAAAAATATTTTGCAAGGAATAAAGTAGCTTTCATTCAAGTATTACCAATAAATAGACCTGTCTTCAACAAACAATTATAATTTTGGAGAGCGTCATATATATAGCTAATATAATGTTTAATATATTTTGTGTACTCATATATATCTTTTCTAGGAATAGTTTTTATAGAATAACAGAGAATAGCAGAGAATGCCATAAGGCATTAAGTCCGCCCTTTATATCCCTTATTATATAAGGTGTATAATAAAGATTAAATAAATAAAATAAATAACGGTGACAAGCGAGCACAAAGCCCACCTGATGGTAAATAGGTGGTTCTCCAGAATATCATATAACCTATGGACATCTACATCTATCCTCGATTAGGTATCAAAATGCAGATGCTTTGTCACCCCTGAGGACAAAGATGGAATGCCTCGTAAGCAGTAAAAAGGGTCTCTGGTTCTCTACACTTACCATACGAAACACAGCAGCATTGAAAACGTGGTCCTTCGCCAGTCGAGCCGACCCATTCGTGTTATAACAATAATATAGCTGCAACATGGCTCTACAACGTATAAATAATAATGTTGAGATGAAGGTTTCAGTGTGTATTACCACAGTATGTAATATATTATTTTATAGTTGTCCATAGCAGAGACTAACCAATATAAATGACCGTTTAGTAAATGCCGAGAAACTGGCACTAAGGTTTGCGTTTTCTTTTATTGTAATATTCCCGTCCGTTGCTGCAAAGTCGGAACATAACTCAAGATAGAGCTGGCAAAATTATTTTTCTTTGAGATATTTTAAGAATGTGTCTTGTTATAAATAATCGTCTTAGAGACGTTTATTATATATTTAATGATAGATATACATTTACATATACTTAATATGAAGGCTAGATGCAAGTAATATTTCAAACATCGTTATATTCTACGTTGCTTATCGCTTACGGCGTTTTAGAATGTGTTTTTGTTTTCTAAAAGAAAAACATTACATCAGTCGGTAGGTAGTCAGGCTCGGAACATTTATTTGTAAGCCATATAATCACCTATTACGTGAGAGCCTTGAGCATCGCTCAAATTCAGTGCAATGCAAAACTCAATGCTTAGCCATCATGCTGACATTGTTAATTCTTTAATCGAATTTTATTATATTATACCTATACGTGGTAGGGCCACCTATATTATGATTGTAGCACGAATGGTTCAGCTTGACTGGGAAAAGACCATGCTCTTACAGAATACCAGCTAAAATAGCAGCTTAATGCTGCTGTGTTTCGTATGGTGAGTGTAGAGAACCGAAGACCCTTTTAACTGGATACGATGCATTCGATCTTAGTGCTCTGACAACGCATTTTGATTCTTAATCTAGGATAAATGTAGATGTCTATGGACCACAGCAACGACTTACCATCAGGTGGACTGTGTGCTCGTTTGTCACCCTATCCTATAAAAAAGTATTTTTAAGTTACAACTGTTCTATAAAAAAAATACGGTGTGGTGGTTGAATAAGAGAATTATTTCCTTTTCCTCCATTCTATTTAGCCATGTAGAATACGCTGACTGTCGAGGTAAAAAAAATCTCAAACGTGAGAAATGTCTGGTGCCGCGATCGTTAATCTATCTACCAAGTGGTGGCTAAAGCAGACCCTTCCTATAACAGGAGAAGCCCAAAACGAGCAGTGAAGTACATTGCAGTGGACTTTTACGGTAAAAATAAAATAAACTTGTAATTTTTATTTTCACTTTGTCATTTTAAATCCTTTGTGATATCATAATAACACAATTGATGTTATTACAAAACTTATCTCATTGATACCAAGCAGGTAGCCGGCGTGTACTACTACGCTAAAAAATACGTTTTGTTGATGGTTGATGAAAAAAAGGAAATGTAGTTTAATTGTTAACTTTATTATACTCGTATAGTGCCTAATGCTTTGTTTTAGTGATCTTAAAATATCATGGAATTATTGCCTTTCGAATAAAACCAGCTTATTGTACATCGGTTGGATGGTCATTTTTGTGTTTTATATATAACATTGACTGCCTCGTTGGTCTAGTGGTTGTAGTAGTGCGACTGCTGATCATGAGGTCCTGGGTTCAAATCCCGGGTCTGGCCATATAATTAATTATTAAGTTTTTCTGTCAAGAAATTCTCAATAGTTGCCTGGATTCAGGAAGTTGGCGGTGTCTCACCCCCGTGCCTCGGAAAGCACGTAAAGCCGTTGGTCCTGCGCCGTGATCTCTCTCCGGTCGTGTCGGTTTACCGTTCCATTGGTTATGAGAATGAGGGAATATAGAGTGCACCTGTGCTTGCGCGCATACACTTGGACACTATAATCCTGAGCTGTGCCGATGGCTAGCCTCCGTTGATGCAGGCCGCCGTGGCCGGAATTTGGTCTGGAGGACATTATTATTAAGTAATGAGTAATCTTGGGTTTATAGAAGTCTGACACTAAATAAGTCCCTTAGCTGTGTCACCAGCCTTCTCTTCCAGATTTTGGCAGTCGATTTCCATACTTTAAATTTTAGTTTGCTATTTTTCAATTTTTTCATATCGATTCTAGTCAAAACCATAAATTATAAAGTATTAAAAAGTAGTTAATAGTTTATGGTTTATTCGACTAAAAAGACGATATACGACTATAGATTGCCACCTGCGTCCATTAAGTCCCTGGATGTTTTATTAGGTCCACTCCATCTAGTAAAGTGGTCGACCAACATGTCAACATGACTGGCCTGTTGGTCTAGTGGTTAGTGACCCTGACTGCTATGCCGGAGGTCGTGGGTTCGATTCCCACCCAGAACAAATGTTTGTGTAATGAGCACGATCATTTGTTCTGTGTCTGGGTGTAATTTATCTATAACATTTTATGTATTTAGAAATATATAAGTATGTTTATCAGTTGTCTAGTACCCATAACACAAGCTCTGCTTAGCTAGGCGTTGTGTGATAGTTGTGGAATACTATATTATATTATATTAACACTGCGCCTTCCTGTACGAAGCTGAAACTTACGGTATGGGATCATTGTAAAAAATCTCGTTACTTAAAGAAGAACTGGTCGTTAAAGAATTGAACGTTTAGTGCCGGTGTCAGAATATCCACTACCCCATGTTATCCCGTGAGCACCGTAAGAGGCGGAGGGGTTCCCGCTGTCACTTCTTACGAAAAACCAAGACGATGATATTCATCGTCTTTCTAAAAGCAACTAAGAAATAAGAAAATTGTGCTCGGTACTTTTGATAGTCTGTAACTGTAAAGAAAAATTATGGCTATAACATTGATTAAAACTACTTTTACGGATTTTATCGCGTTTAGTTTTAATTATTTTTACTTTTAATTCCCGACGTTTCGGGTGCTTTCCAGCACCCATGGTCACGGAGGACTGAGGTGACTGACGCCCCGATGTCATTGTTAAATCCGAAGTACCTTCAGCTTTTTTTTTAGCTCCGGGTTTAACAATGACATCGGGACGTCAGTCACCTCAGTATTCCCCGTGACCATGGGTGCTTGAAATCACCCGTTTTAATCAATGTGTAGTGTTCGCGTTAATATAAGAAATCATTAAATAGCTATAACTTTTAATCCTAGTGATCGAATTTATAACCTGCTCCAATTTTAAGTTTTTAAAAAAGTGAAAACATAGTAACAAACTATATTAAAACAACTCCACAAAATGAAGAACATTCAACATTTTTTTAAATTTATTTTAAACACAAAATGCAATTGAAATTTATGAATACTTTTGACGTATGACCGATTTAAATTGAAATCTATGTAACAGATCCTAAAAGTGTTTTACTTTACATTTGCAGCACGGCAAACACTCAGACAGTCCAAGAATAAAGACTTCACTGAGTGATTTATTTTCCCTTAACATAATAAATTACACGCGAGGGCTATAAATTTTGCCTTTAACAAAATTGTGCAATTGAAAAATCTGTTAAAACGTTAAAGTGGGAAAAGCGCCCCACTCAAATATTTCAATATCTGTCCCGCAGATCTAAAAATGTTGCTATTAATACGCGCAGTCTGCCGATCTGTCTGTCTGCCACCATGTTTTGTATTTCTGTCTGAGTTTTGATGTGTTTTACTTTATGTTCACTGATTTGTTGCCCTCGCCGCTAGTATTAATAACTCGAGAGATTATCACTCGTGTGCTGGCGCATTCACATTTAATTTTCGAACTGAATAACTGAAGATGTTAATTACGAGGCAGTTCTGTCGAAATTTAGAAATATTCAATGCATGATTTTTTTAATGTTTTATTCGTATTTCCGTTTCTTATCATCAACCTGTAAAAAATCTTAGCATTCTTTTCAGTTTCATGGTGGATTTCCCTTAATCGTCACACTTATCAGTTGAGAACAAAATGTACGGAACAAAAAATATAAGTTCAGGGAAAAAGTTTCTTCGTATTTTATATACAAATTCAAGACATTCTTTTTTCAAAGTTTAATTACATTTAATTACAATATATATGTGTCATTTTGTTCGATAACTTTTTCCCATTTTATGATATAATCCAGTTGCTGTAGAATTCTTGGGATTTTTGATTTAAAAAAAATGCGACAAGAATAAAAGTTGGTGAGAATTACTTCGCCCATATCCGCTCAATAAAATAAAATTATGTATCTTACCTAGTTTAAAGAGCACCTCCCGCCCTCCCTCAATTGCGTGCACTAATCCTGTCACCACTAATCCCAGCACCACTACTCAAATTAGGTGAGACACATAATTTTATTTTATTAAGTGGATATGGGCGAAGTAATTCTAACCAACTTTAATATAATGGACTTCCGCAAGGTAACGCCCCATTCTATTAATTATCTGCGACAAGTATGTTTATCTAACAATAGCCAAGGAATTCTGAGAAGACTGAAACATGTGAAAATCTGAGGGTGCAACGTTATGACTATAATATGGTGGATGCAACCAAGCTCTCTCAATTTTTGTAGAGTGGCCAAAGATGTGCGTGGTCTGGCGTTATCATGATAAAAGACCACACCTTTTCCATTCATCAAAACCGGCCGTTTCTTCCCAATTTCTTGATTGAGTCTCATTAGTTGTTGGCAGTAGAGATCCGAAATGACAATTAATGCCCTTACAATCCCACCATACACACAGCATCTCGTGATTGCGTGATAATCCGGGTTTTGCCACAGTCTGTGGAACTTCACTACCCTTTGATCATGATATTTTTGCACATTCTCGACGTAAGTGATCCACTTTTCATCACCATTGATCAATAATTACAAAAATGGTTTGGTCTCATTACGTTTCCCTCGAGAATCGCAGATGAGTACACGATTTATAAGGTTTCTTTCAGTGAGCTCGTGTACCCAAATATCGAGCTTTTTTGTAGAGCCAGACTTTTTCAAATGGGCCAAAACTGTTTTGTGGTCAATCCTTAATTCCTCGGCTATGTCGTAACTACTAATATCATAATCTTGATCTACTTTTTCAAAAATGGTATCGACCTTATCCGTATGAGGGCGACCGGAACGAGTTGCACCTTAGCAACTGTGCTACTCTTACTGACACTGCGTCAGGTCAATAAACGTCACAAATTTTCGCGACTTGGGTCGCATTTTTCCCTTTTTGTAATAAAACTTCAGAATTTATCAAATTTGTTCGTTAGATTAACTCATTTTGGCGGACAGAAAAACAATTGAAAAATGGCGGAAAAGTGTTTTTTACTTTTTCTTTTTTTTCTTAATGTCCTTTGTGTATTGATATTAAACCAGTCAGATACAAACTGTAAAACTTAAGAGATTTTTATTCAATTTTATTCAAACAAAACACGAATAAACTTTTTCAGCGACATATTATGAGTATGAACAAAATGTGTGAGCCGTATGCTCATTTACATCTGCTTTTATAATAAATAGAGAGATTAATTCTCTTACGCCGCCACCGCAAGACAATTATTTTACCTTTTCAATATTTTTTTGTAACTGTTTTGTATAATATTATAAAAAGATAAGTTTTCATGTTCATTAGTTAATATTTTATGTGTGTTTTTAGGACGTATATTGTATTTTGGATTAAAGTATTATATAATTACATTTTTTTAAATAAATTACAAAAACATAAAATGACACGAAAATTTCTTTAATAATAAATTTTTAGTAAAACACTTATATTCTTACCGCCAGATTATTACATTTATTTAAAATGTTTATATAATGGTAAAATTAATTATTTTCATTAGAATTTAATGTTGTATTTTATTATAACCATATTCCATAATATAATATTATAATTTGACGCGTAGATGGATGGTATTGTAGACTCAAAAATTGTTCCTTTTTCTAAATTTAATCATATACAGCTTCAACTATCGGTAGCAATTAGCTCTTTATGTTGTGGTAATCACTGATGGCAGGAGATTAACGCAAAATGAATGATTCGGCTCATGTTCACACAAACAGGACGTCAACGGTAACATCTACCTAAGGCTACCTACTCAGTGAAAGCTATAAAGTTTTGATCTTTAACATTGCCACAATATGTGCGATAAAGTAGTGGCTTATAAATGTTTTAATTGATTTTTGTTGGTACTTTCACCATTGAGGCCGAATAATATTCTAATGTTACCTATATAAAATTTTGCTGTGCCATATATATCGTAATAATCTACAGGCTGAAAGAAAAATGCATCTTCCTTAATATAAATTCAATATAATAAATCGCTTCAGATGCAAACCCGCCCGCGAAGCTGGGTAACTACGGCACAATCTTAGACGAAATAAAAAGTCGTAATAGAAAAATAGAAAAAAATCCGCTAACTTAACACTTCCTCAATATCATTTCAATTTTACGGCCATGCAGATTTCATACGTCCAGTACGTGAAATGGAATAAACAAGTTATTGATGCCGAATGCGGATGGGGATCAAACTCATACATACATATGTAAATATTGTTGTTTCATATTATATTGAATGTCGAGCACCAGAAAGAAAATTAATGTTGTTTTTTTTTTATTTATTCACGGTTGATGTATGTATCGATAGATTATCTACTTAACGTTAAGTGGCACGTATGCTCGTTTGTCATCTTTACCTTTATAAAAAACGAAACAATCATTTATCATTTACGATTAACACCGTCTTTACTTAGTTGATTTTTTAACCTAAGGGTAAGGGATAAACGTGCATACAGTCCACTTGATAGTAAGTGGATGATGTGGCTATATGACATAGACATCTACAGCTATCTTCGACTAAGAATCAAAATGCACAATTGGACATACGTTGTCACCCCTGAGGACTAAGATAGAATACCTGAATTCCAGTAAAAAAGGTTTCCGGTTCTCTACACTCATCATACTAAATATAGTAGCGTAATGTGCTATTTTACGGTGCTATTCTGCAATGGCGTGATCCTTCTATATCTACATTGTGCTACAACCTTAATAATATAGCTGCACCATGGCTCTGCCACGTAATTTTTTATTAGAAACACCGAAATTATAATAAACAAACAAAAATTAAACGATTTATTTTAAGGACACAAGTCACTAAACATAAATTTCTGCAAAATGAGACTTAATATTTGATCATCTCTACTGTGTTGCTAGCTTTAAATGACATTGGCTACAGGATGTTTTAATCTTGTAAATCCCTTAATCACTGAATCGACTTTATATTCGTCATTCCTTGAAAGCGGATTTGTTATACGATTGTTTCGTTGAACTTTTGTTTGTTAATATGCAGTGGGACTAAATGACTCGCTACTGTCAGTCAAAATGAATACAAAAGAAAAGTTTGTTGCTTAATTCTTTTGTTCTTGTCGCTTGTAATCATAACGGAGTATTCCCAATTTTTTTAAATATCATCTGACTTTAAAATTTACAATTTAAATTCGTGCTGTGTGTTGTGATCGATAGCAGTGATTGATCACATTTGAGCAGATAAGCCATCCATAAGCGCAATATTATATCCTCATCACCATTATCATCACAGCCTATCGAAAGTCAACTGCTGAACATAAGTCTGCTCATAAATTACCTCATAGTTATTATTTTGAATTGTTATCAGAGAGATGGTGTTGCACATCTCCTGTCTTAGATTCCCTCTGTCGCTACTTACGCCACCCACGGGATGATAGGGGGTAGTGGATATTACTCCGCCACGCCACTACTCCGTTAATACGCCTTCGAGTACTTAGCCTAGTTTTGTATTCTATTATTGTTAAACACATGAAATCATTTTAACGGTACAAAATTGTAGCCAGTTGTTTTGAAACATAATTCATTGGAGGCGAATGTTCATAGTTCAAACGTGCTCGACTTTGGGTACCGGAAAACAGACGTGATACATTGTTAGCAATATTATGAAAATATTTGACGAAAATAATATCGATGATAGTGGTAAATGTGTTTGTTAATTGTACTTAGTTATATAAAGATAATGTAATATTAATTATTAAAATTAAAACCGATTTCGAAAACAAAATATACAATAAAATAATTTCCACATAATGGCTTCTAAAAGCGGAACTCTAATTATTTAGTACAGTATGTCTTAGCGTTTCTTAATTGTCATTAAAACTATTATTAGTTTCCTCTTTTAACTAAAATATCGTCTAAATATGTAATTACATTAAAAATTCATTTCCTATTTTTCCACCTTTTGGCTCAATACATTTTCTTAAAATGGTAGTGGGATCACTCCTAAAGTATAATAAAACAAAAGAAAAATCCTCATTTTTGGTTCAGCCCTTTCCCAAATATAAAAAACATATAAAACTAATATAATATAAAGCCTTCTTGATTATGAACCACGGATAAAAAGTTTATTATTTAATGACTGTAGGTTACTTCCATTTGCTTATTATTTTGTATTACTCAACTGCGACGTTTGCTGCAATTGTTTTATAGTATACAACTTTACTATTATTATTGCATACATATCTTTTTTGACCCTAGTGCGGTTTGGCTCATTTTCCTTATCGACTATTTTAAATATTACAATGTATTTATAGGGCATACTTTTTATTCCCAGTTGGTAGGGCTATTTTACATAGGAGCGTATAATTAGTCTAATTACTGTATGCTTAAGAGTTCGTCTGGATAAAAACAAAAGTCTTATCTATTTCAGTGGCCAATTAGCAGTACGTTTTGAAGTTTTGAAGGGTTATAGATCATTCAATTTCAGTCCTAAGGGGTTACAATACATTTGTACTTCGTCTAGCATTTATGTTTGAATTAATTTTCAGAAATGTCCCTATCTATTCGTTTGTCACTCTTAATTTAAAACAAAAACTGAAAGGTTTGACAACACTCACCACGCTTGGTAAGCGGATCAGTGCGTATAGAGACGAAATGCCAGTAATGCGATATGATATTTAAGTTTAAGTTTCCCCCTACTAACTTTGAGATAGGCAGCAGAGTCTACCTAATAATAACTAAAAAATAAAAAACTGCACTTGTTAACGCGCTTTTCAAGCGTGGCAACTATGCTAAATGAATATTTGCCTATGAGATAATCTAGGAATCCACTACTCAACCCCTTAGCCAAGGGGTTTTTGATAGACTGTAACGGTAACGATAGATATCCCCCATCATATTGAACATACATTTTATTTTGGTCGGCAAAAACAAGTTTCTTTATAACGTGATACATCGCTTTAAAACGTTATTTTGATAAGAGTAAATATTATTACGTACGTGAGGGTAATATGTTCATCCGGTAAATATTGTAACTTTCTTGTAACTTGAAAACTACAGCCTTATTTGCATAGATGGTTTTGTGACACAATCGCTCTTCATGAGTCAATCAAATAATAAAGGGTCAAAAAGGCGCTGCATTATCGACGCCATTTTGGCAGTTGACATTATAATAAATATTTTAGTCGATTTTAGTATGGTTCAGTGTAGTTAGTATTTTTAAAAAGATTTTTTGAAGTGCTCCTAATTATTGCCAAAGCTTGTTTGCTTATTTTTTCTTAATATATTAGGTACAGTATAGGAGTTTGTGTTTTTATCTCTGTCTTCTCCTAGTTTTGGTTTTATAGGGTGACAAATCTTAAAGTGACCATATTATCCTAACGAACCTTATTATATTATAAATCCTATCTTAGTTACAAAAAAGTTTACAATTAGTCATTAGTCTATCAGGCCCTCCTAAAAGAGTATTTGACGTAATCGTAACGGCGTGATAGGCTCGTTGGCACTCGCAGTATCACTGCTCCCCGTCCGGTCTGTGTGTTTTCATCAGGCGTATAAGAAGTATATAACGATATCTATAAGAGGTCATGAAATATTTCATGCACTTTCTCCAGTCGTCTCTTATAACACCAACGCGACGTGACACGTGATGAGTTCTCCTAAACAACTACGTCAAAAAGCTGCGCATTACGCTATGCATTTGCTTTATATAATATTTAAAAAAAACTATAACGTATTACGCCATTTCCTCAATATATCCTTGCTTATATAGGTGCCTGAAAAAGTATGATAATGTATTAAATTACCATAGTATTGATTCTGTTCCTCAGCGCTTGTTGACTGCATGAATAAAATCGAATATATTACCTTTTCGCCATGAATACCGACATGCGTTATTTTATAGTTGCTGATAATGCGTTTCTCGGGGACGCAAACCTATTTTTATATTACTTTTAAACAGGTTCCAAATTTGCTTGTTTAAATTTTTATTTACTTGTTTGTTCAGATATCGTAAACAAACTACGTGATGCTTGAATGAATAGCCATAAAAAGATCTGATTACAGTCTATAGATGAAGACACTCTACTTTTATCTCTCATAATCCAGTGTTAGATTACGTTACCTTTAAATTAAAATGGGATAGCTACCGCCTATATATGTCCCACTATTGGGCACGTGCCTTCTCTAGAAATTATTTTCAGAAATTTAGCTTCAGCGCTTATATTGTTAGTGATAATTGACTTGGCTGTTTTTATTTTTGTAATATTTTATTCCTGCGACATTCAGGTTTCTTCACGATATTTTCCTTCACTACTAATGTGTCTTATATGAAATCGTACGAACCTGCTGTTTTACATCTATGTAGTATTCATTATTATTTAGTAGGGAGAATGTCATCTTTCCCCGGTCGAGACGACCCATGTGCTGCAGCTATGATACGCTGCAGCATGACTATACCACGTTTATAAACTTGAACGCAGTGAGGCGCGGAGATAAAAACATTTTTTCTGTACACATCAGAAAGGCAATATAATAAAAATAAAATTAAAAAATGAAACAAAAATTAGAGCTTTTGTACAATTTGATCCTTTGTCAGGTGCTCTAACGTTACATCGAACTTTGTTTACGTTTATCAGTTATACTGACAAGAGCGATAAAATAATTAGGCCAGCATTAAAAGTATCTTCATTTAAACTGGGTCACCAGTTGCCTTGGCGCGTAACTCGCCTTCAGGTTAAAGAGTTGACATAAAACTTTAGTATTTGTAAGCAATTAATAATTTTCATGTCTGCCTTTTATTTATAAATAGCGCACACGCTTTTATTAAAATGGTTCAATCAAAAATTCAGTCAAAATTGTGTTATACATATCCTAAAGGTATTATTTTTATTATTTTTACATGGTTGCTAACTCGCTTGACAAGCGTGGCAACTGCATGGCGTGCAACTGCGTGGCTATGGCAATATACCCTAAAATAGCAACGACAAAGGTAAACGGCCCCCAGTCTCCAGCGGCTCTGCTACTCCTGGCTACGGTGGTGACCATGGTAATGGCAGTGAAGGAGGTGCTAAGAATCTCCGGTGAAGGGTCGGCTACCACCTAAGATGACTCGACTTGGCAAAATATAACGCACGCACCTTGAAGAGTGACTGACTGATTGGCAGGTTGTAGTCCGAAAAGTACAACCTGCCACTGTGTCTTGCGTATGTGGACTATGAGAAAGCCATTGACTACGTCTAAATTTGGGCGGTGCTAGAGTAGAGCAGGCCAAGTTGACTGTCGGTAAATCGAAGTGCTGAAATGCTTGTACAGTAACAGTACAAAACCAGAGGACGAAACCTATCCAACTGCAGAGAGGTGTAAAACAGAGTGACGTAATATCCTCGAAACTCTTCACCGCTGCATTGGCAGACGTTTTCAAGCTACTGGACTGGAGAGGATACGGTATTTACGTCAATAGTGATTTATCATTACATCACTCACCTTCGATTTGTCGCCGATATAGTCCTTATGGCAGAATCGCGAGAGGACCTAAGCGCTATGCTCGATGACCTCAATAGTGTGTCACAACGGATAGGTCTTAAGATGAACATGGACAAAATAAAAGTCATACACACAAACAAACAATGTCCATGTCACACCGATGCTGGTTGTTGTTGGGAACACTAGGCTCAAAGTTGTTGACGAGACCTGGGACAAATAGTCCAACTAGGTAAGTCCAACTTAGACTGAGAGGTCAATCGACGGATTCAACTCGGCTGGGCAACGTTCGGGAGATTACGACACATCTGCTTCTCAGGCATACCTCAAAACCTCAAAACTAGATTGTACAACCAGTGCATGTTGCCAGTGATGACCTATAGATCTGAGACGTGGTCCTTCACTGCTGGCCGTATGAGGAAGGTCAAAGTCACTCAGCGAGCTATGGAGAGGGCGATGCTAGGGGTTTCTCTGCGTAATAAACTTAGGAATAAGGATGTCCGCAGTAGAACTAGAGTGACCGACATAGTCCAACGGTTTGGTAAGCTGAAGTGGCAGTGGCTCAGCCATATATCTCGTAGAACCGACAACCGATGTGGAATAAAAGGTTTTCGTTTGGCAGCTTCGAACCTGCGAGCAAAGTGTAGGGCGTCTCCCTCACTAGATGGAGTGACGAGACAACCTCGTAAGACACAAAAAGTCGCTGGATGCAGGTAGCTCTAGACCGTACTTTGTGGCATTCCTTGTGGGAGGCCTATGTTCGCAGTAACTTGGGAAGTCTTTGTTACTTTGTTGGTCTGAGTCTTTAATAATATAGTGATAATTATACTTGTCGGCTATGTGAAGCTGCAGACCAATTGAAGAAGGCTGAAGTATGTGATTAATATTTAGCATATTATCTCGGAGACAAAAGTTAACCATAATTTGATTTATTTTATTGCGCGATCGCGTTACACAATCTTCGGCCAGTTGGTATATAGTTATGGGGTAAAAGACAGTTGGTGTGAACTGTATGAAATTCTTTAATAGAATGCCAGAGTTAATCGTTATGCAAAAAAAGAATGATTAGACTTATTTTGAGTACATCCGTTATTAAACAGGCTTTTTTATAGGATAGGGTGACAATCGAGCAAATAGTTCTCTGTCAAATAGTTATCTATCCTCGATTACGAATCAAAATGCAGATGCGTTGTCACCCGTGAGGACTAAGATGGAATGCCCCGTTTCCAGTAAAAAGGGTATCCGGTTCTCTACACTCACCCTACGAAACACAGCAGCATTAAGTTACTTTTTTATGCTGGTATTCTGTGATGTTGGTATTTTTGTACATGCCAATGATTCATGAAGTGAAAACTCCTTTAAACACGTTGAAAATTATTTCCAGTAAAAAAGGGTTTTGCGGATCTCTACACTCAACATACGCAACACAGCAGTATTAAACTGCTATTTTACGCTGGTATTCTGTGAGAGACAGTACAGCATCCACTTACCATCAGGTGGACTGTTGGTCTGTATTGAGTACACACCCTATTCTATAAAACAAAAGGTTAAGACGAGAAATGTAATTGGTGCTATACGTGGTTTTTTAAACGTGGTAGAGCTACGCTGCTGCAATATTATTGTAGAAGCTCGTGAAAAGGATCACGCTCTCACAGAACACCAGTGTAAAATAGCAATTGATGCTACTGCTTTTCTTATGGAGAGTTTAGAGAATCGGGGGCACTTTTTACTGGTAATGAGACGTTCTACCTTAGTTTCAGAACTGACAACGTATCTATATTTTGATTCTTATTTGGGGATTGATGTAGGTGTTTATTGTCTACGGCATCACTCAACATCACTTGGACTGTGTGCTCGTTTGTAATTCTTATTATTGACAATAAAATCTTTACGGAACTCTATGAATTTATTATCAAAATAACCCTGAAAAATTATTGTTACAATTCACTAACATACAAAGCTTTTTTAAACGATAGCTTGTTCGACATATTTCCAACAAGTTAATTCTGAACTGTGTATTGCATGACACAGTGATGGGGCTTCTCGGTCAGGTTACCAGGGGTTTAGTGACATATGTAGGTATTATAGATTACGTATTAGTGATAAATGGTGTAATTTGACTCTCCCCACTTTCCCTAGTTTATTTTTATTGTAACATAAATAGTCCCTTATTCAATTTATAAATTCTCATTTGAATGAAACTAGTTTTTGCGAATTTTATGGCATTTATTAACTTACTTTTTTATTCCCGACGTTTCGAGTACTTTACAGCATCCATGGTCGTACGTTGGTACTTTTAAGTACTTGAAACGTTGCGAATATGAAATAAGTAAATAAACGAGACATAAATCAGTAAAAATTAGATTAATTTAAATGTGTAGTATTCGAGTATACATATGAAATCATCAGATTTTTTTATTTTTTAATAACAATTCAATATTATTTAAAATTAATACCTATTAAAAATTTTATTACATATCATTTAAGAAAAATAAGAACTTATTAATATATTTTTGTGAACAAGTCAAAACTAACAAAAACTAGTGACGATTATGACGATACTTAAAATATAAATCAAATGCTTAAAATGTTTGATAAAAACATTATTAATGCATACACCTGCTTTCTATTTCATAATAAAAATTAATACAGAATAAGAAAAAACAAAAGAATAAAATATTTTTCTGCTTACCCCATATTTGTATACAGAGCTGTCGTCAAGTAGAACTGACACCACTAAACCACCTCTGTCAACATTCAGTAAGAAATAGTCCATAGAAATAAAAACATCGACGCTTATAAAGACATATTTGAATTTCAAACCGATAGTGAAAAATGGGATCGTATTATAAACCGAAATCCAGAACGTGTATATAAGAAATTATGCACTCCACCCAGCAAGTGGAAGGAGACAAATTCTATTGAAAAAAATCATAGTTTCTGAATTGATTTCGAATTGGTATTTGAAAGAAATACTGCACTATTGTTAGCTTCACACAAATTACAATTCATTTAGTCGCATATTTCGTGTAATTAAAGACTTATTCGAATACAATAAAATTATAAAAATTACGAAACGGTATAATATTTAAATAATGTTATCATTCATTAAATACATAATTAATTCGCGAGAAATACAACTCGATGCCCAGCGCCTACTAGTCGAAATTTGTTTATTGTAAGGGTGAGGTTACAATCGTGCAAATCGATACGAAAAGCGAACGAAATGAGCTTTCGTTAGTTGCAATGTGCGTGTCGCACGCGCCGCGAACCAACTGTTCGGGCTCGTGCGTGTGCAGTGGGAAGCTAGCGATGCATCGCTGCTATCAAATAAACAAAAACTGCATGAGGGGTGCTCAATCTTAGGTGCTCCGGGCGTAAGTTAATTTTATTAGCACTCTTGGCTTTTCACTGCGGAGTATCTAATTTACTACGTAAATATAATTTTAACGACTTTACATTAATTTATTTTTATTACAATACTATCTAGACAGACATAAAGACGGTTGTATAAAACTCGAAAAAACACTAAAATGATTTTAATTTTAATCTACAGGACTTCACATGTTTTGCAGTAAACCGAAGTTTATATTTATGTAGTCAAAATTAAATTTACACTTAAGTTTTATATCACTATAATAGATGATAATTATTTACAACCGAGGGAACATTAAAATTTTATTATATCTGATAATTTCACATGCAGCCGACGCGTTCCTCTGACGCGGAAATGCTGCAAAGGCTTTAATTTCTTTTATTGCCACAGCGATTTATTACCGATGATGAGTCAGTGCTGTTAATAAAAGCAATTGAAGATTAAATCAAGAATGTATCGCTTTTGAAACAATTAAACAATAGTTGCATATAGGGCTTTGGTTTTTCATATTATTATTTTATTAAGTTTTGTATTCGGTTTACAACCTCAACTACTTCACGTTATCAATAACCGATCGGTCATTTAAAGTACTGTTTAAGTAATAAGGTCCGTAGTTAAAATTGTGACAAAGGAAAATGTTCCGATCACCGCAGAATCTAAGGAGCGCATATGTCTTTAAATATAACTCGTGACAATGGGCAGTCCGTCACCGGTCTAAACCAAGGATACAAATCCGGCTTAATTTTATTTATTAGGGTTTATTATTGTATCATTTAATTATTTTAGATTAATCTTTTTATAATTATTGCAGAAATTATTGCAGAGAAAATGAATATGTCTTTAGAAGAGCGTTATTCAACATGTGACATTTTGTTTTTAGCTTAGTGTCATCATATAGTTTCTAAACAATATCCTTAAAAAAATGCTGTTGAATTTCCTAAAAAAAGAGTTCATCTGTGATCATACGTTTATGTGAATTTTATTTTTATCATTTACATTGATTACTAAATTAGATGAAAATGTGTTTATTTAGGAACTGAGGAATAATATAAAATGTCTTATAGTCAACTGATAATTATTTATATATTAAATAAAAAAAATGTCTAATCTGTTTAAATCTGTTTAATAGCATTAGATTTTTTTAAAAATCAAACATCACACATTCATCATGAGCTGTGATCATCTTAGTGATAATACTAGGTCATAGTCTTAATAGATAGAATAGAAACTCTTTATCCAATATATTTAATAAATAATGCTTATTAAAAGTCATTCTTACCATGAAATTATTGTCATTGGTTTTTAATATGTCACCAAATCTCATATTATTTAGACGTCTGGAAGCGAGTGAAACTGAATTGTTAAATGCAATTATATTCCCACACACCTTCATATGTACAGATAAAATATCAAGCTAGCTCAAAAAGAGTTTTAAGAAGAACAAGACGTGTAAATTCAAAAAAAAAACCCTATTAAATATAGCCGCGATTGCGGTCTTATCCATTTCATCCATAACATCCATTTATTTTTCGTGCATGCGTATACGTAGCTTGGTTATAAATTGCGATTACAAATAGTTAACAAATAAGCTACAACCAAAAAGGTCTAAAGGACTTGTACATGCATTCACTTAGTTTTTTTTATTCGCTGCTATCTTCGGCATCTCATTTATATAGACATTAGTTCTCGAGTCCAATGTCACCATGTAAAGCTGACGTTTCCTGTGCTTTACTAGAAGCTTACGACCAGAGCCATTTAAGCATCTTACGTGTCGTGTTCTACGATCTATTATATTTTCTTAAAATGTTGCATGTTTTATTTTTCTACGTACAGAAATTAAGATATGAATATTTGACTATATATTGTTATTGTGTATGCCTGTGAAATCTCTCTGTGAGACAAAAATCTTTGTTTAGAGTGTCCGTGGTGAATTACAGTTATTGATTCCCATATTTTGTCCATTTTTCCATAACAGCCTATAAAACTGAACATAGGCCTCCTCCATAGATTGACTCATAGGGGGGAATTTGCCATAGTTGCCACGCTTGGCAGTTGGTTTGGTTTAAATCAGGAAGATGCTGCTACCCATTTCCTTGTTCAGTTTACCTCTGTCGCCTCTTACGACGCCCATGGGACGATATGGTGTATTCTTGCACCGTCACTATACGATTATGTTATGTTATCACTAGAAAAATTTATCTCCTACTTTTTCGTTAGCTGCCTGCCTACTGTTCGTTGCATATATATTTGCAATACTATAATTTTATACGTAATAGAGCAACGATCAGCGGTAAGACCGCGCTCTCAGAAAACACCAGCGGTATGACAAGTGTACACTTCGAATCAAATCGAGAACAAATTTAGGTCCCCATGGACCACAGCATTAACTTGTTTTGCAGTGTCAGCAGTGCTCTGAGAAATTGTTCAGATTAATTCCAGCCGCTGAATTTCACGAACGCAGATACCATCCTCACCTATTGGATGCTTGGCGGTCCACAAATGTGCATTTTACTAGGAGTTTTTTTCCTCGTACAACTTCTGTGTGGAATTGTTTACCACCGGCGATTTTTTCGCACCGATACGACTTAGGGACCTTCAAGAAAAGAGCTTACTCCTTTCTAAAAGGCCGGCAACGCACCTGCAATTCTCCAGGTGTTGCGATTGTTCATGGGCGGCAGCACGTGATCGTTTGCTCCCTCTTCTATAAAAAAGAACTTTGGTTGACTGATCTTTTTGTAAACTGACTGTAGTATCTAATTACCGTCATTCATCATTTTTGTCAGTTCAGTTTTATAATCAATTGAATACCTTCAGCCTTTGAATACCTACAACCAACTTTAAGCAGCAAAGACTACAGATGCATTGTCACTAAGGACTAAGATGGAATACCTCGCAGTCGAAATTATACTGGCTTCCTATATCAAGTCTTAACATCAACAGTGAAAGTACTGCTATTTAACAGCTGAAATACGTATGAAACCTGCCTAGACGGACTATTTAGAAAAAAAAAAGTATCCTGACACCTATCAATGAGCTTAGGTGCACTGTAATAATACTAAGATACGTGAGGATAATATTTTCATCTTTAGCTTATCCGCCCTATAAAACCAAAACTAGGAGAAGGACAGAGACAAAAACACAAAGTCGTATACTATAACTGATATATTAAGAAAATAATAGCAAATAAGCTTTTGCAATAATTAGGATCACTTCGAAAAATCAACTTAAAGAAAAACTAACTACACTACACAATATTAAAATCGACAAAAATATTTCCTATAATGTTAACTGTCAAAATGGTGTCAATAAACTTTTGACCCCTTATTTGATTTACTGATGAAAAGCTATCCAATCATAGAGCCACGTCGACAAACACAGCAGTAGTTTTTGAGTTATAAGAAAGTGGCCATATTAACCGGATGACTTTATTACCCTCACATACCATATTATATTATATCTCCTACTGTACACAAAATAATATTTCCTGTTCCTCAATAATCTGATAAGGCGATCGCCCTACCATTGAACTACCACGACTTTACGTTTTGTCTTCCGTATAATAGTATATTGGATATTTAAGTGTTTTAAAATATTTTTTTAAATATATTATAATATTCCCTATAATATGATATTGGATATTTAAGAGATTTAAAATCAAATGCTTTTTATATATGATTACCCCCATATTAAGCTAGCGTGCAAGACTCAAATCGACAGTGGCGTGATGGGACATTTCTCATGCGATAGGGGTAGGTAATTCCCAAGGTTATAAATTACAATTACATACTCTTATCAAATTGACATTTCACTTTATACAAAAGCAATCCGCTTTTTACCAATTTTCGTTTTAATTTAAGAAAAAACGATAGCGTTCAACCAAAGTAAGGAATTAATTTATTAGATATATAAATATGCAGAATTATACACAGGCAAAACACTTTACAAGATCATTAGTATCGTACATTCCACTTTGTTACTTCTGTGTGTAGACAACCTGAACAAATAAAGAATAGCTTTAATCCTTGTAGTGGCGGTGTAAGAATATCCACCATCCCACATCATCCCGTGGGTGTCGTTGGAGGCGACAGAGGGGAAAATATCAAGAGATTATTTTTTCTACGTGGTAGAGCCAGGCTGCAGCTATATTATAGTTGTAGTACCGGGAAAAGACCACGCTCTCACAGAATACCAACCTAAAATAGCAGCTTAATACTGCTGTGTTTCGTATGGTGAGTGTAAACGAGGCATTCCATCTTAGTCCTGTGAGGTAACAACACGTTTGCTTTCTGATTCTTAATCGAAGATAAACGTAGATGTCTATGAGCCACGGCATCCACTTACCATCAGCTGGACTGTTTGCTCGTTTGTCACCCTTATTCTATAAAATAAAAAATAAAAGAATAGATTAGCAGCAACGTCTTCCTAATAAGGATTAAACATAAAAACTACGGTTGCCAAATCGCTTCCAAAGCGGGGCAATTTTGGTAATAATAAGGCAAGCTATGGGAGGGATCTATGTTCATCGATGGACTTTAATAGGCTGTAAAGTTAACGGTAAGCTTTGAAATGTTATATAAACTTTTAATAACAAGTTAAGGTCAACATCAAGAAAGTAAAATTAATAAAATTATTTCAATATAATAGATACCTAAAGAAATCGGTGCTAGGACATTGTAATAATAATAATGTCCTCCAGGCCGAATTTTGGTCACGCGGACAGTCTAAACGGAGACTAGCTACCGGCGCAGGACAGAATTATAGTGCCCAAGTGTACGCGCAAGCACAGGTGCACTGTCTATTCCCTTACTCTCATGGTCCGATTGGACGGTAAACCGACACAAGCGACGAGAGATCAGGCGCATAGCCAACGGCTTTACGTGCTTTCCGAGGCACAGGGGTGAGACACCGCCAACTTTCTAATTCCGGGCAGCTACTGAGAATTTTTTAATGGAAAAACTCAATTACTGATATTTTATGGCCTGACCCGGGATTCGATCCCAGCACCTCAGGATCAGCAGTCGCACTACTACAACCACTAGACCAACGAGGCAGTAAGTAGGACAGTGTATAGAAGAATTAAAGGCTCAATTATTTTAATAATTATATTTAGTACTAAGCAAACACTAGTTAAAGTTAATAACTAGAATCTCGTCTAAATGGTTAAATTAAAAATCTTCATTCCCCCTATAGGTTCTTTCTACCAATTTATTTCGGACAACCTTCAAGGGTTGTATAGTCTATAGGTACGTAGTACTATTATTTATTTTGTGCTATAGGCTATTCAATAAATAAATTTTAATTTGGTTTACGATTGATATTGATATTGCGTAACATGTGAAATACAGTCGATTTGAGAACTTCTTCTGTTGTTTTTAAAAGTGATGGAAAATAATAATTATTTTTCACAAGTAGATAATTTGATACGGCTCCCTACTCTAATTATTTAGCGTTTGGCTGCCGTGTTGCGGGACCGCGGGTTCGAATTCAGCACGGAACATATTACATAATATGTTTGTACGACCAACAAATAATTGTTCCTGGTCAGGATCATTGTCTCCGTGCAAAATATGCATGTTAAACGACTTAACGCGCCACTCAACAACACAGTAACTTTAAAAAAAATCACATAGATGTGAATCGTCAGTTTCGACCAATCGAAATTTTAAAATCATTCCTATAACCAATGGAAGTACTCACCATCGGAAAAACAGCATGTCGAAAAATTTTAAACGACTGAAAGAGTCGTAGGAGAGTTACGACTTACCGAAAGCTCATAAAATGCATTTCCATCCATTAGCTACGCATTAACAGTTCCAGCGTTAAAAGAAAACAAAAACGACCCTTAACTCAAAAATCATTTACCTCAGCCGAAGTTTTCAGCGCCTTCAGAGAACCGATTAATTTATTATTTTATAGCGTCCCTTTTCGTGCATCCAATTTAAAATTTGACATCTTAAACAGTCTTAAATTACACATGAAATTATTTCATTAGCGCTGAAGCACCCGTGGGGCTAGCCTTGATATAATCAGGGCCAAGTTTTTCGGCACCGAAAGATATAATCAACACGTCAGTGTAGCCACGCCCTAAGCTCGCCGCGTTAATAGGCAGATCTCGATATCGGCTGCTTCTGCAAATCGGACAAAGTTATTGCTTCGTATTTATAAGGTATCAGCGTACAAATTTGCACTTTATATTAATAAATGTTAGTGTTATAATTCTTTTACTGAATGCAAACATTCTAAACTGGCGCCTACGTGTATGATGTTCGTTGTGTTTTATTTGCATGGTGCATTTGAACTGTTAACGATTATGGTAAGTGTTATAGTGACCGGTAATTTCTCATTTAGCATAATCGAAGAGTATTTAATTATCTGCAACAAAGTTTTATAAACGTAAAGTACCTAAGCTACAAATGACATAGCACGTGCTTTACTTTTTTAATTGGAATGCATTTTCTTTATTTTTGTGCCAGTGTGGAATTTCTTGTAATAAAAGCCTTATTTTTATAGGTTTTTATGGTTTTTTTATATTAATAGGTATAATTCTTTGCGTGTGTGTGTGTGTGTGTGTGTGTGTGTGTGTGTGTGTGTGTGTGTGTGTGTGTGTGTGTATGTGTGTGTGTGTGTGTGTGTGTGTGTGTGTGTGTATGTGTGTGTGTGTGTGTGTGTGTGTGTGCATGTGTGTGCATATGCGTGTGCGGGTGCGCGCTTGCGTGTGCGTATGTAATAACTCTATAGCTGTCTAACACGCACGTGTTAGACAGCTATAGAGTTAATAAGCTTTTACTACGCTAAGGCTGTGAGATTTACCACTGAGGCTACATCACTACTTATCACCAGGTGAGATTGCAATAAAACCCTGGATTTTTCGCCCTATAGGTGAAAGTCCCCTAGTGGCAGTTACCTAAGGTTTTCAGGTAATAAAATAAAAACCACTTTGAAAAATGTAACGTTATTAATTAATTAGTTAAGTTAACAAACTTTAAAATCAACGTTAATTTACGCAAATGCACTTCTTCGGAGCATGGTACTTCCCGGTCAAGCCGAACCTTTCGTGCTATGACCATAATATAGCTGCAGCGTGGCTTTACCACGTATGAGATCAGTAAACGGGAACAGGCAGTAAGAGTTACCTCGATGCATATCATTGTCCTAGGTACTTTAGATTTATTCAATCCTCCATTACATTCTATGAAAAGTCTACTGCTTAAAGGGGCTTCCCAAAGATTTCTTCAAAGGATGGGAGGGATATAGCTGCAACGCTTGACAGACTAGTTGGCAACCAAGGCAGTGTTTTACTATTAGCTCTTATCAATGAGATGCTGACACCCATCTCATGTTTTATTTTCCACAACGACACCCAACGCCACTACAGGGACATGGTAATATAATAATATCAGATGCAGCAACGACTTGGTAGGGCATGCAGGAAGCCAGGAAGTCAATGGATGCAGGTGAACCTAAATAAAAAATTATCCGACTATCCTAGAAAAAGGGTGTATAAAATGTCTTAATAAAATAATAGATAGATCAGACATTTTTACTTGTAGTCTTTATGAATTTCAAAAGTACGCTTAATATTTGCTATGTTATATATGACTATTTTTAAGGTTATTAAGTAGGTATGTATATTTTATTCAAACTATTATATTTACTAATTAGTTACGACGTTACTGCAATAGATTACCGTGTAATGGTAGCTATAAGTATGAAATGAATTAATAAAAATGTATTTAAACTTGTGTTATGTAACCCATGTCATCGCGTGGGTGTCGTAAGAGGCGGCAAATTAGGAGATAGGCAGAACCGTCTTCCTAATAACGGCTAATAATAAATTAAAGACTGTTGCGAAATCGCTTGCGACTAGCAAGGCAACTGTGGCAAATATTCCCCCCATGAAGCAACCTATGGGGGAGGCCTATGTTCATCGGGAGACTTTAATGGCCTGTAATGTTAACGGTATGTAACGTGACGAATTGATTTTAATGTAAATGAGTTGTTAGACTCGTGTTCATTTCAAGGCTCATTTCATTTCATCATCAAAGGCTTTATTTCTTTTTCGACTTTATTTCTACATACTTATCAATAAAATCTTCGTCTAAAATAATTATAGCGCATGATTGTGACGCTTTTTTTTTCGTTGAAATGAAGTGAGAAACTTACAGCGGCTACTGCTGGCCATAGATACTCAAAACCAAATAAATACAAAAGAAAGCTACGGACGACTGTCACCTCTAATCTCTGTCAATTTACTACAAGATACATGAGTGAACAAGCTTGATCGAAAATGAGGTCTCTTAGATAGATCAAACTAGAAGATCAACAAAAGTTTCAGGTAGATGTCTGGGTAGTCCACCATTAAATTAAGTTAATAAACCATAAACCCTCGTAAATGATTTAGGGTTTATAATTTAAAAGTTATACAAATTTTAATCAAATATGATAAATGAGAACACATTCCGCCTGATGGCAAGTGGGTGCTGTAGACATTAGACACCCACACCTGTACTCGATTGAGAATCAAAATGGCGATGCGGTGTTACCCCTTAAAACGAAGATGTAAGAAATGCTTCACTAAGGGAGAAAGGTACGAAAAACAGCATCATAATAGGTAACTAGTTTACGCTGTTATTTAGTGCGAGAGCGGATGTTTTCCCGTCGGGCCCACCAATTCATGCTACTTCTATAATAAGGCTGACTTTGCCACGTAAAACTATTATAATTGATTCGTAACCGAATCGTAAATAATTTAAAGCTAAAAGCAGCCCCGTAAGCCCAGCTAAATTATAACATCAGGGCGTCAAACACTTCAGTCTCCTGTGACAACGAATATATTTTATTTATTTATTTTATTTATACTTTTATGCACAAATTTATACATATGGAAGACTGCCTGAAGATATTCTCTCCAAGTCAATCATTAGGCTAAACAGAGACGTAAGAGGCGGTGCAGCAATAATCAAATAGAAAGCGTTAAAAAATAAAAGAACAAATATGAAATATACATGAAAATAAGAGCTGTGTTAGTTCAAACTTTCAACAATTTTTTCAAATGCTTACGGACTTGATTTTTTTAAACAAACTTGTTGGTAGCTTTTATAATTAATTAAAACTGGTTTTAATCAATGTGTAGTGTTCGCGTAAATATAAGAAATCATTAGCTTTTTGTCAAGAGGGATGTTGTTTCAGAGTCTGATGGCCGTGAGGCATTTACTTATATATTACTAGCGTAAAAGATTACGATACAAAGATTTAAAAAAACATGGGAGATCGTATCATCGGTAAATAACTTTATATTAATCTTGTTATAATTAAATTATTATATAAACGCATTATTAAAGTTTTATTTTACAGTTAGTTTAGTTACGTTACCAATATTAGGCCAGGGTAGGATTCAGACCCTCAAAAATATTGTATATGGAAAATAAAATTATAGAATTTAAAAAAAATTATATCACGTTTGACGTTTCATGTTTCTTTTTTCCCATGTGCCGGGATTTTGGCTTCACGCGTCTTGTTTATCTATACGTTTCGGTTTTTGAGGGTTTTCTTTTTATTTCTGTTTAATTTTTGTCTAAAGAACTTAGAGTAAGTTAAATTTTAAATAAAACTTTTTTTTCTTTTTAAATTTTAAATATAGGTATTTGGTACCTAATATATTTTACATTCAGTAAGGGTAAAACGAAAAGAGTACAAAAGAAACCATATCTGCTAAATTCAATCTGTAAATCTGATTCATAAAATATTTTGAAATTCTGTTTTCAAACCGATTGCTTCCATAGCATAGTTTTTTTCGTGGTAGCCCCTCATTATAGTTGTATTAAGAATGCAACAACATAAATGCATCGATCGAGCATCGATTGACCAGCAAGGAAGCTAATTCTAATTTTATTAAAAAAACGCGGTACTCATGTACAATACAGAAATTCTCGTAGGGTTAGTATTATAATCTAAAAGGACCCAATGATAATACAAGTCGACCTTTAGGTAAAATTATGGTATTTTCGCTTAGTATTATTTTTTATTTATTTATTTATTTAACATAAAAACAAAATATAATTAGTTATTTTTACAGTCTGCCAAACTGCTCAGCAGTTTGTTGGCAGAAAATTACGATACCATGTACTACTAACTATGAAGTAATGGAACAACTAGGATAATTATACTACGAAATCCGACCCTGGTTACGTCGTGTTTTGATATGACGTTTATATTATGACAGATGCGCTACTTTTTCTTGTATGAAAAAGTTATGAGTAAAATATTTAGATGGGCCTATCCTTCTTTTTGAAATCATTGCCGTGAGGGCGAAAAAGTGAGAGAAAGTAAGTTAAAAATAACGTGATATATAATCAGTAAAATTAGTCTTAAACTATTTGGAAAAAAAATCAAGAAACGCTTTACGTGTAAGCAGAAGTGCAATCTTATCCACACACAACGGTGATGGAATCTTTTAACAGGACATAAACGGGCTCGCTAGTATCGGTCTATATATAGAGGCATTGTAAGGGCGAGATTACAAGCTCGCTACCGCGGTGTGCACCGAGATCGAAGTAATTGATAGAGATAATCGATTTTCATCACTGCTCCGCCGCAATAAAAGTGTTAGCGCTTAAACGTGAAATCATCAAAGAGTAAGCCGCGGTATTTAACTAATATTTTTATTTTGCTGCTAAGTTATAATTTACTCGTAAATATGATGATGCTCTAATAAAAAAAGAACTTGTAACCTAATGCCTTAGGTGACATTTTCTTTATAAACACCATCACAAACTTTTCTTATTACCCTCCGTTTAAAATGAAGTTAGGTAGTAGAATTTTCCACCGTGTCTTGGAGGTGGTTTATATTGCACAAGGAGATACATCCGTACCTGGAATAATAATACATGTGTTTTTATGGCCTACAAAGTAGTAGGCCATAAAAACACATGTCCTTACGGGTTTTGAACCTGCAGCCACGCAGTACTGTTACCAAACGCTTAGCTACTGCGATCGGACCAGTCGAAATGTTACAGGTATATTTGACTGGTTTTATCTGGGATTTTTTCATTCTTTTTTCCGAGACCCATTTTAATCTGTAACAGGACTGACAACGCATTTACATATTGATTCCTAATCAAGAACAGCTGCTGTTGTATATTAAAATGATTCCCAATATCAACTTGCCAACAGGAATGTGTACTCGTTTTGCTTTCTTTTTCTTATATAAATGAGCTAAAAAACAATAAATTTAGTATTTTAAAACATAAGATCTTCTCAACTTCAAATATTTAAGTTGTATCTAGGCTGTATTCCAAGTTACTCCTAGTCAGGTATCAACATTGGACCATGTGATTAGTGACCAGCGTTTTAAATTATGATGCTCATTATATAAATTTATGCTAGAATGCAAGTTATGGTATTCGTATGTGGATATTTTATATTGAAACGCGTTCTAGTATCTTTTTTTATCTGCTACAATCCAACACTAAGTTAGTGTAAGTTAGTGTGTCTGTGACAAACCGACACCAAGGTAATTTCGTACGTGTGCAATGTGTAACTTTCAATTAATGCATGCCCGTTGTAGTTCACGTTTGACCGTAGAAGGAAAAGAAGAGATCACCTGCCGGACAAAGTACTTCCTTGTCCGAGCGAGAAGCAAGGAGCCGGAGCTTAAGCTCCATTCATTCTACTATACATATAATACACAGAGTTACTTTGAAAATTGTATTTCAAAATAGCTCGGTTCTTTTTACATCTTTGTGGCACCATGAAAGCGCTGCCTTACAGGAAAGGCACATATCCAACACTAGTCTTAAAATATTTATATTACTTATAAAAAAATGAAGAGAACGTTGATATAAAATAAATAACAAAATTTCAAAATGGCCAGTATGTTAAAATGTAAATTATTTTTAAAGTCACATACTCTACTGTAGGTTGCTTGATCTTTGTAAGGCTGCCATATTGGTGCGTGATTTTTATCCCCAGATGGGCTAGCGCCGTTCAATTTGCAGCTTTTGTTCAATGCCGCTTTTAAGTTGATATGCAACAAAAATATTGTAACCCTTACGTGATGAATAATAAGGTCTTACTGCTGTGTTATTTTAAAATAGGCACTAGCTAATGGTCTGCTTTGCACTTAAAATAACTATTCGTGCTGATATTGGGTTTCTACTGATGTAGTAGTTAGTATATTATAGTGTATGTATGTACGTGTGTATTGATTTGCTTACCTGTATTGTTCGTCGTTAAAAATTCAAAATTTAACGAATTGACATAATTCTACAAAGTAATGCCGAAACGAAATGTTTCGGGCATTAGTTCGTAGAGTCGCCAACCATCGGGGACAAAAATTTCTTGAGTGGCAGCTTCGTACTTGTAAGCCGAGGGTACCGCGGCTCTCAAATCTCGTAAGACATGAAAGTTATTGATGTTGTTGGCTTAAGTGTCTGGTGTTTTATGGCGATCTTAAGGGGAAGCTAATATTCAGCAGTGATAGATGATAATGACAATAAACTGTGCAATACCTATAACAGTGTAACAAGTTGTTTAAAACATAAACACTTATCTCCGTCCGTATCTAACGTAATTCCTGAATATGTAAATATATGATACAATCTGAGGTGTACTCAGATGCAGTATCTGAGACACGGTGCATACCTATAGCCAATAATGAATATTTTTGGAGCATTAATTTATTAAAGTTTGAAAAACCTCGAAAAGGTAGTATAACGTATAAGAACCACGCAGCAGCTATGTTATGGTTGTAGCACGTGTGAGTCGGCTCGACCGGGGTCTCTCACAAAATACAGGCGTGAAATAGCGGCCTAATAGTTCTGTTTCGTATGGTGAGTATAGAGAAACAGGGACCCTTTTTAGGAGATACGTAGCATTCCATCTTAGCCCTCAAGGGTAACAAGGTTCGAAAATCGAGAAATCGAGGGTAGATGTAAATGTCCTATATATGCCTCAGAATCCGATAAATGTACCTATGCTGTGGACTCTGTACTCCTTTGTCACTCCCATTCTATAAAAAAACTATACGGTTTTTAGTTTTTTTTTTAACTTTTACTTCCTAGTATATAGCCGAAATATTTACGCTATAGATTTAAAGTTTTTTTTTAAATATTTGTGACGAGCCCCTTTAATTCTTTCTTAGATATTCAAATCATCACTGTAATTAATTGCGTTTTTATTAAATCCCCATTTATTTTTTCGGGCTATTTTATCAACAACGTCTTTTATCCTATTTATTAAGCGCACGGCTGTAATAGATAACAGCCCTTCCGAGAAAAGAAAAATATTTCGTGGTTATGTAAAGTTTGCCAACAACACAACAAAATTTCATAACACTTTAGTGACCACCATAATAGAATTAAATAAAAATAATTTTTATACATACATACAATACATAAGAACGAAATAAAGAACACAAGTTGATATTTTAAACTAATATGACCACTCGGATTGTAATTCACTTTTTGAGCATTGACTTTTTCGCACATTTTTGGCATTGACTTTCGTTCCAAAAACATCAATACTGAAAAAAGAAAAATTCGAAAATGTACAAATCGATTCTATAGACGTGTCCGTCTTAGGGTGACATAAAATATGTCGGTTTACAATAAATGCTTAGAGGAAGACTTAAAAGTTGCAAATTATTTAAAGCATTTTTACACATTACATTCCTAAGCATATTATTCATTCACATTCCTGAGCAAACATAAGCATTATCATAATTGGCATATTTTAAGAAACCATACAAATATAATTTTAAAAAACTCACGGTGGAATTCCTGAGTAAATACTCGTAAATAATCTTTAATTATAGCACATTGAAATTCTTTCAGCCGTAAGCTTTTGAAGCAGCAAATAATGTGTCTATATTTTCTTACCGTTACCGTTACAGCCTGTTAAAGACCACTGCCGACTGATATTTACCATAGTTGCCAAGCTTGGCAAGCGGATTGCCAACCGCAGTTTTTTAAATTTCTAGTCTTTTCTGTCGCTTCTTACGACACACACGGGATGATATGGTGTAGTGGATATACTGACACCGCCATAACACGGTATTTTTACTAACAAGTCAAGAACTTTTTACATGGTAAAGCCATGCTACAGCTATATTAGTAGTATAGTTGTAGCACGAATGGGTCGGCTCGACCGGAGACGAACCACGCTCTCCATACCAGCGTAAAATAACAGCTCAACGCTGCTGTGCTTCGTGTGGTGAGTGTAGAGAACCGGAGAACCTTTTTACTGGAAAAAAGGCATTCCATCTTTCCATTCTTCCTTCATTCCATTCAGTCCTCACGGGTGACAACGCGTCTGCATTTTGATTATCGTTATCGAGGATTAATTTAGATGTCAATGGGCCGTAGCATCCACTTACCATCACTGTGACTGTGTGCTCGTTTGTCACCCTTATACTATTAAAAAAAATTGAAACATACCTTGAATATATAGGAATTGGACACTATTATACTTTAATTTATTATTACAGGTTATACTTGCAGAAAGAATTTGTCGACTCGACCGGGGAAAGACAAGAACATGTAACATTTCACCTTAGTTCTAAGGAATGACGCTCTACATACATAAAACAAATATAATATAAATGCAATATAATAGGATAAATGTAGGTGCTTGTCTTAGGACTACAGCATCCAATTAACTTATACAAAACCTCATTCCCGTCCCCTCACTATAAAAAATATAATGAAATTGCGTTTTTTAACCCTTTATTATGTATCCAGAACTTTAAGGCTCTTCAAGATTTGGTTATATGTTCCGTCTTTGAGGGCCATTGCCGAATAAAGGCCTTCAAAATAAAATATAAGTTTTAATAAGAACTTAAACAACACACCTTAATTATGAGTCGTGATGATCCTAGTGAGAACATAGTATTATAATCATGTAGTTATTGTATTATCAATACTCTTAATACGTCTGATAACTTTAAGATAATTTTTTTAATTATTGTGCCAGCAGCTATGCAGGTCTAGGGAAAGAGACCAGCGACTCAGAAGATCTATTGTGATCGCTGCTAAGGCTATAGTTCACGGCTAAGCCCTATGTCTTCAATGAATAGAAGGAGTTGCTTAGCCGTGAGCAATTTCACTTCTCCTGGGCGGAGTACATAGTTTCCCAGATGAGTTTTACGTTTGCACATTAAGAGTCCGCAATCAGTTAAGATGTGTAGAGGCGTTTCTTCCGTTGTGGACCAGAACCGACACATCCTTGAGTTGCTTAGTCCCAGGATGGACATGGATTTTAAGACAACAGTGTCCAGTTAGGGATCCTGCCAGAATGCGCAATTTAATCTTACTTAATCTTTCCGAACTATAAAATTACCTTACTTTCATACATACATATTGACTTCTAGCGACAGTGTAGTGGCGGCGGTTTAAGAATATTCACTATCCTATATCGTCCCGTGGGTGTCATAGGAGGCGAGAGAGCGAAACTGAAAGAGGTAAATGGCAGCCGCATATTCCTGATGACGATTCAAAATAATAAAAAACAACCCACTCCCCCTCCCCCACTCCCCCTTATGGTGCAATCTGTGAGTGAGGCCTATGTATATCAGTGGATTTTTTTAGGTTGTAATGAATGTATATATACATATTTTATTAGGTCGCTCAGCGAGCTATGGAGAGGGCTATGCTCGGAGTTTCTCTGCGTGATAGACTCAGAAATGAGGATATCCGCAGAAAAACCAGAGTGACTGACATAGCCCAACGGATTAGTAAGCTGAAGTGGCAATGGGCCGGCCATATAGCTCGAAGAACCGATAACCGATGGGGAAGAAAGGTTCTCGAGTGGCAGCCTCGTACCGGTAGGCGTAGTGTAGGGCGACCCCCCACTAGATGGAGTGACGACCTGGTAAGATATGCAGGAAGTCGATGGATGCAGGTGGCTCAGGACCGTGCTTTGTGACATTACTTGGGGGAGGCCTATGTTCAGCAGTGGACTTGTGAAGGGCTGTAATGATAATGATGATGATGATGATATTATATACAGTACCCGGATGACCGAGCTTTGCTCGGTTTTTTTAGTTACATTTATATACAAATTACATGAATAATGGTTTTTGATCTTATTGACATAATAGAAAAAACTGAACTGCTTATTTGAATGAAAATCATGAGTGCAATTAGTTTAATTAAAATTTTTCTTATTTTTAAAAATTACTAAAAAAAGGGCTCGAAATAATAGATTTTCTCACAAAAGAAGGAATTTGAAAAAAAAAAGAAAAAAAGTCGAACCCAAGACGGGACGCGAACCATGGAACTCCGATATCTCGCCCGAACGACATCCCACCTGAGCTATTACGATCGTTAGTAGTCTGTCAAAATTTACCTTCTTATATTGTAGCAGTTTTTTTATTGCCTGAAAATACGGACAAAAGGACATTTTCTAAAAATAAATCCTAGCTAGATCGATTTATTGCCCCCTAAACTCCCTGGACACTAAATTTTTTGAAAATCGTTGGAGCCGTTTCCGATTCCAATTATATATATATATATATATATATATATATATATATATATATATATATATAATACAAGAATTGCTCGTTTAAAGGTATTGGATACATACATAGATATACATGCTACAGACAAGTCAAGCTAATAAATGCCTGTTAAAAAGAAATTACCGTTAATATCTTACATCTTACGTAAGTTATTATTTCAAATTTTGAATCGCCGCAACGATGAATAATATATATCCACTCTCTTCACCTTAAATATTACGTTAAATCGTTTAAAATAATTATACCAGTGAAACCATTTTGCTAAAGAGCGGCTCCATGGTAGTGTTTTGCCGACGTTTTGAATAATTCACAGATTGGCACGAAAGGTGTTCGTCAGTTATCAACTTAGTTACTGAATGTTTAAGTTCTAAGGGAAAGTCCATATAAATTTATACATATTAATAGAATTGAAGTATCTATCTGCCATATCGAAATAACTGCCTCTGTATTGCGAATATAATTACTGCTTAAGAGATGAAATAATAATTACTCTATTTGAATTTAAAAAAAAACTCTAGTATTTTTGTCGATAAAAATTTTTTGTACACCTCGAACATGATAAGGAGAGGCTGGGTTTTACTTTCGACTTATCAAGGTCACGCTCTCAGGTTATCTATAATTGAAAGGCTCGTTATTCTATAGGTCGTAAGTGCGACTGCTGGTCTCGTGATCCCTTGTTCGAATCTCTGGTCGGGAATTTTATTGGGCTTTGGTGTCAATAAATTCTCAGTGGAAACCCGGAGTCAGTAACTTGGCGTTGTTTCATCCCCGTGCCTCGAAAAGCACATAAAGCCTTTGGCCCTGTGCCTGATCTCTTTCTGGTCGCGACGAATTGCCGTCTATTCGGACTACGACAGTAATATGAATAGTTAGTGCACACACGTGCATTATAAATCTGTCCTGCGCACCTGTTTAGGTCACGGCACCCAGTCACAAAGGAGACTATCTAGATAGATACTCCTAGTATCCGTTGTGACTGAGCGCCGTGACCGAAATTTATAATCTACTACTACTACGATACGATACGTACTACTCGATCACATTAGTCGGATTTATTACTATTATTCCGTACTAGCACGTAAAAAAGCATAGCACTAGTAGGAAGAAATATATTGTTATGTGAATAAGTCAACTAGCGCCATCTAGTGTCAGGAGCGAGAGCGGGGGGGGCTTTGCAGAGAATGACATCGCCGATCTCTCGGCCAACAGCGCCACCCGAGGAACTAAGTTTCTAGAAAATCTATACTCGAGCTCTCGGTACCTTACGCGTGTTTACTTGAACATTCCGGATGTTTTGCTGATTTGAATAAATAGATGGCGCGAGATGCGATCGAGACAGAGTTTAACTCGGCGACACAAGCGAAGCTTCGGAGCGAAATTAAGTGATTTAGTGTGTTTAATTATTAGTGTTTTTTTAACTTTAATTTGTATAAAGTAAATTAAAGGTTAATTTAGGTAATTTTATCGGCAATTTTTATTGTCACGAACCTCAAGCTCGTAACAATTGGTGTCAGAAGTGGGATAAAATAATGCCGATTTTACCCAAGGAGGAAACGGAGGGTGTCCGTACCCGAAGTCAACGCCAGCAGGAGACGGACCAGAGGAGATTTGGTGGTGCAACGCCGCAGATGTCTGAGGGCCAGCCGCCGGCCACGGAAGCCGGTCCGTCAGCAGCTTCTACGTCTGTGGCACCTGACTTAGGTGCTCTGATGGCCATGCTACAGGAGCAGCTGCAGCGCGGACGAGAGGAACAGGCCCGTCTGTTGAAAGAGCAGCAGGAGGAACAGGCTCGCCGACAGAAGGAACAGGCTCGCCGACAGGAGGAACAGGCTCGCCGACAGGAGGAACAGGTCCGTCGGTTGGAAGAGCAGCTGCGGGGTGGACAGGATGAACAGGCCCGTCGGTTGGGAGAGCAGATGCTTCTCATGAAGGACCTTCACGCTACCTTCGGGAAAGAGATAAGGGAGGTGAAGGATAAGGTTGCTCAACATGATAACCGCCTGTCGGAAGCTGAGACCCAAATCAACCAAGTTAAGAAAACGCTGGATGAACTCAAACTTGGGGATGGAACTACAGCTCCCGTAGTAGCTTCAGCACCTTCGCTACGTGGGTTCAAGGTGCCACCGTTCGACGGGACTTCTTCCTGGTCAGCCTACAAAATCCAGTTCGAGGCTGTTATGAAAGCGAACGGCTGGAATAAAAGTCAGGCCATGACTGCTCTCACACTAGGCCTGCGCGACCAGGCCTTAACAGTTCTGGAAGCTCTCGGTGAGGAAGTGACTTATGAGCAACTCCTTGAGGCATTGGAGGCGAGGTATGGCGACGCTCACCTGGAACACGTCTTTCGTGCGAAGCTTAAAGATCGTGTGCAGCGCATCAACGAAAACCTGCAGCAGTGGGCTCTAGAAGTGGAGAAGCTGGTGCGAAAAGCATACCGGTCTGTACCTGCGCTCATTGAAGGGAACCTGGTGCAGACATTCATAGACGGCATCCGCGACCTGGAAGTCAGAGCTGCTGTGAGGCTCGGGCACCACGAGACGCTTAAGGACGCCTTGGCCCATGCACTGGAAGTGGAAGCCGTGCGGCAGGATCACCGTTCCCATCGCGTCAGGGAGGTTGCAGCAGCTATAGTTCGCGACCGCAACAAGGGATACAGCCCTAGGTGCTATGGCTGTGGGGAAAAGGGCCATCTTCGATCCAGCTGCCCTAAGCGAACCCTAGAAAGGGAAGGTGAACGATCCCAGGAGGGTAGTGCGGCCAACAGCACCGCCCAGCAGCAGCAGGGAAACGAGTAAAAGCCAGAACTGCGGGGCGGGTGCTGGCTGATGTTAAAAGAGCCCCAAGGATCTCGATCTCACAAACCCATGATGGGAACAGTCTAATCATCAAGGGCGAGGTCAACGGAATGCCGTGTAAACTGACCATAGACACTGGAGCCTCTCGTACGGTTGTTAGTTCCCAACTTATAAGTCAGTTCCTTGGGGACTCCGCATACAACCGAGAACGCATTAATTTGGTAACAGCCACCGGTCAGCGTGTACCCGTCCGTGGAGAGAAGGAGATGGAGTTGAAGCTAGGCAACGTGATCTACCTGCATAATGTCATCGTGGCTGATATAATGGACGACTGCATCCTAGGCCTAGACTTTATGAGGAATAATTGTTGTGAGATCGACGTTAAGCAAGGTGTTTTGAAATGTGGACAGGAAGAACTTTTTATGGAAGGTCCGTTACCAGGGAAAGTGTACAGCATTAAGAAGATTATTCTTCTGCCAAGATCGGAAACGATTGTTCCGGTTAGTCTTCCCCGAAACGCTGGGCAAGCTCACCGTTGTGTACTTGTGGAAAGGGTAAACAATGACCTTCCATGGAAAGTAGCTCGAACCTTGGTCAGGACCACTGACATCTCAGGAGTACGTGTGCTGAACCTTTGCGACCAGGAACAGATTATAGAAAAAGGCACACTGATTGGTACTTGTGAGGAAGTGGATTGGTTACGTCGGTGCCAATATCTATCGACTGGGACCCCCAGCAAAGATGCAGAAACGAGAGTGACCACACTTTTGGAAGACTGTCGCAGTGTTCTCTCCCCGAACGAATTGGTCAAGGCGAAGAAGTTGTTACTCAAGTACGCCGATGTATTCTCATCAAACGATGCTATATATATATATATATATATATATATATATATATATATATATATATATATATATATATATATATATATATATATAATACAAGAATTGCTCGTTTAAAGGTATTGGATACATACATAGATATACATGCTACAGACAAGTCAAGCTAATAAATGCCTGTTAAAAAGAAATTACCGTTAATATCTTACATCTTACGTAAGTTATTATTTCAAATTTTGAATCGCCGCAACGATGAATAATATATATCCACTCTCTTCACCTTAAATATTACGTTAAATCGTTTAAAATAATTATACCAGTGAAACCATTTTGCTAAAGAGCGGCTCCATGGTAGTGTTTTGCCGACGTTTTGAATAATTCACAGATTGGCACGAAAGGTGTTCGTCAGTTATCAACTTAGTTACTGAATGTTTAAGTTCTAAGGGAAAGTCCATATAAATTTATACATATTAATAGAATTGAAGTATCTATCTGCCATATCGAAATAACTGCCTCTGTATTGCGAATATAATTACTGCTTAAGAGATGAAATAATAATTACTCTATTTGAATTTAAAAAAAAACTCTAGTATTTTTGTCGATAAAAATTTTTTGTACACCTCGAACATGATAAGGAGAGGCTGGGTTTTACTTTCGACTTATCAAGGTCACGCTCTCAGGTTATCTATAATTGAAAGGCTCGTTATTCTATAGGTCGTAAGTGCGACTGCTGGTCTCGTGATCCCTTGTTCGAATCTCTGGTCGGGAATTTTATTGGGCTTTGGTGTCAATAAATTCTCAGTGGAAACCCGGAGTCAGTAACTTGGCGTTGTTTCATCCCCGTGCCTCGAAAAGCACATAAAGCCTTTGGCCCTGTGCCTGATCTCTTTCTGGTCGCGACGAATTGCCGTCTATTCGGACTACGACAGTAATATGAATAGTTAGTGCACACACGTGCATTATAAATCTGTCCTGCGCACCTGTTTAGGTCACGGCACCCAGTCACAAAGGAGACTATCTAGATAGATACTCCTAGTATCCGTTGTGACTGAGCGCCGTGACCGAAATTTATAATCTACTACTACTACGATACGATACGTACTACTCGATCACATTAGTCGGATTTATTACTATTATTCCGTACTAGCACGTAAAAAAGCATAGCACTAGTAGGAAGAAATATATTGTTATGTGAATAAGTCAACTAGCGCCATCTAGTGTCAGGAGCGAGAGCGGGGGGGGCTTTGCAGAGAATGACATCGCCGATCTCTCGGCCAACAGCGCCACCCGAGGAACTAAGTTTCTAGAAAATCTATACTCGAGCTCTCGGTACCTTACGCGTGTTTACTTGAACATTCCGGATGTTTTGCTGATTTGAATAAATAGATGGCGCGAGATGCGATCGAGACAGAGTTTAACTCGGCGACACAAGCGAAGCTTCGGAGCGAAATTAAGTGATTTAGTGTGTTTAACTATTAGTGTTTTTTTAACTTTAATTTGTATAAAGTAAATTAAAGGTTAATTTAGGTAATTTTATCGGCAATTTTTATTGTCACGAACCTCAAGCTCGTAACAATTGGTGTCAGAAGTGGGATAAAATAATGCCGATTTTACCCAAGGAGGAAACGGAGGGTGTCCGTACCCGAAGTCAACGCCAGCAGGAGACGGACCAGAGGAGATTTGGTGGTGCAACGCCGCAGATGTCTGAGGGCCAGCCGCCGGCCACGGAAGCCGGTCCGTCAGCAGCTTCTACGTCTGTGGCACCTGACTTAGGTGCTCTGATGGCCATGCTACAGGAGCAGCTGCAGCGCGGACGAGAGGAACAGGCCCGTCTGTTGAAAGAGCAGCAGGAGGAACAGGCTCGCCGACAGAAGGAACAGGCTCGCCGACAGGAGGAACAGGCTCGCCGACAGGAGGAACAGGTCCGTCGGTTGGAAGAGCAGCTGCGGGGTGGACAGGATGAACAGGCCCGTCGGTTGGGAGAGCAGATGCTTCTCATGAAGGACCTTCACGCTACCTTCGGGAAAGAGATAAGGGAGGTGAAGGATAAGGTTGCTCAACATGATAACCGCCTGTCGGAAGCTGAGACCCAAATCAACCAAGTTAAGAAAACGCTGGATGAACTCAAACTTGGGGATGGAACTACAGCTCCCGTAGTAGCTTCAGCACCTTCGCTACGTGGGTTCAAGGTGCCACCGTTCGACGGGACTTCTTCCTGGTCAGCCTACAAAATCCAGTTCGAGGCTGTTATGAAAGCGAACGGCTGGAATAAAAGTCAGGCCATGACTGCTCTCACACTAGGCCTGCGCGACCAGGCCTTAACAGTTCTGGAAGCTCTCGGTGAGGAAGTGACTTATGAGCAACTCCTTGAGGCATTGGAGGCGAGGTATGGCGACGCTCACCTGGAACACGTCTTTCGTGCGAAGCTTAAAGATCGTGTGCAGCGCATCAACGAAAACCTGCAGCAGTGGGCTCTAGAAGTGGAGAAGCTGGTGCGAAAAGCATACCGGTCTGTACCTGCGCTCATTGAAGGGAACCTGGTGCAGACATTCATAGACGGCATCCGCGACCTGGAAGTCAGAGCTGCTGTGAGGCTCGGGCACCACGAGACGCTTAAGGACGCCTTGGCCCATGCACTGGAAGTGGAAGCCGTGCGGCAGGATCACCGTTCCCATCGCGTCAGGGAGGTTGCAGCAGCTATAGTTCGCGACCGCAACAAGGGATACAGCCCTAGGTGCTATGGCTGTGGGGAAAAGGGCCATCTTCGATCCAGCTGCCCTAAGCGAACCCTAGAAAGGGAAGGTGAACGATCCCAGGAGGGTAGTGCGGCCAACAGCACCGCCCAGCAGCAGCAGGGAAACGAGTAAAAGCCAGAACTGCGGGGCGGGTGCTGGCTGATGTTAAAAGAGCCCCAAGGATCTCGATCTCACAAACCCATGATGGGAACAGTCTAATCATCAAGGGCGAGGTCAACGGAATGCCGTGTAAACTGACCATAGACACTGGAGCCTCTCGTACGGTTGTTAGTTCCCAACTTATAAGTCAGTTCCTTGGGGACTCCGCATACAACCGAGAACGCATTAATTTGGTAACAGCCACCGGTCAGCGTGTACCCGTCCGTGGAGAGAAGGAGATGGAGTTGAAGCTAGGCAACGTGATCTACCTGCATAATGTCATCGTGGCTGATATAATGGACGACTGCATCCTAGGCCTAGACTTTATGAGGAATAATTGTTGTGAGATCGACGTTAAGCAAGGTGTTTTGAAATGTGGACAGGAAGAACTTTTTATGGAAGGTCCGTTACCAGGGAAAGTGTACAGCATTAAGAAGATTATTCTTCTGCCAAGATCGGAAACGATTGTTCCGGTTAGTCTTCCCCGAAACGCTGGGCAAGCTCACCGTTGTGTACTTGTGGAAAGGGTAAACAATGACCTTCCATGGAAAGTAGCTCGAACCTTGGTCAGGACCACTGACATCTCAGGAGTACGTGTGCTGAACCTTTGCGACCAGGAACAGATTATAGAAAAAGGCACACTGATTGGTACTTGTGAGGAAGTGGATTGGTTACGTCGGTGCCAATATCTATCGACTGGGACCCCCAGCAAGGATGCAGAAACGAGAGTGACCACACTTTTGGAAGACTGTCGCAGTGTTCTCTCCCCGAACGAATTGGTCAAGGCGAAGAAGTTGTTACTCAAGTACGCCGATGTATTCTCATCAAACGATGCTGACATAGGAAAGACTGGTTTAGTTCAACACAAAATAAACACAGGTGAAGAGTTGCCTATCCGTCAGCGGCCAAGACGATTGCCGGTAGCACGTGAAAAGGAAGTGGAAACCATGATTGAAGGAATGGTGAAGGATGGTGTTATTGAACCTTCCTCTAGTCCATGGTGTTCGCCAGTGGTGCTGGTGAAAAAGAAGGATGGCAGCATGCGGTTTTGTGTTGATTACCGCCGTCTGAACGACGTTACAAAGAAGGACAGCTATCCCTTGCCAAGAATTGATGACACGCTGGACATGCTTACAGGAGTAAAATGGTTTAGCACGCTGGATCTAAAAAGTGGCTACTGGCAAGTTGAAATTGACCCCAAGGACAAGGAGAAAACTGCGTTCTCGACGGGAAAGGGTCTGTGGCAATTCAAAGTAATGCCGTTTGGGTTGTGCAATGCTCCAGCAACGTTTGAAAGGCTGATGGAACTTGTACTTACCGGGCTAATTGGCGATGCCTGTCTGGTCTACTTGGATGACATCATCATCGTGGGCCGTACGTTTGAGGAACACCTTGAAAACCTGGGACGCGTGCTCATGAAGATTCAGAGTGCCAATCTCAAGCTGAGTCCGAGGAAATGTTCACTGTTCAAACGGCAAGTCAAGTTTTTGGGGTATGTAGTGTCGGAAGAAGGTATCCGCACGGATCCAGAGAAAATTGCAGCTGTAAAGGATTGGCCGGTTCCAAAAGACAAGACGCAGGTTAGAGCATTTTTGGGTTTGTGCTCCTATTACCGGCGATTTGTGAAGAACTTTGCAGATATAGCCAAACCTCTGCATAAGCTAACCGAGGAGAAGCGACATTTCTACTGGGATGAAAGTTGTAATATCGCATTCCAGGAGCTCAAGGACCGTCTGTGCAAAACACCTATTTTGGGATACCCTGATGCAAGCAAAGAATTACGGCTGCCTGCAGACCTGATCACTGGGATACCACCTGATGCCCCACGCAGTATAACCGATTATGCATATGACTTGCGGAACAAAATGAATGACATTTATGAGCACGTCAGACAATCGGGCCAGCAAATGTCTGAGAAAATGAAAACCCGGTATGACCGCAAAATGAACAATAAAGGGTTCAACGAAGGTTCATTAGTGTGGTTGCACAATCCAGTCCGCAGCAAAGGGAAATCTCCTAAGCTTCAAGCTAAATGGGACGGCCCGTACCGGATTGTAACCAGGATCAACGACGTGACCTACCGGATACAGAAAGGCGCAAGAGGGACTCCTAAGATCGTCCATGTGGATCGCTTGGCGCGTTATTATGGGACCGATAATGCTCGGGACGAGCATGTCTTAGGAGGGGGCAGTGTTATGTGAATAAGTCAACTAGCGCCATCTAGTGTCAGGAGCGAGAGCGGGGGGGGCTTTGCAGAGAATGACATCGCCGATCTCTCGGCCAACAGCGCCACCCGAGGAACTAAGTTTCTAGAAAATCTATACTCGAGCTCTCGGTACCTTACGCGTGTTTACTTGAACATTCCGGATGTTTTGCTGATTTGAATAAATAGATGGCGCGAGATGCGATCGAGACAGAGTTTAACTCGGCGACACAAGCGAAGCTTCGGAGCGAAATTAAGTGATTTAGTGTGTTTAATTATTAGTGTTTTTTTAACTTTAATTTGTATAAAGTAAATTAAAGGTTAATTTAGGTAATTTTATCGGCAATTTTTATTGTCACGAACCTCAAGCTCGTAGCAATATATAAGTTTGACGCTTTCGCAATAAGTATTATTAAAAAAAAAGTCCAACGAAATTTTTTGTCGCTATGCTGTTTTATGTAGTATAACATCAAAATCAGTTTGTGAGCACTAGCAAAGGATGATATATTTTTAAAATTTAACTTTATCAAGGTAAATTGTTTACGTTATATATATTTTTTAAACATAAAAAACATTGCTTGAAATTAAAAAATAAAACTCTTTTTTATTTTTAATAACAAAAATTGAGTAATTCCATTCGAATTAAATTGTAACAGAAATTTGATAAAAAGAAAAGATTGGTTAACCAAACTTATACAACATTTTATTAACAGAAGGTTTTTATTTAATATAGATCCTGGCTCGAACACATGCGCAGATCCTCCTGGGCATGCTGAGGATATAATAATATAGCATATCTGCTAATCTAGGGAGGTGGCTGACGGTTCCATAGAGCTCGCTTAAGAGGATCGCATGCATGATCTATTGGGTTTAAGTCAGGCAAGTCAGCAGGCCAGTCTAACCTTGTGATGTCGTATTCTCGGAGAGCAGCATTGACTCGTTGAGCTCGATGTTCAGGCGCATTATCATCAACCAGTACAAATTGGTGCCCATGGTTCACTCGCAATGGTCGGACAATTCCATCAATAGATTTATTTAGATGAATAGATTTATAGATTTATTATTAGATAGAGAATTTGTGTACCTATCTGTCATCATGGAACCTCAATACGGGTCAAAGGCGTTTTAGCTTTAATCATAATTCCACCCAAAAGGACACCTTATTTCCCACCTTTCTGAATGGTTACAGTGGCAGTTCTTTGCCTTTCAGTCTCCAGATCTTCTCCAGACACGGAACACATCGAAAATCTGGATGAGTACTGATTTGCAATTAATCAACGAAGAGACAGTTTTGCCAAATGTTTACATCGTCATCTTATTCATTTTGCCGGAGCCTAGCCCACTGCAATCTCTGAGGTTGCCGTCTCAGATGTCTGAGTGCTTGAAGTCCAAAGGTGGCCCGCGTTTTTGCTTTTTTTTATAGGAAAGGGAGCAAACGAGCATACGGCTCACCTGATGGTAAGTGATTACCGCCGCTCATGAACAATTTCAACACCAAGAGAATTGCAGATGTGTTGCCGGCCTTTTAAAAAGTAGTAGTAGGCTTTTTTCTTGAAGGTTCATAAGTCGTATCAGTCCTGAAAAACTCTGGTGGTAGTCGATTCCACAAAGAAATTGTGCGAGGAAAAAAACATCTTTTAAATCGCACAGTGGTGGACCGACAGTCATCCAGATGGTATGGGACATCGCGAATTTTACCGCTATGAGCGATAGTGAAATTGTGTGGCTGTAATTAGTCCAAACAATTCCTTAGAGCACTCAGAGATGCAACATCTCTTCGTAGTCTCATTGAGTCAAGGCGATCGGAAAGAACTCGGTTGCTGACGATTCGAACAGCTCTGCGCTGGATGCGATCAAATGGAAGGAGCTGGCACTGAGGAGCCTCAGCCCAGAGATGGGAACAGTATTCGTTATGCGACCGGACCTGTGCCTTGTAAAGTTGCAGGTGGTGTGTCGGCATAAAATACTGTCCCGCCCTGCTGAGCACGCTAAATTTAGTGACCACGAAACTGCACGTCACACGATAATCGACGCCGATGATTCCGATACTGGCTGAGGCAACAAGGAGAGTGGCTTAAAACTGAGGAGATACGATGAAAGGGTTAGTTTTAGCGGTAAGCGCGCAAACTTGTGTCTTCTGGGGATTGAACTGTACTAGATTTAGTCGCGCCTAGCCCGAGACTTTTATTGTAGTGCTGTTAACTGTTGGGTCACGGGCTGCCAGCAATCTGATATAGCGCTTCTGAGCAGCAGTCAGTTGAGCAACCACTGTTGGATTGGTCAGCTAAATTATCAATGTCGTGGTAGCTGTGCAACGTGGCCACGACACAGGATTCGGATACAGCAACTCTCAACTCCTTTCCCTCGTGGAATATCCTTTTTCCATCAAAGTTACAATTCTTACTCGTAAAACTCTGATAATCGTCTTGGTGTTGTTTCAATCACAAATTTCCTCGAAAAAATATTTAAATCCTCCAAAATTTACTAATTGAAATTTCTAAATGAGCTGTAGCTTGCATTGAATTTCTTTTTATATGGAAAAACAAATGATTTTTTTATATTCTAATAATTTATGTAAAAGTAAATAATCTATAAAGAAGAACTTATATTAATATAGTCTACCGTAACAAAAAAATAGATTTTTCAAACTGATCGCAAAGTTTTTTGATGTGTATATCTTGAGAATGACTTGAGAAACTGACTTAATTTTTTTATCGCTATCTTTTATGAGAACCAAGTCATTTTCGAAATCTTTCTGTTTTAAAAAATATTTAATGAAATCATTTTCCAATTTAGTTTCCCTATATAATTCTTTATTTGTTTGTTTTTATATTGAGTGACTGTGTAGAAAAATGCGATAATATTATTACCTAATGTTCATCTGTAGGGTTTATTTGATACAAATATAATAACTTAAGCAATTAGTCAACTAAGCTATCTTACCAAAAGTTTTCACTTACCCTTTGGATAGTCCCTATTAAAATTAATTGATTATATCTGTATTATTACAAGATAGTAACGTGAGTCAATGAACCTATCGATAATCTACCATTTATGTCATAATAATTATCATAATTCAACTATATAAAAAACTGTAAACGTGAGGGATAGAGATATGCACTTTTAGAACTTCGAACAATGTGTCATTATTTCGTGTAGTCGGGATGTATAAACAAATATATGAAGAATACTATACTATTCTAAGTGATGATGATTTATTTGTAAATTAAACAGTCAAACATATTTAGAAAGACACTAATCTGAATAATAACATTTAGTTAGTCGGTCAATCAGACAAATAAGAACCGGCCAAGGGCGTGTCGGGCCACGCTCAGTGTAGGGTTCCGTAGTTTCCCATCCGTCACAATAAGTGTTCCCACTTATGAGTTTAAAGGTGGGTTTCCATTATGTTCGCGCTCCAGCAGCGCTCCGCGCTCCTGCAACTGCTCCCGGTAGTGGGTACTGTTGTTTCCATCCAAGTTCAAAATAATTTTCCTAGAAAGTCCTTATAAAGTTCTACTTTTCAGATTTTTTTCATATTTTCTAAACTTATGGTTCAAAAGTTAGGGGGGTTCCGAAATTATTGACATTATCAAAAAATGATCTTAGTAAACCCCTATTCATTTTTAAATACCTTTCCAACAATATGTCACACGTTAGGGTTGAAATTAAAAAAAATCACTTCCCACTTTACATATAGGGGGGCTACCCTAATAAAACATTTTTTCCCAATTTTTATTTTACCACTTGGTCGGCGTGATTGATACACATATTGGTACCAAATTTCAGCTTTCTAGTGCTAACGGTCACAGAGATTAAGCGAGAACGGACAGACGGACAGACAGACTATACGAACAAATAAACGAATACATACGAATCAAGAAACGAATAGGCCAAGCTATGCGCTTGTGTTTTTTTTTTTAAATAAACAACAAAATGACCGCTATAACGTAATCAAACGTAAACTAAAATCCAATGCCTACCTAAAACTAAGTACCTACACAAACAAAACAAATGAAACTGCGTAAGTACTTTGTCTCATCCTGCAAACAAATGAAAAATAAAACTAAACTCAACCTAGGAAAGTTTTTTTTACCTTTAAGTAATGGGTGTCATCGAGCTTAAAATCAGTGGGGTTTTTAATCAAGAAATTCTCAGTAGCAGCCAGGAGTCACGAGTTTAGCAGTGTTTCATACCTATGCCTCAGAAAGCACGTAAAGCTGTTTTATGTGTGTCTGAACTCACTATATTTTTGTCGGATTACTAACTCGAACACAATGATAAATCAATGATCTCGAACACAATGATTTTTGTAAAGTTCAATAATAGCATGATCAAAGTAACTTACCTGTAAGTGAACTTCGATCACTATTATACGCAGTTAACGCCTCGTCTGATATGACTATGTAGTTTATGCACTTTTCGCATCAACAAACACGCGTTCAAAGATTTGGTTAAAATTAACCAAAAAAATAAAATTTATTTGTGACGGCCACCCATAAGTCCACGGCAACACTGGCCGGCGTGCGACCAATCATTAAGTTTAAAGAACTCCCAGCCATTTTCATTATGAAGCAGGGTGGGAAACTCAAAGAAAACAAATGGGAGGGAACCTTCAGACGAGGCATTAACTGCGTATAATAGTGATCGAAGTTCACTTACAGGTAAGTTACTTTGATCATGCTATTATACTTATTAACGCCTCGTCTGATATGACTATGTAGATGTTGAAAGATCTTGCGAAATAATGAAAATGTTTTCTAATAATGATGTTTATTTATAACAATTCACAGTTACAATTATAATAATTTGACTCATTGATTGCGAAGGATGGATTCACCAAAGTCTTCATTATTTTCCAAAGGTAGATTATAAAATATGGCAAAATTTTTAGACCTGTGGGACCACCCAGCTGTTGATTTAATCAAGTTTATATTAAGGCCTTTTCGGTATGCTGCCGATGTAGAGGCATGTCGTGTGCTATGTGCAGAGTATATAGATATATCAATTCCAGCCTCAAATAAAACATCTTTTATCCACCTGCTGAGTGTATGGGTTGAAGCAGGAGTATGAGGTTTTTTAATGGTGATAAAAAGATTATTTGTGTTCTTCCGTAGTGGTCTTGTGGCGTCTAAATAATCACATAATGTTTTTGCAGGGCAAATACTCACATTTTCATTAAAAAACTTTAAGGTCAATAAAGGTTGAAGACCATTTATTTTGGAGGTTTTGATTAATTGGGGAACTTTGATTTTTATGCAATCATTAGTAATAGTAATGTTATCTATTGTTATGAAAGAAAAAGTTTGTAATCTTTGTGCTGTTGTTAAGGCTAATAATATTAGTAATTTTCTGGACAAAATACTCAAATCTAGTTCTGTATTTGGGTATAAATTGCTTACATAATCAAGTACTAGACTTGGATCCCAAGTTTCTTTATATTTAGGTTGGTTAGGTCTTAATTTAAAGATACCTCTAAAAAACCTATTAATATCTCTATTTGCACTTAATTCACTATCCAAAAGTAATGATAAAGCTGATCTTATACTATTTAAGGTGCCATAAGAAGCACCATGTTTAAATTTTTCAGTTAAAAATTTTAATAATAAGGGAACTGATTCAGACAATGGGTCAGCTTTATTTGTTTGACAGAATTTCCACCAATGTTGATAGCAAGAACTGTATTGCTGTAGAGTGTTTTTTGACAGAGAGTTTATGATAATATTTACACATTCCAGAGAGTATCCCTTTTTTAAGTAGATCTTGCTGACAACATCCCTGCAATTAGTGAAAGGCTCTTGTGTAGCGGGTGACAAGACCTGAAAATGGATGAAAGTAATTTTGGATTGGGTTTTAAATAAACAGGCTTTGAGCTTAACAGACTCATAAAGAGGGGGTACCATGCTTGTCCTGGCCAATTTGGTACTACCACAATACCCTCAGCACGATCTTCTTGAATCTTTTTTAAACAACGCAAAATTACTGAGAAAGGTGGGAAAGCATAAAATTTAAGCCCTGTCCAATCTATGGTAAAAGCATCTACTGAAAAACAATCTGGTTCAATTTTCCATGAAATAAACTTATCACATTTTTTATTTGCATGGGAAGCAAAAAGGTCAATTTCAGGTATTCCTAGTTGTGTAATAATTTTTTCATAGGCATATGAGGCTAGTTCCCATTCAGTTTCTATATTAATTAACCTAGATTGTCCATCAGCTTCTATATTCTCTTTGGAAGGTATGTATGAAGCAAAAATATGTAGTTTCCTTTTTTCACAAAACTGCCATATTTTTCTAGATAAGGAATTTAAGTGTGGGAATTGTATTCCACCCATTCTGTTTACATATGAAATTGCTGTAGTATTATCTGAGCGAATTAATATATTACAATCTTTCTCATTTTTGGCAAAGCATTTTAATGCAAAATAAATTGCTAAAAGTTCTAAGTAATTTATATGATATTTTATTTCCTTTTTTGACCAGTTTCCATGTAATTTTTTCTGGCCGCATACTATTCCCCACCCAGTATTAGATGCATTAGAAAATATTTCGAATTTATATTTTTGTCGCTTAATTGGGGCTGAACATGAGAAGATTATGTTTTTCCACCACAATAGGTCTTCTATAATGCCTTGATTGATCTTTAGTTTGGATTCATAATTGTCCCTAGAATTTTTTAAAGCTATATACTTCTTTCTTTCCAAAATTTTGGTGTACATCCATCCATATGGGACGGAGGGACAAATTGATGTTAAGGAACCCAAGAGAGATGCAAACTCCCTGATGGTACATTTTCTTTTTTGTATAATGGAGTGCAATTTAGAGTTAATTTTATTTCTTTTATCTAGTGGAATACTTATTGTAAAATTATCACTATTTAATATGAACCCTAAGAATTTACACTCTTTACTAGGATGTAATTGACTTTTTTCATAATTTATAATGAATCCTAATGATTTGAGAAATTGACAGGCAGTATCTACATCCTTTTTACATTCATTGGCAGTTGGTGATATAAAAAGAAAGTCATCAAGATAATTTACCAAGGTTATCCCTTTTGATCTAAGGTAGAAAACTATTTGTCTCATTATTTTGTTAAAAACATAAGGTGCTGTGGATAAACCAAAAGGTAGGACATTAAACTGATACAGATTTTTATTAAAATAAAATCTTAAATATCTTTTAGATTCTTCATGTATTTGAAGTAAAAAATAAGCATCTTTTAGGTCAAGCGATGCCATGAAACATTGTCTATCAATAAGATGTAATGCTGTCCTAATATCTTCTAGTTTAAAATGCAATGTTGGTACAAATCTATTAAATTTTTTTTAAGTTTAAAATAAATCTAGATGAACCATTTGGTTTTGGAGTTATAAATATTTTTGAAAAATATTGATATTTTAATAGCTGTGTTTCTAGTGTAACTGCACCTATTTTTATTAATTTATCTAAACATTGTGAAATTTTTTACTTTTCAATTTCAGAAAAAGAGTTGTTTTGAGGTACCTGAGATTGGTATACTATGTTAGACAATGGTATAGAATATCCATTTTTACCCAGTTTAACACAATTGTGTTTTTTGTAAAACACCAATTTTTATAGTAATTAGACAATCTGCCTGCATAGCTTGCCTCTATTCCCGATGATGCCGCTGTGGTTGTGTTGTCCTGGAGGGATGCCTTGTCAACGATCTTAATTGTTGTCGTTGATGTTGATGGCGCTGCGTCATAGTATACTTCACTGTCGAAGGCTTGTTTTTTGGCCGTTTGGTGTTGTCTTGTCTGGTGTTGTATTGTCTGGTATTGTCTCGCCCGCCCTGCTTCCTGTTCGAGGACGGGCCCCAATTGTTTAAAGGCTTCAGGTCCTTAGCAGAGTTCTCTAAGTTTTTGTTTTCCTTTAATATATTAGTGATATCATTTCCAAATAAATAATTGGTGATCAGTGTTTTTTCTAAGGTTTCCTTAAGTTTTTTATTTACACCAGGTAAAATGACTGCTCTTCGAGTCTGAGACTCTTTGTAATGTACATGACATAATAGTCTAATGCAGTTTCCTATATATTCTGTTGTGTCACTTTCTGTGTCCTTCTCCAACATTTTTGTTAATATTTGTGTGAGGCCACAGATTACATATCCAATAATATTTTGTTTATGGCAAATGTGTTCATCTCTTTTTAATGCCTGGGGTGACAGGGTAATCTTTATTTCTGGATTGAGGTTTGGAGGTAACGTAAGGCAATCTTTAATTAATGGAAATGTTTTTAAAATTTCATCACTTGATTTTTCGTCTAACCCTTGCGTAAGAAGTGTGTTCCACATATTTTTTAGTTCACTATTTATAATAATAGTTTTATCGATTTTCTCCACATGGCCCATTTTTTGAAGAAAATTTGGAAAATTATCGTTATTGTTACTATTGTTACTACAAGAGGGTAAGATATTTTCGACATCTTCTTCAGAGTCGCTTTCCACAATTATTCTCCTTCTCTTTTTAACGGATATTTCAGCTTCATCTGCGAAAATATTGCAGAATTAATTTATCACATGTACTCGCTCGTAGTACCGTATGATAATATTGATGAAAATTTATGGCAATATTTCGTGACTTTTTGTAAGAAAGTATGAAAAAAAGTATCACATGTACTCGCTCGTAGTACCGTTAGATACATTTATCATACAACAATGAAACCACATGTACTCGCTCGTAGTACCGTATGACTTACATAATATGAAATAAACTGCTTATAGTAAACAAAGACCAGGTATAGGCGCTCGTCCTATCGCTAAGGCCAATATTTTCATCCTTTAAGATACTATTTGTTGTGATAAAACAAATGACGCATTTAGCATTTTTAAAATGGCGACGCCCAAGCACGACTTATTCTTAAGAATCTACGAGTAAACATACCTTCTGATGAAGAAAATAAAAGATCCATAAGCTTCCTTTTTAGTTTTTCTTTCTTATTCTCCATTTTCAACTTAATTTTTTCTTCTATACATTTATTTTCCACAATTTGTTTACGGATACGACGCGGATTGTTTAACACGAAACGTCATAATGATTGGTCGCACGCCGGCCAGTGTTGCCGTGGACTTATGGGTGGCCGTCACAAATAAATTTTATTTTTTTGGTTAATTTTAACCAAATCTTTGAACGCGTGTTTGTTGATGCGAAAAGTGCATAAACTACATAGTCATATCAGACGAGGCGTTAATAAGTATAATAAGTATTATACATAATTTTCGTTTTACGGATTTTCCCACCACCATGCAATTAAAAACCCTTTTTTCCTCACAAACCATGTATCCTGGCTTAAACACTTCAAGGTGAGATATTAGGTAAATAAAAAAATAAAAACTAATTTTTTAAAAACATTTTTTTATCCTAAAGTATTCATACTAATTTTATAGTTACAATAATCATTTAATAATTTTCCCTATACCAATATGAAATCAACCCGTAAAAAACATTCTTAAAACCTTATTTTGTCATCTAAGGATTTTAATTTTCAAAGTAATTATTTACATATTATGTATTATGTATATATTCATTCATGTCTCATTTACAATTAAACCATATGGTGCTTAAAAAAATTATATGATGTTTACAAAAGAGTGGGTAGGAATAATATTAAATGAAACTCAAAATCGGGTAACTTAATTTTTCGGTTTCACGATAATGTAAATTTTAAAACTTTTGGAAAGTAGAGAAGTAGGAAAGTAGGAAGTATAGTATGTTTACCGCCAAGCTTCTATGATCTATGCCGAACCCAAAGAAATTGTTAATAGCACTTTCAAAATTTGATTTCTATGTTGTAGCTACCTACTCGGCGGTTAAGAAAAAAAAATATAAGCACACCTTCTTAAAATTTAATAAATAATTTGCACAACACCATCTATCGATGACATTGGTTAGCTATTGTGCTTTTTAACTAAGATATGTAAGGATTTATATATTTTTTTATAAATATTTATCACTTTATTCTTTATTATTTTTGTTTACTGCGTTTAGATACAATTATATCATTATAATACACTATTTTACACGATGTAATTACAAAAATGTCCTTGATCACTCAACGCAAATATTGAACAAATTCGTACCCACACTTCGTACTAGAGTTGAGCCGATTAGTACTTTGGTCGATTTGCCGATTAGCCGATTAATCGGATAAGAAACGGGCGATTAATCGGCCATTTCTTACTGGTTAAAAATTACAAGTAAATTAAATATTTTTCTAAAAAGTCTTCAATACTTTTTCAAATTGGGTACTACATTTTAACAAATTATTAGATGATTGGAGATTCTTTATTTAATAACATTACTGGAAAAAAACTCTTTTTTGTCTTTTAAGAATTTTCTATTTAAAAAAATTTCTATTAAATTGTTCTATTTGTCTTTTAAAATCTACATGTATATAGTTTAACAATTTTTAATTATTAAACTACATACATGTAGAATTTAATTTAATTAATTTTATTTTGTTGTATTACTTACTCTGCATTACGATTAGAAAAAGTAAAAAAGTAGAATTAAAATAGTAAGTACGTAGGTTTTTGCTTAGTTTTAAATAGCTACCTCAGATTCTTTTTTACCAAAGTTCCTATGTCCAGAACAATTAACATTAAAACATGTGAGACTGATTTTTCTGTAAAAGTTATGTATGAACCTGCTTATTTTATTATTTATTTGATTTACCTACACATAAATCTGATGTGATTTTGCGCATGGGAGAGAAACTATTCTTTCCTTAAATTTAAAGCTTTACTCATATCAATGTAGCTGCACTTACCACGCAGAAAATCACGAAAAACCTTTGCTGAAATTAACGAAATAAAAAGCCAATTAATCGGCGGCTTTAGCTGATTGATCGCCGACGATAGGCGGCAGCGAATCAGCCCAACTCTACTTCGTACCAATACTTCAGAATATAAATTATAACTTTTGATAGGATGAACCGATTTTAATGTAACAAAGACTAAATTTAAAACGAAGATACGCTCATAATTTTCATAAAGATTATTTTAATATAAATCAGTACTTTATAAATGATACTTTAACAAACAAACAGACAGACAGAATGACAGACAGACAATTCTAAAAATGATAGAAATGTATTCAGTTACTTACTTTTAGTCCCTCTCAATCAATTTTGTTACAAAAATTTAAAATGTACAGACATCTGAAATAAAAAATTTATTATATGTATAGATTTCAATATAAAACAGTCCCAGCGGGCGGAATACCACAACAAGTAATTTTAGGTAAAATTTGATTTGTAACAGATAAACGAAAATATATCACTTTATGTGGTCATCGTTGGTTTAAACGCTGTGACTGAAGTTTGGTCTGGAGGTTCATTATTCTCTCTTGATGTTTTAAAAAACTTGTATAATAATACGTGTGCTTTAAATTTGTGCATCTTCTTACATGTCGTTCGACCAACATTTTCCGACCGCTCGGTGGAACGTCAATAAATTTTACGGCAAAATTTGTGGTAGCAACAAACACGTGCTCGGAGTTAAACAGTGCGCAAGACTGAGCTGGATGGGATAATGTTGGACCAGATGTTCGTCAAATAACAACCTTTTTAATGGATTCATTCGTATATTACAGCCTCACACAAGTCCCACAAAGAGGATATTTTTGGCTCAGTTGCCACGCTTGGTAAGCGGGATCTCAACCGTAGGTTTTATTTTTTAGTTGTTAAGAACGAATATCGTTCTTAAATTCATGTAGTGGCGGTGTAAGAATAACACTATTCCATAATGATTTCTTAAATTTACGCGAACACTACACATTGAATAAAACTAAATTTACGGATTATATCGCGTTTATTTCACTACTTTTACTTATTTTTAATTCCCGACGTTTCGGGTGCTTTACAGCAACCATGGTCACGGGGGGGACTGAGATGTTTGACGTCCCAATGTCATAGTTAGTCCGGCTACCTTCAGTCTGAAGTAAATTTAGCTTTATTCAACACTATTCCATATCATCTCGTGACGCGACAGAAGGAAACTTAACCAGAAGATGAGTCTTCCTAATTACAGCTAAATAAAAAAAACTGCAGTTGCCAACCCGCTTGCCCTTTGTATCATCTGGTGCAAACATCACCCCTACGAAACTTTTGCGAGGCAGTTGTGTAATGATATGGTAATCTGGAAGACTTTTTTTATAGAATAAAGGAGATGCTGTGGCCCATAGACATCTACATATAATTTTCGATTAGGAATCAAAGCGCTGATGCGTTGTCATCCCTGAGGACTAAGATGGAATCATTCCAGTAAAAAAGGATCTCCGCATCTCTACACTCACCATACGAAACACAACAGTATTAAGCTGCTATTTTACGCTGGTATTCCGTGAGAGCGTGGTCCTTCCCCGTTCGAGCCGACCCATTTGTGCTACAACCATAATATAGATGCAGCGTGATCCTACGACGTATGAACATGGTAGAGTCACGCTACATTGATGCCTATATTCTGGTTTGTTTCCCTTTGTCACATCTTACGACAACACGGGATGATATGGATTAGTAAATTCTATTACACTGCAACTACATGGATATAAAGTATGATATTGTTACGAGCTTGAGGTTCGTGACAATAAAAATTGCCGATAGAATTAACTAAATTAAGACTTTAATTCACTTTACACTAATTAAAGTTAAAAACACTAATAATTAATCACACTGATTCACTTTATTCCGCTCCGAAGCTTCGCTTGTGTCTCCAACTCCAATACTTCCCCGATCGCATCTTGCAGCGCCTATTTATATAAATTAACAGCGAAATATCCAGAATATTCAAGTAAACACGCGCAAGGTACCGAGAGTTCGTGTTTCGACTTCAAGAAGTTTAGTTCTTCGGTTCGAGACTAGATGGCGCTAGTGCCGTCGACTTGAGGGCGTAACAATATAAATGATATAAAGACGACATTCGCTCTATATCGAATAACTAGATTACCGAGTAATTGACTATGCGTAAAATGTAGTGCAAGTCGGTCCACATGTAAATTGCATTGATTGCGTTGCGTGAGACTTATGTTGCGAAGATAAGGCTTGGGTGATTGATATTATGTTAAGAGCTTCATTTTTATTGATTAAGGAACTAGATAATAATATTTTATGGAGGTAAAATTGTTAATTTTTCACATGGCAGTTTAAAAAATATATATAAAATAATTCACAGAAATAATCAATAAATAGTAGAAGTAGAGCTGCATAGTCATATATTATTAAAAATATTCTAATTCATTATTTCATACAGAACAGTGGAACTAGTTGGAACATGGTGAATTTTATTCTATCGTAGAACTGATACTGTTAGTTCTCGATAGATGGTCGTAGTGTGAGTAACTATTAAATCTAAAGCAGCTGGATATGATGATAATCCCCATACCTGAATTCATTTTACTAGAGTTTTTCCATTTTTCTGGCGTAACGCATTTGCCTCTTCCCAAAATATATATGTAACAAAATCCCTGCGGTTCCTATTCAGAATCGGTATTCGAACGTATAGAAATAAGATTACTTCACAAAACTTGAGCGTAAATATATATATATATATATATATATATATATATATATATATATATATATATATATATATATATATATATATATATATATATATATATAATCGGAATCTCGGAAACGGCTCCAACGATTTTCATAAAATTTTGTGTGCAGGGAGTTTCGGGGGCAATAAATCGATCTAGCCAGGATTTATTTTTAGAAAATGATTACAAATAGCTTAATTGGTATATTGGGCGGTCACAAAATCGTAATACCATGGTTCGAACCCAGACCGACCGACCGACTTTTTTTAATTTTTTTTCAAGTTCCTTTCTTTTTTTTTTAGTATTTTTTAAAAACACGAAAATTTAAATTAAAATAATTGCACTCATGATTTTTTATTCAAATAATCAGTTCAGTTTTTTCTATTCTGTCAATAATATCAAAAAATATTATTTAAGTTTCATCAGTATGTAATATATAAATGTAATTTCAAAAAAAACCGAGCAAAGCTTGGTCATCCGGGTACTATATATATATATATATATATATATATATATATATATATATATATATATATATATATATATATATATATATATATATATATATATATATATATATATAGTATCAGTTAGAGGTAATAAAAGCACAGACTATTTGCTTAATTAGAAATCGGATTTTTTTTTAAATTTAAATTTAAACTAATTTAAAATCGTTATGGCCGAGTTTTCTGAAGTAAAGTTATTTAGATTCTGATAACGCACTAAATAGAAACCACAGGTATTCTGTAACATGTTGTACAACCCTACTTCTGTTAATTATAACATCCCAATTTTGTCATTGAATGCATCTATCATTCAATGACAAAATGGGGCTTTATAAACAAGAACGATTTTTGAACATAAATAAAAAAATAAAATGATATGTTTATTGTCATTTTTTTAATTAAACTGAATTCTTGTGATCTTAGTGCTGTTAGTCTTTTGGCTCTTCAGCTTCATAGAACTCATGTTTTACTAAGTACATAAATCGATTGTAACAAAAATATAAAGTAATTTAAAATAGAAAAAATAGTCAAACGCTATATTGTAGATTACTATACGGGAGAGGAGAGGTATATTGTATCATGTATTAAGGCTGGAGCGTGGTTACACCTATGCTTAGCCGGCTACTAGGTGCAGCCGATTGTGGTTGGTTGAACTTAGGTGTATTCGATTTATTAATTGCTAAAACTAGGAGTGGTTTTTAATAACTTTTTCAAAATGCGATATATCAGCAACAGTAAGTTAACCACTATTACTAGGGTTAAAAATGTTAAAAATACAAAAGCACATATCAAGTTATATCATGTTAAGGTGCGACTGGGGCGGGCCAAAGACCACCCTAGTTGGCCCACACCAGCGCAAACCCGTGCGCATTTAAATTATTTATAAGTAATTCGGACTTATCGAATACAGCTGTAAGTTTAACCAACCGCGTTTGGCTGCGCCTAGTTTACAATTCAGCTTTTAGCCGTAACATGTACACAACTTTCATCAAATGTATCGTGCAAACGTAGTTTTTAAAAATAAAATCCTTTCGAAAGTTTTTTACCGATTGCTTTGACATTTTGACACAACGTTACATTCAAATACCCGTGTGCATTTTAAATATTTTAAAATATTTTTGAGCTACAGTAACCGTGAAATTGTTAAATGAATAAAATTTATAAACGTTTTGTTATTTTGGCTAAACGTTAATGTCTGCTTCTCACAAAAAATAATGATTTAATAATTGTAAAATCTCAATTAAGCTACAGCCTAACACTGCTGGGCACAGGCCTCCCCTCATTTCTGAGAGGGTTTTAGGGCAAGGAAGTGTCCGCCGCGCTGCCACAATGCGTGTTGGCGATCTTCAAATGACTTCGAAGTAGTTTTTTTCTTATTCCTCAGATATGCAAGTGTTGGCGACGCGCCTATAAGAATGTTTCAGTTTATTAAGTCAACCGATGACGCATAGTCATGAAAAGCAAATTATCGAGCCACGACGCTCTGATAAGAAAATGCTTAGTTAAATCTTAAAGAAATGTCGAATTAATGATAAGAAGGTCTTGGGTTCGACTCCCAGGCCGGAGTAGTTTATTCGTTTTCCTAAGTAATATCGCCTAATAAATTCGTAAGGAATTTAAGATATAAATTATGTTACCGGATTTGTTCCCCGGTTGAAATCATCTTTCTAATGATGTAAATTCATAAGAATATTAAAGTAAAGTTAAAGATCGGATTGGTTCCCCGGTCGAGATAATCACTCTGTGCATAGACAGAATTAAAGGAAATTAATTGCATAAGTATTGTCTTGTATAAGTTTGATACGTTTGTACGAAAACAAATGCCTATTTGTTATAATTGATTAATGAAAACATTCACTTGTATTGTTATCTGATAAGAAGCATGATAACAAGTAAGAATCTTATCAGAAATAGTTTCCTACTGTTTGAAAACTATGTAGAAGCACTTGTTTATTTAATATTGTTAAAATTAAGTGTATTTCAGACTTTCATTTTTCTGATAGCCGAGAGCCGTGCAAAGTTAGTTGTTCAAATAGTGTGAGTTCACGGAAGCACGCTGACCACGCCCTTAGGAGGCCGAATATGTAAAAATTTAAAATGTTTGAAATTTCAGCAATTTATGTAAAAATGACTTGTAAACTATTTCAGGTTGATTGTACGTGCTAAAAAGGTGAATTCTGTGTTATTTTTATGTGAAAATTCATGTGCATAAGTGAAATAATGATAGTTTTGTATAAGAAATTTAAAAGTGTTTTAAATAGTGAAATGAATAGAGAAAATGTAAATTAAACTATTGTATTAGTTAACTTATGTATAAATTCAAGTAGGAAACATTGTTTTAACTTTCTGTGTTAAATATTTAAGAAGTTTGCATTTTGGATTTGTGAGTAAAATAGGTGGTTTTCGTTTAATAAATAAAAGGTTTTTTGTAATATGAAGATATAATGCATATCATAGTGTAGATATTGTTTTGTACTACCTATATTGACAAATTGTATTTGTATATGACTTGAGTAAATAAAGAAATTAAGTGAAACGTGAGAGAGTAATAGTACAAATTCATGTAATTAAGTTGCGCAGGCACGCGAATGGCGCGGCTCACTTTCGCGTTTAGCTCTGGGGGTAGCTTAGTAAACGGGTTTTATTGCAATTCGTTCGGGGAAGAAAATCCTTCGGGAAAAGAAAATAGTTCGGGGAAGAAGATAATTCGGGAAAATAGTTCGGAAAAACAAGAAAATCCTTCGGGAAAAGTGAAAACCAGCAGTCAAGAAGAAGAGTATAGGGAAAAGTGATTACTCTCTCACGGAACGGTTTGAAGATAATTGCTGTTTCATTCCCAAGATCCCTTAAGTTATACAGTCCACATCGAAGAATTAAGGCGTCGGGACCGGGACGACTTCGGAAGACCCGTAATCCCCGTCTGAACCTACTTGCTGAAAAGGAAAGAGGTTATCGCCCTAGTGTGTTACTCCGTTGCGGAGATCACATACGTTGTTCCCGAACCCAACGTAGGCGCGATAGGAGGCTGGATCGAGAGAAGCCTCGATTCCTCCCTTCTGTTTCTTAGTATTATTTTCCGAATTCCGTTAGGTCCTTTTCAATTGGTCCTCGCGAGCCGAATTCCTTTTCAATTGGACCTTCGGAGCCGGATTAAAGACCACCCGAACCCCGCCAGCTGGATCAAGGAACCAGCTGTGGACTGCTGGTTGTGGAAAAAGAAGACCTTCGGAAGCCGAGTGAAGATCAGCAACCGAAGGAAGCCGGAGGTTTGAGCTGAAGCAATAGGACCAAAGGCCAGAAGACCAGGACGTCAGCGCTGAAGGACGGGACCTGGAACTACCGGAAGAAAGAAAACCGGGATTGCGGCCGGGAGCGTGTGCTCGCATGGGGCACGTATCGCAGCCGGGCGCAGGTGTCTTGTGAAGGCACTCATCGTGGCCAAGCAGGGCTTGGCATTTTTCCTGTCGGGCAAGCGTGCTCGGCATTTCCTGTCGGACAACTGTGTCCGGCATTTCCCGTCGGGTCATCAGGGTGCAAGAAGCATCCACCGCTGCTGCTGCCGGGCGAGGGTGCGCGTGGGCACCTGACTGCATCGCGGCCGGAGGAGGGCGCCTGGACGAGGCGTCACCGGCAACTGGGCGGCGAGCACAGTATACATCCCGACCACCTAACGGTGCCAAACGGTTGGGCTCTGGCATAACACCTTCGGGTGGAGCAGTTCTCTCGAGCGAGACTGCGCTTGCACTACCGCTCGACTGTTTCGTCATATTCCTTGGCGGGACAGTTCCTGAACCTTTCCTCCATTCCATTCCTGCACGACTCCATCCCTGGACGGCTCACCTCGGTAGGCCCCGTTCAGGATTGATAGGGCTGTTAGGGCTGTTAGGGTGGTAGTAGGGTTGTAGGGTTGGGAGATAAGGGGGGGGAGGGGTAGTGGTGTTAGGTTGGGGTGTAGAAGGGTTGTAGGTAAGGGGTTGTAGGGACCGTAGGGACAGTTAGGGACCGTAGGCCAACAATCACCTTCCTGCAAGATGAAGAAGGCACAAGACCAGACAGGGAGAAGCGAAGGGAGCAGGACAAGGACAGGGCTCTCAAGAAAGGCTAAAGAAGCGGAATCATCTGGAGCGACCACAGCTGCTGCGTCGAATGGAGCAACTCCTTCAAGTGGAGCCACCACAGACACGTCCACATGCACGTGGGACACAGGGACGTCCGTGGCAACGACAAGCAACAGGACGGACACCAGTGGTACGCAAGCCAGCACCGCACAACAATCCGTTATATCCAGGAGTGAAACGGTGGTCGAAAAAGTAGGTCAAAGGACCGAAGAAGCGGCATCGTTAAGGACAGTAATCGGGCACACTAGTGATAAAGGGTCACAAAGAGGTAGTAGGTCATCGCGATCGGCGAGGCTGAAAGCCGAATTAGAGGCGCGGATTAAATTCGAACGCTCAGAGCTCGAACGAGCACAGGCAGCTGCTGCCTTAGCCAAGTCTCAATTGGAGTTGGCACGACTCAATCGAGAAGAGGAGATCGACTCGAGTGAGGATGACGAAGAGCGGAATACTCAGGTGGAACCTTTCGTAAGGAGTTGGGCTCAGCAGACCATAATGAGCGCGCCGGTTAGTGTAGCACAACCCGATGTTACTGATAAGGAAGCGTGTAAAGGATCGCGCCGCAAAGGGGCGGAGATCGAGCGCAACCAAGGAAATGCACAGAAAACACACGCGAGTGAGGTGTCAGAATTGACCGAAGCGATTGTGAGTGCAATAAAAATAGCTGGTAAAGATAAGTCTTCCCAGCTTCATTTCCTCCAGGAATTACCGGTGTTCGATGGAGACCCGGGTGAATGGATTATTTTCAAAACGGTGTTTGATGACACGAGAAGTCAATTTTCAGGGGTGCAAAATGTCGCACGCCTTAGGAGGGCATTAAAGGGCACCGCTAAGGAAGCGGTTAAGTCGTTGTTGTTTACTTTGTGTGAACCGGAAGAAATAATGAACGCTCTCGAAAGAAGATTCGGTAGGGTTGAGATGCTCATTCTAGCCGAAATCGAGAATGTAAAGCGTATGCCAAGATTGGCAGAAGATTGCCGGAATATAGGATCTTTTGCAAGTCGTATTACGAACGTGGTTGCCACGATACAAGCGTTGAATCAACCACAGTATTTGTACTCACCGGAGTTAGTGAGCCGCATAGTGGAGAAGCTCGGAACTATGATTAAATTTAAATGGTTTGAATATCGAGCTCAATATCCTTTGGAGCCAGAGTTACAAAAGATGGCCAAGTTTTTAAATTTATTGAGTGAACAATTTGGAGCGTCCTTAAACAATGAAAATGCGCCTGAAAAAAGGAAGCGTCCTGAATTCAGGAAGCAAACTGTACACACTGCAAAGGGAGGTGTACGCAGATGTGCCGTGAGCGAGCGCTGTATGCGCCGAAGTAAACCGAGCGAGCGTTTAGAACGCCGAAATAGTAAAGGGCACAACCGACAGGTGGCTATGACAACCCAGGATAAGCCTGTAAGTCGGGTAACACATAAGTGTGTTATATGCAACAAGGAGCACTCTATAGTGAGTTGTTACAAGTTTAAGGACATGAATATTCACGAGAAATGGGAAGCGGTTAAAAAGGCGAAAGTATGTTTCCAATGTTTGTCACCTAACCATAGGAGGTTAGAGTGCAAAGCGAAAAAATGTGGTGTAGAGGGATGTAGAATGTCACATCATCGAATGCTACACCGATACCCCATTGAAAAAACCTCGCCACAAGGGGACGAGGGGGGTAAAGATGCTCAGATTACAACTGTTAGTACAGTGAATGCACTGGCATGTGCATACTTAAAGATTATACCGGTCGAGTTGTATGGACCTAGAGGAAAGGTCAAGACAACAGCTCTTCTGGATGAGGGATCGACCATGACACTCATAGAGGAGTGGATGGCTCAAAAATTAGCGCCTCGCGGACGTAAAGAGGGATTACGTATCGAAGCCGTGGGAGGAAAGCGAATTAACGATGACAGTTCGTATCGCTTAAACATTAAGATAAAAGGCATTTACTCGAGCGACTTAGAAGAGATAAGTGTACAAACAATTAAGTCACTTAACCTTTCTCCGCAGTCGGTAAGCCGAGAATTATTACAACGGTGTCCTCATTTGACACCGATTAAGGATGAGTTGATGTATGAGAGGTCCAAACCTACCATATTAATTGGTCAGGACAATTGGCATCTCATAGTTACTCGTGAATTAATTTCAGGAGGTAAGAACCTACCTGTAGCATCGCTCACCAAACTTGGATGGGTTTTACATGGTCACATATCGGGTGGTATTAAACCGATCAAGATCGTTAACCACATTTCCACCAAGAAGGAGGAAGATATGGATAAATTAATCAAGGATTACTTTAGCTTGGAATCTCTGGGAGTATCGGCTAGAAAACCCGTGAACGACCCAGAAGAACGAGCATTAAGTATTTTGAACAAAACGGTACGTCGTATACCTAATAATAGGTACGAGACTGCTTTGTTATGGCGCACAGACAATGAGTGCTTGCCGTCGAATAGAGCGCAGGTTGAAAGTCGCCTGTTTAATATTGAGAAAAAGCTCGACAAAAATAGCGAGTTGAAAAAGGAATATGAGAAGCAAATTGAAAATCTCATCGTTAATGGTTACGCAGAGAAAGCGAACCATATTCCCATTTCCCCACGTACGTGGTACCTTCCTCACTTCGCAGTGACTCACCCACAAAAAAAGAAAATAAGGATAGTTTTCGACGCCGCCGCAAAGACGGGCGGACGTTGTCTCAATGATGCATTGTTAACCGGACCGGACTTATTGAAGTCGTTGTTCGGAGTTCTGCTACGATTCAGAGAAGGAAGCGTGGCAGTAATGGCAGACATTAAAGAAATGTTCCTGCAAGTGAAAATCCGGGATGAAGACAGGGATAGCCTTCGATTCTTATGGCGGCACAATCGTGACGCGCCACCGGAAGAGTATAGAATGACGTCACTCATATTTGGAGCGGCATCATCACCTTGCATTGCTATATATGTAAAGAATAGGAATGCGCAGGACAACGCGCATATCTATCCAGAAGCAGCTTCCGCTACGGAAAGCAATTTCTATATGGATCTATCTACAGGCATTTCCCGACGTGACGACGGCCGAAAGGATAGTAAACGATATGTATGAATTACATAAGCATGCTTCTTTCCAACTGAGGGGATGGGCTAGCAACCGACCCGAAGTTTTAAGTAAAATGGAAAATAAATATAAGAGCGACAGTGCTTCGCTGGGAGATAAAGAGCATACAGAGCGCACGTTAGGTTTGATTTGGAATATCAAACGGGATATAATAAGTTTCTCCACAAGTCTTCGTAGCACACCGGAAGAGGTGATGGAAGGTTTGCGACCGCCTACGAAGAGGGAGATAACTAGCGCTGTGATGTCAGTTTTCGATCCTTTGGGACTCGCATCACCCATAACGATTCAAGGGAAGTCGTTGATCCAGCAAGTATGGAGGACAGGCATCTCTTGGGATGAAGAAGTTTCACACGAATTACACGTGTTATTTTGTAAATGGATATCGGAAGTGAAGAAATTAGGTCATTTAGAAGTACCTAGACCCGTTGCTGAAGGCATCGGCAAGGGAGAGTTGCATACATTCACGGATGCTAGTGAAAAAGCATACGCCGCCGCGGTGTATTACGTCACCACGGACGAGCAAGGAAGAAGGCGGATTACGCTGATCGCCGCAAAGGCAAGAGTAGCGCCATTGAAACCAATTTCGATTCCAAGGCTTGAATTGCAAGCAGCTCTTATGGGCAGCAGACTGGCTGCTTCGGTTAGTGAAGAGAGCAAGTACGAGATGTCCGAGAGAATATTTTGGACAGACTCACGTACAGTGTTAGCGTGGATTAAGTCAGATCCTCGCGCTTTTAAACCATTCGTTGCTCATCGATTGGCTGAGATCGAAGATCACAGTAAACCATGTGAATGGCGATGGGTTCCAACGTCACAAAATGTGGCAGATGACGCCACGAGAAATTTCCCTTCCACCTTCGATGTAAGTCATCGCTGGTTTCAAGGACCTGAATTCCTCAGGAAAAGTCCTGATTTATGGCCCAAACAAGTGGACACCATAAAAGGCTTAGAAACAGGTGAAGAAAAATCGCCAAAGGGCGTAAATGCGTTAAGAAAGCAAGAACCGTTAAGTCTACCCGACTACGGACGATTTAGCAGCTTTAAGAAATTCCTTGGGGCAACTACACGCACCTTACAAGCGGTAGAAAAATTCAAGAGTTTAAGAAAGTCGGTTAAAGGACCCGACGACGCAGCCGAAAAGTCGGTTATGTGTTCCAACAAAGTTTTAGCAAAGTCGGTTAAAGGACCCGATGGCGCGTTGGACATAGCGCTCTTGAAAAAAGCGGAATTCTTAATTTGGAAGTTCGTTCAAGACGAATGTTTTTATGCGGAAATAAAATGTTTGAAAGCAGGCAAAAGCGTTGAAAGAAGTTCACGCTTAAGTAAATTATCTATGGAAATAGGAGAGGATAACTTACTCCGTTTAAATGGACGTTTACCTTTCAAGTCTAATTTGACCGAGGAAAGTAGAAAACCTGTCATATTAGACGGTAAACACGAAATCGTTAAAATGATGATTAGAGAAGTTCATCATCATTTTGGACATGCCAATCACCAGACGGTGATGAATGAGGTGAACCAGAAATTTTACGTCTTGAACTTACGTAATGTAGTACGAAGTGTGTCACATCATTGCCAGTGGTGCAGGACATACAGGTCAAAGCCGCAGAACGTGCCACAAGGAAATATTCCTCTGGAGAGAATAGCTCATCATGAACCACCTTTTACATGCTCAGCTGTGGATTATTTCGGTCCTATGAGTGTGACTATAGGAAGGCGACACGAAAAACGTTGGGGTGTTTTATTTACGTGTCTGACTACCAGAGCAGTACATCTGGAATTAGCAGCCTCATTGACACCAGCGTCAATGATAATGGCGTTAAGGCGATTTATCGCCAGAAGAGGAAAACCAACCGTTATATACAGCGATAACGGGACGAATTTCAAAGCTGCAAATAAAGAATTATTGAAAGCATGCGAAGAATGCTATGAGGGCATGAAAAATGAGTCATTTAAGAAGTACATTAAATGGAAATTTATACCTCCGGGAGCACCGCACATGGGTGGCGCCTGGGAGAGGTTAGTAAGGTCGATTAAAATTGCGTTGACCGCTACGCTCAAGGAAAGGAACCCACGAGAGGAGGTTCTACATACGTTACTTTTAGAAGCAGAGCATACGGTAAATTCCAGGCCTCTAGTAACATTCAGTATGGATAGTCCTGAAGAGGGTTTGACACCCAATCATTTTCTTCTGGGACGCTCATGTGGTGATCGACCACCTGGATTATTTCTAGAGCGGCATCTGACGGGTCAACTCAATTGGAAAGCTGCACAGAGGTTAGCCGACCATTTTTGGACAAGGTGGCTGAAGGAATACATGCCTACCTTAATACCGCGAACAGGTAATAACGGAAAGTTCATGGAACCTAAAGAAGGCGATATTGTTTTGATAATAGATCATTCGTTGCCACGAAATACGTGGCCAAAAGGAAAAATTAGTAGAACGTTACCGGGACCAGACGGTCACACCAGAGTGGTTGACGTCATTACTAGCACAGGTATCTTGAGGAGACCTACATCCAGAATAATAGTCCTGGTACCCGCGACGCCTCCCAAATGATGGTGCTGACGCACGGGGGGGAGATTGTTGGCGACGCGCCTATAAGAATGTTTCAGTTTATTAAGTCAACCGATGACGCATAGTCATGAAAAGCAAATTATCGAGCCACGACGCTCTGATAAGAAAATGCTTAGTTAAATCTTAAAGAAATGTCGAATTAATGATAAGAAGGTCTTGGGTTCGACTCCCAGGCCGGAGTAGTTTATTCGTTTTCCTAAGTAATATCGCCTAATAAATTCGTAAGGAATTTAAGATATAAATTATGTTACCGGATTTGTTCCCCGGTTGAAATCATCTTTCTAATGATGTAAATTCATAAGAATATTAAAGTAAAGTTAAAGATCGGATTGGTTCCCCGGTCGAGATAATCACTCTGTGCATAGACAGAATTAAAGGAAATTAATTGCATAAGTATTGTCTTGTATAAGTTTGATACGTTTGTACGAAAACAAATGCCTATTTGTTATAATTGATTAATGAAAACATTCACTTGTATTGTTATCTGATAAGAAGCATGATAACAAGTAAGAATCTTATCAGAAATAGTTTCCTACTGTTTGAAAACTATGTAGAAGCACTTGTTTATTTAATATTGTTAAAATTAAGTGTATTTCAGACTTTCATTTTTCTGATAGCCGAGAGCCGTGCAAAGTTAGTTGTTCAAATAGTGTGAGTTCACGGAAGCACGCTGACCACGCCCTTAGGAGGCCGAATATGTAAAAATTTAAAATGTTTGAAATTTCAGCAATTTATGTAAAAATGACTTGTAAACTATTTCAGGTTGATTGTACGTGCTAAAAAGGTGAATTCTGTGTTATTTTTATGTGAAAATTCATGTGCATAAGTGAAATAATGATAGTTTTGTATAAGAAATTTAAAAGTGTTTTAAATAGTGAAATGAATAGAGAAAATGTAAATTAAACTATTGTATTAGTTAACTTATGTATAAATTCAAGTAGGAAACATTGTTTTAACTTTCTGTGTTAAATATTTAAGAAGTTTGCATTTTGGATTTGTGAGTAAAATAGGTGGTTTTCGTTTAATAAATAAAAGGTTTTTTGTAATATGAAGATATAATGCATATCATAGTGTAGATATTGTTTTGTACTACCTATATTGACAAATTGTATTTGTATATGACTTGAGTAAATAAAGAAATTAAGTGAAACGTGAGAGAGTAATAGTACAAATTCATGTAATTAAGTTGCGCAGGCACGCGAATGGCGCGGCTCACTTTCGCGTTTAGCTCTGGGGGTAGCTTAGTAAACGGGTTTTATTGCAATTCGTTCGGGGAAGAAAATCCTTCGGGAAAAGAAAATAGTTCGGGGAAGAAGATAATTCGGGAAAATAGTTCGGAAAAACAAGAAAATCCTTCGGGAAAAGTGAAAACCAGCAGTCAAGAAGAAGAGTATAGGGAAAAGTGATTACTCTCTCACGGAACGGTTTGAAGATAATTGCTGTTTCATTCCCAAGATCCCTTAAGTTATACAGTCCACATCGAAGAATTAAGGCGTCGGGACCGGGACGACTTCGGAAGACCCGTAATCCCCGTCTGAACCTACTTGCTGAAAAGGAAAGAGGTTATCGCCCTAGTGTGTTACTCCGTTGCGGAGATCACATACGTTGTTCCCGAACCCAACGTAGGCGCGATAGGAGGCTGGATCGAGAGAAGCCTCGATTCCTCCCTTCTGTTTCTTAGTATTATTTTCCGAATTCCGTTAGGTCCTTTTCAATTGGTCCTCGCGAGCCGAATTCCTTTTCAGCAAGTTTCCTCACGATGTTTTCCTTTACCGCCGATCACGTGGTAAATCAGCACTTAAAATTGCAATTAATAATTTCATTGGTGCCGGCGGGGATCGAACCCGGGTTACTCGCGTTCGGTTATATTTACAGCGAGCGTTAACCATTTAAGCTACCATGGCTCTTCTCTTCTTTAAAATCTCAATAGTTAGATTTATTTAAGATGGCACTTTACAGCGCTATTCGTGTTAGCGTTGCTTTATTTGCGAAAGGGGCAATGTGTAGATGAGGTATTCGTATATATTTGGCCGAAACGGGCAATGTGTAGATGAGGTATTGGTTTATAAAGGGCCGAAAGAGGCACTGTGTGGATGAGGTATTCATATATATTTAATTTATTAATTTACTTGAACAAATCAGGCGAACAGGAAGTAATAGAACATTGTTGTATGCATACTTTTTACACGCCACTTACTATCAGATCGTCAGTACATTTGTCATTGCAGTTATATATTAAGAAATCATCATCATCATTATCATCGTTACTGTCCTTCACAAGTCCACTGCTGAACGTAGCCCCCCCCCCCCCCCCCGAAGAATGCTACAAAACACGGTCCTGAGCCACGTGGCAGTTATGTTATGATTGTAGAATGAATGGGGCAGCTTGACCGGGGAAAGACACCGCTCTCACAGAATACCAGCATAAAGTAGCAGCTTAAAACTGCTGTGTATCGTATGGTGAGTGTAGAGATCTGGATACCCATTTTTACTGGAAACGAGGCATTCCATCTTAGTCCTCAGGGGTGACAACGCATCTGCTTTTTGATTCTTAATCGAGGATAAATGTATAAATGTAGATATCTATGGGCCACAACATTCACTTACCTTCAGGTGGGCTGTACTCGTTTTTCACTCTTATTCTATAAAAAAAAACTACTATTCTAAAAAAATCTCCATCCGGCGAAAACCAGCATTTTCATATCTGCGTGAAATAATTAATTTTTCTATTCGCCCTTTTGCCACACGTTTAACTATTGTAATATATTGCTTCGTTTTAGATAGTATGTTACGGTGGATAATTTAGATGGCATGTTTGTGAAATACATAAGTTTATTAAGTATTTTCTAAACACACCAAAAGCTGATATACGAACATGAAACGCGATGAAGAGTGCCGACATTAAAGAGAAAAACATCGCTGATGTACTTTATGTTTACTAAAATTACACGGTTCTTCTCAAACGTAGAAATATTCAATTGTTTCGTTCTCTTTGTCAGCGTCGATCGAGTAGTTTATTTGCTGAATAATAAAAATGGAACAAAGCCAAATTTGATGCTATTTCCCAAAACGAGTATAAAGGCCGAAATTTGGTTCGGTGCCCAAAATTCCTGCCCTGGTGCACTACGATTGCTTTTATGTTTAATTATGCATGTAATACTAAAGTTAAATAATAAATTCTTTGCGACTTTCATCGTCCTTTGGGTATTTGTAGGTAACCCGTGCATACTTTTTTCATTCATTCCTTAAATATCTTGAACTCGGACGATCTTATACGAGTCCAGTAGTATGAAAATGGCCGTTCACCTGAATGTGTAATGTATATAATATTTAACGAATTAATTATTTTTTTACGTGATCTTTACACGCTCTTAAATTAGAATTGGTATCACACGCGCACGCACTATAAAAATGGAATTTAATTAACACAATTTACACATGGTAAAGCCAAGCTTCAGATATACTTTAGTTGAAGCACGAATGGGTTCGATTGAGCAGGGAAGGACCGCACTCTCACAGAATAACATCGTGAAGCAGCAGCTATTTTTTTTAAAACTTTACCTCGACAGTAGGATTTTCTCCTGTATCGTGGTAAACGTACATAAATTTCACAAGGACAAATATCCAGATCCGGAATTATTTTTGTGAAGGTCATACATATACTTGTTCCGTGCGGGATTCAAACCCGCGGCCCTTAGCGTTGCACCTCATTGCTAAGCCACTGCGCCACGGAGCCGCCCGTTCATGCTGCTGTGTTTCGTGTGTTTAAGCGAAGAGAACCAGAGACGCTTAGTAGAAACGAGGCACTCCATCTTAACCCGGAAGTGTGATAACGCATCTACATTTAGATTCTTAATCGAGAATAGATGTATATGGGCCAGAGCATCTTATTACCATCAGGTGGATGGTGTACTTGATTGTCACAACTCTATAACAGAAACATCTAATAATAATAATAATGTCCTCCAGACCGAATTTCAGCCACGGCAGCCTGCCTCAACGGAGGCTAGCCATCAGCGCAGGACAGGATTAGAGTGCCCAAGTGATTCGATGGGACGGTAAACAACACGACCGGAGAGATCAGGCGCAGGACCAACGGCTTTACGTGCTTTCCGAGGCACGGGGATGAAACACCGCCAACTTCCTGCCTCCGGGCAGCTACTGAGAATTTATTGACAGAAAAACTCAATAACTGATTTTTTGGCCCGACCCGGGATTCGAACCCAGGACCTCATAATGAACAGTCGCACTACTACAAGCACTAGACCAACGAGGCAGTAAATAAACATCCATAAAATAAACGAATGCAAATGACCTACGTAGTCAGCCCTGTAGTTATTTAACATCATTACTTATTATCATTACTTATCCTGTTGCAGTCCACTGCTGGACAGTACCCAAGTGCGTGACTTAGCCCAATCTTCAACTTCAACTGCCTGCCAATTATAATTCAGTTATAATCAATGTAAATACAGAAAAGCTCTAACGTTGAGTATGTTAAAAACAATAAATCTATAATTACCTAGTACAATAGCGATTCGTTGAATATTAAGCTTATCTAAAATCTGAATATTCATTAATACAGTAAAAGTATTTCTTCAACTTGATTGTTGCAAATATTTTCGTTTTAAGTTCAATAAAAGGTTATTTCCCTATATACTACAGTTGGATTAATGTCGGCGGCAATCCAAAAAACTTTTCGGATGTTGTTAACTGCGCAGGTGATATTGTTTTTCTTTAAAGTAACAAATAAAGTAACAGTCTATAACCATCACAGCTAGGCACAGCCCTCCTCTCATTTCTGAGACCTTTTTTAGGGCAAGGAAATGTCTGACGCGCTACTCCTATGCATATTAGCGAACTTCGCATGTCTTCGAAACTTTTATTTCTTATCTGTTAGACACCGGCAGTGAAGTAAAACATCGTTGAGAAAACCCGCATGGGTTTCCTCACGGTGTTTTCCTTCACTGCCGAATACGTGGTAAATCAGCACTTAAATTGCAATTAACAATTTCATTGGTGCCGGTGGGGCTCGAAACAAACTTGCTTACTGTGAGGTTTACTGCGTGCGCTTAGTCTCTGAAGTACAACGACTTTCTAGCTACCACGGCTCTCTTCTTTATTGCCCTATAAAATACCACTGCTGGATGCTTATTCAGCTGTAGGGAAGATCTTTCCCAATCGCCACACATGGCAGGCGAATGCACGATCGCAATGCCAGATGGCTGCTGCCCGTCAGACGTAAGATAATTTATATCGGAAGATATAAGATCTATCTTTTACCTTTTCCCATAGATGACTTAGTATGATGGCACTCCTGGTGATATTTTTTTTATAAAAATAAGAATGTTAACAATGCTATAAACATTACTAATATTCCCCTTAACCACTCGTGGTAAGCTTAAATTGCTTGTGTTACGAGTGGTTCACGCCAGTAGTCGAATGGTGGATTCGAACCCATGACCTTTTTGAGTTCGCGGTCAGCGCCCTGCCATTAGGCTACTGTCGCTTAATTAATATTATAACAGCGTAACAATTATATGTTACAAATACACCTGCCTATGATATAGGTATGCTCTATGATATGAGACAAACAAGCATACAGTGCTAGAGACACGGGTGAAATCGTGTTACGACATTTTGTACAACTCGGTTTCGGCTGGGATTCAAACCCAGGTCACGTGACGTGACTATCACGGATTGAACACTAAGCGAGGTTGGAATGGTAGGACTTTTTTTCTTCCTGGGAGTCCGTCTGCGGGTATGCTCTGCTGGGTTCCAAGCTGAAGGGTATAGGGAACCCGTATAGCTACAGGTAGTAAGGCAACGTTACGTCTTAGGCCTTGTTGATGACAATGGATATGTATCCTTCTTTGTTTGAGTTTAGTTGCATGAATCTAGGGGCTGCATCAACCACATACCATAAGGTACTAAGTAAGTGTTTTTATATGGAAAAAGGTAACAAACAAGCACACATCTCACCTGATGGTATGTGGATACTGTGGCCCCATATACCCATATATATACATCTATCCCTTATTAGGAATCGAAATGTAAATGCGTTGTCACCCCTGAGGACGAAGATGAAATGCCTCGTTTCCAGTAAGAAGTATTTCCGATTCTCTACACTCACTATATGAAACACAGCAACATAAAGCTGCTATTATATGTTTTATTCTATGAGAGCGTGATCCTTCCCCGGTCGAGCTGATCCATTCATGCTACAACCATAATATAGCATGGCTCTACCTCGTTAAAAATCGAACGTAAAGTTAGAATTTTAACTGCAGTTTAAAAGGCCAAGAAAATGTGGTTTAAAAGCCGTGTGTACACACAACACTTAAGGTCAATTCACAACAATTACATACAAAATATAACTTTATTTACTACACTAAAAAAATTATTGAGATAATTCGAAAATGCCCCCGCGGCATCACGCTGCGCCGAGCTCGAAACTGCATGACGCAGCGACACGTTGCCAGGTGCAGCCGGAAGCCGTCGTAGTGGCTACTTGTCTCTGCTATTAATATTAGGCGTCGCGCTTCCAGCAACTTCACGATGCGCCTTGCGACGTCACGATGCGCCTTGCGACGTCACGATGCGTCTCGTGGCGATGCGCTGCGCGGTGCGATACCACTGGATTCTTCAAGCATCGTCGCGACTCTGTGTGAACTGACCCTTATAATACAGGTGGCTCCCGAATTCAAGATTCATGTTATTACGGAATGAACATTAATTTAGTGTAATTAACTTTAAGTGCATTCTATATATTAGTTAACAAAGTTTATGTGTCCTGTTTACAAGTTGTATTTAAAGAGCAATCACTCTGACAGTAATATGAATGATGCAATGTGCTTGAGCAAATACATAATGTTCGTAGTGATGTGGCGTCGTAATCTTTAGTGCTGTTTTGACATTTTTCTTTTTTATTAGCCCAGGCTCTGCTGAATGTAAGCGTCGAAAGCTGGCTTGACATAACTGCCAGGCTTTTCAGGAGAATGGTATCCACGACTTTTTCTGCCTCCAGTGCTGTTTCACTATGAAATGAAGTGAAATATTTGACAGATTGCATGGCGGTGAAGTTCGTTTGTTAGAAAAATGTAAGGATTAATATTTCTTACCGAAATATAACTTATATCTTATAATAACTATATTAGAAATAAAACAAACTACAGATATTAAGAATTAAACAATATGCAAAACATTTTTACGTGGTAGAGCCATGCTGCAGTTATAAAAGTAGTATAGTTGTAGCACGAATGGGGCGGCTCCACCGGGGAAGGACCACGCTCTCAAAGAATACCAGCGTGAAATAGTAGCTTAATGTTGCTGTATTTCGTATGGTGAGTGTAGAGAACCGGAGACCCTTTTTACTGGAAACGAGGCATTCCATCTTAGTCCTCACGGGTGACAACGCATCTGCATTTTGATTCGTAATCGAGGATAGATGTAGATGTCTATGGGCCACAGCAACCACTTACCATCAGGTGGACTGTGTGCTCGTTTGTCACCCTATCCTATAAAAAAAAAAAAAAAGGACCACGCTCTCACAGATTACCAGCGTTAAATAGTAGCTTAATGCTACCGTGTTTCGTATGGTGAGTGTAGAGAACCGGAGACCCTTTTTACTGGAAACGAGGCCTTCGATCTTAGTCCCCATGGGTGACAACTTATCTGCATTTTGATTCGTAATCGAGGATATATGTAGATGTCAGTGGGCCACAGCAACCACTTACCATCAGGTGGACTGTGTGCTCGTTTGTGTCAGGACTGCGATGGAATGTGTCGTTTCCAGTAAAAAGGGTCTCCGGTTCTCTACCCTCAACATACGAAACACAGGAGCATTAAGTATTATTTTACGCTGGTATACTGTGAGACCGTGGTCCTACAGCGATCAAGTCGACCAGTTCGTGCTGCAACTATAATATAGCTGCAGCATGGCTCTACCTCGTTAAACTTTCTGTCATATATGAGATCCCGACAACCGATGGGCCATGAAGATTCTCGAGTAGCAGCCTTTTACCTGTAAATGAAAGGTAGTGCAGATAGATAGTTGAAGTGACAACCTACTATATTTCGCAGGTCGTCACTTCAGTCCATGGATGTGTGGTGGGGATTTGGACGTGCTTTGTGCCATAATTGGGGGAGGTCTATGTTTATCAGTAGACGTGTGAAGAGCTGTAATGAGGATGACATCGAGAACTACTGGCCACAGCCAGCTTCGGCCTCGATAGTCTTTAGCTGTACCACATACACGTATGTACCACATATCTGTAAAGATAATCAAATTAATGTCGTATAAAAAATTAAAATGGAACTTACATTTAATCTATATAATATCTAATAGTTATTAGCATAAAACAAAATAGTATCTTCAATACTGTTTTTTTTTTAAATTACGAATAATAAAAGGATATTTTTATCTTCTACTAACTGGTTCTCGGCGCGTTGCAGTCGCAGAAGAAATAATTGCGGAAGTATCATTTTAAAATTGGAAGGAGTACATTGTTTAATTGGGGATGATAATATCTTTCATTCTAATTGAACGATATCTTAATAACTGAACACAAATAAGTTTGTCGGTACGATACGCGCGCCACCTACTCAAGTTAGTCGTACTATGGCTATACTTGTATATCCTATATATTCGCGGAAGTGGAGGATGCAATATGTTGACAAAGTTTTACCGCAATCTGATCGGTATGGCAGCGCATAAAATACGAACAAATAAACATTATCTTTTATATTTTAGATTTTATATATATATATATATATATATATATATATTTATTTCACCACAAAATGAGAGAGGAAGTTTTACTCTTAAGGGTTGGTTTTACCCGCTTATATCGTTATTGTAATGAAACCAAGAGTTGTGAAAGTTTAAGACTTAACTATAAAATTTACAGTTACGCTGCTTTAACATGGATAGTTACAATAGCACTAGAGATGATAGGATTAGTTTTCTGCCTGTCAGTACTGACTTATTAAGTAATCGGTGGTGAAGAAAAACTTTATGAGGAAACACGCATTGGTCAGCGCGGTAGATAATTTGCTCTACAGCCCTCTCAAAAATGAGATGGAAGAAGAGAGAAACAATGAGACGAGATGAAGAGAAGCAGTCAGTTCGCATTGACGAGTCCTCATCAAGTTGGTGTGACTTGCATGCTGGTGTTCCTCAAGGCGGTATTCTATCTCCATTGTTATTTTCAATATTTATAAATCTCATTACCCCAAATCTTCAGTGTGCGTATCATTTGTATGCTGATGACTTGCAGTTTTATTCACACGCGAAGGTCGACTGTATATCTACAGCAATTGAGTCTCTTAATAGGGACCTAGAGTATATAAAGAACTGGTCTGATAAGTTTGGTCTTAAAGTTAACCCATCCAAATGTCAGGCTATAATAATAGGTAGCCAACGGATGTTAAAGAAACTGGATCCCACAGCTTTACCACCGATCATTTTTAGCGGTTTTATTTTAGAACTGAGTAATTCCGTGAAAGACCTAGGATTGCACATTGACTCCACCTTGAGCTGGCAAACTCAAGTGTCAAATGTTTGTCAGAAAGTGACAGGTATTTTGCGTTCTCTCTACCGCCTGAAGAACTTTCTCCCGTCCAGGACCAAGACGATTATTGTGCAGACCTTAATTTTTCCCATTTTTGACTATGGTGATGTGTGTTATTTTGACCTGAATGCAGAACTCTTGAACAAATATGACCGTCTTCTTAATAACTGCATTCGATTCATTTTTAATCTTCGAAAGTATGATCATGTGTCTACTTATCGCTCTCAACTCAACTGGTTACCCATTCGTCAGCGCCGTAGTCTACGTGCACTCACTACTCTTTACTCTATCTTGATGTCTCCTAATCCTCCATCTTATTTAACTCCTCATTTTCAATATCTTAGCTCCAATCATGATAGAGTTCTCCGTTCTAGTAATAACCTTTTGCTTCAGTGCCCCCCTTTTAGTACTAACTTTGTTCAATCATCGTTCTTTGTTCAATCTGTTCTTCTTTGGAACGCTCTTCCTTTCGGAATCAGGAGTGCCGAAAACCGGATTACGTTCAAGTCTAAAGTGCGAGAAATGTTCGTCAATAAAATGACAGAATCAATTTAGCGTTCGTAGTTAGCAGTATTTAATATTATATTTAATATATATGTGTGTGTGTATGTATGTATATATATGTATATATATATATATATGTTTAATTTTATGTGTATATACTTACATAATGTTTATATATGTATATATTTATACGCTTATATATGTATGAGTTCATATATGTGTATATATGTATATGTATATATGTATATATGTATTGTACATACTTCTTATTACACCTACCTCTTTTATCTCTGCACTACTCTAAGGTAGACTGATAGATAATGCCTCAGGCATTAAGTCCGCCTATATACATCTAATGTGTATATGAAGTTAAATAAATAAATAAATAAATAAGAGAAGGCTTCATCCTTTTTTTAAGTCGGTAAAATAGAACGTAGGTTGCGTCAATAAATTAATATAATAATAAACTTCCAAGCACAACAAATTACAAAACAGTTGTTGTTATTATTAAACTTAAACATCTGAAATGGTAACTAAAATGTACAAGATAAAAGAACATAATATTCTGCACACCACTAAATACCGCATCATTACAATGTAACCACAGACAGTTAAGAAAACCTGGGGAATCTTTGACGCATGCCGATTAAGTTTATGGGAGGTAGAATTATCATATTGAAGAAAAAACAAGATCCACGAATGCTTAGTGTTTATTATAATGTAATTTTTATAAATTTTTATCAGGGCCAAGATCTGTGAAATGGAATCTAACACGTGAAAATTTTGTATTAATGTAAATATTGAATCAAAACCATAGCACTTCTTTTTCCATCGCACTCAGGTAAAAAATCTTATTTATCTTCTAACTATACAATAGTTTTCTATAAGCGTTGTAGAATGTCAACTTGAATATAATCACTAGACATACACCACTCCAGGTATGAACCTGTACACATTACAACATTCGAAGTAAAAATTGTTATCCAAATTTATATGAGACCATCACTAAAGTATTATCAACTTCATAAAAAGACATCAATATTACTTCAAAATTAAAGAAGATATCGCGTAATAAATAATAAAATAACATACATAGAAAAAAATCTACAGCCTTATCCTTTTTGAAGTCGGCTAAAAATTTACGAGAATGCCTTCAACGTTTCGTCACAGAATTCTCTTGTAACGTAAGTTATCGTTGATTCCGTTCACTTTTTGTTTTCTATTAGCGATGACGGTCGTAGAATGTCAACTTGGTTAAACTCAACTGACCTACCGGTGTGAGATGTACGCTGCGACCGGAGGTAAGCTCCAATTACATGCCAGAGTCATACACGGTGCCAATCGACGCACATACGTGTTTTTTTAAATATAGAATAGGGTGACAAACGAGCACACAGTCTACCTGATGGTAAGTGGATGCTGTGGCCCATAGACATCTACATTTATCTTCAATTAAAAATCATAATACAGATGCGTTATCAGCCCTGAGTAATGAGATGGAATTCCTCGTTTCCAGTAAGAAAGGTCTCCGGTTCTCTACAATCGCCATACGAAACACAGCAGCATTAAGCTGGAATTTTACGCTGGTGTTTTGTGAAAGCGTGGCCCTACCCCGGCTGAGCCGACCCATTCGTGCTGCAACTATAATATAGCTGCAGCACGAAACTTTAAATTTTACTCTACCATGTAAAATTGATTGAGCCTCGTTACATTTTTAATTTCTCGGACATGTAAAAAGGTTTCCTTACGATGATTTCCATTTCGAGCACAAGCATTTCCGCTTAGAAGAAGTGATTAACGGAAGGATTAATAGCGGAAATAAAAATGCTATCTTTTCAAAATCAGATAGTATACAGATTTTTACGATTACCACAAAAAATATTTTACGAAAATTCTACCCGATAATAATATGCCAAGCAAAATTTATTGCTAACTGCACCATAAAAGGCCCGTCGATTATTGGAAGTGAGGTAAAAACTCTCCCTTGTCATCGTTTTTCACCTGTAGTTATTACACTATACAAGCAATTTTTACAGTCAAACGACACCATTATCGTAAATCTATTTTGTTTGTCATAAATAAAATTCGACGTTTAAATTAAAATATTATAATTTTTTTAAATAAAATAAATAATAAACTTACAAGTAAAACGGAAATCATATTAATAAAAAATAAAAATATAAATTTCTTCGCAACCTTCCGCTAAATAAATACAATGATGTATCTTACCTGAATTGAAGAACACCTGCCGCCCTCCCTCAATTGCATGCACTAACTCCGTCACCACTTGTCCCAACACCACTACTCCCAACACCACTATTCCGGGTAAGACACACCATCGACGATAATACGACACGTGTTTCGCCTCTACACGAGGCATCTTCAGGTAATGTATACTCTACGGAGCCTGACCGCTAAGATGCCTTAACGTAGCCGTAGAGTCTACATTACCTGAAGATGCCTCGTGTAGAGGCGAAACACGTGTCGTATTATCGTCGATGGTGTGTCCTACCTGGAATAGTGGTGTTGGGAGTAGTGGTGCTGGGACTAGTGCGGGAGGTGCTCTTTAATCCAGGTAAGATACATCATTGTATTTACTTAGCGGAAGGTTGCGAAGAAATTTATATTTAAATTTTTTACTATGATGGATTTCCGCAAAGTAACGCCTAATTCTATCAATTATCTGGAAATCATATATTTAATTAAGTCGACCGGAACCAGCCAATAGTAGAACAAAAACAAAAATTGGCACCAATGAAGTTTTTGATTGCAATTGGACTAGCTGATGTACCACTTGCTTAGCGCGAGGACAACATAAGGACAAAACATTGCAAGGAAATCTTCATGTTATCATCATCATTCATCATTCTCTAGACCATTTCCCATTATCTGGGGTCGGCGCAGTAAATCTTCTTGTTCCATTCCTCTCTATCAGCCGTCATTTCCATACTTACTCCTTTCATTCTCATATCACTCTTCACACAATCGATCCATCTTTTATTCGGCCTTCCTCTGCCCGTGTGTCCCTCCACATTCATATTCAACACTCGTTTTGTGACATGACTTTCATCCCTCCGCATCACATGCCCAAACCATGCCAATCTGCTTCCTCTCACCTTTTCTACCACTTGCGCTACTTTCAGGCTTCCTCTTATATACTCATTCCTTATCTTATCCATCCTTGTCACACCACACATCCATCGTAACATTCTCATTGCATTCGCATGCAATCTATTTTCATCCTTCTTCTTGACGGCCCAGCATTCACTTCCATACATGACGACAGGTCGGATGATCGATTTGTAAATTTTCCCCTTCAGCCTTATTGGCATTCGGGGATCGCAAGTTGTGGCTGTGACCTGTCGCCATTTCATCCACCCTGCGTTAATCTTCAAGGAAATCTTATAAAATAAAATATTTCCAAGATAAATGAAGTTCGATAAAACGCGCTGAAGCAACGTGGCGAAATATATATTTTTAATAACCCTACCCCACTGCTCCACACAGTCTTCTCATTACTGAGAGGGTTATTAAAAATATATATTTCGCCACAGACAGTCACAGACTGTGACTTTATATTTACTTTTCGATCCTACTTTCTTCGTATTATAAAATCCTTCTTAAAGTGTTCCACTGAGTCCGAACTGTAGTTATAACTTTAAAAATTTCTTGTTTACTGTATTGGTGTTGTAGTAACAGACCAGGAATAACTTTTTGTATGTCTAAAAGTTATTTGTCTCTTGCAGGAGTCGAAGAGTGCCTCACAGCAACGCAACTATACCCAAGTCATTATCCGAATAAGCCGCCAACTCTGATTTAATTCGCAGCTCAGTGGCTTAGTAATGACTTACGGCACTAAGTGCCTCGGGTTCGAGTCTCATCCGGAACAAGTATGGCCTACAAATAGTTGGTCAGGGTCCGAATGTTTGTACTTGTGAAATCACTTTTGTATGACAAATAAGAGAAAATATACTTCAATATATAGCAACAGATATTAAAAACTATGACATAAGAACTTATGTTAGTTGTTTCTTGGATCTTAATAGTCAATTAAGATAAGAAATGCAGCAATATGTGTGTGTGTGTGTGTGTGTGTGTGTGTGTGTGTGTGCGTGCGTGAGTGCGTGTGCGTGTGCGTGTGCGTGTGCGTGTGCATGTGCGTGTGTGTGTGCGTGTGCGTGTACGTGTGCGTGTGCGTGTGCGTGTGCGTGTGCGTGTGCGTGTGCGTGTGCGTGTGCGTGTGCGTGTGCGTATGCCTGTGCGTGTGCGTGTGCGTGTGCGTGTGCGTGTGCGTGTGCGTGTGCGTCTGCGTGTGCGTGTGCGTGTGCGTGTGCGTGTGCGTGTGCGTGTGCGTGTGCGCGTGCGCGTGTGTGTGTGTGTGTTCAGAAAATAACAAAAAATCATAGGGTAATATTTGTTATTTATTTTTTATTTTATTTATTTCGAATAAAGATCAGTTACACAATAATCATAATCATCATCATTACAGCCCTTTACAAGTCCACTGCTGAACATAGGTCTAAATAACAATATTGTGATGATTAAAAAAAACATTAACTAATTATGTAACCTACACCCAGAGTTCAATAATAGTTGCCACGCTTAACGGGTGGGATTAGCGACCGCAGTTTTTCAATATTTTGTGTTGTTACCAGGAAGATACTACCGCCTATCTCCTGTTTCAGTTATCCACTGTTGCATATTACAACATCCACAAAATAACATGGAGTAGGGGATTAGGAATTGCAGATCACAGCATCTTAACTAACTCGGATCTTAAATAACTTCGGATAAGCTTAAGCCGCTACGCTACTAAGCCTTGGACTAAAATTTTAAATTTAAAAATAATATAAATACTATTACAACCACATCTTCCAATGTTTTTAGCAAATACACACATATATTTGGAATTACAGATTATAAAATTAATAACTAACATAACAATCAGCTAAATTAATTTTCTACATAATTTTCCGCAACATCTCAGCTGTCTTTCTTCAGCAACTTTGTAAACTGTAATTCTTAACATCGTAAACTACATGTTATCACACTGAAATCTATCGCATACGAAATTGCATACGTAATGAATTTTCGCACAGTAATTCTACTAACTTTACATTCGAATTAACTAGATTTATATAGAGCCCAGATTTTGCAGTGTTGTAAATTATCTATGTTAAAGACGAAATTGTAAAATACAATTTTCTTCCTTATATTATAAGAAACTGTTCCTTTATACTTTAGTAGCACTTTGTACCACGAATGGGTCGGCTTAACTGAAAAATTATGTGCAATGAAGGGGTCTCGGTTGAGTTCTGAACAGAAATCCCGTAAAACCTCAAATACTATGATGGTGACCAACATAGAGTTTTAGCCGGTAGAAGACAGAAATTTTCATTGTCTCTGCAGCGAGAAGTATGCACGAGAATTTTTAAAGAGTATAAAAGATATATCACCGTTGCCTATATCGTAGTAAGCTACTCGTATCACTAAAATTGCAATTAAGTGTTACAATACTTAATTGCAATTTTAGTGGTAGCCTTTTTTTATAGAATAAGCGTGACAAACGAGCACACAGTCCATCTGATGCTAAGTGGATGCTGCGGCCCATAGACATCTACATTTATCCTCGATTAAGAATCAAAAGGCAGATGCTTTGTCACCCCTGATGGCTGAGATGGAATGCCTCGTTTCCAGTAAAAAAGGGTCTTCGGATCTCTACACTCACCATACGAAACACAGCAGTATGAAACTGCTATTTTACGCTTGTATTCTGTGAGAGCGTGGTCCTTCCCGGGTCGAGGCGACCCATTCATGTTACAACCATTATGTAGCTGCAGCGTAGCTCTACGAAGTATTCAAGCTTACTACTACAATAGTACGAGGCTGCCACTCGACAACCTTTCCTCCCCATGGGTTGTCATTTCTTCGAGCTATATGGCCGAGCCATTGCCTCCTCAGATTACTGATTCTTTATGCTATATCAGTTGCTCTAGATCTACTGCGGATTTTCTTATTACGACGTCTATCACACATTGAAACACACTGGACATAGCCCTTTTTATGGCTCCTTGAGCGATTTGAGCTTATTCATATGGCCTTCAGTGAAGGACCACGTCTAAGCTCCATATTCTCATCAGGAAATCGGTTGATACAGGTGACTTAGGACCTTACTTTTTAGCATTTCTTGCCAAAACTCATGTATAGCAGTAGAATTGTGATGAACTGTAATGATGGTGATGATAGTTGTTTCATTTGAGATTGAATTCTGCTTTTCGCGTATTTCTAATTATAATGGTAGCGCCCAAAGATGTTTTATAGGTACAGATACCGTGTTGCTAACACTTCGCTCCGTTCACAGTGACGCCAGTATTTGATTCATGTGTGCGTGAGTACCACGCGACGCGCATATTTTACGTACCATGCCTGCATTAGTGTGCGTGACTTCGGTAATAATAGTGCGAATCGATTGCCCAAAAATTTGGGAGATTTTATATTTCATTCATATTAACATACCTGAGCGTAAAATGTGTGTGCGAGGCGTGTGCATTTGTGTCCGTATGTGAATGGGGATATACACACACAAGGGATATGGGTGGTTATATGTGTTTTATGTAGGTACGAAAATCGCACTAAAATAGTGAAATAAGTAAAAAAACCTAGATATAATGAATGTAACAGTTAAAAATAAATAAAAAATCACAGTAGATATTTATGTATCTAACACATATTGAACTAATCTATTATTATTGAATATATATAGAGTACTACACTTTCGTACCTTAGAACCCAAAATATTGTCGCTTTTTACGAAGACATTAATTATTTTTTAATCTTAAGTAAAATGACGTAAGTACAAAAGTAAGTTTGGTTAAGTGTAACCGTAAAAGTTAACTTCGGCCAAGAGATAGCACATGTTTTTTTTTAAATTCATATATCGATCCAGTTTCATGACTAGATCAAATAACCGGTTAAACAACCGGTTCACAACGGTTGCGTATCGGCTGCTTTGGATAAATATCCGTTGTCAACAGTTGCTTTACATCTATTAATGACATTAAAGTAGGGAAAAACATTTCATACGGTAGGCAACACTCGAATATTATTGCGCAGTATTATTACTTGCATTAACATTCAGTTTTCGTATTATTTTATCAAGAAATACACCAGAAAATTGTATATTTACTTATGAAAAGTGATGTTCTTATCCTTATCTTTTTTTCAAGAGTAATTTTTACACGATTTCACAGCACAAGCAGTCATTTTTTGAAATTAAAAACACTGGTGCGTGATGTACGTTCGCAGTGAACGTCGCTGGCGTAATGGCGGAACGATCGAACGAATACGCCAATATTGGCGCCTTTTAAATGGAAGCGTTTTAGGCGCGCGTACACGGTATCTGTACCTATAAAACATCTTTGGGCAGCGCCCAACTTAATAGCCATTACGACTCTGTAACAGGAGCAATCATTCAAAGAAGAAGAAAGTAAGAAATAATTCAATGGATGGCAGCAATGAAAAGGTCACCAATTAATCGTAAAGTTGCAGCAGTGTTACTGCAACTATTATTCTGTCAGCGCCAGCGACCTACGAGCAACAGAGCAACTTTACAGACATATATATATTGCCTCCGTATGGTGGACTTAAGTTGTCCTTACTCAGCGAATGAAAGGTTAAAGAGTTGTCCTCTCCCTCCAAGGGCGATGGGCATTACTGGGGTTGAATGTGTGAGTGAGATTTACTGTGGCCCTATCTGTGGCAAAGGTTGAGATACGAGCCTTTCTTCCCTCCGCGAGACGGAGGTATAATATTACCCATGTCTAGAAGAAATGCCTATCATTTCACCTAAACATGGGAAATATTACTCTTACACTATATATCTTTATATCACCTTTTTTTGAAAAAAAAAAGTTCACCTAAACATGGGAAATATTACTCTTACACTATACCAAATCGTATTTTTGTATTGCATTTGAACAGATATTGAATCAATATATTTAAATATCTATGTATCGGTTGATATCTAAGTCATTTTATAACTTTATAAGAAAGTCTGTACTCTGACTTTTCTGTCTGCTTAGATATAAAGATATATTGTTGTAAAATCTACGTATGTTAATGCGTATTAGTTAATATCAAATCATATTAGATACATCTGTTTTATTCAATTATATCTTGCGTTCTTTCACACGCTCATAGTTCTTTAGAAATTCGAATCAGTCAGTATATCATAATAAAGATATTTTACATTTATTTTACGTTATTTAAAGTTATTGCTATAACTACAAATATATAACTTTGATTAGAGCTATATATACAAAGCTATAACTTTGATTTTGATGTCAGATTCTCTTAAACAGTACATAAATCACTACCACAGTGTTATTTAATACGTAATTAATCTGAACAGATATATAGATATTGGATATTGTACCGATATTTAGATATTGTATCTATATAATATGTTTTATCGTGAACTGTTAATTTCATCTCGCAAAACTAAAACAAAACACAGGAATTACCTAAGCATTTTTGTGTTGAACCAAAAACTTATTCCATTGCAAATATCATCGCATTTTCGTAAACTTAATAATTCGACTAAATGCAACAATCATTTTAACGGTATTTCAGAAAATCACGCGCGTGTGGGCTTGTTATGTAGACTACTTACTGCTGTGACATCAATCGCATCGATAAATGTAAAAGAGAACGTATTACAATTTTTAATAACCGATTTTGGATGTAAAGATCAATCCGCGCTGCATTCGAATAGAGCGACAACATTATCATGGATTCAACCCGCTGTTTATGTCACTGTCACTCGCGACAGGGACAAATCGACGGGACTGTGCCTAACAACAGTATTTTTCGATAGAAGAATTACATTAATCATAAATCTGTTTTTGTAAACAATGTGTGTTAAGTGCTATACATACATGTACCTATGTTTTTTTACGTAGAGAGACACCTATTTCGACTATTTTCATCTCTTAGTATATTTACACCTTAATATATTATTTACAAATTTACTTAAAGAGGCGCTCAGAAATATAATAATCTCCTATTATTTTCTCTTGTAAATCAATTTTAACTATATATATATTTTTTAACTATAGAAAAACCGGAAAGATTTTATAAGCTATATATATACAATATGTAACAAAAACCCTGTGGTTCCCGTTAAGTGTGTTATCAGAATCAGTATCCAAGCGTATAGAAATAATTTTTTTTCAAAAAAATACATTTAAAAATAATTTGAATGAAAAAAAATTATTAGCAAATTGTATGTGGTTTTATTTATTTAACATACAATTTGCAAGTTAATTTTTTTTCATTAAAATACTTACTTACTTACTTATCGTCACGCACAATCCCTAACGGGGTAGCCAGAGAGAACAGATCGCCAAGTGTCACAATCCTTACATACCTCTTTCGCTTCTTTCAGGTTCATTAACTTCTTCATACATGCACGTCTAGGTATCCGAGTACTCTTGACCCTCCCCTCTTCGAGCAATTTGCTCACATGGTCTTCGAAAGTTAGTCTCGGTCTACCTCGACACCTTTTAATATTTACTTTCGCTCTATATATTTTCTTCACCATTCGGTCTTCGCTCATTCGTTCAACGTGCCCAAACCATTGGAGTACGCCCCTATCAATTTTTGTGATAAGGTCATCTTTCAATCTTGCCATATTGCGAATCTCTTCGTTTCGCTTTCGGTCGGCTATGGTAACGCCACACATTTTACGAAGAGATCGCATCTCCACTGCATTCAACTTGCTTTTATGCTTCTTCTGGCATACCCAGGTTTCACTGCCATATAACAAAGTCGGTACCAAAACTGCGTTATGTATTGCAAGGCGTGCACTCTTCACCACGCCTTGCCTTTTGACTAATGCATTCAGGGCACCATTGACTTTGTTTCCGGCAGCGACACGCCTATCCACATCTAAATCACATCTTCCATCCCGGCTGAAAGCACTCCCCAAGTATACAATTTCATTTACCTGTTCTAGACATTCCTGATTTACCCATATTTCACATTTTGTTCTCTCTTCGTCCTTTTCAAATACCAGAACCTTAGTTTTATTAGCATTCAAACGGAGACCTTTAATTTCACATTCCTCTTTCATACACGTGACTAATGCCTGCAGTTCTGCTTCTGATGGTGCAATAAGCACTGCATCATCAGCATACAGCAGACAATTAACTTTTATGTCACCCAATTTCACACCCAAACAGCTATCTTTCAGCTTCTGTAAACAGCTGTCGAGATACAGTATGAACAGCCAGGAAGACATGACACAACCCTGTTTTACGCCCGCTTGGACGCTAAACATGGGTGACAGGTCATGCCCTACCCGCACACATTAAAAAAATAATTTTCATTAAAATTATTTTTTTAATGTGTTTTATTTTGAAAAAAAAATTATTTATATATGCTTGAATACTGATTCTGATAACACAGTTAACGGGAACCACAGAGTTTTTGTTACATGTTTATATATATATATATATATATATATATATATATATATATATATATATATATATATATATATATATATATATATATATATATATATACAGGCGACGAAATGTATTGTAGACGAAATCAGTGCTAATAGTAAAAGGCGTCTAGTATCGCCCATCCGATTACCGAGCATAGTGAAGGTACCAGTACCTTTACTATGCGCTACCTTTACTAGGAGAAACCCGTACGTAGCAGTGGAATATTACGACAGATAAAAAAGGAGAAAAGTTTTTTGGTACGGGGTGTTTTACAAAAGTAAGGATGAAAAGTAATTAAAAATATATTTATTACTCTCAAAAAGCCGAAGTGAATTGAAAGTTAAACTTATCGCGCCACCTAGTGGAAAGACCGTAAGCTCGACCAGCCTGTATAATATAATTATTTAAAAAAATTTAAGTAACAACTTTGATGCTCTACAATTCTTAATAAAAAATTGGTCATGATTATGAATTCGATTATATCACAATTTTACGAACTCGGCCCTATTTTATTCTATGTTATCTGCTCTTGATATAAAATACAGGATTCACCTGTCAATAATGTTTTTTTTTGTTCAGTAATCGTTTCAGAAGAAAGAGCGCATTTGACATCGGTTCATCGAATCAGACATAAGATTACCAATTTATCTATGTTTCTGCAAATGTAAAATAATACAACAATCAACTTTAACTCAACGTAACACGAAAGTGCGTGATTTTAACAGTTTTTGTTAATAAGTTTGTAATAACTTAGCATTGATGAATCTCTGTCCGGTTTAGGTAACAGCCGAAATTGACATAAACATGAAACTGATTTAAAATTTCAAATAGCCACTGTCGGCTTTTGTCGTCATTCGCTTTCGCAAAAAGCGATCGACCAAAATCAACAGGTTGACGGCATTACGTATTCCGTATGAATATGACGTCGAAAAACTCTGTTCGCTTTTTATACGTGCGTTTTGAATTGAGCCTCCATGGCGCTGACAATGAAAATCACAAACAAAGCTATCAAGATCGGTCGTAAAACGATGTAAAAGTCAAGCGATACATTCTACAATTTATTTTCTCGTTTATAAGGGACTTGGTAAATTTATACGCTTTTTGTATGTACTTATATATTTTTATAGTAAGTAAAGGCTGGCCCATTGACATCTACATCTAAGGTCGATTAAGAATCGAAATAATGAAGATGCGTTGTCACTCATAAGGACTAAGATGGAATTGACACATTTCCAATAATAAGAGTCTCCGGTTCTTTAATGTCCTCCAGACCGAATTTCAGTCACGGCGGCCAATCTCAACATCACCGGAGCACTCTCTATTCCCTCACTCTCACAATCCGATAGGACGGTAATCTGACACGATCGGAGAGAAATCAGGCGCAGGACCAAGGGCTTAACCTGATTTCTGAGAGAAGCCGTGAAACACTGCCAACTTTCTGACTCCAGGCTGCTAATGAGAATATCTTGATAGAGGAACCCAGTAACTCACTTTGGCCTATCCCGGAATTCGATCTTTGAACCTCATAATCAGCATTTGCGGTTATGACCACCAGATCAACGAGGCAGTCAAACTAACTCCGGTCCATAAGCAATTTAGCATTAAGCCTTTAAATAGCCACTTATACGTTTGTATTCTGTGAGAGCCATTCGTGCTAGAACCATAACACAGCTGTATAAATTCAATAATTATTTAGTTTATCAAACTAGAATTAATAATTTGATGTAATTAATAACTGATATTTTGATAAAGTAAATAATTGGCTTAGTACGTATTTAAAAAAAAAAACAAGTAACAGCTAAACTAGGATTTTCTCCTGTATCGTGGAGACAGTTATACCCGGAACAATTATTTATAGGCCATTAAGTACTTGTTGTTGGAACCCGCGGCCACAAGCGCTGCATTGCATTGATATGCCACTGCGCTACGGTATGCTATTCTACTGTGAATTGTCTAAAATATCTAAAAATATATTATATAATACAATATTATTCAAATAAATTTAATTATATTCTCATCGGGATATTAGCCAATTAATTTTAACATATTTAATAGACCTCATGGATTTACGCGAAATAACGCCTAATTCTATTAATTTTCTGTCAAAGTAAAAAGGAATATACTCATGTATATGTCTCGGCCAACTAGCTTAATTAGCCTTACAGCTAACAGCTTAACTTTTTACTAAACGGCGTCGTTAAACAGGTGATCTGAATGATATTCAGCCCATGAGTTTCAACCGATCAGCGTAATACATTTCATGCCTAATTATGCACTATTTGCTATATTATGTAAATGTATGCGGCTTTAGCCCGGCCGCACCTTAGGGCTTGTGCTCACAGACGACACGGTATAGCACGGCACGGTATGTCAAAGATTTTTTCGTGATCAAAAAGTTTTCTACCTTATTATAGAAAACTTAGGACTGACATTCCTTTATTTTAACACGAATATACCGAAACGTCTCACGTGACATCGCGGCATGCTGCGACACGTCACGGCATTCCATGTCCTACCGCGGCACGCCGCTGCATCATTTGGCGAATCACGTGAAGCATGCGTTCATAGATTACTTACTTACTTACTTACTTATCGTCACGCACAATCCCTAACGGGGTAGCCAGAGAGAACAGATCGCCAAGTGTCACGATCCTTACATACCTCTTTCGCTTCTTTCAGGTTCATTAACTTCTTCATACATGCACGTCTAGGTATCCGAGTACTCTTGACTGTTCTTTCGTTTCCCTTAACCAAATCTAGAACTTCTCTTACATTCTCCCAAAACTCCTCCAGCTCAGCCCTGGACGACGAAGCTACCGGCGCATAAACAGCCAAAAGGAATAACTTCGTCAGTCCCATTTTGAAGCGAACCCAGAGAAGTCTTGAGTTCACAACCTTGTATTCAGTCATAAGATCGACCAACCGGGACGACAACAGCACTCCCACTCCTTGGCAGGCGTTCTCGCTTTCCGGGACTCCGGACCATATAGCTAACGTCCCGCCAGGGAGCTCTTCAATACCACTGCCTTTCCGTTTGGTCTCCGACATACACACGACATCTAATTCTCTTTCTTTCATTATTTCGATCAACTCATTCGTCTTATCTCTCATGCCTCCTCTAACATTCCACGTGCCAACTCTGCACTCCGTCCTCCACCTTCCGCCGTGTCGGGCTGTGCGTGACGGGTGGCGGTCCCCATCGCCGCTTTGCGCGCTGCATTCCACACCAACGGGGACGAGCTGGTGTGCGTCGCCTTGGGGGGACGCCCTAACCCTCGTTCGCATGGGTGCGTAGCTGTGTAGAATTGCAGCCCTGAAAAGGGCTGGCAGGGGTCGCGACGAGCACGCTTCTACAATGACCCCCTATAGTCAATAAGTTCCCCTAGTTCATAGATTAATACTTTATATTATTAAAGGATTGGTCATGTGGAAAGAATGAATGAGGAAAGAGTGACAAAGAAAATTTATGTTGCAGAAGTGAATGGCAGAGTCGGAAAGGGACGTCCTAGGCGAAAATTTATTGACCAAATTGGTGATTTATTGAAAACGGGCCAAATTAGGAGTACCCTTAACCGACGAGCATGTATGCGGAGTTGTATGGATGTGAAGGAGGCGAGAGAGGTGTGTCAGGATCGTGCCAAATGGAAGTCTGTAGTCTCTGCCTACCCCTCTGGGTGACAGGCGTGAGTGTTTATGTTATGTTATGTTATTATTAAAGGAATGTGAGTGCTAAGTAATTGAAACAAGGCTGAATCTAGCCTGTTGCGGCTTCTATCTCATTGAGGCTGAACGTGGCTGCTTTTCTAACGACGCGGTTTGCCACAGGATCCTTCGGCAAGCCGCGAGAAGCAACAGAATCCTTCTGCATGCCGAAGTGTGCCTTGCCACGCCGTGCCATGCCGTGCCGTTTGTGAGCGCATGCCCTAAACCTACTGTCGCTAATATTGTGAGATAGTTGCCGCTAGTTGAACGGTGTCTTTTAGTAAAAAGATTAGGCTGTTAATTAATAGGCTAATTAGGCTGGCTAGCGGCTATATACGAGTATATAATCATACAATGCACACAGTCTGAAAGGGCAGATTTTTCATGAGATGCTGCAATTATGACATAGTTGGTCGAAAGTAGTTTAGAAATTTTGCTTTGTTATAGAAACTTATTATTTTGGAGAGTCCCTGAAGAATTCATCTTCATCTGCTAGCAGTGTTTAAAGCATCATGACGTTCTTATTTTGCTTAGGTTCAGATTTCGGAGGCACTTCGTATGTGTCTCCCAAGATCAGAGTCAGCAGCTTTAATTCGTAAATCCGCTATCACTCCATCAGGTATATCCTTTCATGAAAAAACTTATTCCTCCATCACATAAATCAAGTAGATCATATTTCGGTTCGGTGTTTGACAAAACTGCGAAATTAAGGTCATCTAAAATAAAATAAGCAGGGTACCAAATAAAATATCCAATATTCGAATAAAACTCGCATATAAGACGTAAAATTACGCTTTATGTAAACTAAATGTTTAGGGTACACCGGCGAAGGCTGGCAGAATCTTTGGTGGTAGAACTCTGACCCTACGATCGTCAAGTGTGTTGATTAAGGCAAATTCGAATATAAAGGTAAATCCACATATCCAGGAGTATAACGGACTTTTATGGGCCGATAAAAAAAGAACATGAAAACACAGAAGCAATAACTCGACTAAACCTACCTTGTGGCCAAATTACTATTGTCACATAAACGGCAAGATCGTTGGGCGTTTTAAAAAAAATTGAATAGGGGTTACAAACGAGCACACAGTCCACCTGATGGTAAGTGGATGCTGTGGCTCATATACATCTTCATTCATCTTCGATTTAGAATGAAAATGCAGATGCGTTGTCCCCATGAGGACTAAGTTGACATGCCTCGTTTCTAGTGAAAAGGGTTCTCTACACTCACCATACGAAACCCAGTAGCCCTAAGCTGCTATTTATGCTGGTATTCTGTGAGAGGGTGATCCTACCCCGGCTGAACCGACCCATTCATATTAGAAATAATATAATTGCAGCGTGACTCTACCACGTATATATATAGCGGTTCTTTTTCGTTAAAACTTAAGATTCCACTGCTATTCATGTCCGATTGTAGAGAGAATTATTTTTTTTGAGGTGACAAAGGGGCACACAGTTTACCTGACGTTAAATGGATACTGCTGGTTGAAAGGCATCTTCGTTGCCATTCATATCATCTATTTATCGTACCATTTAGTTTTCCTCTATTCATCTAATGCCGCATTAACAAATCGTCGGCCCTGCAAAGGTAGAGCCCTTGTATGCACAAGTGTATGTGACAGGACTATATACATTCGATACGTGATGCCTTTGTACGTTAGACGTTAATTACTGACCTTTTATCTTAAAATATTGTAATTTAAGTGTACCGAAATATTTAATAATCATTTTAGGATTAATTAAAACTAAAGTACGTAAGCATAATATGGCACGTTAAGCTTTGCTACCCTATAAAACCAAAACTAGGTGATGGACAGAGACAAAAACATAAAATTGTATACTATAACTGATATATAAAGAAAAAAATAGCAATCGAGCTTTGGCACATATACATAACAATAAGGAATACTTAGAAAAAGTAACTATAAAAAATTTAACTAAGTACACTACACAATAATAAAATCGACTAAAATATTTACTACAATGTCAACTGTCAAAACAGCGTCGATAAAGGTGCGCCCTTTTGACTTTGTTATCTGATTGACTGAAGAAAAGCTATCGTATTCAAAGCCATCCATAAAAATAAAATAGTTTTTGAGTTACAAGAAAGTGACCATATTAACCGGATGACCGTATTACCCTCACGTACAATAATCACCGAAGTACTTGCGTAAGAGAATGCAGTATCGTAATTGCTCACTATGGAATATGTCAAAAATATCTAATGGCTTTTGATAAATGTATAATATAATATACATTTAGATAAAGCATAGTGAAAGAAGCGAAACGTGTGGTCAATTCGCTTACCAAGTGTGAAGATATCGTACGTAGCTACGCTGCAGCTATATGGCTGTGCCACGTATGTGTCGACTAGACCGGGGGAGTATCGTACTCTCATACAACACCAGTGTGAAACACCAGAATAATGCTGGTGTTTCGTATGATGAATGTAGAGAACCAGAGTCCCTTATAACTATTATACTGGTAATGGGCAAAGCATTCCATTTTAGACCTCAGGGGTGACAACGCGTCTGCATCAATCGACGAAAGAAGTAGATGATTATGGACCACATTACCTTCTTACCGTTGGGTAGACTCTGTGCTCACCTGACACACCTATTTTATGAAAAAATACCTCAACATTAAGTCCTGGTATTTCCAGAGCAACTCGACGCTAATATTTCTTGGGTGCCATGGAGTATTATGAAGAATTGTTTTATCGGAAATAATAGGAAAATAAACTGTAAAGACGACGTAAGACAATCTACTACCCCATATCGTGGTGGGGAAAGAAGTGAAGCGAGATGGGGCAGGCCAGAAAAATATTATTACTTTCAAAATATGACGGTATAACCTTCCCGCTTACATTAGGAAATACCTAGACTGACTATGGGTATCAGCGCTAACAGTTAATCAATCTGCCTTCCAATTTCATAATAATAATAATACAGACTGAACTTCGGTCACGTCGGCTAGCCTCAAAGAAGTGAAGCGAGATGGGGCAGGCCAGAAAAATATTATTACTTTCAAAATATGACGGTATAACCTTCCCGCTTACATTAGGAAATACCTAGACTGACTATGGGTATCAGCGCTAACAGTTAATCAATCTGCCTTCCAATTTCATAATAATAATAATACAGACTGAACTTCGGTCACGTCGGCTAGCCTCAAAGCAGACTCCATTGGCGCACTACAAGATTATAGTGCCCAAGTGTATACGCAAGCACAGGTGCACTCTCTATTCCCTCACTCTCATTGTCCGATGGGACGTTAAACCGACACAACTGGAGAGAGATCAGGCGCAGAACCAACGGCTTTAGGTGCTTTCCGAGGCACGGGGTGAGACACCTCCAACTTCATAACTCCGGGCAGCTACTGAGGGGCTTGTTGTAACAGTTTTCATTAAAACTAATATATCTTGAGATCTATTGATTAAATTTCTACTAAATAAAGATGGATGCATACTGTAACTCTTCCTCTACCAAATCAAGTAAAAAATAATACCATAACTATTGGTCATTATTTTAAAATCAATTATTTTCTAGAAGAAGTGCGGTGTTACAACTTACCTCGTGCTTGGGGCAAGTTGTAACGCCTACCGGGGCAAGTGTAACGACGAAAAAAACGACAATAATACCTCTAATCATTTATTCTTTGTTTATTTTTAACAAAATTGACATCTTTCTCAGGTAAGTAAAATGTAATTCTTATCAAAAATCAACTCAAATACACTTTTTTTAGTACTCAACACATAAAAATTAAGTAATTAACAGTTTTATTTAGTCAAACACCTCTTATAATCATCACGGCCCTTTTAAATTACAGTAAGCAATTAAATTATTTATATCTAAGGTATGCTTCGTAATTATCTCTTCTTAATAGCTATCTAACAAAGTATTATACTTATGTAAGAATCAACATTTTGTGGGTTTCATTATAATTAAATTCAGTCTTCATCTGAGCTACAATTGATACAAATAAAAGATATAATGTCTCCTGTAACACATTCTACATGTACATACATAGAGTGTATCATTTGTAAGATGTAGGCATCTTACAAATGATACACTCTATCCAATCTTCTTTATTTGTATCTGTGTAAGCTTCACCACATACCGGACAATACCACTCTTCTGGTTCAGATTCTGAATCTGAACATAAAATCTTCTTTTTAGCTCTGCCCACTCCGATTTTATTATTTGTTGTTACCTTTGGCTTTTCCCTTCCCCTTCCCCTTTCCTTTAATTTTATCATATTTTTTTCTGTTTGTTCTTCTTTTTTTCCTCACATTCCTTTTGTAAAGCCTCCTTTTCAGGAGTGTCCGTCAATACTGTAGATTTTCTTTTGCGTCTGCTATTTGTATTAGTTTTTCTTGGTAGCGCTTTTGGTAAAGGTCTAATCTTCGATGCCGAGAAAGTTTTTTGTAAACTTTCATTATTCTTCCTTTTCTTTATGTATCTATAAAGAGAGACGTGACATAATCTGAAAGTCTGACCAGCTTTCCGGATAATGCATTTTTTTTCTAAAACTTCAGCTGCCGCTTACTCATACACTTCTTGGCTTTGTGTTGACCGCTCTGACTTTCTTTACTACACCCTCATTCTAAAACAAAGGAAAAAAGTAGGTATCTACATCATAACTTGGGGCATGTTGTAACACGTTACAACAAGCCCCGGGATTTTGTTACAACTAATCCTATGGTATGATTTTTAATATTTATCGGGATAACTATTTAAACAATTTAGCAATCATAAAAACTGTTACACATTATCAGAGATAGATAAATTTGAATGGAAATAAGATATAGAAAATTTGAAATTAGTCGATATTAAAATCGCAAACCGAAATTTTAGGACAGTACAATTTTATATTACCTGGCAGAAATGAAGCGCGTGCACACTTCCGCTCACTGCGCGAGCCGGTGGGACACTGGCTATGGTAACATTTTTTATATGTTTATAGGTCAAATCCAGTCAAAGATATACGTTATTAGCGTTAAAGATCCTAGTGAAAAGAGCCTGTTACTACTTACCCTGTTACAAAAAGCCCCTAGCTCTCCTACTTTTAAAATATGACGGTATAACCTTCCCGCTTACATTAGGAAATACCTAGACTGACTATGGGTATCAGCGCTAACAGTTAATCAATCTGCCTTCCAATTTCATAATAATAATAATATAGACTGAACTTCGGTCACGTCGGCTAGCCTCAAAGAAGTGAAGCGAGATGGGGCAGGCCAGAAAAATATTATTACTTTTAAAATATGACGGTATAACCTTCCCGCTCACATTAGGAAATACCTAGACTGACTATGGGTATCAGCGCTAACAGTTAATCAATCTGCCGTCCAATTTCATAATAATAATAATACAGACTGAACTTCGGTCACGTCGGCTAGCCTCAAAGAAGTGAAGCGAGATGGGGCAGGCCAGAAAATATTATTACTTTCAAAATATGACGGTACAACCTTCCCGCTTACATTAGGAAATACCTAGACTGACTATGGGTATCAGCGCTAACAGTTAATCAATCTGCCTTCCAATTTCATAATAATAATAATACAGACTGAACTTCGGTCACGTCGGCTAGCCTCAAAGAAGTGAAGCGAGATGGGGCAGGCCAGAAAAATATTATTACTTTCAAAATATGACGGTATAACCTTCCCGCTTACATTAGGAAGTACCTAGACTGACTATGGGTATCAGCGCTAACAGTTAATCAATCTGCCTTCCAATTTCATAATAATAATAATACAGACTGAACTTCGGTCACGTCGGCTAGCCTCAAAGCAGACTCCATTGGCGCACTACAAGATTATAGTGCCCAAGTGTATACGCAAGCACAGGTGCACTCTCTATTCCCTCACTCTCATTGTCCGATGGGACGTTAAACCGACACAACTGGAGAGAGATCAGGCGCAGAACCAACGGCTTTAGGTGCTTTCCGAGGCACGGGGTGAGACACCTCCAACTTCATAACTCCGGGCAGCTACTGAGAATTTCTTAATGGTAAAAATCAATAACTTACAATTTTTGGCTCTACTTGAGAAATGAACTCGTCCCGGGTTCATTTTTTTCATTGGGTTCGTTTCTCATGGTGAGCAGTTGCACTACTACAACCACTAGACCAACAAACATATTATAAAGAAAAAAAATCTAAGTGAACTAGTTGCATTTGTCTACCCTAAATGAGCATGGTGTTTTACCAAGTGACCATTATGACAAGTATAAATTAAATTATACTGTTGTTATGACATTCAAACGAACTGATTTAATTATTTAAGTACTGAACATTGAGAACCCTATTACCTTAAGAGCTAAGCGCTAATTTTGTATATAATTCACAGTATTCAGAGTAACCGGGTTCGATTTACACAGGCAGCAATGAAATTATTTATGGCAATTTTAAGTGCTGTTTTACCACTTTTCATTTGATCCTTAGCTGAAGATAAATGTGGATATCTGTAGGCCACAGCCTTTACTTACCATCGGGTGGACTGTGTGCTCGTTTGTCACCCAATGCTATACAAAAGTTTACCATGTGCTTGATGGTGAAGGAAACGTTAGGAAAACTGCACGTCTGCGAAATTAAAAATATCTTAAATACTCGTATGTGTAGTCTCTAAATTTTTGATTTCTGACGCTTTACAGCGGTCAGTTTTAATTTTTTTTTAAAGGAAAAGGGTGACAGGCGAGCACACAGTCCACCTGATGGTAAGTGGTTGCTGTGGTCCATAGACATCTACATCTTCGTTTGCGAATCAAAATGCAATGCGTTGTCAGCCTTGAGGACTGAGATAGAATGCCTCTTTTTCAGTAAAAAGGGTCTCAGGTTCACTACACTCACCATACGAAACACAGCAGCACTAAGGCTCATTAAAACCGAGGAAACATTTAAACCGTGAAAGAGCAGTCTTATCAGCACTTTATCTACGAAGTCCAAGCTCATCGATGTCGCTACTGTAAGTACACTGAAGATCTTCGCTTCTGGTACACCGACAATAATGTGCCAAAAATTCTTGTTGGTAATGCATGTAATAAATGATTAGATGCCTTATTACTACTGGGCAGTAGGACTATTTTCTAACTGTGAGCCCGTCTGAGTAGGCACAACCCTCTTAACTATTTCTGCCACCAAGCAGTAGGACGTGCACTTTTGCATTCCAATCTGAAGGGTATAATAATAATAATAGTTAGATAAAAAGGCAGATGGACGGATTCCTTGGCAGAAAACAATTTTTACACCTATTAGAGTGGTAGCTGCGTGTGGCGGCACAAGCGAAATACACCGTGTCGTCGCGCCACAAGCGAAATACACCGAAGCATAAATCACGCTATCAACATTACGAATCATATACAGTATATATAGAACCTCTCCGAACTATCACACAGAGCGTTGGCCGCTCCCCGGGCAGAACACCTTGCCCGGCGGGAGATCTCCCCTTTTCTTTCTACGGCCACACTGCGTAATTAGTATCGCTAACTAGCTTGATTTAAGGCACCGACACTTTATATCTGAATTACTTCTATTAGTTTACCTTGTGGTGTCGGTCTCAGATAATCCAACTTGTCACTTCATGTCGTAAGTGGCAGAGAAGCGACTGATGAGAAATGCCAAAAGTTTTAATAAAGTCCCGAAAAGATGGTAAAGCCTATCATATAACGTTCCAGATGTAAAATACACAGGCCGGTCATATCGTGCAATATATTTTATAAAATACGACAATGTCCTCCAGCCGAATTCCGGTCACGGCGACTCGAAGGAGAAAAGCCATTTACGCAGGACAAAATTATAGTATCCGAAGGTTATGCGCAAGCACAGATGCCCTTTCTATCCCCTTACTGTCATTGTACGATAAAACAGCAATCCGACACAACCAGAGAGAAATCAGGTACAAGACAAGCGTGTGCAAGTGAGGCAAGGGGTTAAATACAGTCAACTTCCTGATTCAGAGCTACCGCTGAGAATAAAACTCAATAACTGATTCGACCGAATTGAACGAACATGGGGGGACCTCATCACAAGTAGTCACAATTAAGACCAATAGACTAACGATATAGTCAAAAAAGAAGGATATATAGAGCAGGTACTATTACACTACGGTATGGTATATATGTGGTACTATTACAGAGTAAAAGCTATTCATCTTAGTTTTCTCACTCTCAGGGAATACCAGCGTCAAATAGCACCTTAATGCTGTTGTGTTTCGTATGGTGAGTGTAGAGAACCGGAGACCCTTTTTACAAAAACGAGGTATTTTATCTTAATCCTCAGGGGTGGCAATGCATCTGCATTTTGATTCTTAATTGAGGATAGATGAATATGTTTATGGGATATAGCATCCACTTACTATAAGGTGGACTGTGTGCTCGTTTGCCATCCTCATTCTATTAAAAAATATCACAGGAATAAAATAAGTTCATTAGTTTCTTCAATATTGTGTAGAAAAACTACAACTTGTTAGAAAAACGCAGTGCCACCTCCATCTTCCTACAATTTATATATACAGTGTGCATATCTGGGTTGATACTCAGTGATGCGTTTACGACCACATCACGATGCACATTTGACATTGTCCCAGTTATAACACGTCCTTAGCCGTGACATTGTAACACATTCCATCCTTTTGTATGCGCCGAGCGAATCGCCTTGCCGTATGCCGTTTTGGAATTAATGTTATATAATTCGTAAACAAAATTTGACCTTATCGATCGATATTACTGTTTTCCGAGTGAATATTAAAAGTCGAAGACTTCGACCAAAGCTTCGAGAAGGTTAAGAGATTTTTTAACCATTCTACCCCCTTACGTGTATCAAAGACTACGATGAAACAGGGATGAAAGACAAACAATCAAAAGTCCACTGCAGAATATACGAGTTGGCATCACCATAGATAATTTTTTTATAAAACAAGGGCGACAAACGAGCACACAGTCTATTTGATGGTAAGTGGGTGCTGTGGCCCATAGACATCTACATTTATCCTCGATTAAGAGTAAAATGCGGACACGTTGTCACCCCTGATGATCAAGATGGAATATCTCATTCCCAGTAGAAAAGGTCTCCAGTTCTCTACACTCACCACACGAAACACTGCATCATTAAACTGCTATTTTACGCTAGTATTTTGTGAGAGCTTGGTCCCACCCCGGTTGAGCCGACCCATCCGTGTTACATTTATAATATAGCTGCAGCGTGGCTCTTCCCAATATCTAAGATTGCCTCATGGGGTTGCTATGCTATGCGAGTTTTCAACCGCAGTTTATTTTTATTTTTTGGTTGTTATTTGAAAGACGCTGCTAGCCATCTCCTAGTTACAACACCCACGGGAGACATGGGGTTATAGATATTCTTTCAACACTACTACACGGTCAACAATTCTAAACCAGTGCATAACCACTATCCAAGTTGATGTTAATCGGTGATGCAACCGAAGGTGGTAAATCACACTGACTTAGATTGACAATAGCCTATTCATTCTTGCCTTGAGGACACCCAAATTGTATTTTTTTTTAGGTTATAACTTTCTTCCACAGAAATTGTACATGATTACTTCTTCTTAATCAGTCCACTGATGTTAATGGGCATCTATTGTTTACTATTAATAGAACATCACAAAGTTTCCCGCTGGGCAAAAGCTCTTTCATGTCAAAAGCAGAGTCGAAATATTTTTTATTCAAATTGGCCTTCACAAAACACTTTTCAACAATTAAGAGCTACGCATCTTCAAATTCCTACTACTGGAGATCTTGTGAGAAGAAGCAAAAAGAAACCAATAAGTAGTGACCAATAAGTAGAAACCAATAAGTGTATAAGAAGTCCCGATTTAGATCTGTCAGGGGGATTGAGTGCTCTCGTGTTTCCCTACCCGGGTCCGTTTCCCGCCAGCATCAATGAAATATGACAGAGCCATCTATGGAAACAAGGCTGTAATTTTAGAGTTATAGGAATCAACGTCCCCCTCACTCAATTTCACTCTGTTACATACCTATTATTTTGATAATACAGTTTTTTATAATATTCCATGGAACCTAAGGAAGCGCTCAGGGGTTTAGCGCTCGCTGTAAATTTTACAGTACGCGATAGACCCGGGATCGATCCCGCCGGCACGAATGAAATTCCAATTTTAGGAACTGATTTACCGAGTGCTCGGCAGTGAAGGTAAACATCGTGAAACATCCAAATCTAAGAAATAAAATATTTCGAGGACAAGTGAAGTACGCCAACACGGTTTGAAGCAGCGCGACAGATTAACTGCTCCCTAACTCTTGCACACATGAGAGATGATATTATGTGACTTTGCTTTTTACTTTACCTTCAGGTCACAAGTGTTCCTGGAACTTTAGGGCGCCTATTTCTAGTTCCATATGATATACAAAGAAATACACTCATTAATTAAATTTTTAAATCGCCGCTAATCCTTGAAATGTAATTGAACCAGACGAATTCTAGTTTAATTTAATTATAGTGTTATTAAGTGCCTTCCTATTTAAGACTGATAAAGACAACGAAGAAATCTTGACACAGGTTTTCTTTTATACTTACTAGGAGGACCCATGTTGTTAATGTTTGTAATCTTAAAGAAATTTATAATCATAAAAAAGATCACTTATTTATTTATTATTTAAATAATAGGTAGGTAGTAGCAAATAGTAGGTAAGGTAGGAGTTATTATTTTTTAATATCTATACAATTTCTTTGTTTTTTTATTTCTTAGTTTTATTAGCGCGTACATATATCATTTGAATTAATCTTTTCGTAATTACTTTTTAAATTCCAGGATTTTTTAATGCCAAATGATGATCTGCTTTTAATTTCTTAATTTTTAATATTAGCAAAGCCATAATTATAACTAAAAAGGTTAAAACTCGCTTAAATTCAGATAAATATATATTGATGTTTGTCCTTGCGCAATTTATGTAATAGGTATAAGCTGCCTGTACAATACTGGTAAAATCCTATTGTGTTAGTGAGGGGTACCTAATGTTCTTTAAAAAAAATATTTATTTACATCTTGAAATAAGACGCCTTGTTAAAATGGATTACACATGGCGGGCGTAATGCCTTATTGCATTCTTTCCCAGTCATCCCAGGACGTGCTGAGATAATGTGATAGGCGTCAAATGAAAATAAAATGAAGTAACCAAGTATTACGTACTTTTACCAATTTGCGATTATGAAAACAAATACGTGTGCAATATACTAACATATTATAATAAATGCATATATCCCATACTTAAATAATACTTCTTATTATGATTATATCACTGAAGGTCCCGATGGTTAAGAATTAGTTCTTCCTCTAACATTTTATATTTAGAAACAAACAATGTAACAGTCAAAGCTATAACGAAGCTGCAAATTGTTCTCTATTCAACTATAATATGGTATAATTTTCCGTTCACGATTTTCGCAATGCCAGCCGCGATGTGTGGGCTTAATACTTTTGAACAGTTAATTGTATGCGGGTCAACTCAGACTGCTAAGCAGACGGCGACCTTCACCTGACCTCTGTTTAGGAGTTATCGCCACCATATATAGTGAAACTTTTCCGCTTTTTTAGTTCCGTGTTTGCTCGGACTTTATTTGAAGGTCGTGCGATAGCAATCGGTGAATATTATGGAAATGGGCGTGGTGATCAAATATTTACGTAATTTTGGTACTTTTTCGTCATCTGATACTTTAAACAGCATGTAGCCGGGTTTATACGTGGTAGAGCCACGTTGCAGCCATTTTATGGTTGTAGCATGAATGGGTCAGCTCGCCTGGGAAAAAACTATGCTCTCACAGAATAAATAAATAAAATAGCAGCTTAACGCTCCTGTGTTTTGTATGGTGATTGTAGAGAACTGGACACCCATTTTACTGGAATCGAGGCATTCCATCTTAGTCCTCAGGGGTGAGAAGGCATTTGCATTTTGATTCTTAATTGAGGATAAACGTGAATGTCTATAGCCCATAGCATCCACTTACCATCAGGTGGACTGTGTGCTCATTTGTTACCCTATAAAAAGAACCTACTGCACCTTAGGTCGTGGGCTCAAATCCCTCACGGGGCCGAAAAATTTAAATTTTCGGATCTAATTAAGAGGTTTTTTTGCTTGCTTCTACTACATTATCAAATTCATTGCATGAAAAATTATATTTAATATACCTTGAATTCTTGAACGAATTAACCACTAATTCGTTCAAGCTTGAATTGTATGAAACTAAATTAAAATTTAGTTTGTTAAATGTTTATTTTCCAAATCCAATACCGTAACGAAATAAGGTTCCTTGGACTGGAGAAGAAACGGTGAAAAAAACCAGGTATTCCGTTATATTTTTTAAAATTAATATTATATTTATATAAAATATATAACAGTATTTATACGGAACCATCGGTAACTGAAGCATGGTTCTAGTCCCCACAAGCAGTACTAGATCAAAAGTATGATGAGGTGGTCGTCCTCCTCGATTATATTAAAGGGAAGTGGATGACCCGTCACAAGACGCCGCCCGCGATTGACCTTTAAGTGAACGTGACATACCTATCTAAGCCCGCCACACACTTAGAATCATAAGCGTGACATAGACCATGGTATGATAAACAAGTGCACCCCGTGCTTGTGCATATATTTGCGCTGATGACAGAAGATGGAATGATAGGAAAACGTAGTTCTGCGCGCCGTGTGGTCACTTCGTAGACAAATGCGCGTAGAGTTCATGTGCACTCCACAGAGCCAGTAACTGATTCATGGACCAACGTATACACATTTACAAAAAAGTCCTAAAAATATACAAGATCTTACTAAAGTTAAGTATAATTTTTTGATTTTATTAAAAGGATTATTATAATAAAAGTTATTAAAATTACTTTTTCAAAGTCGCTGATTCTTCCCAAGACAGAGTTTTTTGTTTGCCAGTGGTAAAAAACAAGACACTTTAAATAAGAATAATTTGTATATTTTTATTTATTTAATGTTTATTGTAAGACAGTAGCAGTACTTTCAGCGCTAATCTGACAGCCAAGGGTGACGATAACAAAAAGACCAAAGGAAAGTCCGTGTTGAGGAGAGAATCGTCTATTGAGGGTAAGTAAGGATTAGGAATCACGTACGTTTTTAAACCTAACACTGTCTCATGATTCGACATTCTGAGCGAGATTAGAATGGCCAGTCTAAAATGACAAAGCCCCGGGCGAGGTTGAAATTACAACGGAGCTTCTGAAAGTGGGTGGGAAATCGGTACTAAAAGTCCCCTAAGCCAAGCCAGTACATGTATGAAAAAAATATGTATTTAGGTTAACATGAAATCACTATCAATTCCTATGACAAAGGTAAAGATCAACATCAACGTAGTTTGAGAAAAACAATATGAATTTTAGAATGCATAATGAAATTCCCTATGATATTTTAAAGCCTTCTGAAATAAAATTTAAGTGCCACGTTAAAAGTTTTCTTGCTCGAAAGCTTAATAAAGTTTAAATAATTATTTATTTTAATAACAAAGGAACATAAAACGGTGTCATTCCTGTTCAACACCAAGCTATAATATTTATGCTATAATATCTATGTAAATTTGAGACGTAGTTATTAATAATAATGAATACATAATACGTGTATATTTAGTTCGTTACCTATATTTATATTTAGTTAGTTACCTAGCTAGTTCATTAGGATAGAATAATGGTTTCTTTGGAATATACCAGTGTATCAGTAAGCTGTCTTGATTTTGTGTTTTTCGGAGATACATTTCAGTGTGTGACTGACTGCCGCGACGTTATGTGGCGGACCTTCAACTTCCCATAATTATGGTCAAGGAAGACGACGGGCGCTACATGCATCATAATTGTTAACAGGTGCTGCTCTTTGACGCTGATCTGCTTGGATTCGAAAGGTAACGATGAACTCTAACATTTTAAGGTTTTTTTTGTAGAAATAGATTCATTTTGCACATCGTATTGCATGCTTCAGGTGCCGATGGGATCTGATAATGTGTGCCATTCTATATTTACTATGCTATTGTAGTATCAATTTAAAAAATAAGGAAAAAGAAGATACCTGCGTTTTTCTTTTTGCCGTCCCTTCTCCGGTTGGAAGAACCTCATATCGAAACTGTAGTAGATTTAAAAAAAATCGCATTTGGCAAACTAAATTCCTTTTAATAAAGATATGAATAATTAAATCGCAACCATCCGCTTAATTAAATACAATGATGTGTCTTACCTGGATTGAAGAGCACCTTCCGCCCTCTCTCAATTGCGTGCACTAATCCCGTCACCACTAATCCCACGTACGGGAGTAGTGGTCCGGTCCACTACTATAGTAGTGGTGCCGGGAATAGTGGTGTTGGGAGTAGTGGAGCTGGGATTAGTGGTGACGGGATTAGTGCACGCAATTGAGGGAGAGCGGGAGGTGCTCTTCAATCCAGGTAAGAGACATCATTGTATTTTAATTAAGCGGATGGTTGCGAATTAATTTTTCATATCTTTATTATATTGAAGAGCACCTTCCGCCCTCTCTCAATTGCGTGCACTAATCCCGTCACCACTAATCCCACGTACGGGAGTAGTGGTCCGGTCCACTACTATAGTAGTGGTCCCAGGAATAGTGGTGTTGGGAGTAGTGGAGCTGGGATTAGTGGTGACGGGATTAGTGCACGCAATTGAGGGAGAGCGGGAGGTGCTCTTCAATCCAGGTAAGACACATCATTGTATATAATTAAGCGGATAGTTGCGAATTAATTATTAATATCTTTGTTATAGATAGTAAAACTAAAAATGTTGCACTACCGACTTTAATACGACCGATTCAATGTATTCGAAGTCAATTAAGTACCCATTATTTAAGAATAACTCAAAAATTACTAAGCAGCTCTTGATTAAATTTATATGTGACTATACGAAAAGCACCAGCTTACAAATAAAAAACGAATCATCAAATAAGGTTCACCCAGAAAAATGTTCTGAGGTAACACACATTAAAAAAATCATGCAGTCGAATTAAATAGTCCTCTTCCTCTTCTCTTTCTTTTAATCTTTTTTAAAGTCGGTTTAAAAGTAAAAGCAGATTCAAAAAGCAAGTTGTTACTTACTCATACAATAAATACACTTACATAATTTTCAGATTCGCTTTACAAAGCTGTTGCTTTAAAATGGTGGTAAGACAGTATGTAGAAGAATCAAAGCCACGATGCAGTATTAGTTATGTGCGTATAACTTTTCTCTTTAATGTTCCTTGAAGTTTGTTTTAACTGTTGAAGTAAGAAAGAGATATCAAACTAAAAAGTACTTGATTAAAAGCTTTTTAAATAAATTTAGGAAGAAGTTTTTACATAGATCTTACCAAATAAAATATAAAAAAACAACATTGAACTTTACGCGTAAATAAAAATCTATCGAATGGTCATAAAATATATCATTGAAACTACCGTTTATGTAGATGTCATAATTTTCAGATTCGCTTTACAACGGATTACGCGAATATTTACCTTGAATGCAAAACTTGAAGACCTCATCGTGTGCCAATATGTTGTTATTAACAAAAATCTTTAAGGTGGGACAGATGTATATGTTCCAATTAGTTATGCACTTGGCCGAGTAAAGATACACGAGGTGCTTAGATTAGTGATGTAGGGATTCCATAATAACTTATGAATTGTTGGGATTTGTCTTGTCAAATTTTAACACTTTTGTTTAAGCTGGACCTGCATGCATGTATGTATAAATATAATGATTTTTCTAATAAAATGGGGTTAAAGTTACCCAATTGTGTGCGTCTGAATAGTCTGAGAAGTGCAGACATATTAAGAACAGAAGATGACAATACAAAAATTTCATGACTATGAAATAATATTCTCACTAGAATCATTACAGCTCATACGTACGTCAGAGGATACCTTTTTATATACGTGGTAGAGCCACGCTGCAGCAATATTATATTATGGTTGTAGCACGCATGGATCGGCTCGATCGGGGAAGGACCACGCTCTCACAGAATACCAGCGTAAAATAGAGGTTTAGTACTGCTGTGTTTCGTATGGTGAGTATAGAGATTCGGCAACCCTTTTTTACTGGAAACGAAGCATTCCATCTTTTTCCTCATGGGTGACAACGCATCTGAGTTTTGATTTTTAATCGAGGATAAATGTAGATATCTATGGGCCCCAACATTTACTTCACTAACCTTCAGGTGGACTCTGTGCTCGTTTGTCACCCTTATCCTATAAAAAAAACTCTGATGATTCACTATCCCATATCATCCCATAGGTGAGAGAGGCGACAGAGTGAAATTAAATAAGAGATAGGCAGCAGAGTCATCCTGATAACAGCATAAAAATAAAAATTCACAGCATTTTTCGAACCCACCCACTTTCTAAACGTGGCAATTATAGCACATATTCTGTGAGGTAATATATGTCGAGGATTTTTCAAAGTCGTTAATGAATATAAAGATATATTTTGTATTTCTTATAGAATTGTTTTGCTAGCATTTTATTACGATTCTATCTGGTTAGTGGTGATATAGTCCTTGAAGTGAAATTGAAATTACGAGTAGTAAAGAAAAGCTTAACAAAAGCTTAATAAAAGCGCTTTTAATTTTTATAAAGGCAGCATTATGTTTAAAAGCAAAATACGGTTAATGCTTATACGCTGAACTACCACGATTTCTTGCCAACATATCATAAATTAAGGTTTTTACTAAATATTTATTTTTCTCTGCATACTGCTGAAATGAGCAAATTGCTCGGGTAGATTTTATTTAAAAAAAAGTAAGAAAGTTGAGTAATTAATAAAACATTAATATACAACCTGCTTACCCTGGTATTGGCTCATGGTTGGCATTGCATAGGAATATTTTGATAATACACATGCATTTATGCGTAATGACGCTCAGTTCCGCGAGTCTTATCGCTGCTTATCGACCGAGGTTACGAGGCGAACCTGACAATGAAATATATTTAGTGATGTTATTGATCTTATATCGATATTATATTTTAAGTTAGTAGCAGTATTTAGTAAGAAGTCGTATCGTGACTTATTTTTAAATTCTATATACATACATATTTAAGGTAAATTGAATACTAAAATGTTAGGATTTGTATTTTTAAATTAACTGTGACCGCGACTTCGTTCGCATAGAATATTTTTTTGTGATTTATTATTATCCTTCCCTATTTGAACCGGATATGGATACTCTAATTCTTTTTTCTTTTTTCTAAAATAAAAGTAGCCTAAGTGACGTATATTTATAACTTCAGCCAGTGAAAATCCCATCAAAATCATTCGAGCCGTTTCGGAAATTAGGCAGAACAAACAGACAGACATACAGGCAGACAGATAAACAAAAATTTTAATAGTTGTTTTTTTTGTTAAAGGTACCGTTACATACTTTCATATACATTTAGTAAAAAGCTGTAACGGACACTTCAATTTCCTTTATTTGTATAGATTTGCAAAACATGAAATATATAAATCGCACACAAATGTTCAAATTATATGCATTTATACAGAATATAACAGAAACAGAAACTCTTTAAGTCAGTATAGATTAATTTACCTCTGGTTCAGAAAAAACCTCTGTCCTGGGAAGAACCAGTAAAAAACCAGCGAGACTTTAAAAAAACAGCTTAAAATAATGTATAGTATAATTAACAATACATAACAAATTAGAAATAGCTTATTAGCAAATTAGAAAAACTCAATAATTAATTTTGTTGGCCCGACCCAGAATTCGAACCCAGTACCTCATGAACCACTAGACCAACGAGGCAGTCAAATATATATTAGTAATTTGCCATAAATACTATTGGGTGGAATTTAGGCCAGTCCAAAAATACTTAATATCTAATAAAAAACGGAAATACTCTTTGAAATGCCATCGTTATTTGTTGAAAAAATACAAAATCAAATAATTTTTTTTGTTCTTTATGGTTTATATTTAATGTGTTTTCGTCATAACATTACACTTAGTAATGTAATGAATTACTCTCATAATAGTTTTCTTTAAAGATAAATAATTCTTTATCGATAAATGTTATGACCTGCATTATGCCCCATCACTATCAAGAAGTATAGGGGTCAGGCCTTCGAATGAATGAAGGAGGGTCATTTCGTTACAAATCATAGTTACTTTAAATATCCTTATGAAAATCGTATCCGACGTAGTAGTGCGCGCACTTTGACAATAGTGGGTGCATTTGCTCGTTTGTGTTAATGATTTAATCGACATATTTTCTGTTTATCCTAGACCCATTTAAGAAGAGATAATATAAATGCAATACATTTGAGTCAGATATCAGATAATATTTTGTAGTCGTCAAAATGTGTCGCCTCTTTGTGCCTTTAGTGATTCTTCTGTGCTTAGACTTAGGTCTTTGTTATGTAAATCGTAAGTATATTTGCATTGGATATAGTGAAAGAAGAGTTTTTTGAAAAGTTTTTAAAAGTGTAGATAAAAGTTTAAATTAGATTGCAAGGTACATGGCTACTGAGCTTATAACGAGCATTCTTTCAAAGTTCTTTTATTGATACTGAAAAAACGTTATATTTATATCTTTTTATTATTCCTTGAAAACTATAAAAACAAAAAAGTTAATTTGGTTTTAGAATGATACAGGTGAGTAAACAAATGACAAAATAACGTTATTAAAAATATGTTTTATAAAATATAATTTCCAATTTATTTTATCACCTTATTATTAATATTAAAAACTCAGCACATAAACGTGTCCTAGGCACAGGCCTCCTCTGTTTTTGAGAGCGGTTTTATAAACGTTACTTTCAAATTGTTATAAGATATAAGAAATAGCAATTCGAATGAAATATTATAACACCAGAAAATTTAATTTTAAATAATCTGAGTACTTATTATGATCGTTGATTATGATAACGGGGATATATTTTTTTAAGTCTATGCATATTAGGTACTCTAAAATATTAATTTACCACCAAATTCTTTATCACCACTAGCCACCAACAGATAGGATCGCGGTCAAGCAGTGAGTTATAATTCATCATCACTACGGCGCTTCACAAGTCCACTGCTGAACATAGGCCTCCTCAAGGAATGCCACAAAGCACGGTCCTGAGCCACCTGCATCCATCAACTTCCTGCATGTCTTACCAGGTCGTCACTCCGTCTTGCTTATAATTAGTAAAGAATTAATATTTCCTTATGGTTTGCTGTCCAATAATAACTAACAATTTATAGTAAAGTAAAATTACAGCCTATATACGTCCCACTCATGGACACAGGCCTCCTCTCATTTCCGCGAGGGTTTTAGGGCAAGGAAAAATCCTTGGCGCTGCCCTAATGCATCTTGGCGGACTTCAAATGTCTTCGTATTTATTTTTTAATTTCTCAGACATGCAGGTTTCCTCAGGATGTTGATATCAACAATTTCATTGGTGACAGCGGGGTTCGAATCTCGGTTGTATAGCAATATTTATCACGGCTCTTAAAAACCTCTTGACTTTAGTTTCAGTAAATAAATTCACTTGAAATCACAAGGTTTTCGCTTATATATTGGCCGCATACTCGAAAAAAAGATTTTAATTGTTTTTACAAAACTGTCATGTAGTGTAATTCAATGTGGAAAGAAAGAAATTTATAACATTTTCATTAATAATGGCTGTATGAGACTAGGTCCCTTACTGGATGAAGTAACGGCCTAATAAGACTTGAGTGCTGGTGGCTCAGGACTGTATTTTGTGGAATCCCTCCGAAGAGATTCGAGAACCTTACTTTTACATCGAATGTCGGTTTTGGATTGAAAATTTGAATGAATTACTATTTTCCAGTATATGTCGGTTAATTGATTAAACCAAAACCAAAGTCATAAATCAAATGAAGAAATTTTTATAAACATTATTATCAACAGTTGCTGATGTAGAATGCGGAGTGCAAACTGCGCGAAGAGGTCGAATAGTCGGAGGCATTGACAGTCTACCTGGTGAAATCCCATGGGCTGCCAGCGTGTGGCGTCAAGGAACTCACCAGTGTGGTGCAACCGTTATTAACGATAGATGGCTTTTGACAGCTGGTCATTGCATTTGCAGGTAAAAATGTGGGCTACTCAGAAAGTTTTGCAAAACTATAAAACAATTTCTATGACAAAAAGTTGTATTTATTATTAAATAATATTTTCGAATTAACTGTCCACAAGCATCTACACAAAGTTTCCCGCATCTGAAACTATTTCCAAATCACTTTTCCAGTCTCCTTCAAGCACCTCTTCTACGGCTTGTTCGAATACTGCTGCAGCATTTTCGGTGCGATTAAAAGCTTAAACGATTAAAAATTTTAATATTTCAGCTGATATTCTATTATAGCGATTATAAATGAAGTCAAGCGGAGCCAAATTATACCTGTAATTAGTACAAGGGTAATCAAAATGCTTAACCAGTGTGTTGTCCAGGAGTTTTGAACGCTGAGTGCCGAGTTCGCTCGCTCGTTAGTCACAGCAATAAATACTTCTTGAAAGTGTTTGGTAGTTTACCATTTAGCATTGATCTTTCGAAAGGAATTGACCCTAGATAACCCGTCAAAACGGAATAACTAGCCTAAACTAACCTACCCTGTGTTTCTCGATTGCTTTACTTTAGTGGGCGATGGTTCATTTAAAAAAAAAAATTACGTGGTAGAGCTATGCTGCAGTTATATTAGTAGTATAGTTGTAGCACGAATGGGTCGGCTCGACTGGGGAAGGAGCACGCTCTCACAGCATACCAGCGTTAAATAGTATCTTAATGGTGCTGTGTTTTATGTGGTGAGTAAAAACAACCGGTGACCCTTTTTACTGGAAACGAGGCATTATATCTTAGTCCTCACGAGTGAAAACGTATCTGCATTTTGATTTGTAATCGAGAATAGATGTAGATGTTTATGAGCCACAGAAACCACTTACCATCAGGTGGACTGTGTACGCGTTTGTCACCATATCCTATAAAAAAAAGGTTGAACTGATGATTGGCGCTTCAGGGGTATAGTAAGATGAATAGAGGAACACTGAAGTTGTTGAAGGTTTTATATAATAAAAAGGGTTTCTTTTATAGAAGGGGGGGGGGCAAACGAGCCTGCGACTCACCTGATGATAAGTGACTACCGCCGCCTAAGAACAACTGCAACACCAGGGGAATGCAGATGCATTACTGACCTTTTATAAAGGAGTCAGCTATTTTCTTAAAGGTTCCTAAGTCGGATTGGTCCGGAAAAATCTCGGGTAATAGTCGATTCCACAAGGAAGTTGTGCGAGGAAGAAAACTTATTTTAAATCGCACAGTGGTGGACCGCCAGTCATGCAGTTAGTATGGATAGTATCGCGTATTTTGTCGCGATGTGCGATGGTGAAATTGTGTGGCTGAAATTAGTCCAAACAATTTCTCAGAGCACTTCCGTGGTAAATGCGATAAAATACGCAAAGAGATGCAACATTTCTTCGCAGTGCCAATGATTTAAGCCGATCGCAAAGATTTCGGTCGCCGATGATTCGAATGGCTCAGTGCTGGATGCGATCAGATGGAAGGAGCCGGAACAGGGAAGCTCCAGCCTAGAGATGGGAACAGTATTCCATGTGCGGCCGAACCTGCACCTTTTAAAATTACACGCAGTGAACCGGCATGAAATACTGTCCCGCTCTGCTGAGCATGCCAAGCTTTTTAGAGGTTAATTTGGCCTTCTCTTCCATGTGACCACGAAACTGCACGTTACTCAATACTTCGACGCCGAGGATTCGTATATTGGCTGAGAAAATAAGCGGAGTGCCTTGAAACTGAGGAGATACGACGAAGAGGTTCTTTTTAACGATAAACGCGTAAACTTGTGTCTTCTGGGGATTAAACTGGACTAATTTCAGTCGCCCCCAATCCGAGACTTAGTTCAACAAAGTCTCGACTTTAGACACAAGTTAGTCCCAGTACTCGAAAACGTTTTCCCGAGAAATATTGGCACGGCCGATGTATAAGGCATCACCAGAGCTGTCGTCCGCATAGCAATAAATGTCAGTGGTTTGCAACATATCATTGATATGCAGTAGAAACAGCGTTGGTGATAGCACGCAGCCTTGTGGAACACCAGCATTAATGGGCTTATAATTGAAGCATGTACCATGTATTACGACTGCATGCTCCAATCTGCAAGAAAACTGGTGATACAAGTGCACAATTTCTCGGCAAGCCCTTATGAAGGAAACTTCATAAGAAGCGCTTTGTCCGAACTCCAAACGAACGGCTAACGGGAAGCGTTGGCAGTTAGTTTGGAGTTGGACTGTACTGTGTCCACCTGCTGGCAACCGCAGTTTTTGTTTTCATTTTATTTTTATTCAGCTGTTGTAAGGAAGATGCCACTGCCCATATTCTGTTTCAGTTTTCCTCCGTCACCTCTTACGACACCCTGAAGGATATATGTGTAGTGGATATTCTTATCCACTACCCCCCTATCATTGATTTTATTACAGTCGATATATTATAAAATAAAAAATACTTTATCAAAAATCGGTACTTCCTCGTGACATTCTAACCCTATGAAAAATATATGTATTAGAAGGCTAAAGTAAGGCAATTTAGCAAATAGAGAGAAACGTGTGTAAAATCTCAAAAAATTACTTGAAAATTCGCAGCGGTAAGTGCCTTGCTTGCGGGCACTTACTTCCAAATAATTTGCAATGTGCAAATTAAGCCATTTGGTGCAAATAATGCACTTTCTCCTGAACGAATGACTAATGCCTTTCCCAATAATGAGTAAATCGTATTGAGGTATTAAGGAATAAAAGGTTAAGGTCACACACCAGGTGAAGGTTTTGTGATCCACATGTTTCATAAATGTGTTTGCAGATTAAGTAAAACGACATTGTACGCAGCAACAATTGAGGTCTCCGCCCACCAAATTTTGACCGTCACCCTACTGACCCACATTGATGCAATCCTATAATTTTGTCAATACGCTCCCGTGTTTTAGTTTTATTTAAATAATTTTAATAATTGTGGCCGTAGTAGCGTCAAGTGCTGTATTAGAGCTCCTTTTCTGCCTAGATGTCTATCTGGGTAGGTACTCACACTCTTACGTACTTGTGCCGCGAAGCAGTAATGTGTGCGGAGTTTTGGCGGGAACTTGACCGTTGACGGATTGTCGCTCCTGTTATGTCGCTAAAATAATGGTTTAAAGTAGATTTTGATTCGTAAAAGTGATGCGATTTTGTGAATTAAGTGTCTGCGCGTATGAACTATTAGAAAAAACGACGAAACAAGTGCTTTGATGTTGATATAAACCTCAAGTTAATTTGATCGCTTGGGCGCCTTATGAACTTGAGTGGCTGTCCTCATCAACTGTCCGCTGGGTTGAGCTGTTGTCAAAATTTCCCAAAAACACATTGTGACGCATCAGCATATATATAAAATGAAGATTCTGAAAGAAATAATAGGTTTAGAAGGGCTAGAATCCAGAACCGTAAAGTCAGTTAAATAAAAAATAAAAAAGTAATGTGTGCTTTTTCTCGTGTGAAGAGTATAGAGAGTCACTATAATTACACACAGAGAATACTTTCGGATTTCTTTAGAGGCCCGTTATCCCCGCAACTCTCTTCCTGCTGCACATTAATTATCTGCTTATTCCCGGTGTCCGTGTGTATTTTTACCGCTAAAAGAAGCCCGCTCACCCTTGCTTCCACTTTCCGGAACGTATCTTTGGAGTACACTAACCGTTGCGGTTAGAGATTAAGATTTCTCTGAATCACAACTATAGGCGGTCCATTGAGTCCAGAGCAAGCGCAAGGAAACTAGGTGTCTATATAAGGGTGCAGCGGTACTTTACGTCGGGGCAGCTTCATAACTTATAAAAAGCACAATTCCGGTCATGCATGGAGTACTGCTGTCATATATGAACTGGAGCTGCAAGATTCCTCCTAGCAGCGTTCGACTCAGTAGAGAGGCGTGAAAAGAAAGAAAAATATGACGATATATTCTTGACGTTAAAATCAAAGCCAAGCCGAAAGTTAGACGTTAAATTTAAGTTCAGCGTACTTTTATAAATATGTCTTGAGTGTTTCGCCCTGTCTTATTATTTATTACTTCTTGAAATCTTTTTTAGTTCCAGCCGGGTTGGATTCGTTTCTATAAGGAGCTATAAATCTTGCAGAAAACAATTTATATTAGTTTTTTATGGTAGACTGTTAATATAAAATCTGTCTTGGCAAAATCACTTAAGAAATTTTTTGGTTGCGTTCATGAATTTCAATTTGGTGAAACGTAGGACGAAAGATCGAAAGATCTTTAGTACAAAGAATAAAAAAACAACTGCTTTGATATTTTCGTGCTCGAGACATGTCTAATTTTTTTTAAATCAATAAATGTATGGTTTTTAAGTTTGCGTTTGGCACGTGCTAATATGGTCAAAGAATTAATAATATCATTTTATCCCATAAGTGTCTTAAAACAAGACAATGGGAAAAATTAATAAAGGTGATATGTCTAAAAAGTGATAATCATGTGCATAGTTTTGAACTTTGGTACTTCGATTATGAAACCGCCTGTAACTGTGGTGATAAGCCAAACACATCCAGTCCAGCCATAAGCTGTTACACAATGTAGCTGGTTGGTTGTCAATGACGATGGTGAAGTTCACATTATTGTTATCATAAGTTTCTTTATCTATTTCATTATAATCTTATTTGTATAGCACAAAAAGCTTTTCAAGCCTGTGATCATTGCCTTAACATTGGTTGCAGAGTTCAAAGACATTTTATCACACAGAGAAACTCCGAGCATTGCCCTCTCCATAGCTTCACTTTAAGTAACTTCATACCGTGTATCACGTTTTTTTATAGAATAAGGGTGACAAACGAGCGCACATTCATCCTCGATTAAATTCAAAATGCAGATGCGTTGACACCCCTGAGGAATGAGTTGGAATGCCTTGTTCCCAGTAAAAAGGGTCTCCGGTTCTCTACACTTACCACACAAAACACAGCAGCATCAAACTGCCATTTCACGCTGGTAGCCTGTGAGAGCGTGGTCCTACCCCGGTCGAGCCGACCCATAATAACAAATATAAATAAAAATATAAAATAATAACATAAAACCAGCGTAAAATAGCAGAATTAAGCTACTATTTTATGCTGGTGTTTTGTGAGAGCGTGGTCCTTCTCCGGTCAAGTCGACCCATTGGTGCTGCATCCATAATATATTAATATTACGCCGGGAATTAAAAATAATACACTTATTTTTAATTCCCGGCGTTTCGGATGCTTTACAACACCCATAGTCACGGGGAGGGGGGGGGGGGGGTAAGAGATGTTTGACGTCCCAATGTCATAGTTAGCCCGGCTACCTTCAGTTTTCGAATATTAACTTTTGGTCTGATCTACGCAGAATGAGCTTACAGTATCTCGAAGTCTTGCAGTGGTACGCTCGGGTTTTTATTTAATTTTGTAAATTATAGGATGCCAAGCAGGTGGCAGTACAAACCCATCTTCTGTATTGAAATTAGGATGTTTTTTAATTTCAATAGCCTCGCGTATCATCCTTGGTAGGAATCGGTGTTCTTTTGCGAGAATTTGTGGTTATCAAATCTGATGTAATTGGGAAACGATCTTGAACATGTTCACAGACTGCAGACTTCCCTCAGCGTCGGTGCTTGACATCAGCTATGTTCTTTCACGCGGGTAAAGCAACCAAAACATTGGGGATTAAAAATAACCTAAAAATAAGTTAATTAAACGCGATAAAATCCGTATAAGTGGTTTTATTTAATTAATATTATTTTCAGTGCTTTCGAGGAGTTCTTCAAATCAAAACAATTAACTGTCGTCGTCGGCTACACAGACATTTCCAGCAACGGCGTGAACCAGCCTTTATCTAAAATTATACCGCACCCTGAATACAGGTAAGTATTGTATAGAAATACGCCTTACTTATAATAATATCTTTACGCCATAAATCAACTAAGTCCACAAATTTTGCTGATATTATACAACACCTGCAGCCAACTTTAAACAAAAAAAGGTACAGAACCATTGTCACCTCTGAGAATTAAGCGGAATGACTCACAGTCTGTCATTACACAGGATCTCTATTCAAGCACTTACGGGAACACTGCAATGCTTTGCTTTTGGAAGCAGTAACTGGCAAGATGGTGGCACTTATACAGACAGAGTCCTAATTAGGAAAACTGTCCTACCACCTTCTGAAGTGTATAGAGGGCCGGTATAATTTCAGGCTGTGTAGCTATTCATCCTAGTCCTCAGATGTGAAAATGCATATGTAACCTTCTTTGTTTGATGTTAGCTGCAGGTGTCTGGACTGCAGCACGCTCCACATTTTAGTGTCCTTTCATTTCTATAACTCTATAATATTAAATATTGTACTGTGTAAAACAATTCACGACCTATCCCGTATCATCTCGTGGTTGGTCGTATTAGACGACGAGGGACATGAAACAGGAGATGGCAGAGGTCTTTTCCTCATAACAAAAGAATATATATATGTATATATACGTGTATATATATATATATATATATATATATATATATATATATATATATATATATATATCGACTTCCTGCATGTCTCACCGGGTCGTCACTCCATCTAGTGGGAGGTCGCGCTACACTACGCCCACCGGTACGAGGCTGCCACTCGAGAACCTTCCTTCCCCATCGGTTATCGGTTCTTCGAGCTATATGGCCGGCCCATTGCCACTTCAGCTTACTAATCCGTTGGGCTATGTCGGTCACTCTGGTTTTACTGCGGATATCCTCATTTCTGAGTCTATCACGCAGAGAAACGCCGAGCATATCCCTCTCCATAGCTCGCTAAGCGACCTTGAGCGTCCTCATAAGGCCTCATATATATATATATATATATATATATATATATATATATATATATATATATATATATATATATATATATATATATAAGGTATATTATTGAGGATCTTCAAAATAAACCACTGTCTGTCATCTTTGTCTCTTGTTTGTTTTGTGCTCATTTCTTCTAAATATTGATCTAAAAATTGCATATTACCTTCCTCATCTACATATGTCTTCTTTAGATTTTCATCCAATTTTATCCATACTTTTCTACTTTGGTGTCTTTTCTTTATGCTATTTTTTACTTTTGTGAAAGTGTTCATTTTAACAATATATGTATGATGACTCACCGGCTTCAGCTCCTCGGGTAAAACATAACATTTTCCTTCTTCTGTAGATATTGAGGTTATGGCTAGTACATTAGATTTGCCATCATTTGAGGCTATCATCGTAAACTCGAATTGCAGCCGGTCCATCTTCTCTTAGTTAACAAAAATGTCGTTTTATAAGGTATATTATTGAGGATCTTCAAAATAAACCACAAATTGTTTCTCTGAAAATACAAAGTTTTGTTTTATTTAACACGTCTTTCCAATATTACAACAATTATCAAGTTATGACAATTACACTTCTATCTCACCTGAAAATACAAAGAAACGACATTTAAAGTTTACTAATATTGCTTCCTCAATCGTATCCTTCGGTTTATCTCTCTACAAGTTTTTATAACAATAAAATGCACAAAATAATCTAAACGTCATCCGCCATTGAATCATAGTTTACACATCACTTCGATGCGCCCTCTACCATCTTCCACAGACAACATAGATACGCGAAGCGCAGCAAATTCAAATTAATGAAATATCATTCATTTCATTACATCTCCCCCCCTAAGAGCGAAAATTCTAAGCAATATATCTATACAATGTACCTATAAGTTATCTTCATATTCGTTTTCTTCTCCTTCATCTTCTTCTGTTACGACAGGTTGTAATTTTGTTATGTGAAATAATGTTGATTCTGCTTTTCTGTTGCCTGTATCAAGCCTATAAATTGAATTCGATATTTTCTCTATTATCTTGAAAGGACCTATTTTTAATTCGTCTAATTTCTTTCTATTCAGTCTATTTCCATTTTCTAAATATACACTGTCTCCTACATTAAACTCTTGCATTTTTCTATTTCTATCAAATATTTTCTTGTTGTACTCATGGGATTTTATTGTATTCTCTAATGCCAATCTTCTATCAGCCATCCACTTGTCTTCCTTTTCTATTGTTTTAAATTCATTTGGTAGAATACTGACATTTGTACCATCCAGTAAATATTTTGGTGCAAAACCTGTAACGGAGTGTTCTGTTTCATTATATTTCTGTATACATTCTCTTGCTAGTGTTGTCCACGTTCTCTTATTATTTTTCTCATTCATTTTACACCTTATTTTATTTACTATTGTTTGATTTAATCTTTCATTCAAGCCGTTCGAGAATGGTGTATTCACAGCTGTAAAAATTAGTTTAATATTATTCTCCTGCAAATATTGCTTAAATTCTCTTGAATTGATGCTCGGATATTGATCTGTCAGGATAATTCCAATCTCATCTGTCTCTAGTACTTTCTTTGTTAGATTTATAAAGTCACTTGCATTCTGAGTTTTTGAAGTCGCAATAAATGCATATCTTGTGTAGTGGTCTACTAAAAGATGTAGGTATTTCTTTGTAGACCTAGATCCTCCAAAGCCACCAATAGTATCCATTGACATTATCTCAAATGGTTTTGTAGCTGGTCCCAGTTGTGACATTAATACAATTTTTTTTTTGACATCTTGATTTATTTTTTATGCATATTTCACATGTTTTACAAATATTTATAATATTTTTTGTTAGGTTTATAGCTGTATATATAGGACTTATTTTCTTCTGCAATTGTCTGATCCCAATATGGCATAAATTTTCATGCACCTTTTTTATAAATTTTTTACTAAATTCTTCTGAGAGGATAATCTTTTCCTGTTTCTTTATTTTTTTATAATAGATTTTATTTTTGTGTATTAAATTTTGTTTCTTTTCTTTTATTGTTTCATTTTTCTCTTGGTCTTCAACTATATCTTTTATTTGTATTAAATTAACTATTCTCAATAGTTCCTCACTGTTATCTTCTGATTCTAATACCGGATTTCGGCTCAAACAGTCTGCTTCTACATTTTCTTTACCAGGTATATATTTTACTGTAAAGTCATACTGAGATAGGTAATATGTTAGATCACCCAATTCTTCATCTGTCCTGCATTTAATGTTCATGTTCTCTAGAGGTTTGTGGTCTGAGTAAATAGTGAATTGTTTTCCAATGAGCCAGTGCTGCCAATATTTAACGGCTTCTTTCATAGCAAGACATTCTAAATATATAGCCTTTTTCCGTTTTTGATGTTCGTTCAGTTTTTTTGAGAAATATGCCACCGGTTTGTCTTTACCATCTAGTTGTGTCTGTTTTAATATTGCTCCAATGCCCTCCAAAGATGCATCGGTAAAGATTTTGATTGGTAAGTCTTTGTCGAATATTTCCAAGACCGGTTGAGAACATAAATATCTTTTTATCTGATTAAATAATTCTTCACACTTCTCTGACCATACAAACTTCTCGTTTTTTCTTAATAAATTATGTAATGGATCTTGGTATGTATTCATGGTAGAAGTTTATTTTTCCCAAAAATTGTCTGATGTTTTTTTGCGTCTTAGGAGTTGGAAAATTCTTTATTGAAATCAAATTGTCTTTTAATGGTCTTACTGAGTTGTTCTGAATTATATGGCCGAGGTATTTTACCGAGTCTGAAGCAAATGTACACTTCTTAAACTTCAATCTAAAGCCTTCTTTAATTATTGCCTCTAATACATTTCTTATGTGCTTTATATGTTCTTCAAAGGTAGACGAGTATATCAAAATATCGTCAATATAGTTTACAGAGTATCCTGTGAGATTGTGTTTTCTTAAAATATTGCTTAAAATTCTCTGGAAAATTGCTGGTGATGTTTTCAAGCCATAAAGGAGGCAGGTCCACTGGAAGTGGCCATCTTGTGTGACAAATCCTGTTTTACTTCTGTCTTCCACCCGTAAAGGTATTGCCCAAAATGCTGAGTTTATATCCAGTGTAGTAAAATACTTGCAATTTCTTGTTTTAATAATTAGATCATCTATCAAAGGAAAAGGTTGAGCTTGTGGTACAACAATTTTGTTCAATTCTCTGAAATCTACACATAAACGGGATTTTCTATTTTCACCTTTTTTAAAAGCCAATGTCACTGGAGCAGCGAAAGGACTGTAAGATTCTTCTATTAAATTATTCTTTAGTAACATGGATATTTGCTCTTCAATTTCTAATTTATCTTCTATTGTACATCTGTATGGTCTTTTACTACAATATTTATTTACTATTAAATCTATGTGAGCTTCATAATCTCTAACTGATCCTATATCATACTTGTCCTTAGCAAAAATTGTTGTATATTCCTTTATAATTTTCTCTATCTCAATTTTCTTTTTATTATCTAAATGATCTGTCATACTTATAAATTCCTTTGTTTCTATGTGTTCATTGAAATTTACTGTATATGTTTCTATATTCTTATCTTCATTTCTGTTATCTTTAGACATTCTGTCTATTTAATTTGTTATTTTCTTTTGTTCTATCTGCAAGTTCTCATTTTGGGTTAATCTGAATTTCTTTATCATATCCAATCCGATTATGAAATCTTCAAAATCTTCATTTTCTACTATGTATACATCCACCTCTTCTTCCAAATCAAATATTTTTATTTTTATTGTTATCAAGCCATCCATCTTCTTCACACCATTAACCGTTTTCATGTATGCTATATTCACATCATCTTTTTTTTCTTTTACTTTTATCAATCTTGAATTTATTAAAGAGATCTGTGAGCCTGAATCATAAATGCCGCTCACTTCTAGTTTATTTTCTAATAATAGCTTGATTTTGATTAATGGTGTACTTACTAGTTTTTTTTACAAGCATTTATGTCTACTTCAATGATGGAGTTATTATTTACATTTTTAGTTTTAAGAACCTTTTCAGGTTCATTTTTATTTTTCTTGAACCAACATGACTCCTCCGGATGATATCTAATTCCTTTGTCCAAAGATTCACAAGTCTTACATGGCTTCTTCTCATTAGTTTTATTTTTATTATAAAATATACCACTCTTTATGTTAGTTGAACTTTTCTTGTACACCATACCTTCATATTTTCTTATCTCGTTGTACAAATCAGTAGTGTTGTTGAGTTCGTCCCTGTTTAACTTATTTAAGATAAATCCAGGTAAACCAGTTGCAATAAGATCTATCATTGTTTTGGAATCTATAGATTTGTTTATATTTAATATAAGCCATTCTTTTTTTATGGCATAATCAATTAACAGTCCTTCTTTATACCTAAATGCTAGAGCATATATGACTATGTCCCATCCTCGGTTTTTAAAAGTTTCTAAAAATTTGTCTTTCCATTCACTCCATTCAGAATTTACTGTTAGTTTTATGATCATCGAGCTATACCAATCCAAACAAGGTTTATCTAAAAATAACCTCAATATATCAATTTTTGTTTCATCTTTTGTTATATTGAAGCGCGCACACTCTTTTTCAAAAATCTCTATCCATTGCATCGCATTAGGATTCTTGCTTGTGAATTTTTCAATAATAAATTTTTCTGAAATATGTTTTAAGTTATGTTGACTTTCTTTCTTAGTTGTAGTTTCTATTAATTGTTCCAAGATATGTTGCAAACTGTCATCTTTGTCTCTTGTTTGTTTTGTGCTCATTTCTTCTAAATATTGATCTAAAAATTGCATATTACCTTCCTCATCTACATATGTCTTCTTTAGATTTTCATCCAATTTTATCCATACTTTTCTACTTTGGTGTCTTTTCTTTATGCTATTTTTTACTTTTGTGAAAGTGTTCATTTTAACAATATATGTATGATGACTCACCGGCTTCAGCTCCTCGGGTAAAACATAACATTTTCCTTCTTCTGTAGATATTGAGGTTATGGCTAGTACATTAGATTTGCCATCATTTGAGGCTATCATCGTAAACTCGAATTGCAGCCGGTCCATCTTCTCTTAGTTAACAAAAATGTCGTTTTATAAGGTATATTATTGAGGATCTTCAAAATAAACCACAAATTGTTTCTCTGAAAATACAAAGTTTTGTTTTATTTAACACGTCTTTCCAATATTACAACAATTATCAAGTTATGACAATTACACTTCTATCTCACCTGAAAATACAAAGAAACGACATTTAAAGTTTACTAATATTGCTTCCTCAATCGTATCCTTCGGTTTATCTCTCTACAAGTTTTTATAACAATAAAATGCACAAAATAATCTAAACGTCATCCGCCATTGAATCATAGTTTACACATCACTTCGATGCGCCCTCTACCATCTTCCACAGACAACATAGATACGCGAAGCGCAGCAAATTCAAATTAATGAAATATCATTCATTTCATTACATATATATATATATATATATATATATATATATATATATATATATATATATATATATATATATATATATATATATATATATATATATATATATATATATTCTTTTGAGTAATAACTGCGATAGCCACCCCGTCTGTTAAGGGTTGTAATTATGGCAAATTTGGAGAACATTTTGATGAGACAACCTATTGGAGAGGCCTATATTCAGCAGTGGATTATTGTTAAAAGAAATGAATGAATGAAACTATGGAATGGTGCTGTTGGTGCCCTGAGTGGTGACCACCTTCTATGACTGTTCTGTTTATTTATATCGCGTGTTTTGATCACAGATGTAATAGAAAATCGAATGATGTAGCTCTGCTGAAAACGCTCCGCCAATTGATCTGGACTAGTGAGTTGCGCCCTGCATGTTTGCCACAAGCCTCTTCTCCAGATTTTAGCGGTGTTCAAGCCACTGTAGCAGGTTGGGGCTTCACAAATGAAGACAGAGGAATAGGTACGTACGTGTAGGAAACACTATCACTATCATTTATAGCCCCAGTAAAATCGTAATTTGGTATAAAACTTTATAAGCCGGCATCTTCTGTGAAAATTTATTTGATATATTGATATTTATTAATATACGGTATAATAGGTATTCGATACCTCCTATCATCTATAAAAATATGACAGGTCATATTATTAGAATATTAACTTTTGATAAAAAGTAAAAGCAAACTTCAAATAGTAAAAAGAATAAAATAATTTCGCATAATGAAGACAGTAGCAACACCTTCATTAAAATGCGAAATTATACATACAGATCGCCTGCGGTAATCCGACAAACGTTTTGCAAGGCGGTGTCGGATTATCGTATTTGTCGGACTATATAGACTAGAGATGGGCCGAATATTCGTTTTATGTTCGGTATTCGGCATATTCGGCAGCTTTACCGAATATTGGTATTCGGCCGAATATTCGGTTAAATCACCGAACATTCGGACCGAACATTTTCATAGTGTCCAATGTATTGAAGTGTACGAATTGAGTAATGCGATGTCTTTTACTGTTGAAAGTATATTTTATTTATGGGTTAAATCTACACGTACTTACTCTAGTCTGGAGTGCCTCAAATACATAAATTTATACATTTGTGTTTTTGAGGCACTGTAGATTTATTTCCGATTATAGCAAATAGAAATTTGATAAAATGTTTTTGGAATCAAACAAAGAAAGATTACATTACATCAGTACATTTCACTTTACTTTGGTCGTCAGTTTCTCTAAAATAAGTCCAAACAGTAAATCTCCTACCGCTCATTTTTATCATATTATTATCAATTTTCACTAAGAATAAAACAACGAAATACTTTTTTTATCACAAGAATAATAATTTGGTATAAAACTTTATAAGCCGGCATCTTCTGTGAAAATTTATTTGATATATTGATATTTATTAATGTACGGTATAATAGGTATTCGATACCTCCTATCATCTATAAAAATATGGCAGGTCATATTATTAGAATATTAACTTTTGATAAAAAGTAAAAGCAAACTTCAAATAGTAAAAAGAATAAAATAATTTCGCATAATGAAGACAGTAGCAACACCTTCATTAAAATGCGAAATTATACATACAGATCGCCTGCGGTAATCCGACAAACGTTTTGCAAGGCGGTGTCGGATTATCGTATTTGTCGGACTATATAGAGTAGAGATGGGCCGAATATTCGTTTTATGTTCGGTATTCGGCATATTCGGCAGCTTTACCGAATATTGGTATTCGGCCGAATATTCGGTTAAATCACCGAACATTCGGACCGAACATTTTCATAGTGTCCAATGTATTGAAGTGTACGAATTGAGTAATGCGATGTCTTTTACTGTTGAAAGTATATTTTATTTATGGGTTAAATCTACACGTACTTACTCTAGTCTGGAGTGCCTCAAATACATAAATTTATACATTTATGTTTTTGAGGCACTGTAGATTTATTTCCGATTATAGCAAATAGAAATTTGATAAAATGTTTTTGGAATCAAACAAAGAAAGATTACATTACATCAGTACATTTCACTTTACTTTGGTCGTCAGTTTCTCTAAAATAAGTCCAAACAGTAAATCTCCTACCGCTCATTTTTATCATATTATTATCAATTTTCACTAAGAATAAAACAACGAAATACTTTTTTTATCACAAGAATAATAATTTGGTATAAAACTTTATAAGCCGGCATCTTCTGTGAAAATTTATTTGATATATTGATATTTATTAATGTACGGTATAATAGGTATTCGATACCTCCTATCATCTATAAAAATATGACAGGTCATATTATTAGAATATTAACTTTTGATAAAAAGTAAAAGCAAACTTCAAATAGTAAAAAGAATAAAATAATTTCGCATAATGAAGACAGTAGCAACACCTTCATTAAAATGCGAAATTATACATACAGATCGCCTGCGGTAATCCGACAAACGTTTTGCAAGGCGGTGTCGAATTATCGTATTTGTCGGACTATATAGAGTAGAGATGGGCCGAATATTCGTTTTATGTTCGGTATTCGGCATATTCGGCAGCTTTACCGAATATTGGTATTCGGCCGAATATTCGGTTAAATCACCGAACATTCGGACCGAACATTTTCATAGTGTCCAATGTATTGAAGTGTACGAATTGAGTAATGCGATGTCTTTTACTGTTGAAAGTATATTTTATTTATGGGTTAAATCTACACGTACTTACTCTAGTCTGGAGTGCCTCAAATACATAAATTTATACATTTATGTTTTTGAGGCACTGTAGATTTATTTCCGATTATATCAAATAGAAATTTGATAAAATGTTTTTGGAATCAAACAAAGAAAGATTACATCAGTACATCAGTACATTTCACTTTACTTTGGTCGTCAGTTTCTCTAAAATAAGTCCAAACAGTAAATCTCTCCTACCGCTCATTTTTATCATATTATTATCAATTTTCACTAAGAATAAAACAACGAAATACTTTTTTTATCACAAGAATAGTCAAAACATATGCATGTGCCGGCAATTTGCTCAGTATTAGATGATGCAATAACTGTCAGGTGCAGCGTCAGAGCAAGGGGCAGGGACCGGCGCTAATCCGCGCGCTTAACGGTAACAAGTTTCGACATAAATTGGTTGGGTACCGAGGTTATCCTGCCGAATAATGTTCGGCCGAATATTCGGTTCGGTAAAAATTTTACCGAACATTCGGCCGAATATTCGTATTCGGTGAAATCCATATTCGGCCCATCCCTAATATAGAGTACTTCCACAGCTCCCTGGTAGTCCGGAACATTTTGAAAAGAGTATCTTGTAATCCGAGAGATTACATATTAAATATAAAAATAGAAAATAAAAATGTCGTGTGATGCACAATGATACCTAAGCAGGAAACAATGAATGCCTGCTAGGCCGCTATCGTAGTCTGAGGCTTGATAGCGGCCATTTGAACTGAGACAATACGCGTCAAGCTATATTCGTGGTGGCGCGAACTAATTGCAACCTTTTTGTCCACGTATTCTCGAAAGACATCTCTCCCCGTGGAGTATTCATAGCGCGACTCGAATCTACCTACAAGTAAAAGACATGGATTACAGGGGGGGACTGGCGAAAGGGTCCACTGTATTGTAAAAAAGAATACAAGACGTATTGAAAGAAGAATTAAAACTCCAAATTCACAATGTGAAATAATTTTATACCTTCATATATAATATCACAATATACCGACGAATTTTAATTCTGATCAAAAGTTCTTTTTTTACCTTTTTGAGTAGAATTATGTATATCACAATTTCGTCTAAATGGTTCCATTGAAAACTTAATTCCCTATTTTTCTCCCTTTAGGGATAGATTTTTTTTAAATTGTAGGCGACTATCTCTGAAGTATATTCCATTTATTTAAAAAAAAAGATTAAAATAGGTCCACAATTGACGAAGATAACGAGAATGTAATATAACATGCACAAGTACAAAGAAAACACACTCAAATTGAGATCCTACTCCTTATATTTTTTCGATTTAAATTGCGTTATTACCGTAACATAAATCATTACAAGTTGAGTACACAACCAAGAGATTTTTCTATATTAAGACATTTGTTAGACCTGTCGACAGTTTTTTTTTAGTTCGACTGTATTGATAGCATGAATAGTAATTTAATAAAAATATTGTAAGTCATAAGCTCAGAGATTAAGAGAGTCGTCTCTCGATTTAATTTTAAATTTTTCACTATTTGCGTACTATAGGAAAACTGCGCCGTCAGGGTAAATCTATAATGGAATAGTTAGATGACCTTTATGTAAATTTAAGTTGCTAATAAAAGTTACCTCAAGATTTCGAAAACGTGGATAGTTAAGTTTAGGCTTTTTTCCCCACGGTGGTCGTATTGACATAATCTGTACAATGGTTCAGAAGTATCTTGCAAAATTAGATACAAATTACAATCACATCAATATGGATAAGTTTTGTAGTCTAATCTTTCTTTTAACAGGTTCGAATCTTTCTTTTAACAGGTTCGAATCTTTCTTTTAACAGGTTCGAATCTTTCCTTTAACAGGTTCGAATCATTCTTTTAACAGGTTCGAGACCTAATACCCTGCAGAAGACCGATGTAGTCGTCGTTGCAAACGACGAATGTAACAACTGGTATGAGTCACAAGGTAGCAAGGTGAAGATAATTCCCACTCAAATGTGTGCTGGGTATGAACAGGGAGGCAGGGACTCTTGCTGGGTAAGGATGAACCAATTGGTTATAATTTTAAGCAACTGTGACAGTGTGGGAGTGCACCTCAGTAGTCACAAAGGCATTGCAACCATGCTGCGAGTATAGCTAGTTGCTTAAAACAATTGTTTACGCTATAATTTTTCGATCCTCGTCTGATAATTTTAGTTTTCAACTTTTATGTGTGATTTTTATATGGTTAAATTAATAGGGAAAGACAATTGTTGCGGAATTTACTTTACGCGATTTCTTTGTCCCTCTTTGTTGTATTTTAAAAATAATGTAAAACGGATCTTTCACATTTTATCACATTTATCAATTGATTATTAATTACACTTTTCTTAAATAGCGAAAATGCAGTACTCTCTTAATATTCAAAATACTGATGATTTCTTAAATTTACGCGAACACTACAGATTGAATAAAACTATATTTACGGTTATTATCGCGTTTAATTTTCCACTTTAACTTATTTTAAAAATTCCGACGTTACTACAACAAAATACTACTTAAATCTTAAATGATGAGGTATGATAATTTATACGAATCCATATGCGTGTACGTTTAAATAGCTGTATCGATTTCAAATTTTGTTCTAAATAAAATAAGAAATAAATACATTTTTACTATATATTGAAGCCGATGTGCACAGTAGAGGTGCCTCTAAAAATTATAATTTTAAAATGTCTTCTTTCTTCTTCCTCTTGTTCATCAGCCTGTAAAGGAACACTGCTGGACACGGGATTTTCCCATTTTAACAAGGATTTTTCTTAATCTCGACACGTGGCAGGATTTGCAATCACAGTAGATACCAGACGTCTTGCATCTTTGACGCTGCTTGCAATCGTCAAAGATGCAAGACTTGTAAATTTTTGCAGTTTACGTCTGGTGTAAATGGGATGATTATACCACCATCTATCGGAGTTCATGAGATATTTTTGGTATATCTCTAAGTTGCCTCTTACGACATCCACAAAGAACAAAATAAGATAAAATACGTGGTAGAGCCATGCTGCAGTTATATTAGTAGTATAGTTGTATTTGTTATATGATAAGTATGTAGAACGACGAGTAAATGCGGGAAATAGAGTAAATGGGGCCCTGCACTCTATTGTGAAGAGTCAAAGTGTGTCGAAAAAGGCACGTATGGCGGTTCACAATGCTGTGTTGGTCCCTACTTTAACGTATGGTAGTGAAAGTTGGGTGTGGCAGAAGAAGCACGACATTAGAATGAACGCAGTAGAAATGCCGTCGTTAAGGAGTATAAAAAAAAGTAAAGTTACAGCCTATATACGTCCCACAGCTGGGCACGGGCCTCCCCCCCATTTCTGAGAGGGTTTTAGGGCAAGGAAGTGTCCGCCGCGCTGCCCCAATGCGTGTTGGCGAACTTCACATGTCTTCGAAATATTTTTTTTCTTATTCCTCAGACATGCAGGTTTCCTCACGATGTTTTCCTTCACCGCCGAGCACGTGGTATATCAGCACTTAAAATTGCAATTAACAATTTCATTGGTGCCGGCGGGGGACGCTGTCTATTTACAGCGAGCCCCAACCATCTGAGCTACCACGGCTCTTTAAGGAGTAGGTAAGGAGTATGTTAGGGCTGAATGACAGGGTGAGAAATCGTGTGATAAGAGAAGAGTGTGGTTTGCAAGATTATGTTGTGACCTGGATTAAGAAAGGAATGCTTCGGTGGTTTGGTCATGTGGAAATAATGAATGAGGAAAGAGTGACAAAGAAAATTTATGTTGCAGAAGTGATGGCAGTCGGAAAGGGACGTCCTAGGCGAAAATTTATCGACCAAATTGGCGATTTATTGAAAACGGGCCAAATTAGGAGTACCCTTAACCGACGAACATGTATGCGTAGGTATATGGATGTGAAGGAGGCGAGAGAGGTGTGTCAGGATCGTGCCAAATGGAAGTCTGTAGTCTCTGCCTACTCCTCTGGGTAACAGGCGTGAGTGTTTATGTATGTATATGTATCATCCCAGGACGTGCGGAGATAATGTAATATGCGTTTTTTTATGTTTTTTATTGTAGCACGAATGGTCTCTCACAGAATACCGGCGTTAACTAGTATTTTAATGCTGCTGTGTTTCGTATGGTGAGTGTAGAGAAGCGGAGACCCTTTTTACTGGAAACAAGGCGTTCCATCTTAGTCCTCACGGATGGCAATGCATCTTGATTCGTATTCGAGGATAGATGTAGATGTCTATAGGTCACAGCAACCACTTACTATTGGGTGGACTGTGTCCTCATTTGTCACCCTGGTTGTACCAATATTTATCGGAAACCATTAACAACCAGAAACAACCATGATTTTTTTGGGATTTCCCAAAGTTATCTCACACGATACTCATGCGATAAATTGGGAAAATAGTCTATTGTGGTCAACTTTATCACCAACCGTTATTTTTTATGTATGTTTTCAGGCTGACAGCGGTGGTCCTCTTATGGTGCGTGGGAGCAAAGGTCATTCTATGGTAGTTGGAGTGGTTTCAACTGGAAGTGGCTGTGCTCGAGCAAAAATGCCTGGCATTTATACGAGAGTATCCAGATACACGAATTGGATTGTGGATAATGTGAATAATGATAATTTAAGGTCTGGTTTCAGATTGTTCCAAAGGGGAAGATTGTTCTAAAGCGAATAAAGTGATAAACAAAGTCAAAGTATATTTTTGTGTACTTTATAAATATTATTGTTAAGTAGTTGTTTCTAGTATAAGCTTAATATAAGATAAAATCAAAGATATATCTGTGATACTACTAACAGTTAAGTTTATGATAATTTTTATAACAATAGTTTAAATTGTTTCTTTTATACATATTATTATTCTAAGCCACCGCTTAAATACAATCCCACCTGATGGTAAGTGGTGATGTAGCCTAAGATGGTAATATATTGTAAAATAAAACTAAAATAAAATTAATTGATTTACACAGATATGTTCTTTTTTTCACAAAACTTTTGGAATTCTTTCTTACTTTCCTCTATAACACTATACAATTTCCTACCGGATGTCTCTTCCATATCATCCTTTAACGCTTCTAATGATAAGTCGATAGAGCTTCTCGCTTCGATAACCAAGGCCTTAATTTCGTCTAAAGTTTTAAAAGAACCATCGTTATTTACCTTTTTCGCTTTCAAAATCAACGCGGAATGAAGTTCATGATGCAATACGGAACTGTAAAGGCTTAGTCTAGCGTTTCCAGGATCTAAAGTATTAGTGATCCCAATAAGATCTTTACACATTTTGATTTTCTTCTCCAATATTTCTTCAGACATATAATTTGGTTGCCTACCGTACAGTTGAATTAAAGAATGTTTCAGAGAATACAAATGATAATGATTAGGGTGTAAAAATGTTGACAGCCTACAAAGAAGATTTTCTAACATTGTCACAGATCCACCCATGATTAACACTCCGTCAACCTCTTCTCCCATTTGTGAAATAAGCATATTAATCTGTGAATTATTCACTTTAACTGGACATTCACTGCAAGCCCAATCCGTTTCATCGTCCAGAGGATCTTCAGGCAGATGTATTCCATTACAAGGTTTGGTGCCATCTCCAAAACATTTCATAGCACTTAGATAAGTGCCGAGTTCAGTTGGATCACTACATCTAGGACATTTACAAGAGAAATATTTTGTATCTTTCAAATGTTGTCTTCGAGCTTGAGTGCCCCACAAAGCATGACTATACATAGTTGTAATATGATGATCTTTCATGACAGGAACTACAACTTTAACTGTTATTTTATACAAATCATTCTTGTCTGCATTTGAATGATTAAATGTATGTTTTGTGTTTGGTATACAACTGTGCTCTAAAATGCAAGTGTTGCAATAAAGTGCTTGTAGTTCAGCTCCTTCAGGTAAACGTATTTCCAAAGCATTTGTGTCAATTATACCACAAATTCTATGTATTAGCTCCTTTGAAATCTCTGGTATATATTTGTCTTTTGTTTCTTTATCGAGCTTACTAATGAAATTGTTAATGAGATATCCAACTATGAATTCGTCGGCTTCACTGAAAAAAATCAAGGAGTAAATTGAATATAAATATGGATTATATTAAATTATAATATTTTTTATATATTATATACTTTAATATCCCTGTAGTAATTTTTTAAACTAAAGATTTTTTAAATTCAATAAAAAATTAATCCAAATGTGGAGCCTTGGGTGCAGGGATTATTTTGTCAAAAACGTAACAAATCTAGACCCGAAATTAGCAATTTGTGTTTAGAACAAGGTGTTAGTTTCATCTCAAATTCAGATATTGGTATTGTTTTTCAAAAGATAAGCTATCTAACGACTTATTTTTGATTGTCAGTAATAACTACTGTGCTGAGCAGTGTAAAAAGCCCTTCCTTTTTTTCCGAGGAGTTGTGACCGGGAGTGTGTTGGTGTTTTTCCTGCCAAACCGCAGTGCAGTCACTTCAAGTGCCTCTCTGAAGGTTAAGAGGACCAATATAATTATTGGTTGTAAAGCAGACCTTCATGACTTGAAGTTGATTGTTGGTATCTAGAAACTGCTGTAGACACTATCAGATGGACTGTTAATTTGATTTTACTTTTAATTTTTATGAACATTTTGCATACTAGTGTAATACTACAGTGGAACCTTGGTTCAGATTTTCACAGGACATGACTCTAGGTCTATAAGGTAATCTATACAGGATATAATATCGATTTTTACGGTTTAAAAATGTCTTTGTTTCGGTCGAATATTTACTAAAAGTTGTTTAAGTATTAACCGTACAGATCAATTATCCTCAGGTAGGCTACGAACTTAAGTGTCACTCTCTTGTAAAACGTATTATACTACATCATTAACATGATATTCTTCCTCCTCATTAGACTACAAGTAACCATCAGCTGGACATTGACATTTCATTTAATGGTTAATTAGAAGTAAATATTGATATCCACTTACTCGTAAGCTTCGGTTCCAGGTGTGCGACACTCCATGTGTGATTGCATTTCTAGTAAATTTTTCCATTTTTCAGGATCTGTTTTTTGTAGAAGAATGCATCGTAATGATAACAAGGCATCGTGCCTAAAATTAAAAATTACCATTTAGTAAGGAGGCAAATTGCCAGCTGTAAAGCATTTTTTGATATTATTTTAGCGAAATTTGAGTAAACGAGCACAAAATCCACCTTATGGTAAGTGGATACTATGACCTATAAACATCAATATGTATCCTCGATTAAGAATTAAAATGCAGATGCGTTGTCATTCCTGAAAACATGGAACGCTCCTTTACCAGTAAAAAGAATCTCTAATTTATTACATTCACCAATCACCATACGAAACACAGCATTATACTGTTTTTCATGGTGGTATTCAGTGAGAGCGGGTCCTTCACCGTGGTCAGACAGACCCATTTGTGTTACAGCCATAATTTAGCTGCAGCATGGTTCAAGCATATAAAAAAGCAAACAAACTGCTTATGACTTTCGACATTGTTCAACAGAAGTCACCTCGGTCTATCCGGACGCATAAAGCTCAGACTACAGACCATAAAATATTGAATATTTGAATACCTGTAATAATCAGCCATATAGTCGAGCACACATTCAGGGCGCACACTAAGAATATTGCACTCGATACCGTGATGTCTTGGATCTGTTAATCCGGGGCAGTTTCCACTACAAACGGGCCAACCGCACCTTAAAACAACGGAATTGAAGCGTGTCATGGCAAGGCTATGTAATTTTATAATTAATTATTTTTACATTTCGTTTGTATCGTAAGAGCCACACCATTTAAAATTTAAAAAATGCTCTAGGTATCCGTCAGATAAGCATAGTTTTAGTTACATTACTTAGATTTTAAAAGTTAAAAAAGTAGAGTTATAGCAGGTGTAGTAGTGGCGTTAGAAAGTCAACTTCCTCATATCATCCCCGATTATGATACTGACAATGGTCCACAAGACCAAATTTCTCCGGTCTGGATATTTCAATCCTGTTTTCGTTTACCTATAGAATAAGGGTGACAAAGTGCACACAGTCGATCTAATAATAAGTGGCACATAGACATCTACATTTATCCCGAATATAATTAAAATGTAATACGTTGTCAGCCCTCAGGACTAAGATGGAATGTCTCGTTTCCAGTAAAAAGGGTTTACGGTTCTTTAAACTCAACATGCAAAATACAGAAGCATTACACAGCTATTTTCCGCTTGTATTCTGTGAGAGCGTGGGCCTTCCCCGGTTGAGCCGATCCGTTCGTGCTAAAACCATAGTAAAGCTGCAGCGAGGCTCTACTACGTATAATGTGTAAACGATATGGGTGTTCCACCATCTAGCCATAAATTCTTCCAGGCATTTCTATGCTGCCTGGTTTCTCTTAGAATGCCATCACACTTTTGTTACTTATACGATAAAACATTTCTAAAGTTTCAAAGTCGCTAAAGCTTACTTAGCACATCTTTCGCCAACATCTGTGAAGACAGGTTTGTAGCAGCCGACGCACGGCATCTGTGCTTCAGGGTCAAGCATCGCTTTCGGTGCGAAGACCATTGGCTTCTCCGTCAGCACTACGTCTCCAGGAGACAGGTCCCGAGCTGCCACCAGATAGCGCCCGAGGTCATCTGATATTTCTATCTGAAATGAAGTGTCTCGATTTTACAGCAATGGTGATTTTAGGATCCCGTTGTCATACAACGAGCTCGTCCTTACATGTGACAATATACTAACTACTCAACCTATGGAGTATTGAGCGAATTAGATAATAACTTGTAGGCTCATATTTCTTCGAAATAAATTTCGATGTTATGAAAAAAAAATTATAATGAATACTAGCGATCTGCCGCGGCTACGCACGTGTGATTTCTGTATCCAATGTAACATAAACCATCTAAGGTAGGGATCCATTCAAACACACACAAAAAACTTCATCAAAATCGCTTGGGAGGTTTCAAAGACTATATTGAACATAGGTTAAAAACATTTTTGTGTTTTATACAGATAATTTTTATATAATGTCCTCATATTATATAGTGGATGAGAGAAAATACTTGCAGAGCAATGGCAGCGTATGAATTACTTCTGCCACATATCATCCCGTGGGTGTGGTAGTGGCAACAGTGAGAAATAGAAACAGGAGATGAGCAGGATCATCTTTCTATAACAACTTGACAGACTAAACAATAATAAAAAAAAAACTACCGTTACCCGCCGAACAATCTATGGGGGAGACTAATGTTCAACGAATGACACTTATTAGCTTGTAATTAAAAAAAAATGAAATAATAATGGTTACTGATTAATAATGAAGGTAGCTAAATAATAATGAGAAACCTCTTTTACGAATGTAGGTTAGTTTTAGAAATATTTTTAAATTTAAAACTAAAGTTTTAATTACCCACTTACAAATGAGAGTAGGCCTGTATCCAGCTGTAGGGCGTATATATTTAGATTGTAACTATACTTTTTTTGAAATATTAAAAATACACAGGTTCCAAAAAACTTCAAAATTAAAGAAAAATGCGTTTAGTAACAGAAATCCTTTCAATAGACATGCTAATAAATATTGAGCTGTCAACTTTAAAAAATATTTGAGATTATCAAAACAACGGAACCTTACTATACACGGCGGGGCAGCGGCCTCCTCACAGTTCGCCTCACTGTTCCAATGCGCGTTGGTTACATAGGTGTCCACGAAATTATTGGAATAAAAATTTCATTGCGCCCGAGTTGTTTGTTGTAAATTATGTTGTAAGAAGAATGGTCAAATATCTCAGCAGCATGCTCTCTGCTCATTACCTACCTCCTCACGCTAAAAGCCTGCTAATAACTAACAGTTGACTTAATCAATCATTCTTTACGTATTTACTTTTTCAGTCTACGTTTAAATGAAGATTATTTATTTAGGTATTTAGGTACACTTTATTGTATCTTTATTTAGATTACAAGTGCGAACTTAATGCTTAATGGCAATCTGTCCCAGATATTAAAACAAAAAAATATACGCTACTGCCGCGGTAAAGATATTGCATAGCATTCTTATCAACTTATGCAATTATAATTATTTATTTATTTTATTTCTGCAGTTTTTTTTTCTTTGTTTTTCTTTTATATTAATTCAAGTCACACTTTTTGAGGTGGTGACCGATAAGAAAACAATTTTTTTTTCTTTTTTTATTATCATACAATAGATATAGATTTATCTTACAATAGATATATTTTCAGGAATTTGTATCATTGAAACTATAGGTTTATGGTAATTAACGAGTTCTTCCGACAAACGATAATTTTCTATAAAGTCTGTGTTTATTAAATACTCTAAATTCACGAAAGTTGCTAGCATGACGACGACTCAATATAAATCCGAAGAATATGCTTCTTGCAATAACCTATAGGTATTATTGTTTAAAATATTTTTATTATCTTACAATTCATGCAAATAGTCTACACGCAAACTTCTAGTAGCACGCACACTAACACCGTGCCGAAGTCTGCAGAACTTAAACGACGTTTGACGACATAAGGTTTTAGGACGTACGGAATTTCTTGTTCGGTCGCCGCGCTCAAAGCCCGCGATAAAAGCCATGCAATAGCTTAAAAATATTACACAAAATTAATGCTAGACAATTCATTTAAATTAGATATTTATTAAAATGTTTGTTGAATTTCATTAACTCTCCCGTCACCCAAAGCCGTATGTAGAGACTACGGACTTTCATTCGGCACGGCACGACACCTTACTGGCTTTGTGATGATATATTTTAGAAATAATAAATAGTGTTCTCTAGTTTTTATTTCGTCTGAGGTTCTCTATTAAAAATATAATTATCACCTCAGTAACCACAGCCAGGTCAACAGGTAATGATGAATGAAAACCTGTTTAAACCCCGAGTAAAATAGAAAAGCATCGATGTTATTAGTTTAAGCTGAATAATATCATGTATCTTAAAATGTAACTTATAAATAAACACGCATTATTTCCAAAACATAATATTGAGTTATAGTAACAAATGTATTAACGAATCAATGTTAGGGAGAGGTGAGTATAATAGTAGGACGTAAATAATTTACTTTTTACATAGGTAATTGAATTAATTTAGTAAACATTCTAATGGTGTTAAATACTCTAAGTCAAAAATCTTTTTAAATATCTTGTCTAAAGCCGGTGAAAACAATAAAGTTTATATATGTATCATTATCATTCATCATCATTAAAGCCCTTCACAAGTCCACTGCTGAAGATAGGCCTCCCCCAAGGAATGCCACATGGGCTATGTGATTATGAGTGATATAGGATTAGTAAGCTAAAGTGGCAATGGACCGGCCTCTAGTATATACGGTCTCTAGTATATATTCAGTAATCTATGGGACCGGCCATATACATAGTTCGAAAAACCGACAACTAATGGGGAAAAAAGGTTCTCGAGTGGCAGCCTCGTACCGGTATGCGTAGTGTAGGGTGACCCCCACTAGATGGAGTGACGACCTGGTAAGACATGCAGGAAGTCGATGAAAACAGGTGGCTCAGGACCATGTTTTATGGCATTCCTTGGGGCAGGCCTACATATTTATATTAAATTATAAACGTTATATTATAAAGAATAACCAAAAAAATAAATATACGATATAACAATGAATAAATAAAAATATATGATAATAAACTTAAAAAAAACATTTAAGCATAATAACATAATTAACAATAAAACTAAACGAAAACGAACTATTGCAAGGCTATTAAAGAGCTGCATTGGATTTTTATGGGGATTTAAGGGTTAAATTATGGTTAGACAGTCTTATTGTTGATGCTTACTAAATATATACTAATAAAATATATTATTATTACATCAGTAATAATAATTAGAATTAGTAACGTTGCCATCTACCGTCACATTTTAGTACAATGGTATGTTGAAATAAAATTGGCGCCGAAGAGGTATTAGTATATTTCACTAGATGGCGGAAAAAGCAATTAAAAATATTTACTTTGTATGGTAGAGAGGTATTGGCATCTTCTTGCCCCATGATTCTGAAAAAAAAGGAATAATGTTATTCGCACTAAAGCTCGTGCTATTTAAGCCTTCTATTTCGTCAGCTGTTTTTAAAATAGAATTGTACTTATAACAACATGCATTGTAGAAAGTAAGAAACTCGTTTTTTATGTAGAGTACACACAAAACGAGTTCCTTACTACCGTATTGAATTGTACAGAGTTCTTTTGCAATTAACCGGCAAAAAAGATTTAGAATAAGTAAAATCTCATTCAATTTGGAATAATTTCAAATAAAAGTAGACGCCTTATACACTCGTATTTTCAAAAAATGCAATAACGGTATATATTTGAACTTAAGTTTAAAATTTGGCTACTCTTTGAAAAATAACCCTGTATACAACCATAGTTTTATTATACTTTATTAGCCATACCAGTCCACTGTTGGACAGCTCTCAATAAATTAAGTATATACCTATTTAAATTGATAGCGGTGACAAACGAGCACACAGTCTACCTGATAAGTGGTACTGACTGCCTAGAGAATGCCTCGTTGTCACTAGATGTCGCTAGGGGCATTAATTATGGCTTGCAACAGTATAAAAAGCGTCTTAACTTTTGTACACTAACATTACGAAACACAGCAGCATTAAGCTGGTTTAATGTAAAAGCAATGTTATTTCCCAGTAGAGTCGCCCCGTTCATGCTGCTGCATCTATGAAATAGCTGCAGCGCGACTCTACCATGTGTAACCTCTTTACCAAGTGGTCACCGTTCCATCCATCCTCACGTCAAGACACTATTATAATACCTATTTTATAAAATAATATTACCTACTATCAACACTCGTGTGGCTTTTCTTTGGGCTCCGTAAATATTAGAGAATGTTATAAGTATTTGAAACATGTGGTAAGTGTAATTAATAAGTTTAGAGTTAGTGCTAAAAACGCAAGTTGCAACGTTGTACCCGAACTTAGCTTTTCTTCTGTATCTTATTTCTTTTAAATACAAAAGTTGCTTATAAACTGACATCAAAACATGGAACAATTATTTAAAGATATACTTACTTAAAGATAGGTACTTGTTCCGTGTGGGATTTGAATCTGCGACTCGCAGCGCTAAAGTGACTTTAGTCACTGTTCTATCGAACCGCCATTTTGTTATAAGTAATAAAATAACAATGGGTGCGTTTGGTAGAAAAAAGCGCTAGCAAGCGCTTACAAGCGCTGAAATAGTTTTCGGCCAGGACAGGATTGCTACTTCAGTAACGCTGACACAATCCGCCATTTTGTTTATTTAATTTGTTTGTTTTGAAGTAGAGTTTATAAGTTGTTTCGTGCAATATTAGTTTTAAGTAATATAATGACATGAATAAACATAATATACATGTTATTAAAAATTCATGATTGGTAAGTTTTTAATATAAATACTTTACAAACATATATTTAAATTAGGTTAGGTTCCCCGGTTAAAACTAACATCGTGTCCTGGAGGAAAATAGCTACTTACGATTTGACAGCTCTTACCGCTTACGATCGCCATTTTGCTTACGAGCGCTTGCTAGCGCTTTTTTCTGCCAAACGCACCCATTAAAACGCTGCATATTATCTACACACCCTCCTCTTCATCCTCTCCCATCAGCGATAATATAAAAAGCATTTGTACAATAATCACTGTACGTGTTTCAAACACAAAAATACTGTTTTTTAAATATCATAAATTTTTTTTTATTATTTTAATCAATTTTTTAAGATCTCCGCAAAGTGACTTCTGTTTATAATAATTAACTTTTTTTGTAAAATATTTGTAACCAGGCAGAGAAGTTAAGTGCAGAGTAGATCACAAAACGCGATGACATCATATCTAGGAATCTAAGACAGAGAAACTAACTAGTGCTACCAAATTCAAAACTAGATTCTCATTCATCTAGCCCATTTGCCATGTCTATAAAAGTATATAATAAATTACCCGGATATATAAAAAACATTAAGAACAAAAACCATTTGAAAAAAAATTAAAGCAACTATACTTCTGAATTTTTAGAAGATAAAAATATAATATAATATAGATATAAATGTTAGGTAATAAGGAAATGCCATCCTACTAAATAAATTACAATAAAAAATTGTAATAAAATTTAAAATGATTCAAATAATTTAATAAAAATTCAATTCTGCTACCTATAATAATATATTAAATGTCAAAATCAATTAATAAATAATTACAATTATAATAGCCGTATTCCATATTCAATGTGTGTATGTTTATATAATATAATGTATGTTAATATTAAATAATTATTTAGCAATAATAATAATAAAACAAAATAAATGTTCCTCCTTCATAATATTGCATTGCCCATGAGGGTCTATAGAGATACCATAAAACTATGTAACACCTTTTGTAACCTATGGAATGCAATAAAGTTATTGAGTATTGAGCATGTATTGAGTATTGAGTAAGTAATCTTTGACAAGTTGCAAAAAGCGAAGGATTCGATTCATTTTATTTTGAAATCAACCGTCTACACTTATTCTTGTACACTTAATATGGTGTATATTTTAAGGAACGTCATAATATTCCAAACTTCTGGGTCGATGCCAAATACTTTATCTATTCTTTGATTGTTGTGTATGCACCGACATATTAAAATGAGGAGTTTCCCAATTCGATTGTATCTATGTTTTTTTATTAAAACGATATACACATTGTGGTATTCCTTAGATCACTTTAAATAGTAAAAATATTATTATATTATAAAATTTCATATTCTGAAGTCAGAGCCTTAAGGACCAACGCTCACAGACGGTACGACATGGCACGACGTGGCAAGGGATATACTTCGGCATGCCGATGGATCCTGTGGCATCTCACGGCATGCCAAAGGCCAAACAAGTCAAGACGCGCTGGTATACCGGGCGCTCGCGGGAATCGCTGCGATTGCCGTCGCAACGGGCGAGATTCAAACTTGTTTCAATTAATTAGTGTTTGCTTGTTTGTTTCAATGGAATGCCGTGACATGTCGCGGTATCCCTTGGAATGACGTGATGTGCAGCAGCATGCCGCGTTGTCAAACGTTTTGGTTTATTCGTGTTGAAATAAAGGAATGTCAGTGCTAAGATTATTAAAATAACGTCGAAAATCTTTTTTCCCACGAAAAAATCTTTTGACACGTCGTGCTATCTGTGAGCTCATCATAGCACCGACAGCAGAATGTGAAAAATTATTTTATTCTCTTTAGTTGATATAAGTCAGCTTATAGTTTTTGTGGAAAAGTTAACAGTAAGTCTTTATAAGTTCACTGCTAAACATAGGACTCCCCCATAGATTGCCTCATAGAGGGGGGGGGGGGTGCTATAGTTGCCACGCTTGGTGAGCGGGCTGTCAACCGCAGTTTTTTATTATTTCGGGGTTGTTATCAGGAAGATGCTGCGGCCCATCTCTTACCTGTCTCCCTCTGTGGTCTCTTACAACACCCACGGGAGGATAAAGAGTAGTGGATATTCTTACACCGACTACACGGCACGGCTCACAAACCTTAATATTTGCTGCTAATTCACTGCATCACCGTACAGTGGCAGTGTATGAATATCCACTGCCCCATATCATCCACTAGGTATGGTACGAGACGAAACAAGGAAGAAACATTATCAAGAGATGGGCAGCAGCGTCTTCCTAATAAAGACTAAAAGTTATAATAAAAATAATTTGTTTTCTAATTTATATAATATTTTAAACAAGTACCATATAAAATAAATATCGATCGAATAAAATAGAATAGAATTAAATAAAATGGAATTATTTTTATTCTCTATAGATTAAAATAATACTAGTTTTTACGGAATTTATCGCGTATAATTAACTTTTTAATAACCGACGTTTCGAGAGCTTTACAGCACCCATGGTCACGGGAAGGACTTCTTCCTATATTATTTCAATGTGTAGTGTTCGCATAAATATAAGAAATCATTATTCTCTATAGATTATTCTGGTTCGAAAGTTACCTGTGTCCTGGGAAGCACCGACAAGAAACCCATCGGGATTAATTTTTCAAAACTTATTTCAGTTTCTAATTTTTGTGAAATTTTTAAATTATTTTTTAATAGTCATTTCCAGGGGTTATTTTCATTTATGTAATCTTTTATATATAAAAATTATCATAACCCTTTTTGTACAATTTTTCTTAAGTAAAACATTTAAACTTGTTGACTTTGTACATTTTCTGGGATTTTGATGTAAAAAACATTGGCCCATAAATTAATTACTAATTCTGTAGAATCTGGTAACTGGTATTAGGTACAAGCAAGTAAAGTTCCTAGTGTTAAAAATTTGAACGTCCTTATTCTTATCAAAACTATTTATGTTTTTATGTACATACATTACATTTTCATAAATATATTGTGATGACTAAGTTAATATGTTCATTTCGTAAAATTTTTCTCTAGGGACTCTAAAATTATATTTTTTAAAATATAAATTATAAATCGCCCGTACAGCTCTCTTTTTCAAAATAAATATGGCATCAATGTCAGTCGCATTACTCATAGCAAACGATGTATTGGTTTATTGAACACTACTTGATTTTCTGTTATTTTTAACTATTAAATACAATATATTCAGTCAATATAAAAGTAAGTAAGTACAAATACAAAATGTTGACACATTTTGTATTACTTACTTTTTCAACAACGATCATGTTTGTCTATGTTTCTTTGGTATATGAAAATAAATGCATACATAAAATAATTGCAACCAATTATGATCTCGTTATCGACTAACCGAGCCTTGTCAATGCTCTAGTTCCTACCATTGATCTATACAACACAATACACTACAATAATTGTAATATATAAATCAATGGTTCCTGCCAACACGAATATGCTATACGCTTACCCATGCACTACGCAACGAGGGATTTAACACAGGGAATATTAAAAACAAACTTTAACAGAAAGCCAGACCTTAGATTTTTTACAATTAATTTTTTATAAACTTATTAAGGCGGGACAAACGACTTATTCTATGTCCATTAAAGAGGCAAAAATGCAGTGCCACTAAATTTCATTTACCACATTAAATAGAATGTATAATTCTAAGTAATAACCTATATTTTTTCCATAACAACGTCAATTTTGGGGGGTTCAAAATTATTAAACGTTCTGTTCTAAACATTTTACGAGTTTGCGAAACACAGATACGTTTCGCAAACTCGTAAAATGTTCTTTGGATCCGATAACTGGGCTACAGCGGTCTATTCTTGTACCAAATGCCTACAGAAATAATAATCGAAATCTTTTATGCCTTAACAACGCACTAAAGAATACAAAACATGAAAAATTCTACGTTATATTTCTCTGGCAATTTATTTTTAAACTTTGACATCTATCTTAGATTTTAAAACATTAAACATGCATACCAATTTGCAATGTCAAAGGATCTCAATGACTGTATTTCTGTTATTGAATAGTCGATTTATGAATTAAAATAATTTTATTTGTTATGGATTTTATAGATATTTATATAATATTGTGTTTAAATGCTACGAGCTATTAAAGAACTAAATAATTAATTAATAAAGAGATTTAATTACAAAAATTATGCGATAAAACTTCATTTATAAAAGCACGCAAAATATTTCATTATTTTAACATCGATGCAGCTTTTCTAAAAATATCTGAAATATTTTATTGATAATTAGGAATATATTTATTGTTATTGCTCTAATTTATACTTATACAGGGTTATTTTTCAAAGTGTGGGCAAATTTTAAACTGAAGCTAATATATATATATATATATATATATATATATATATATATATATATATATATATATATATATATATATACATATATATATATAAGAAATGATATTCAGTTTTTGATAGTAGTTTTTGAAAATCTGAGTAAATAAGGTTTCTACTTTTATTTGAAATTATCCCAAATTGAATGTGATTTATGGGCAACAAAAAATGGGTTTTTGCCTACCGATCGACTCCTACGAATGTGTGCGTGCGCAGTAAAATCAGTTAAAATAATGCATTACCACGCATTTTTAATTTAAAAAAGGGCAAAATCTTTGAGATTTGTTTTAATTGATTTTTCTTCACCAATAATTATTTATTATTAATTCCGGATATATTATTTGTTCTGAACCTATATTATTTATTCTGAACCTTCTCTGCAAATTTGACTGGTTATTGCAAAATATGCGAAACATATTTTTCATGCAAAAAAATCAAGTCACAGTTCAACAATACCTTAGTACTATAATTATAATCGTTTTGTCTTGTTTTAACTAAATGTCCTATCGTGAAATTATGAATAGAATTCAGTGTTGTCTTTTCAAAAATTTAGAATAAATAGGAAAAGAAGTAAATTTTAAGTTGAGATTAACAAATTAATATATTCAGTTAGGTATGAATTCTATACTTATTACTATTCATTTTGATTCGATATAAATATTTTATACTTACTAATTTTAATGTATTTTTATTTTATCAACTGATAATATCATTAAGATTTAAATAATGGTCACACACACACACACACACACACACACACACACACACACACACACACACACACTGCAATTTTTCAAGACAATTTCACATACAGTTTTCCACAAGTTTCCATGAGATAAACGTACAAAGCGCAAGCGTTGCCGCTCGTGGCTTTACAAGCTACTGTCGAACTGAAGAAAGTTCAGACTGTTGCTGACGTAACGCGAATTTTAGTCCGTCCGTAGCAAATAAATGCAATACGTAGTTCACTCAATAAGTTTTGAGATGCTCGAAATTCAAAAATGGAACGCACCCGTTTTATATGTTTCTGAAAAGTAAATTTATTTAAAAATAGAACTCCATAAGCCAGTTGCTCAATATTTAAAAAAATTAAGTTCTATTAATTTCCTGCAACGCTTTCCGCGCTTTTCATTTTAAAACGATGGATCTTAACCGTCAACATTTGCGCGCTATGATTTATAATGATTTTAAATTTGGTTTAACCGAACTATTAAGCTTACAACGGTTATAATATATAATCAGCATTAAGGCACTCAGCTCCATCACGCGCAATGATTTTTAGGTTTGCTGAATTGAAAAGGGGTAAAATTAACCTTAAAGATGACCAAAAAATTGGGGCCTCGCAAACAGCAGTAACGGCAGAAAATGTAAATGTAAATGGGACTACTGAAATTTTTGTGCGATAAGACCCACGAATCACATATACGGACATCGAAAAGATTGTAGGCATTAGTACGGGGAGCATTCCTACCATCCTACATCAACATCTTGGAGTGAGGAAGCTTTATTATCGATGGATCCCTCGTTTGCTCTCCGAAAGTGAAAAATGGACTCGTGTGGTTTTGTGCCATCAAATGCGTCTATGTTTTGAAAACGGGGCATTTAGGAGTGTTTCAGAAATCGTTACTGGTGTCGAGACATGGATCTATCAATATTATCCGCAAAATGAAAGGCAATCATCGGTATGCGTCTACTCAGAAGGACAGTTACCGACAAAACCTCGCAACTACCTCGCAACGTCCGCAAAAAATGAGGGCTAATTTTTTTCGCGGAGCGGATATTTCTCGACGTCAATCTTAGAAAATTGTAGGTCAGTCAACTCTGAACGGTATCCTATAGTTGCATTACCCAAAGCTTTTCAACATGTGCGGGAGAGAAGACCAAAGACCGGGCTTCGGGGAATCATGCTGCATCACGATAACGCCTCTTCACATACCTCCCTTAGAACAAAAGCATTTATTGAGGAATCTGGTGTTGAAACTCTAAGTCACCCACCCTACAGCCCTGACTTAGCTCTTTGTGATTTCTTTTTGTTTCCAAGAATCAAAGGAAAAATAAAAGGCAATTTTTTTTAAGCGCTGAAGAAGCCGTGGCTGCCTTCGAAGAAGCGATTTCCGACCTGTCAGATCAAGACCGGCAAAAGTGTTTTCAGAGTTGGTATAGGCGAATGGAATTTTATATAGGGCATGATGGAGAATATTTTGAAAAGATGTGAAATTAATGTGAATAGTATCTAGAATATTTTTTGTATATCACAAAACTTCCTTCTTTCCATCCGATTTCGCTAGGCTTTTGTTACGCTAGCTGTGATCGTAGTCAAGCACGAATTTAAATTATGTAAACAAGTAAGTAAAAACAAACATATTTTTTCTTTTTTATTGAAAAAACATTACATATTTATTAGCCGGCAAACAGTCCTCCATTGGACATGGTCCTGTCTCATAGGACTCGGCGTAATCAACAGGCCTGGCAAGTGGCAACATCTGGCACATTCGACGCTGCTTTCCATTACCGAATTCCCCCTCCGCGAAGTTTATGCCAAGGATTAATTTGACCATGGTCTATCGAAGATCTCAAGATCTTCTTGAATTTATCATTGGTAATTCTTACATCAACCACGGGACGATATAGGGCACCTCTTCTTCCTTATCATCAACCTACGTTGTTACTACTACAACATGGAATATTAACATACACAATAGGACGGGGGAGTGGTTAATAAAAACTTTTTAAAATTAATCTACAGGAAATATCAAAAACGTGCTTTGAAAAGTTTCGGCAAACATAAAAGTTAGCAAATGTCTACTATATCATAATATACATATAACATAAATATTTAATAAATTTTATTGTTCTGTAAATACAATTATATTTATTAAAACGAAGTAAGTACCGCCTTCTTAATAATAGACGTATTGCAATTCGTGGATGTTAAACAACCTAGGCAAACAGGTCAACTCATTTCAAAGGCAAACAATAATAAAGAAATACTAATTTACTGAATTATATGTCGCGTCCGCGTGGAAGCCGGTCATACCGCGTTCTCTATAGTAACTTTTGAAGATTAAAGGTAGCCTAGCCTTGTTAATATTTCCAGCTATCTAGCCACATATCATCGAAATTGGATGAGTGACTTAGTATTTCCTTTCATAGCTTTTTACCTAGTTCGCGGCTTAACGACCAATAACGACCAAATTAGTAAGGATTGCCTAGCTGTGATAGTTTATCTTTTTAATTTAATCAGAACTATCTCAATTTTATCAAAATCAGTTCAGCAAAGATTTTCTCATTAAAAAAGAAAAGTATTGATTTTCTTTCTGCTATACATTTTGGTTGCGGATTATGTTTTTGTCTTATATTTTCGGAAGTAAATTTTAAAATTAACAACATTAAACAATAGATAACCTAATTTTGGATTTTTTAATCGTAAAATTTACAAAGAATCGTGTATTTGGCCAACAACCGTTTTTTCATTGCATCTAAATTACAAGTGAATATTTTGGAATTTATCTTTTAGTAAAGGATTGTACAAAACCAATTGAGGTACAGTCGACTCTTAAAACATTTGAACATCAAATTGCAATACTATGTATAATATACCGATCTGGTTACTTAACATCTGGCGTAAAATGATCGGATGTAAAATACCCAGCCCAGTGACGATTAAGGCGAATTCGTACTGAAACGGGAGAGGGCCATATTGATATTTCGATTGTTTATATATATATATATATATATATATATATATATATATATATATATATATATATATATATATATATATATATATATATATATATATATATATATATATATATATATATATATATAAGTTCCTATATTATATAAATATAAATTCCTTGTATTTTCTATAAAACATCAAACTCGTAATCTGCGTCGGTCACAGAACACATTAGCGCTTGCTATTACAAAAGAGCACGGTAGCCGTTTTCATTTACTTGGCACATCTCCCGAATGTTTAGTTGCGTGGTGATAATTATCTGTGCCTATTTTAAGCGAGTATTGTGCTAAGAACGTATCGGGTCGGGTGTGCCGAGTGCTCTGAAGTGACAGTTCCGTAATAAACAGTAAAGGAATGGAATATCTGAAGCGAGAAATACCAACTTGCGAAGTGTGCCAACAACCCGCTAACCAGACGTGCGGCGGCTGCAAGCAAGTGTACTACTGTTCAAAATCACACCAAAAACAAGGATGGAAGGAAGGTCACAAATCAAAATGCTGCTCTTTCAAAATTCAATATTCTCCAGCTCTAGGCAAACACATGATAGCTACTAGAGATATAAAACAAGGTGAAATTATTCTTAAGGAGAAACCGGCTGTAGTTGGTCCTAGAATATCCTGCACAGCACACTGTTTAGCTTGTGGAAAGAAACTAAAACCGATTGAGATACAAGAAAAATTAGATTATTACAAATGTTCTCAGTGCAATTGGCCTATGTGTGGTCCTGAATGTGATAAATCTGAAGTTCACAAGAACGAATGTAGAATTATGGCAGATAGAGGTTATAAGTGTAGTATAAAGTATGAAAATGCAGACAAAAATGAGGCTGCATATTGTGTGATTGCACCATTAAGAGTTTTGTTAATGAAAGATTATAATCCTAAGCAATATGAAAGCATAATGAATCTAGAATCTCATTTAGAGGATCGAATGCAAACACAATTGTACACTTTATTAAAAACTAATCTGATTGCTTTTATAAGGAATGTCATTGGATTGCCTTTCGAGGACGAAACCATTTTGCAAGTGGCTTCAATTTTTGATACCAACTCATTTGATGTTAGATCACCAGATGGTACGAAAAGGTGTAGAGCAATTTACGTTATGGCTTCCATGATGAACCATAACTGCAAACCTAACACACGACATATATTCGTAGGAGAAGACCATAATTTGGTTCTCCTTGCGACTGTGCCTATTGCTAAAGGTGAACCTATCACTGCCACTTATACTCAGTCTCTGTGGGGAACTTTGGATAGGAGGAAACATTTGAATCAAAACAAATGTTTCGATTGCGAATGTGAGCGATGCCGAGATCCTACAGAATTTGGTACTTATCTAGGGAATATTTACTGCTCAATGTGCAGTGGACCATTTAGCGACAAAGGCCTATCAAAAGGAGCTATGCTTATATCGACGAATACTCTAGAAGAAACTGCACCATGGAAGTGCGAGAAATGTGATCACTATATTCAAAGCAGGCAAATGTTTTGGGGAAATAACGCTTTAAAACAAGAATTGAGTGGGCTCAATAAAACTGGTCCACAAGAGTTGGAGGAATTCATAGAAAAGTACAATCTAACTTTGCACCCAACAAACCATTTGGTAGTTCAAGCAAAATTAGGTTTGGTGCAAATTTATGGCAACTACGAAGGGTATACTTTGACAGGTTTGATATTTTTATCCTTTAATATTTATTAAATTTAAAGATCTCTGCAAAAGTAAATTAAAAACTTTAGATTTATAAAAGCCAACGCTTTTATTTCGGTATTCTCATCAAAAAATAAAATACTTCCGTTATTTGCCTTCAAAGGTTATTAGATAAGATTTTTAATGATCTTGGTAGTATTTTTCAGAACTTCCGGATAACCTGCTAAAACGAAAAATTGATCTCTGTCATGAGTTGTTGGAGCTGGCGGATAAATTAGAACCGGGTTGGACTCGATTCCGAGGAACAATTCTGCTGGAGCTGCAAGCTGCTATGTCCATGCAGACTAAACGAGAGTTTGAAGATCAGAAAGTGACAAAAGAGGGGGCACAGGTAAATATTTTCTTTCATTTTTGGTTATTAAAATGTTTTTATTATGTCATGTTTTTTTACTATGTCGTGTCATGAATGCTTTATCGTGATTGAGCCAAGCTGCAGCTATATTGTGGTTGTAGCACGAATGGGTCGGCCCGACCGGGAAAATACCAAACTCTCAAAGAATACCAGCGTAAAATAGCAGCTCAATACTGTTGTGTTTCGTATAGTGAGTGTAGAGATCAGGAGACCCTTTTTTACTGGAAACGAGGCAATCCATCTTAGTCCTCAGGGGTGACAACGCATCTGCGTTTTGATTGGTTTGGATAGATTGGATTGGATTGGATTTTTATGGGCTACAGTATCCACTTACATGATGGACTGTGTGCTCGTTTGTCAACCTTATTCTATAAAACAAAATATGAATAATTTGAAAGTCTTGATATAATGATTAAACAATTAATGCTTTCAAATGAGCAAACGGTATGTTTCGTCGTTCATAGTGCTTACAGCAATGGAGTGTAATTATTTGCCAGAATCTGTCTTTCCATCCGATTAAAATGAAGGTATAGGATAAAATGACTTTAGTTAAGCCAACTCTGTGAACTTTACTATCTTCGACTGGGCCAGCCCTTATCATCAAGTAGAATATTAGTAAAGTACTGGATTTTAATATTCAAAAAAAGAACCTGAACTTTAGGCGGTTCATTGAGGTAAGGATCAAAGCAGCTACAAGGAAGTTAGGGGTACTTGCAAAGGAACTGCGGTAATTTCCGTTTGGATAGCAGCTCACTCAGTTTGTGGTTGGTTGCAGGTGCCCATGTTCTGTAGTAGCCACTTGACATCAGGTGAACTGTAGGTCCTTTTGTCATTTCAGCCTTATAATAGTAAACCTAGCAGCTTTTTACTCCCAACCATCTTTCAGTGTTGACATATTGTTTTAAGACGTTATACGTTTTGTTATTATAACTATTTTCATTTATTTATTTTTATTTTTTTTTAAATTAAAGAATATTAACAATGCTATAAACATTACTAATATTCCCCTTAACCACTCGTGGTAAGCTTAAATTGCTTGTGTTACGAGTGGTTCACGCCAGTAGTCGAATGGCGGATTTGATCCCACGACCTTTTTGAGTTCGCGGTCCGCGCCCTGCCATTAGGCTACTGTCGCTTCAACTATAAACACAACAAGTGGTTAAATTAAAGTTTTATTATTTTAATTCTGTGCAAACATCTTCTATATAATTAAAATGAGAATAGCAGTCAATTAAATACGATCTTGATTAAATTTATGTGAGACTACACGAAAGTGCCAGCTTGCAGATAAAAATATATCGAAATCATCAAAATTGGTTCACCCAGAGAAAAGTTCTGAGGTAACTAACATGCACAAAAAAAAACCAAAAAAAACAACATACTGAATACCTCTTCTTTTTGAAGTCAGTAAAAATAAAACTGAAGTTTTTGTCAGTAGTATTGAAATAACTAGCTTCTATCAAGTCAAGGGGTTAACTTCTAATCACAGTTTATAAAAAAATATGTTTGTCTTCGGAATGAGAACGACCGAAGCGATTGTGATGAAATTTCACTAACTGATGAATCATAATAAAAGATGTGATGTAAGCTAAATTTCTATAAAAACTATGCAGTTTTTTTTTCATATAAAATGGATAAAGCATATACTTCGGAAAAACTTCTAAAATGATTTTTTTTGCAATTATCTAAAAAATATTGGGGACATAAAAAAATCGTACAAATCTTCTTTGGTACAAAACTATTTTACACAAAAATGGTCTACGCACAAATTCGCAAGTAAATCCTACACTGTAAATTCCTAGAAAATTCGTAATTAACGATATTTGAAACGCTGCCAAATCTAGTAACGTCATTTTAAAAATATATTTTTCAAGACAGCGTCCTAAATTTTATTTAAAGCAATCGAATATCTAAAAATACATTACGCACGAGCATATACATCACGTCAGTCAAAGGTGAGAAAGTAAAGTAGGTAAAATAATTTATTCACTTGCTATCTTCTTACTCAAAGCTTGCCATTACTGGGCATGATCTCATAAATTAAGGTATAGATAAAGAAGAATCAGCACCGATGCGCTGGCCCAATGGATATAACCTTACATACAGAAATCCAATATTAAAAATATTAACATTAATTAGCTGAGATCTACATGTAAATAAAAATTATTTATCTTACATTGTTTGAAGAACGTGTCTCTCTCTTTCCTTGTTATACAAGTAGTATGGGAATTTTTACTATTTTGCACCATAACAATAGCAATATTATTGGTGGTTAATAATTGACCACAACATTGATCACCAACTAGACCATTTGGGTGATTTATTGCGGATGGTACGAGTTAAGATACCCTTATGGACGACACACACGGTCAGTTCAATTGATCAGTTAAAAAAATATCAACAGTACTAGTTGATGTTTTTTGAAATATCGGATTTTCGATATATCGATAAATACACTGATATATAAAACTCCGATATTGATATATGATAATTAATTGATCAGTTGGAATGATCAATTGAACTGACCATGTGTGTCGTCCATTATACAAGTATGCGTAGACATAAATGAAAGTAATAGCAGCGACATAGGTGTGTCGGATAGTCCCAAATGGGAATCCGTATTCTCGGTCTACACCTCTGGGTGACAAGTGTGAGAATCACGCTGTTTCCTATCTGACCAAAATAAAGTCACAGTGTGAACAAGTTTCGGCACAAACACGAATAAAGTAAGAGAACGTGGGTTAAGCATTTTCTTAACCTACTAACTTTAATTTTAATTATTAACTTTAATTCGAGGACAGGGAGTGATTATGCAGTTTACTGCTTGGATTTTTACACATCACATCAATAGTACCATAAATAATATAATAAAAATGATAAAGGCTTCATGCTGGTTCTTCTCAATGCAAAGGTTTTTTCCGAATCAGTGACGAAAGTAAAACAATGGCCTTCAAAAAAGATAATATAAAACACATAGTCTACCTGTCGGTGAGAGAATGCTATGACCTTGGATAATTTTTAAGTATGTTATATTAATCAAAAGCTGTAGGTCATAGACACATATTTTTTGTTTAATTTTGGAAAATATAAAATTTTGACTAATGCAATCCAAGGAAGTTTAAAAGTTTGTGTCAAAAGTAGTTCTTACCGACAGCTTAGATTATTATAATCTAAGACCGACAGTAATGACGCGATTGGCAGAATTGAAACCACTTGCTTAATTCCAGAACCCGTACTCCTAACAATTTTAGCTTTTGTTGCTTACGCTGGTATTCTGTGACATCGTGGTTTCTCCTTCATTCGTGTTGAGGTGCACACAAACGGTGCTTGAGACTAGTTTGGTAGCTACCAAACGAATTTAGATTATTCACAAATAATCTATGCAAACGAACTATGGGACGTGGATATGGACTACTTTTACGACATCTAGAGGCAAGATGAAGTTTTTGTCCAGCCCTCATCACGCAACTAACTCATTCCTTTTGTTCTTAAAATCTATTTTATTTATATGATTACAGGATCAGCTAATGCAAAGCATGACCCTACTGCAAGAAGCTGCAAATATATTACGCATTGAGCCGCATATGACTGAAATCTTAGAGGCAAAGGTCAAGGAACTCTCAAGTCAATTAGACGCAGCAAACAGTATTTCTGAACGTTAAGAAAAAAGCAAATCTTGAACTTACCAAATATTTTTATTATTTGAGAAATATTAAAAAAAAAAAACGCAATGTGAATTCTGAAATAAAAGTTTCAAACAAATCATTACTTGCCAGTATTTTTAGAATAAATAATTATCATATATTTACGTGGGTCAGCACATTCTAAATTTAAAAAATTACTTTGATTATGACAAGAAAATACCGATCTATGTAAGTAAAATTTTGAAAATATAATTATGCATGTATTTGTTATTTATTGTTTTCCCTAGAACAATGTTATCATTCCTGGAATATTATATCATTGGTTAAATCTCCACTATTTTATTTATCGTATCCTTAATCATTTATAATTTACGAATTTACATTATTGTCAACTTTCAGCAGTGTAATTTTTGTCGGTTTTGTTGTGACTTCCTCAACTTTTGGTAAGCTGAGTTCCACAGTGTCCCTATTTATAAGAAGTATGTTTTTGATTACGCGCGAAAGTTTTTTATTCGGTCGTGGACTGTTTTCAATTACGAAAATTTTCTCCATATTTTTGTCTGGTGGTGGGCCTTTCTTCATATTTAACTGCAAATAAAAAAGATGTTTATTTGTGAAATTCTACCAAAAATATCTTTCTAATATAAACTTTTTTTTTTGCTAATATAAATACAAACGTTTAATAATATTTTAATATTCATAATCTAAAAATATCCACTGTTTTTCCATACAAAACGGGGATTGGATAAGCGATCTGCTTGCGATATGCTTAGTGAGGTTTCCAATTTTAATCTGCGTGATCTGAGTGATTTGTTTTTTTTTTGTATGTAAGACGGGGCAAAGTAGCATGCGGCTCACTATCGCCGCTCATAAACAAATGCATCATCAGGGGAATTGTAATTGCGTTGCCGGCTTTCGTAGTTTTCTTTAGACCGGATTTCTTTAGACTTTGTTCTATAGTTGGCACGTAGAGAGTGGCTATTCCCCTTTTAAAATGCCGAGCACAGACCTCCTCCCACTTCTTCTTATATTAAAAATAAACTAATAATGATATATCAACTACACCTTGTAATATGACAGTGAATGTATGAAAAACTATTCTATGCCTTAAATATTAGACATAAAGGGAATTGTTAATTTACACTAGTTCTACTTTATAATCCCGTATTACTGGACTTGGGTCTCCTGAGTTGTCTGCTAGAGATTATCCTTTACTGTCACACTTGGCAGGCGGATTAAACGACTGCACTACCAGATATCGCGCACCTTTAACGCCACTGCTCTGGTATCTTAGGCTATGTCTTACTTCTGGCGTAAAAGAAATGATTATACAGCCATCTATCGAAGAGCATAAAAAAATCAGCCGTTTTTCATAGGCTACTTTTTGGACAACTATTGTATGAAATGGGGTGATAGATTATTTATAACCACTTTACGATACTTTTTACTTACGCTGGTAAATATTTGTTTGGAATTCTTCTTAGATACCTACAGGTTAATATCTAACTGTAATCAATAAAGACTTTATCCTACCGATTACTTTATTTAAAATTTAACACTGACATAATTTATCGAACAGATATGCCGGATATTTTTACTACCACAAGTCTACGGTTGTTTTTTGTTAATCGATCTATCTGTGGGACATACGAGGACAGGATTAGAGTTATAATGTACGAGTGTATGCACAAGCACAGATGCACTCTCTATTCCGTCAATTTCATAGTACCATGGAAATGTAATCTGATACCAACTAGAGATCAGGCGCAGAACCAACGGCTTTAAGTTCTATCCGAGGCACGGGAGCGAAACATCGCCAATGACTCCGGTCTGCTTATTGACAAATTTTTAACAGAAAATGCTTAATCAGCGGTAGTAGAACAACGAGACAGTCGATAGGACATATTATAGTATATGTTTAAATCTACATACCGTAGCACACATGCAACACCAAGAACCAAAGTTGAACCACGCGATACCTGGCGTTCTATCCATAGCTCTTCGAAATCTGGTATTGGTGAAGCCGTAGATAAGAGGGTTTATAGCACAATTGAAGTATATCAAATAGTTAGCGATGAACCACATTACGCTGTAAGCGCCATCTACCTGTGAAGTTGAAGACAATTTAATGAATCTAAATCTAAAAGTAAAGTTACAGCCTATATACGTCCCACTGCTGGGTACAGGCCTCCCCTCTTTTCTGAGAGGATTTTAGGGCGAGGAAGTGTCCGCCACGGTGCCCCAATGCGTGTTGGAGAACTTCACATGTCTTCGAAATATTTTTTTCTTATTGCTCAGACATGCAGGTTTCACTTAAATTTGCAATTTACAGTTCCTTTTTGCGGGCGGGGATCGAACCCGGGTTATTCGCGTTCTGTTATATTTACAGCGAGCGTTAACCATCCGAGCTACCACAGCTCTCTATCTAAACCCTCGTGACTTCAAATTTGCAGTACACGGACAACGTGAATTGGTGCCCCGTTGTGTTACTGTCTCACGCTTAAATCCTTCGACCTTAGAAAGATCACGTTTGCATAGAATACTAGCGCAAAGTAGCATCGTAATATGGAATGTTTATGGGATGCAGTAGCCATTTAAAATCAGGTGGATTGCGAGGTCGTTGATCACTTCAATTTAATAAAAAATGTCGCTGTGTTTCATGAGTTGAGTGCAGAGAACATGAGATTCTTTTTAATGGTAGAAGAATGACAACGTATTCTGCATTTTGTTTCTCAGTCGAAGATAAATGTAAATATTTATTTGTCACAGCATTTACATACTATCAAGTGGACTGTATGCTCGTTGTCAACCATACATAAAAAAGGTTAAAATTATTTCATTATTTTGAATGTGTGGGTGAGTTTCATTCCGACTTCGTACTACCAGAGAGCCCTAATAGCTTCCTATAGATGGTGGTATATCTATACGGTACTCTGATGCCGCGGCTACATATATCGCGATGTATGTGGCCGTCCATTCTTGAATACTTTATGCAAAGTCACAAGAACATCGCTTCGCTGTCGGTAAACTCTCGCACTTCAAAGGGTTTTAAATAATGAGAAGATGATAAAAAATACAATTTTATGAGATATTTTGAATAAATAATGTAGGCGTCTAAAGCTGTCCCGTGTTGCCAAAACCTAGTGAAAAATAATTATTCGCTGCCATATAATATAGTGCGACCGTGGCGTCCATTTTGTGTTCAACTAGACGACAAACTTTACAACGCGCAGTGTGACCAGGCACCTTCACCGTAGGCCGAAGGAGAAGTTTTATCGCGATAATTCCTTCGCGATGTGTGTGGCCTAGGCTTAGGGGATATAGCAAGTCAGCTCAAATTCTAATTTCGTCCTCACTTGCCCGCGCGTCGTATGTTATGTACCGACATGTTTGTAATCACTAATACTGTAAGTAGATAGGTCGTTAGATACTTATTTCATTAGGTTTATCATATTTATGCCTGTTTCTTAACGCCAAGCTAGTCGCTTCTTATTTTTATTACGGTTATTTCCCATTTTAATTTTACGTCGCTCTGTTGCGTAATGTGTATTCTGATGGTAAGCGACACAACTTTTCCCTACAAAAGCCAGAGCGATACTAACTAATAGGCATGTCGATTTAAAATCGATTAATCGAAAAATCGATTCTTTGGAGTAAAAATATCGATTTTTTAGATCGATTCGAAGCACCGCATCGATTCACTGAATCGATCCAAAAACCTCTTGAATCGGACTGATTCATTTGATACAAGAACTAGCTGAAATTCCCAAACTGGGTGGGATAAGATACCACAGTTTTTTTAATTTTTTGCTGTTGGGGGACGCAAAAACAACCGGTCGTACTTGGTTGATAATTTGAACGCAATATATATTTGAATAAAATAAATGTTTATGAACGCATCCAACAACATCGAAAAGTTCATTTCATTTTTATTTCTAAAATTCTTAAGCCCACTTTCCACTAAGGGATATAATGTAATTTATATTACATCTCGAGATATAAATTAATAGCGCTCACCGTACTTTTAAATGGAACTGTTTCCACTGAGATGTAATATATATTACATTCCAAAATTTAAATATTTTTTCGATCGACCGAGCGATATTTACCTCCTGTACTATAATATAATATTATCTTATAGCTGTAAACCTGTTTGAACTGTGAACTTGTGAATTTACATTATTTATTATCAAAAATATACATACTGTGACCTGTAAGTACACACAGAATAATTTTTAAATACCTAGATACTGTAAATAAATATTATACCGTACGTTGAAGTTTATATAGAGGTTTATAGTAAGGAAATAACCAGTATTGCGTTCGTGTAGCATTCATTTTGATATGATAAATAGTAAGTTATTAGATTGAAACAGATTTATCGAGAAATGTACGTTGCAGTTTGTACTTCTGTTAAAGTATTGTTGTTGATTTTAGCCTAAAATGTCAAATAAAAGTGTTACGTGGAATTACTTTGTAAAAAAAGAGATCGATTGGAGTATGTGCGAACCACTCCTAACACAAGCGTTTCAAGCTTACTAAGAGTGGTTAAAAGGAATATTAGTAATGTTAATCAATAAGATTACTAATATTATATTAAAAAAAATTAAAAAACAGTTTAGAAGTTAAAGAAATTTCATTGAATAAAACTACTATTTACGGATTTTATCGCGTAAATAGTAGTTTTATTCAATGTGTAGGTAGTGTTCGCGTAAATTTAAGAAATCATTATTGAAATTTCATGTTTGAAAATGTCGCGATTAATCGAAAATCGATCTTTTAATCCTCGATTTAATCGATAATCGATTCAAGTACCTTCGATTCAAATCGATTCAGAGATCGATTTTTTTAAGAGTGAATCGACATGCCTACTAACTAACGGGTTAACGGGGCGACAGGAAACAGGAATAAAGCTTACGCGCCGATAGTTTAGGTAGGTAATTTCTTTTTACAGTGAAAATAATGGTATTTAAAAAAGTAAATAACATAAGCACTGCTTTATAGTTATTTCAGTTAGAATGCAAAGTTTCATGATCTTATTCAAAGTATTTTATGAATAACAGCGGTTTATTGTTTATTTTGGAGGTAACTTTGGATTTTTTTTCTATCGAGAAAATTTTACGAAATCGTGTTTTCGTCTAACATAATCCTTAACATTAATCTCCAACTTTACCATATATTTATTTCAAAATTAATGCTGCAATATTTTCGGCATAACAAAGGATCTTGCTAAGCCATTTGAGATGGATTGAGATTTACCACGCGCTCGATGTTAAGAAGGATAATATAGTAAACCTGCAATTCTAAATAAAAACGCGAAGACAGATCAAGTGCGTCTGTTATTTAGGCAGAGGTACAAGGAAGTGCCTTGCCCTAAAACCCTTTCAGAAATGAGAGGAGATCTTATACTAAGTAATAAGGCTATGATAATAGGTAACATCTTGTTCTTTAGAAAAATTAAAAGAAAAACGACCATATTTTTAGCTCTTCTACCACAAGGGATTTAAAAAAATATACCGAATTAATCTCCAAGCTAAGATTGTTCCTCCAGTATACTAGAACCGTGTAAGGCATCCTGCAAATGGCCGCAGCTAGTAGCACGCAAGCCGTGATCTTCATAGCCCTGCCTCTCACTTTGGTCACCATTTGACCGCCGCCACGAGAAGACAACTCCCGAGCGCTCCACTCTAGCCGCCACATTATCGTGCCATACTGAAACAAAAAACGTTCTACTTTCGATCGCCGCACCATAAATTTTTAAAGATAAAGATAAAGATACATTTATTGCATAACTGTGTACAATATGATCTTAGTACAAAAACAGTTTTAGGCTCAACAGTTTACCCATTTCGGATATGCAACAATTAAAAAAAATTAAATTTACTACTTATTAACATTAATTTTATTAAAAAACTCATTGAGATTGTAAAAAAACATTTTCAATTAACAATTACTTTGATTTTGTTTTAAACATATTTCCATTTAATTGTCTAATAGCTGGTGGTAACTGATTGTATACACGAATAGCAGTAATATAGGTACTTTTATAGTAAATCATATTTTTAATAATAGGTAAGCTTATATCATATTTATATTGATTGCGAATGTTTTAATGTAAATGTGTTAAAAGTATTGAATGATGAAACTGAATATAACTGGTATTCTTAAATATTAGCGATCACCGAATGGTTAGAAGAATTATGAACTCTCATGAGAAATTAGGAAGTCAATATTCCATCCCCTATGTGCTCTCATCCAAAGCCAAATTGAATTACGAAATCGTTTACAGTGTCTACCGTTACCATTACAGTTACAAATGGCCATAAGTGTACTGCTGAGATAAGTTGCCACGCAAGCGGGTAGCCGCAGTTTTATTTTTATTTTTTACTTGTTATTAGAAAGACGTTGCTGCTCATTTTCTGGTTTATTTCCCATCGTCACCTCTTACGACACCCACGGTACATGGAGTAGTGGATATTTTTTACGCCACTACAAGATGAAGCGTCTACGTCTCTAAGAAATAAAATATTTAGAAGACATGAAGTCCGTAAACCTTAACTGGAGCAACGTGGAGGATTATTCGCTTCGTAACCTTCTTAAAAATGGACAGGACCAACAAGCAAACGCAAACAAGAAGACCGAAAGAAAGATGGGTCGATGAGATTGAAAAGACAGCAGGAAAAAATTGGTTAACATTAGCACAGCACCGAAAAGAGTGGGAAAGGATGGAGGAGGCCTTTAACCAAAGAGGGGTCCTTAATTGAAATATATATTTTATTTTATTTTCTAATCGTACATATAATTGTTGTTATTGTAACTATTTTCTATTAAGGAATAAAGAGGCTTTATTATTATTATTATTATTATTATTATTATTATTATAACCTTCTTAAAAATAAGAGGTTGTTTGTGCTAGTAGTGGGAGTAAGAGAGAAGGAAGAAGGGGAATAGAGTAGGCTGTAATTTTACTTTCCAGTTCAATTTTGCAGGTGATATCAATGACAAGTTCGTGGGTTTGCACTAACTATTCATTGAATTGAGGGTTTCCTCGGATCTAATTTTTAAGTTCGCATAAGAATTCAATAACTCGTGTAATTGAGAGATAATAAGTGACTTAATATTTTGGCTGTGAACATAAAATAAAACAGCAGTCTTCAACAGTATGTTCGAAACTAAAGAGACAGATGTCAAAATATTTGGGTCGAGTAAGTTTGGCAATTACAATCAGCTAGTAGTAAAAAAGTGACTGAGAAAATTCAAGGCTCCAAAATTTTTACCCGAGATCTGTTAGCCGAAAAATGGCTAATATAAAATCTAGAAACCAAGAGATTGATAGGTTTTATGGACGGCTGTACATATCGTTATTTGAATCACAGGCAAGTATGATAACTTGGCTGGGCAGGGTTCAGTAAATTTCTTTCTACAAAATCTAAAAAGAGTACAAATACATCGGCTTGTGATATCTACGGAACTTTTATGAAAAATTTTTGTAAGAGTTTCCCGCCATTCGTCGCCAATCTGGCGTTACGCACGCGCGCTATCTCAATAGCTGTCTCTGAGCTCACCCATAGTCACCCACTTACGTGCATTGGCCCAGAGCTGATATGCTACGTATATTTTAGGTTTTGCATGAATTTTCCTAAATCATTAGAATGATAAACTGCGAGCTGTCGCTGTAGGTACTTTAAGAAACTACTTCGCTTTTATACACTAGTCTTCATTTTTTCATACTTGCACGATTTTTCTTTTTTTCTAGCGATTTTCAATTCCTTTCAGCACATACATAAGTTAACAAAAGAACTAAACTATTTGAATAGCTTATTCTCTAGGTTCAATTAATAGTGATGCATAGCGGTTCGAGAAATAATGGACTAAGAAATACAGAAACACTAAAATGTCAAACTTACGGTTATAATCATCAGTCCCAATGGTAGCCAGACGAGAAGTATAATAATGAAATGCCAGTAAACAGTCAGTACACTAAGGTCTTCCGCACAATACATTTCCAAATAGTTAGTCCATTGTCGCATCTGAGAATGAGAAGGATAAATTTTAAAAATGTGTGGACCATAAAATTATAGTATAGATATAGTATGCATAGATGACATTATAATTTATTAAATTTTCAAATAATTATTACAATATTCGAAAGACGCTGATGCCGAAATTACCACAACATTTTATGTGATGCCTTTATTGAACAATTGTTTAATAGGTTATCATCATATCTACGACCTTAAACATATATCATACCACGAATTCCCTGTTTATACTCCATGGCAAAGAAATAATAACTGCTAAAGCCCATGATGCGACAATCAACTTCGGAGCGGCCGCTTTGGTAACTCTCGCGTCGGCATTCATTGCTGCAGCCGCTAGTCTATCGTAAGAGACCAGCATCACTGCCCCCACACTTGCTAGAAGGAAGGTTGCTGTAATAGAAAATACATAATTGATGGTAGGGTTGATGATTCTCTTGTTATTATTTCTTCTTCTTCTTCTTCTGTATGTGCCTTCTAGAAATTGGTTCAGAATTTAATTAAATAAAAGAAATATTTCGCAGTATAGACTTACGTTATAATAATTAATCTAGAACACATTCAAGTAAATAAAAAATAAAACCAAAACACATGAAATATGCAAACCAATACTGTACTTTAATTTTAATCCCTAATTCAACTGCCGCTTCTTTATATTAACTGTGATCGGAAGTTAGGAACAAGTTTTACGGAAAGAATTTTTTCCATCATGAATGTAAAATTGAAAGAAGAAAGGAAAATAGCGTGTATAAATTTAATAAACAATTTTTTAAATAAATTTTAATAGAATCTAAATAGCTCCGATTCCTATAATTAATTTAAGATACGAGTATGTATATAGGTACATATAATGTTAAGACACAGGGAATCGATGGAGGCTCAGGACCGTGCTTTGAGGCATTCCTTGGGGGAGACCTATGTTCAGCAGTGGACTTGTGAAGGACTATAATGATGATGATGATGATGATAATGATAATGGTTGTGTGTTGTTGTGAAATTCATGTAATATTTAAACTACACTCAAGATACAAGAGAACACCTAGTGCAAAAGAAAATATATTAAAGAAAAAAAAGAGAAAACGTTATACGGACAGACTCATTTATGTACCTTGCAAAAACCCTTCGAACTTGCACCCAAAGGTCCTCAACACGTAATTTTGGTAGAAATCTCTGACCAACATGAACCATGGGCACACCACCAACGTCAACAAGTCTACAAGGGCAAGGTTCCCAACGAGGTAATTGCTTGCAGTCCAGAGCCATTTGTTCTTTATGAGGATGGTGATAATGACAGTGTTGAAAAAAATGCCCATGATGCTGACGACTAGCATTGCCGAAGATTTTAAAGCTATTTCTTTCGCCGACTTCACATGCCATAGCGTATTCGGAAATGGGAATACGGATGTATCAACCTGTAATAAAGTTTTTATATATATTTAGTTTTTTTTTTTTAAATATAGAATAAGGGTGACAAACGAACATACAGTCCGAACATACCACCTTCGTAGTATTATCACTGTCAAAAGGTTAAGGATCCTGAAGTGTTTGTAAGATTCAATAAAAGTAATTCAACACAACCGGAGAGAAATCAGGCGCCGGCTCACGGCAATAAGCTCTCCACATAATTACTCATAGAGGCACGGGGGTGAAACTGATTTTGGCTAGATCCTGGATTAAAATAAAATAAAATAATTAAAAAAATCGACGCAGTCTTTTTGCCCAGAAGACTGACTACCTTACTCTCAACAGCAATTTTTTTATAGGATATGGGTGACAAACGATCACACAGTCTACTTGATGGTATGAGTATGCTGTGGATGTACAATTTAACCTCGATTAAGAATAAAAATGCAGATGCGTTGTCACCCTTGAAGACTAAGATGGAATGCCTCGATTCCAGTAAAACGGGTCTCCGGTTCTCTACACTCACCATACGAAACACAGTGCATAGAGCTGCTATTTTGCGCTGGTATTCCGTGAGAACGTGGTCCTTCCCGGTCAAGCCGACCCATTCATGCTACAACCATAATATAACCGCAGCGTGGCTCTAGCATGTACAAATTACTACCTACCTTGCTGCTAGAACTGTTCCTATGGTTGTATTACGCTTCAAGATTTAGAAAGCCAGTTTTAAAAATTACTAACTATGGAGCATTCCACAATTGGAAATATAGATATTGGAACCTACGGCTTCCCTTATTTAAGCAACATTTGAGTATGTAACAACAATAAGTAATGTATCGGTTGCGGCAGTGACTACTTAACATCACGTGAAATTCAAGCTCGTTTGTCAATAGATTTATAAAAGCATATTGTGTAAATACGCCGTGTGTTAGCACCCAATTTCTTCCCGTGTGTATTGTTAGATGCTACTACGGGAAATAACAAAAAGATCTTATAATACCGATAAATCGGCAGTATAACCCATTAAAGTATATATAGGTACTACGTACTAGAAGAAACGCCAAGATTTGTCGCCTCTTTTAGTTTTAGTTCTTTGTGTTAGACCCCACGGAATCTAAATTAGATATTCTGTGCCATAAAAGATTCTCAGTGTGTCTGACCAGGGTGCGTGCCCCGCTCTGCCGCACAGATTTTCTTCAGGTTGCCAGGTTTTTTTAAAGGGAACTATACAAAACTTGCACCCAACTTTAAACCTAAGACTAAGCCTAAACTAAGATGACTTTCTACTCACGTTGTTTTGTGATGTAATGGGAATCCATTAAAGAGAATTCTTACGTCTCTAATACAAAACAAAGAAATTCGCGCCCATTAGGAACAGAAAAATACTTTGACGTTGTTTAGGACTAACTTCTAGTATGCTAACAAAATTAAAAGAGAATAAGGTTATATTTTTTTATCAGAGTACAGAGACAATCTAATGGAAAGTAGGCAGGTACAGCCAATGCATCCAACTTAAAATAAATAAAAAATCTTAAATACGTTGTTTCTTTTGAGAGCAAAAAAATGTTCCATGGTTTGTAAATATACTGGGTCATTTATTTTTCAAACCGAAACCACTTCAGTGGTGTTGTTGTAGGATTCGGAATTTTGGGAATAAACAGTCAGCATTCAAAGATTCTTTGATTAGTGCCCGTAAAGAATTCAAAAGTCTAAAAATAGCTCTTTGCGAATGCTTTTCATTCAAATATAGGTAACGAACTTCCAGCATTTAAAGTTCTAAAATTAGAAATAAACTTGTACTCACGTACGCAAGTATACGCCGTACGTGCCTCTCTTGTGTTTTTGGCAGATTTTATTACTTTCATCATGCCAAATATAGTAAAATTTCATAATAAACTAAAATATAATAGGAAGAGTGAATTGGTAATTGTGACAATATCTATCATAAATACAAGAGAGGCGCATGGTTTTAAATTAGACGATCTCTACACTTGTCAAAGAATTGGTAACGTATTAAAATATACAATATTGTTTCAAACATTTCAAAATAATACACAAAGACAATAGAAGATTCACACCGATTTTATATTTTTTAAGATAGGTCAACTTACATTATTCAAGTCATCCGCACTCCAATTTGAATAGTATCTCGAGAAAGCTCTGAAGTCATTGCCGTGCATTGCAACAATCCACATTTAACAGTAAAAAAGCACTAAGACACAAAAGTATATAAGCGATTTATAAATGATTGATAAGAAATGCCGCTATAGCTTTCTTCATCTATTTTTTCGCGGGTTCATTTATTCAATTAATTTATATTCTCTTTAGAAAAACTGGGTGACATTACAGCAGCTTTGACAGAATTACGAGAAGAGTTCTTTTGTTCAAATGGTAAAATGTTTAATATAAGTATATATTCGTAAAAGCTTTTAAGATACGCAACAGTAGTCCATTATACAGAAAGCTTTTATCGTGATACAGTCAGACTGATAGTGTGAAGGTTAATATGATAACCGTTTATCGTCTAATGGTGTTTTCAATTAATCGGAAGTTTACATACTGATTTTATTAATTAACTACACAATGTTTTGTGCTGACAGGATAAAATCCTCTCACTGACTAACGGTTTTTGGAGCGAGTAGCTTTAAAATATCTTTTAGATCGAACTTCGACTAGCATGACTATCATAGATTATACGCAAGCACAGGTGCTATCTCTATTCCCTCACTCTCATAGTTCGATGGAACGGCAATCCGACATGATCAGAGAGAGATCAGGTTATTTTTTACGGGATAATGGTGACAACCGAGCGCACAGTCCGACTGATGTTAAGTGGACGCTGTGACCCATAGACATCTACATTTTTTTTTTTTATAGAATAGGGTGACAAACGAGCACACAGTCCACCTGATGGTAAGTGGTTGCTGCGGCCCATAGACATCTACATCTATCTTCCATTGCAAATCAAAATGCAGATGCGTTGTCACCCGTGAGGACTGAGATGGAATGCCTCATTTCCAGTAAAAAGGGTCTCCGGTTCTCTACACTCACCATACGAAATACAGCAGCATTAAGCTACTATTTCACGCTGGTATTCTGTGAGAGCGTGGTCCTTCCCCGGTCGAGCCGACCCATTCGTGCTACAACTATACTACTAATATAACTGCGGCATGGCTCTACCACGTAAAGAATTACATTTATTTTCAATTAGCAATCAAAATGCAGATGCTCGGGACTAAGATGGAATGCCTCGTTTCCTGTAAAAAGCGTCTGCGGTTCTCTACACTCACCAACGAAACAGAGGCATAGAGCTGCTATTTACGCTGGTATTCTGTGAGATCGCGGTCCCTCCCCGTTTGAGCCGACTCATTCGTGCTACAACCATAATACTTCACTACCGTCACTTCCTAACTCCGGGCTGCTATTAAGAATTTCTTTTTTTTTTTAAAGGAGAGGGGGCAAACGACCGTACGGTTCACCTGATGTTAAGTGGCTACCACCGCCCACGAACAACTGCAACACCAGGGAAATTGCAGGTGCGTTGCCGGCCTTTTAGAAAGGAGTAAGCTCTTTTCTTGAAGGTCCCTAGGTCGTATCGTTCCGGAAAAATCGGCGAGGTTGTACGCGAAAGAAAACTTCCAGTGAAACGTACAGTAGTGGACCACCAAGCATCCAGATGATGTGGATGGTATCTGGAGTTTTGCCGCGTAGTGCGTTCATGAAATTTGGTGATTGGGATTGATTCGAACAATTCCTCAGACCACTCCCCGTGGTAGATGCGAAAGAAAATGCAAAGAGATGCAACATCTCTTCGCAGCGCCAGTGAATCGAGCCGATCGGAAAGCACTTGGTCGTCGACGATTCGAGCCGCTCCGCGCTGGATGCGGCCAAGTAGAAAGAGCTGGCACTGGGGAGCCCCAGCTCAAAGATGGGAATAGTATTCAATGTGAGGCCGAACCTGCGCCTTGTAAAGCTGCAGGCGGTGTGCCTGCTTGCACGCCAAGCTTCGTAGAGGCCAATTTGACATTTTCTTCCAAGTGACCACGAAACTGCACGTCACTATATGTCGATGCCGGGGATTCCGATACTGGCTGAGGCCTTCAAACTGAGGAGATAGACGAAGGGGTTCCTTTTTTTAAACGCTCAAACATGTGTCTTTTGAGGGTTAGACTGGACTAGATTTAGTCGCTCCCAATCCGAGACTTAGTTCAGTAATAACTCGATTTCAGACACAAGTTTGTCCCGGTACTCGGCTCGAAAATACGTACCGCATGAGTTGAGTGAAGCTCACTCAACCGCATAATAATGAGGGGATTTTCTCTACCCTGTATGTTTATTCCGTACGATAATGGGAAACGCTCATCACAGTAATTGTACTCAGTAGAACTGGTCAAATCCTGCCCCAAGCGATAGATGACCAAGAAAAAAGTGCGGATAAGAGTCTGGTGGATCAGTACTGGTATCATTCACTACAGAATAGAATATAATTATTTTATTCAATATAGATTTTAAGTACCTAACACTTCTTAAAAATTATTTTTTATTTTTACCACTTGGAGACGCCAGTAACTTAAGGTATCTTCGATAAAGATTTAGTGGACTGTAATTTTGGTGCATACGGCAAAGGGGAAAAGAAATAGGTGGGATAGCACGCACTGACCTGATGAGGGCTGCCGCGCCTTCCTCCTGGAGTGTCTGCTATGCAGCGAGCTCGCCACGTGGTTCGGCGCACACGCACTCTCGGAACAGTCTCGTGAAGTCCCACACTCTCCACCTTTGCCCTTACGGGGGCGTCTCACACTTTTATGAGTTACAAAGACACAATGTCTGATGCGGTGAATATTAAACATAAACAGGAGAACTCAATGTTCGTCCTGCGCGGTTTGCGGTTAATGTACATAAGACGCGACGGGTGGCCGTGCGTTGCGGATGGCGTAATATCACTTAGTATAATGACGCGCGCCGAGATCCTCTTTTTCACCTCGGCGGCAGCGCGTGCGGTAGGAAAGGGAAGGAAGGAAGGAAACAAAAAATATGCACTAGTCATGTTGATAAAGTAGATATAACTTAGGACGAACTCAATGCGATATGTAATGTAATGTTGATAAAGTAGATTGTTAACTGGCGTTACCATTTCCTCCCGCCCTTAAAGGGTCACCTTTAAAAGACAACCGTAATATAAAAGTAAAAGGAAAACAAATAAATAAGCGGTATATAAAGTGAGAGGATGCGCTCAATGCGCATGTCTCATCTACTAACCTTACTTGGTAAGCGAGAAAATGTATACATAAATATAATATTGCGGTTTAATACTTTTTTAATATATATAAATATAAACTTAATTCCTAATTTAGATAAATAATTATAATCAAAATAATCGTGATTTATTGTCTTGGGAGAGGGCAAATACGAGCAACAGGACGGAGATATGTTCCCTTAGTAGTTCTCACGGTCACTACTCGAACTACGCCATCCTTCGAAGGATGAACAGACTCGACAATCGCTAATGGCCAAGCAAGGGGCGGTTCATTATCATTTATCACAATTACAACCATGCCTGGTACGATAGCCGTAGACGGGGTGTTCCACTTCTGACGAACTTGTAATCCGTGAAGGTATTCCGTCCTCCACCGGTCCCAAAACGACTGAACTAATTTATCCAGTAAAGAATGCCTGTGTAACAGACTGGTAGAGTCAGATTTGACTTTGGGTGCGGGTAATGACAATAAAGGTGCGGTATTCAAAAAATGACTCGGAGTAAGAGCTGGAGGCTCTGCAGGATCAGAACTCAATACTGTCAAGGGCCGCGAGTTTAGCAAGCACTCAATTTGCGCAAGAACAGTATTAAGCTCTTCGTATGAAAGTAACTGATGTCCGATAACTCGGAACAGATGCGTTTTTACGACTTTGATCATACTCTCCCAGGCGCCTCCAAAATGAGGAGAGTTGGGACAGATGAACTTCCATGTTATACGATTCTCAGCACACTCTTGCTCAAGCTCTGGGCGGTATTCAACGTTTAGAAATTTATAGAGATCGCGAAGATACGAAGCGGCACCTTTAAAATTCGTTCCATTATCCGAATATAAAAACTGAATCGGCCCTCGTCTAGAGAGGAAACGTTTAAGCGCAGCGAGGAAACTAGAACTACTAAGATCTGTAGCGATTTCTATATGTACAGCTCGAGTCGTGAGGCATGTGAAAACACATAAGTACGCCTTCTCGCTGCGTACACCACGACGACGTACAGGAGTGTATGCGATAGGACCGGCATAATCGCAGCCCGTGTGTGTAAATGCCTTAATAGCTTGTCTTACACGACTATGGGGAAGATCAGCCATCAAAGGGTAAGTTGGACGGGGTCTAAGCCGGAAACATATATTACACTTGTAGACTCTGCTTCTCACAGTGCGGCGTGCGGAAAGTATCCAAAATTTTTGACGGAGCAATGACAATAACAATTCAGGCCCAGCGTGTAAATTTTTAATATGATAATAGTCAATGATCATGTTCACTACATGATCACTGCGCGGGAGTATAATTGGATGTTTTTGCGTGTAATCTAATGCGGAGTTCGAAAGACGACCACCAATGCGGATTAAACCATTCTCAATAAAAGGCCTTAAACGATTGAAAGCGGGCGAGCAAGGTTTGTTACCTTCAATATTTAAATATTCCACTGCAAAATGCTGTTTTTGCAGGGCGCGGAGGATTATAACCTCAGAGAAACTGAGATCATCAGCAGTCACTACAGTAGTGCTGCGGCGGGGCAATAATTTAGCAAACTAACACACGTACGCAATTATACGTAGAAGTTTACTCCAAGAAGAGATGCGGAATGCGAGCTCATAAATCGCAGAATTACAGACGGATGTGCACACAGTGTGCGACAAAATCTTCTTCTCAGGCATATTTGCAATAACCTCATTGTCTAAAGTACGAAGAGGCCATTGAGATGGATCTAACGAAGTCCACTGAGGCCCATGGAGCCACAGGGGGTTTGAAACTAATTTATTTGGCGTAACGCCGCGTGAAAGTATGTCAGCGGGATTCTCAGTACCTGCGACATGATAAAAGTTATCAGCGCGAATATTGTCGGTAATCTGAACAACGCGGTTTGCAACAAAGGTCTGCCACTTGTGTGGCGAACTCTTTATCCAGTACAGAGCTACTTTTGAATCTAGAAAGGCATAGACTGATATTGCAAGGTCAAGAGAATAATTGTCGAGTACTCTGCGAAGCAATTTTGAGAGTAAAACCGCTCCACAAAGCTCAAGGCGTGCAATAGATAGTGGTTTCGTCGGTGCGACTTTAGTCTTTGCACAAATCAACTGGACGGTGTTACCATTGACGCTCTTTACATGTATGTAGACTACGGCACCGTATGTGTGCTCGCTGGCGTCGGAAAACCCCAGGAGTGACGCAGTACAGTTTTTGGATACACCAACATGTCGCGGGATACGTAAATCATTAAGAGCTGGTAATTCAGCACAGAATTGCCTCCACATCTTAATAATTGGCGGTGGTGGTATGTCGTCCCAATCTAAATTAAGTTGCCAAAGCTGCTTTATTAACAATTTGGCGTACGCGACTGTGGAAGCAACGAAACCCATTATGTCCCACAGGCGAGCGACAGTAGATAAGATGGCGCGCTTAGTGCACGTCACATCAGCGGGAACAGATATCTTAAAATAAAAGGCGTCACTATCGGTAGACCAATGCAAGCCTAGTATTTTATGTGGCATTGATTTATCGAACTCTACTTCTCCTGTAATTTTATGGGAAGTAGGGAGGTCATCTAAAACAGATCGACGGTTACTATGCCATTTTATCAGGTCCCATTGGGCACCCTTGAATAAGTCTATCAGCTGCCGAGAGGTCTCACTGGCCTCGGATTCACTGGGCATAGAGAACGCGATGTCGTCCATATATAGCGAAGTATATGCGATACGACTCGCAAGCGGATACTTTGCGCCGTCGTCATCAATGAGCTGTCTTACCGTGCGCAATGCATGGTATGGACTCGAAGTTAAACCGAAGCACACGCGATTGAAGTGGTATAACACAAGTGGGTCTTGTGGACGGAAGCGGTATAGGAAGCATTGGTAACGACGATCAGAATCGCGAACAACTATTTGCAGAAATTGTTGGCGACAGTCGGCTGTCATAGCGATTGGATGTAAGCGGAAAGTTAAAATTATATTGAACAAGTCGCCTTGCAAATTTGGTCCTGAATGCAGAATATCATTTAATGATCGCCCAGTGCTAGTCTTACTGCTAGCATCCAGGACGATGCGCAGACGCGTTGACTTCTTATCTTCGCGTAAGACTCCATGATGCGGTATGACATATATTGGAGCGGGTTCATGAGAGTCATGCGGCGGTGCGGGGGATATATAATTTTTAGCTAAGTATTCCTTTATGACGTCATCATATGCTAACCTTAATGTAGGCGAGGCTTGAAGTTTCCTCTCCAAGCACATGAATCGTCGTCGAGAGGTTTCATAAGAATCTCTGAGAGAGTAAACGTCATCTTTAAATGGCAGGCCAACAATATATCTACCAGTAAAAGGATCGCGGGATGTCGTAGATTTATAAAACTCTTCACATTCAATGTCTGAAGGACACTGAATGGGCGGTGCGGAGGGTGGCTGTTCAAGCTCCCAAAATCGTTGCACTAATTTGTCAACGATAGGAGACTCTAGAACTGAGCAGCACGTTAAAGAATGATTTACCTGAAGTGTCGGCACTGAGCCCATAATAACGTAACCAAATACCGTATTCAAAGCCGAGGGCCCGGACAAGTCGTTAGACGAATAAATTACGTCTGGACACAGTAAGTGCGGGAAAAGGGATGCGCCTATCAAAACATCAATTTTATTAGGCATGCTATAACATTCATCAGCGAGTCTTATGCCTTGGAAGTGTGATAAGACAGATGTGTCTACCACAGCGGTGGGCAAAAGGTCAGTGATTTGATCAACAACTAGCGTTGAAATATTGAAGTTAATATTCGAGTCGAATCGTGAGAAAATTTTAATATCAATCGATTTCGATTTTACAATTTTTTCAACTCCACCGAATCCCTTTACTACAGTACATTCGGTATCGTGTTGTTGAACGCCTAAACGATGACAGCACTCTTTAGTCATAAAATGGCTTTGAGCCGCGGAGTCTAATAATATACGAATAATTTGTTTCTCTCCCTTAGCATCGTAAGCAAATACTTGAGCGGTTGATAATAAAACAGTTCTCTGCGAACGACTTGCGCGCGCGGGAGGCGGTGAACGTTGAGAAACATTCTTGAACGAAGTACACAGCGCGACGTCTGAACGCGCACCTGCAGTGAGGGGTGGCGAGTGTGCGGGCGCGGGTGCTGCAGACCTCAGCGCAACTGGCTGAAGCGGTGGAGAACGCGCCAGCGCAGGGGAAGCATTATCGCTTCTGCGGTGGAAGTGCAACAATGTGTGATGTTTAAATTTACAAACTCGACAACTATAATTCGAAGAGCAACTAGACACTCGATGACTTAAACTGAGACAATTCACACATGCATTGTTACTCTTTACGCATTTAAATCGTTCCTGCGGCGTCATTTTATTAAAGTCTGCACACTTAAATAGGTGTTGATGCACAATATTATCGCACAGACACTTTGAGCAACTAGTCGTCGTGCTTACGTACGCCTGATACTTTGGCGACGAAGTATTATTACAGCGACGATTATTACCGTTACCTCGTCGATTGTTTGGTGCGCTATTAGAATTTGTACTAGAATCGGTGCGTTGCAAAACTTTGGAGCGGGTCTTAATAAAATTTACTAAATCATCAAAGGTAGGTACCATCGAGTTATGACTATATTCGAAAGAGCGAATGGTATCCGGGTCCAGCTTCATAAGCGCGATATGAAGAACAATTAAGTCCGCGAGATTATCTAACTTTAAGTTTTGTAAAGCGCGCACTGCACTTATAAAGTTATCAGTAAATAAATCAAAATTATTTGCGGTGGCCGATTGCAATGGCTTAAATTCGAACATCTGATTAATATATGTAGATGCTAGCATACGCCGGTCTTCATATTTGTCAACGAGTGCTTGCAATAAAATTTTATAATTTTCAGCGCAAGGAGTTATACCTGAGCATACAGATAGGGCTTTGCCCGTTAGTTTACCTAGCAAATAGTATAACTTTTCAGCGTCGGTAAGCGATGTGTTGTCATGGACGGTTGATTTAAAGCTAGCATAAAATAAAGGCCATGAGCGAATGTCACCCGAAAATGGCATAAGTTCGATAGGCGGAAGTGTGAATCTGGCTTTAGATGGTGTACTAGTACTTTGTGAATTAGATTGCGAATATTGTAAATAAAGCCTATTTATTCTACCGCAAAGAGACTCAAACGCAATGAGGCTGTTATAATCAGGTTTAGCAATAGGGTTTATTTTTAATAAATGTGAATTATAATTATCTAAGACCTGTTTAAACTCAATACGTAAATCATTAATATTAGAACTTCCATCAAGAAAACGCTCCATCGTGGAAGTGTTTGTGAGGATGTCCGAGGACATATCATATATTTTTTGCACTATTTGAAATAAAGCATCTCGTTTAGCTAACAATAAAACCAACTCAGCATCAGGTGTGCCCTCATTATCCGAGGAATCGCTATTATTCGATTCTATTTGTTTTTTAGGCGGCATTACAACTTAAGTTATGCGGCAAAAATAATATAATTATAAGCGGGTAGTCTGTAAGCGACCTCGCTACGCGGTTGAATTATTAAATATTAGTTTCGTTAACGATGAACCTTAATTGTTAACTTTTATAATAATTATGAAGTTATTTACAACGAATATAATGCTTATATATATGTGCAAATAATAAATGTAATTTAACAGTATAATCTATAGATGTAGTTAAAAGTTGATGACGTGATGTGAACATACAACAAATAATTTATATAGATAATTATATGCTTATTCATTCTATGAATATAGTTTTAAAATTACTATGAATGTCACCTATTAGGACCTATTCTAGTGTTCTAATAAGGGCGGGGTTAATCCGAAGTCGGATTAAAATATAAATAATTAATTATATAAACGCTTATTACGATAACGATCTAATAAGGGCGGAAAGTCAAGGTCAATCCAGCGAGAAGTGACCATTAAAAATGGAGACGCCAGTAACTTAAGGTATCTTCGATAAAGATTTAGTGGACTGTAATTTTGGTGCATACGGCAAAGGGGAAAATAAATAGGTGGGATAGCACGCACTGACCTGATGAGGGCTGCCGCGCCTGCCTCCTGGAGTGTCTGCTATGCAGCGAGCTCGCCACGTGGTTCGGCGCACACGCACTCTCGGAACAGTCTCGTGAAGTCCCACACTCTCCACCTTTGCCCTTACGGGGGCGTCTCACACTTTTATGAGTTACAAAGACACAATGTCTGATGCGGTGAATATTAAACATAAACAGGAGAACTCAATGTTCGTCCTGCGCGGTTTGCGTCCTGCGCGGTGGCCGTGCGTTGCGGATGGCGTAATATCACTTAGTATAATGACGCGCGCCGAGATCCTCTTTTTCACCTCGGCGGCAGCGCGTGCGGTAGGAAAGGGAAGGAAGGAAGGAAACAAAAAATATGCACTAGTCATGTTGATAAAGTAGATATAACTTAGGACGAACTCAATGCGATATGTAATGTAATGTTGATAAAGTAGATTGTTAACTGGCGTTACCACCACTGGTTCGAAAAACAGCCTCTTTCCTGGGAAGAACCCGGAGAGACTATGTTTTAAAGCACAATTTACAATATAATATTTTTATACAATTGTTATGGAAACATTAAGAAACAGTATGTTAGCGACCACCTCATTTATTATCAATCATGTACTCTTTAGTAGTATAATAATTTTTACTAAACAATTTTTGCTTAATAAATATTTTAAACCTTTTGATAGATAAGGTCTGCATATTTCTGGGACTTTGCTGTAAGAGCGTAACATTGCTCCATGAAGGAATTACTTACTCTTTGGAGACGAGTCACTGGTATAACTATTTTTTTTTTATAGAAGAGGGGGCAAACGAGCATGCGGCTCACCTGATGTTAAGTGACTACCGCCGCCCATGATCAACCGCAACACCAGGAGAATTACGGGTGCGTTGCCGGCCCTTTAGAAAGGAGTAAGCTCCTTTCTTGAAGGTCCCCAGGTCGTATCGGTCCGGAAAAATCGCCGGTGGTAAACTATTCCACAGAGAGGTTGTACGTGGAAGAAAACTCCTTGTGTGTGTGCAGTGGTGGACCGCCAAGCATCCAGATGGTGTGGATGGTATCGGGACGTTTGCCGTGTAGTGCGTTCACGAAATTTGAAATTTTTTTTGAACTAACTTGTGCTTGTACTCATTGTACAGTTTCCTAAGATCTGGTCAGACAATTATGGCAGATCTGACTGTCTTGCAAACCATGATGGAAAAGCTAGCCGTTAAACAGCTGATACTGGTCAATTGCTCTAGATTACCGCTGTTTAAGGACTCCATAACAGACGATCGCTAAATTAGAGGAACTACAATTGGAATGTCTCCAACACCCACCTCCGGATCTTCCAATAAATTACCATTTTTTCCGGAATTCGGACAATTTCTTACATGGAAAAAAATTCAATTCCGATGCGGCAGTCAAAACAGCTTTCAGTGATTTTATTGATTCTCGCTCCCAATTTTTTTTTCCGCTAGCTGTAAAATAGCTAAAGTGTATAGACAACAATGGTACATACTTTGATTGATTAAATTTATAATTTCATTTTTTTCCTTTTTCCCTAAGAAACGCCAATTTCATAATGACTTAATATTAAAGTTCGGATTTCTGAAGCTATTGTGAAAGTTTTTACTTTTTACTAAAAGTCTAATTTTTGACCCTATTAAGTGGAATGAGGAATATCAAGGCTCCCACTAGATGGAGTGATAACCTAGTAAGATATGCAGTCGGTAGATACAGATGGCTTAGGATCGTGCTTTAATGGCATTCCTTGGGGGAGGTCTATATCCAGCATTGAACATGTTAAAAACTCAAGAATGATGATGTTGAAGGAATATTAGTACCTAGCTCGAATGTCTTTTACGTATTTACCTACTAGTTACATTAAAAACTTCATCACGTAATTTTCCACCCAGGGTGGAATTTTTTGGAAATAAGTACCAGTTTTTTTTTATAGAATCATTAACATCGATTTATTATTGACTAAAAAAAAATAAAATATAATCAAATTGAAACCCTCCCGCTCTTTTAGAGTCGGTTAAAAAATGAATGATATTAACGTTAAATAACGTGACCGTCACATGACTAATCATTAATGGGAAATTGATAATATCCCATTCATTAGATTACCTTCCATTATTAACGAACACTGACGATTGTAGACATCCTAAAAAACTGTTCTTTCATTTCTGAATGTAGTTTCAATTTTTATTAACACGACATCTAGCGGTAAATCAATGTACTGTATGCTTGTTAAAGCGTATTGCTGGGCTTCGCTGTATTTTAACTTTAGTCTTTAGTGTTTGCCACAGATGACACTTTAATAAATTATTACGTACTCTATATTTTCTTAACGGAACAGAATAAAATTTAACCAAAACCATCGAACTATATATTACTAGTGTAAGTTGTAGTAATATCTCAATGACCAAAGCTCATCTTTTTTAACTCTCTCCTATTGTTAGTGGTTAAGATACACTACTTCTCCTATTGCTTTAAAGTAAATTATGCCGTATATATACGAATGAATTAAATAAAAAGTAGTTTTATTAATGGCTGGTTTCTGAAGTTCCCAGTTATATTCCCATTAGCTATTGATTCAATAAAGTTATTTATAAGATATACGTCGGTTAACTGTCACTGCGTTTCTGAATATGAAACCAACCGTTCAACAACTATGAAACCAATAACAAGTTCCATAATTTGCCACTAGATGGGTCTGTTTCGACCCATCGAAGACATCGAGTGTGCAATTGATTTTTTATCTCAATTCTTCATTTATAGTGGTATTATTTATAAAATATTCTTTATTGAGGCTAAATAAGTGAATATGCACTGTTTAAGCAATAAATTAAGATAATTAAATATTTATCAGTGACTGTATGAACGACGTCTGTCAAATTGTTTAAAAAGAAAACATCATACTTTTCTTTTTTTTCGTTTGTTGGTTTCGGTTTGCGGTCTAGAATTAAACTAACTGACATAGCCTATAAGTTCAGTAAGCTGAAGTGACAACATAGCTCGAAGAATCAGCCTAATATTGGTGAGCAGAATGTAAGTGTAAGGCAGCTTCAATAATTAACTATAATACACCTATATATATATATATATATATATATATATATATATATATATATATATATATATATATATATATATATATATATATATATATATATATATATATATATATATATATATATATATATATATCGTACCCGGATGACCGAGCTTTGCTCGGTATTTTTAAGTTAAATTTAGATACAAATTACAAGAATAATATTTTTTGATCTTATTGACATAACAGAAAAAACTGAGCTGGTTTTTCGAATAAAAAATCATGAGTGCAATTAGTTTAATTAAAATTTTCGTATTTTTTTTAAAAAAAACTAGGGGCTTGAAATAATAGACTGTCTCACAAAAGGAGGGAACTTGAAAAAAAAAAAAGAAAATAAGTCGGACCCAAGACGAGACGCGAACCAAGGCAATACGATTTCATGACCGCTTGATATCTACTTGAGATATTACGATCATTAACAAAGTGTCAAAATTTGCCTTCTTATATTGTAGCAGTTTTTCATTGCCTGAAAACACGGACAAAACGACATTTTCTAAAAATAAATCCTAGCTAGATCGGTTTATTGCCCCCGAAACTCCCTGGACACTAAATTTTATGAAAATCGTTGGAGCCGTTTCCGAGATTCCGATTTTGTTTGTCCGCGATGGACTACTTAACTACTTAACCGATTTTAATCAAATTTGCACACCGTGTGCAGTTTGGTCTAACTTGAGAGATATGATAGTTTTTTGCCCATGAGTGACCCACAATATTTTGCGTATTTAAGGATTTTTAATAGGACATGACAAAGGGTCTTCGAAGGTTAGGTGGTTGCAAAAAGTCACATTTATTATAGGATAGAGCGTGTCACATACTGCGTAGATACAATAAGATATCTGTATCTGATCGCATAATATCTTTCAATATCGCTCTACATGAAATTCAATGAACTAACACACACAGTAGGTACAGATAATTTATATTTTATCATTAAGCATCTGTAAGCACCGTCATATTTCGAAAGATAGTGGCAATATTATCCGCTCATACAAATATATCTGCAGATAAATGGAAATATTGCATTAGATTTTATCTTTAGATAAATACAGAATGATTCCTGAAATAATGCGATTAAATTCGACTCGGTCCTCTTTAAGCTTTAAATGACGATCTATCCAAATTCTCCGCCTTTTAGTAAATGCTAATGAAAAATGTACAATAAAATCAAAACCTGAATCTTATTCTGACGAGCTGTCTGGCAAATCTAGAAGCAATATAGCCTACGCCAACTCATTGTAGGTAACACTTTGCAAAAACAACACGCTCAAAAAAAAACACGTCTAGCAAGTTTGAAGCATTTTGAGTGAATGTATAATTTCGTATACTTATTATCGTATATGCATAGTGTATCACATCACACACTTTCAGATAATTAAGCTTTTACACGCAGTCCATCCGAGATAAATACATCTACATCTTACCTTGATTGCGAATTAAAGTGGAGTTGCGTTGTCACCTGTTAGGATTAAGACGGAATGCCTCATTTATACAGTAAATAGGGTCTCCGTTTCTCTACACTCACCATACGAAACAGTAGCGTTCAGCTGATATTATACGCTGGTATTCAGCGAGAGCGTGGTGTTTCCCCGGTCGAGCCGACCCATTCGTGCGACAACTATACTACTAAATATTGCTACAGCATGCATCTACCGCGAAAAAATACACATTTACACGGTACCGTGTTTTTTTTACTTTTATGGAATTTTTCGGTAAAGACTTAAGATCTATGTTCAACATTGGACTTGTAAGTGACAGTAAAGATGATGATGATGAAATATGTTGAGTACGAATTGGTCATTTTTATAATATATATTTTTTATAATATATTTATAATTCTCTTGTAATTGGTACCGACGAAGCTATCCACAAACGCCAAACCTAAATCCCAAAAACTGTGATGGATGGGGATAGTTACGAGTGCCAGGATAAATATAGGATCTGCACACTGGTGCTCCCTGAGCTGAGACTTTTTAGTGTGCAGGCAACGAGATAAAGAAGTGCATGCCTTCAGGCACGTTCTTGAAAAAGTATTTACGATTGCATTAAAAGGATTGAAGGAATGAGAGTATACATAAGCTAACTACGAATTATGTACTCCATGACTGAAGAAGATGTAAACATTATAATATACAAAACTTACTATGTCGTGCAGATCGAATTTCAATCACGGCGGCCAAACTCAATGTCGACTAGCGGTCTGCACGGGACAGCTATAGAGCACGAGTGTATACGTAATTACTGGTGTACTCTCTATTCCTTAATTTTCATAGTCCGATGTCCGAATCGACATGACCGGAAGGATCAGTCCTAAAACCAACGGCTTTATGTGCTTTACGTGCTTTCCGAGGTACGGGTAAAACACCAAATATTGTGCTTTTCTGACGAGAACTACTGAGAATTTCTTATTAAAAAATTCAATAAATGATTTATGGCCTCGACCCGGGATCCGAACCACGCGCCACATGTTCATCAATCGCGCTTACGACTACCAACGATCAAAGAGGCAGTCATTTGTTACGTTACGTTTTTTTTTTGAGCTGGCATCACCGACACTTGTGTTTTCAGCCTTGAAATATCTGCTTTTTATAGAATAAGGGCGACAAGCGAACACGGTCCATACCTGATGGTAAGTGGTTGCTGCGGCCAGTAGACATCTACATCTATATCCTCGATTAAGAATCTAAATGTGGAATGCCTCGTTATCAGCAAAAAGGATCTTCGGATCTCTATCATCATACGAAGCACATTCTGTTACTTCACGTTATTTTGTGAGAGTGTAGTCTTGTTCCGGTCCCATTCGTGCAACGTGGTCCTAACGTCTAACGTGTTTGCGTTCACTAATTTATTTCTAACCACTCAAACGTCCATGGCTACTACGCTAGCCAAAACAAAAGTAGCGTTGTACGTTCCGGATAGTGAAATAGCCTTAGCATCAAGTTTTATAAAACTAACATCTAGTGACATTCCTGTTCTGACCTGTTCCGGTCCTATTCGTGCAACGTGGCTCTAACACGTAGCACACACGTCCTAACGTGTAACGTGTTTGAGTTCACTAATTTATTTCTAAGCTAAAATACACCTAAATTCTTTTACCTAGTGTATAAACAGAGTAAACAAACAATGGCGACAAAGTTCTCTACTACCTCTATTTTTGTAATTTACATTCGTTATAAATGGCTACAATGAAACAATGTAGATTATTCGAATTAGTATATTTGTCCTAAATGCGTCTATCGACACAATGGAAATCCCAGCAGTTTATTTGCAATTTACCTGTATACTTTTGATCACCGTGCAATGATACGTGAGCATTACACACGTCCGAACAAATTAAAGCGACATTACAATCTCATTTGTCTCGTTTTATTTAAACAGCGGAAGTTTCCCATATTAGACGCACCATCAAAACTCTATTGTTGTCAAAAGCTGTTAGACGTTTCGGCAATGAGCATATTCCCTGTGTTACATAGACTAATAAATTATAATTATAAATGTTTTATTTCTTTTGTCCATGACGTTTTATGCTTTTTATGCCAATCTGTATTGACGGATTAGCTTCAAAGTAAAAATCGAATACAGTAATCAATGGGTGCGTTTGGCAGAAAAAAGCGCTAGCAAGCGCTTGTAAGCAAAATGGCGATCGTAAGCGGTACGCGCTGTCAAATCGTAAGTAGCTATTTTCCTCCAGGACACGATGTTAGTTTTAACCGGGAATCTAACCTAATTTAAATATATGTTTGTAAAGTATTCATATTAAAAACTTACCAATCATGACTTTTTAATAGTATGTATATGTTTATTCATGTCATTATATTACTTAAAACTAATATTGTACAAAACAACTTATAAACTCTACTTCAAAACAAATAAATTAAATAAGCAAAATGGCGGATTGTGTCAGCGCTACTGAAGTAGCAATCGTGTCCTGGCCGAAAACTATTTTAGCGCTTATAAGCGCTTGCTAGCGCTTTTTTCTGCCAAACGCACCCAATAATCATAATATCATACATGTATTTATAAAACCATCTCAGAGGAAAAGTTATGAAGATAACATAAACATAAGATGAAATATTAAATAAGTTAAATTAAACACCGTGGTAGCTAAGGTTCATGAGTGGCAGTTTCGTACTTTTATAAGTAAAGTGTAGAACGTCCACCCACTGGTTGTAGTGACGACCTAGTAAGAGATGCAAGAAGTTGATGGACGCAGGTATGAGCAGTAGTGGATGGGACGTAATGATAATGTTGCTGATAATGGGTAATATAAAATTATATTCAAAATAAATTATAGTAAGGTTGCAACCGGTATGTACGGCCCTCAGCTTGTCATGGGCCTTCTCTAATTTCTAAGATGAATATGTGTTGACTGAGTTCACGTGTCCTTGAAATATTTTATACACCCGACATGCAGGTTTCTTTACAATGTCTCCCTTCACTGATTAGCACGTGTTAAATAAGCACTTGAAATTTTAATCAAAAATTCATTGGTGGTGGCGGAGATCGAACCCAGGCGGTTTGCTCGAGTACTCAGAAATTTACTACGAGTGCGTGTGTGTTCCTGCCTAAAAGTAATACAGACTTTGAGAGAATATATTGAAGCTCTACCAACTGGTAGAGCTTCAATATACTCCCTCAACTTAGACGGAAAGTTTTTATCAGGATGTTTTATCAAGTAGTTAATCAGTGCTAAGCATCGCACAAAAAATAAACATAGACAGTTGATGTAGTACCTACCTATCAGTATTTGAGGCGACCGCTCTATGTCCGTCTTGAACTACCACGGCAGTATTAGAACTAAGGTGGGTGGACCATGGAAGGCCACTCTAACAAATAAACCGTTATAATTCGTTTATTTACTGGATAAATGAAACAAACAAATATTTAAGTAATACTTTGTTTTATTACATAACATACAAACCACTTTTTAAAATTGCAGATTTAATCAATATTGATTGAATTTTAAAATGAAAATTAAGTTTCATTGAACTCTTCCAAATGACCTTGCTAGGAACAAGGCTCCTTAGAAAGCCATTAAAATAAATTAGTCATTTAACACTAAAGTTTAATAAATAGCTATTAAATCTACAATAAAAAGAAGTGGTTTATGTGTTACGTAATAAAACAAAGAATAACTTAAATATTTGTTAGTTTCATTTATCCGGTAAATAAACGAATAATAACTGTTTATTTGTAGAGTGGCTTTCCATGGTACCTACACCTATCTTAACTTAACGTGGTCGATTCCCGATATCAATGAGGCGAGGGACCGTACTGCCAAAATAATAGCACGAGCGATTCGCCGCCGCGTCTGTAGTTTTCAGTTCGATGGTTGTTTGTGTAAGTAGAAGGAATTTGTCATCAAATGGCAGTATCTACGAAATTTTAATAATTGGCCTTCGAAGGAGCATGGCCTTCCATGGTCCACCCACCTTATTTGAGTTAGTAGGCTAATATACAACGATCAACTTAAAACAAAAAATCTTTAAAGGTTAAATATTTTTTTCTTAAGCTTATACAATTGAAATGACTTCAATATTTTGTAGCACAACGCTGCCTCAGCAAAATTCTAAATTACGTCTCTAACTAAGCCACAATTGTCGACAGTAATTTTGTACGAATAACTTTAGTCTCACACGTCTCTCTTTATAGCATTAAATACAATGCATTAAGAGCTTTAACACTGTTGTAATACGGGAGAGTGAGGGACATAATGAAATTTGTCTCCGCGCAATAGAAGTCGTGAACATGTATCCCTTCAAGATATCTCTAGCTTTGATGTCTTTCACAAAACACTTTTAAATAATCACAGACTACTAACTAGCTAATGAAATTTGACCTTTTGTTTCACAAAGACGTTCTTTGTTAGTTTTAATTTTGACTGTGACTGCACCCAAGAAACAATGACCTTGCTTGTTTGCTTTTGTCAATAAGGTAAGTTAGGGTAATAGTTTTGCCGCCCTATAAAACCAAAACTAGGAGTATGACGGAGACAAACACACAAAGCCTTAGGTATACTGTAACTAATGTAAAATATAGCAAACATGCAATTATCAGGAATACTTCGAAAAATCTACTTAACTACTATAATAAATAAGTAAAAATGTTTTGTTTCAGTAAATCTTTTACAATTAGGTTGCCGAGGCCTCCCAGAAATTAATCATAAAATACCTACTTGTGTTGGAAGAGTCTCGCTCTTCCTACGTAATCATAACAACTTAGATTTACATCCAAACTATTCAAAACTATTACTAACTACACTACACCATACTAAAAATCGACTAAAATATTTACTATAATGTCAACTGTCAAAATGGCTTCGATAAAGTATTGCCCTTTTAAGTGATTTCGTTGTAATTTCAACTATAGTGATTTTTCAGAGGTGTTTTCGCAAATAATTATGATCGAGTCAAATTTATACAATCGTGTTTTTGAACAAGCAAATTCAAGATAAAGACATGAATTTACCTATTTCAAAATTCCACTTTCGTTAGTGGTGTCATCTCAGATCATAGAAACAACTATTGTTTCTATGATCAAGATGATGTTGTGACCAGGATTAAGAAAGGAATGCTTCGGTGGTTTGGTCATGTGGAATGAATGAGGAAAGAGTGACAAAGCAAATTTATATGGCAGATGTGAACGGCCGAGTCGGGAAGGGACGCCCTAGGAAAAAGTTTATCGACCAAATTGGCGATATTTTGAAAATGGGCCACGTTAGAAGTACCCCTAACCGACGAGCATGTGTGCGTAGATATATGGATGTAAAAGAGGCGAAAGAGGTATGTCAGGATCGTGCCAAATGGAAGTCCGTAGTCTCTGCCTACCCCTCTGGGTGATAGGCATGAGTGTTTATGTTATGTTTTTTTTTTATGTTTCTATGATCTTTGGCTGTCATAATCCCTTATTATTCGATGAAAGGAGGTGTATTTTTTCACGGTGTCGCCTTTATTGTTCGATTAACCGATGAAGAGCTATCGTATCACAAAGCCATATATTATGCAAACAATGTAGTTTTTGAGTTGCAAGAAAGTGACCATTGCCATATCCAGGCGAAGTTAGGCCGAATTACTAGTTTTTAAAATATATAAACAACTAACCACACACAACACCTACATGTCAGACATATAATGCTAATCCATAAAATAAGGAATTAGAGACTGTGCGTTGACTCTTATTTCTTACTTCACTACATTAAAGATTTGTGTACAAAATGTGTTCCAATTGTTATTTAATTTTTTCGCTTCCGATTGTATATTTAACATTAAAGCACGTAACGTTAATCCATGTAAATATGGGAAAACGACACATACACTCAGTTTTTTCTAAATAAACTTCTTCCAGGGCCTCCGTCCGCCTGGAAACAGAAACGCCTATCTTTCGTTTATTTTTTATTTACGGCAAATTTTATACTTTTTTTAGTAAAATGTCCTATCTTAATATATTTGAATTACGTGGCACGTTGTTTTTCCACGATGGACTCCTAAACTACTTAACCGATTTTAATCAATATTGCACACCGTGTACAGTTTGGTCCAATTTGAGAGATACGATAGTTTTTTTGCCCATTTTTAAAAGACCAGGACAAAGGATTTTAATAGGTCGTCGTATGTCTGAAGAACTTACTTGTATTCTATTTACCAAATATCCAATTGAATAAGAATTTATCCAGTTGACGTATATTTAATCTGTGCAAACCATACTTTCTTATACATGTACATACATACAGTCACACCAGACAGCGTTGCCAGTGCTACAGACTGTATAAAATCTAATAATGCCGACTGTCTTCAGAGAAAAATTCGTCGAGACATGCGGCAAGAGAAATTAAACATAATGAAAGCAAATGATGCGGTACACTGATAGAATAAGCGAAAGGGGGTTCTTCCCCCTTTCCACATCTCGACTAGTATTTATGATTTGGTTTACTGGGTTTGTATTGGAAAATGTGTGCTTATGGATGAATTTTTGAAGTAGGGGTTTTTATATTAATAATTATATTAGTTTTAAAGTAACATATAATATATATTTTTGTGTTTTTAGAATAAAGGTGGCAAACGAGCACACAATCCACCTGAACGCAAGTGGATGCCGTGACTCATAGACAAGAGTAGTCACCCCTGAGGACTAAGATGGGATGCCTCGTTTTCAGTCGAAAAGGTCTCCGGTTCTCTTCACTCACCATACGAAACATAGCAGCATTAAACAGCTACTTTACACTGGTATACTGTAAGAGGGTGGTACTTCCCCGTTCGAGCCGAGAAGAAGAAAAGAGCTTACTTTCTTTTATAAGGCCGGCAACACACCTGCGATTCCTCTGGTGTTGCAGACGTCCAACGTGGGCGGCGGTAGTCATTTACCATCAGGTGAACCACATGCTCGTTCGCTCCCTTCTCATATTAAAAATATAATAATTGACACTGACGTTGAGGAAAAATATATTTATAAATATATTCTTTGATTGATCGTAGATGGAAGAATATATAATAAATGAATATAATAGATGGCGAAACTCCGTTGCGGTACGTAATGTAAATTGTTAAGAAGATCTCCAGATAATTTTGAAACTTATTAGAAAAAATTGCAGATGGCACTTTTTTGTTCCAGTTCTATTGCGAATGGTCCTAGATGTAAAAAAATGAATCTTTTAAGAAAGTAAAAATTGATTTTATCCATTTTTCCTTACTCCAAAATCGTTGCAAAGCCGTCTCCATCATCCTTTTAGAATTTAAGGGAGTTATTTACCACCAAAACTACGAGTGAACGGTTACAGGAATTTACCTAAGTGGACTAAAAACCACTGGACATCAAGAAATAATAAGTTCACTTCCATCATATTTGAGTATTACTTGTTATTAAAATCTTTTGAAGAGAAATGTAACATTAAAGTAATTCTTATTCATTGTTCATGCCCTGACCTTTCATACAGTTCACCGCCTGTTCTCTAGATCTGAAGGTCTAATGTGTGCACTTCTTATCGGAGAGCGACATGCAGTCTGCAAGACGTACAGTCGGCAAAAAAATAACTCGATTTAAATAAAATATTTCCATCTGTTAATGTATAAAATAAAAACTGTAATATGGTAAAAGCAATGAACAATGAAGAATGACTTTAGGTAACGATTTGTAAGTTCATAAAAACCTGGTAGAAAATGTTGTTATGGTAATAAAATTATTATTTAGTCGGTTAAGGATAAAGTATCTTAAAATTTTATGTACTTATTACAATATTCTTTAAATAGATGCGGATTGTTTCCAAAAACATTTTCTAGTTAGTACTGGAGCATGGTGATAAGGTACAATTTCTAAAGAAAATTAGGGATTTTGGTCTAGTTTTGACAGTCATTTCTTAATATTAATGTTACGCTACTCAAAAAATCATGAAGTAACTGAATTTAGAAATTGAGGAAAATTCAGTTTCATACGGTGAATTCAACATCACTTCTCAGCCAAGAAATTTGTGATTTAGCCTTATCATTATGATAAACAACGATGATAATGATAAATAATGATAAAAAGTGATGGTGAATGGATTGTTAGACAGGAATTGTTTATCAAACCACTTAAGAAAAGAAAAGAGAAAGAAAATAAAAACTTTATTTGAAATCACAAAAAAATAAAGAAAAAATAACGCGAGAAAAAAACACAGGATTTTTGTGAAGTCAAATTAGGGCCCTATTTCAGCTAACTGCTGCTGTACTTAATGACAGTAGCGCTGATTTCAACTCATTTTCACATTCACTCTGAACTCTCACTTTCGATTCATTTGCAACTCACCCGCCGATAGCTCCAAAATTAATACCACATTGTAGTATTAATTTGCGGCGTTATGTGGTATTAGCACTTTAATTTGGTACACATTCGCTTACAATTATAATTCTTGTCTTGATGATGGCTCAGAAAAAAGGGCAGTTTCAGGGTACAGTATTACAAGGAAAATGTTTTATTATGAAAAAATATGTTTAAAATTGTTATACACTTTTCTGCAGTCGCTACTTTGAGTAAATATTCCGCCATATTATCGGTACATCGGGCACATTTGAAATATTCATACGGGGACAAGAAAGCATTAATGTTCAATGAAGGCTTTATCATAAGGGACTCCGTCTGTGCCCACTTGGGACTGCATAGACTTTTAAAAAGTAAAACGATGATTTAAACGCCGTATTAAAGCAAATATCATCTTAAAGTGTATGAGTTGTGTTAGTAATTTACTTGTTCGAGTTGTTGTTCTAAGGAACTTGAAACGATGACTTTTGTTTTAAGATTTTAACCAATTATACGAGTATGTAGAGTAAACACAATACATTATAAAATGTCTGTCTTCAAATTTAAAAACTGTAATTATATAAAATTCATATCTCTAGTAAAGTTAGTTAGAGTTATGAAAGAAACTGTTGGAAAAATTTGGGATGTGCAAGCGGGTTTTAGAAAGGGAATGGGGTGTACAGATCAAGTCTTTTCCATGCGCATGATTGCGGAGAAGTTTTTGGCCAAAAACCAGAAAGTTTTTTGTGCATTCATGGACTTGGAAAGGGCTTATGACAGAGTGGACAGGAATGTGTTATGGCAAACACTGAACTCATACGAGTTGAGCGATGGTTTGATACAGGCATTAAGGTCTCTTTATAGGGACTCTAGTGCTTGTGTCAGGATCAATGGGGTCTACTCGGACTGGTTTGGCATCCAAAAAGGTGTCAGAGAGGGCTGTGTAGCTTCCCCTTGGCTGTTCAACCTATTTATGGACCGTTGTTTGCAAATTTTGAAAGATGAAGAATGTGGGTTAAGACTGGGCGAGTCAACCGTCAAATGCCTTCTGTATGCTGATGATCAAGTCATATTTGCGTCATCGGCGGCTGAGTTGCAAATGATGGTTACATTAATGAACTGGGAATTAAAAGAAAGGGGAATGAAAGTGAACGCATGTAAGACGAAAGTGATGGTTTTTGAAAGAGAAGAAAGCAAAACGGTATGTGAAATAAGAATAGAAGGAGAGTTAATTGAGCAAGTGGATGAGTTTGTGTATTTGGGATGTGTATTTAGCAGGGATGGTAGATATTGTTACGAGCTTGAGGTTCGTGACACTAAAAATTGCCGATAGAATTACCTAAATTAACACTTTAATTTACTTTATACAAATTAAAGTTAAAAACACTAATAATTAAACACACTAATTCACTTAATTCCGCTCCGAAGCTTCGCTTTGTCGCCGAGTTCAATTCTGCCCGATCGCATCTTGCGCCACCTATTTATTTAAATTAGCAAAATATCCGGAATGTTCAAGTAAACACGCGCAAGGTACCGAGAGTTCGAGTATAGATTTTCTAGAAACTTAGTTCTTCGGTTGGCGCTGTCGGTTGAGAGATCTGTGATGTCATTCTCGGCAAAGCTCCCCTCGCTCTCGTTCCTGACACTAGATGGCGATAGTTGACGTATTCACACAACAATATGATAGGGATATAGAACGACGAGTAAATGCAGGGAATAGAGTGAATGGGGCACTACACTCTATTATGAAGAACCAGAATGTGTCAAAACAGGCACGTATGGTAATTCATAATGCTGTGTTAGTCCCTACTTTAATGTATGGTAGTGAAAGCTGGGTGTGGCAGAAGAAGCACGAAAGTAGAATAAATGCTGTAGAAATGCGGTCTTTAAGGAATATGCTAGGGTTGAATCTGAATGACAGGGTGAGAAATTGCGTGATAAGAGATAAATGTGGTATGCAAGTTGATGTTGTGACCAGGATTAAGAAAGGAATGCTTCGGTGGTTTGGTCATGTGGAAAGAATGAATGAGGAAAGAGTGACAAAGCAAATTTATATGGCAGATGTGAACGGCTGAGTCGGGAAGGGACGCCCTAGGAAAAAGTTTATCGACCAAATTGGCGATATTTTGAAAATGGGCCACGTTAGAAGTACCCTTAACCGACGAGCATGTATGCGTAGATATATGGATGTAAAAGAGGCGAAAGAGGTATGTCAGGATCGTGCCAAATGGAAGTCCGTAGTCTCTACCTACCCCTCTGGGTGACAGGCGTGAGTGTTTATGTTTATGTATTATGTATCTCTAGTAAAATACAATTAAATGCTAAATGAAATTGAAATTAAATGTGCTTCTAATATAATAATGTCTTTAAAGCAATAAAAAAAGTAAATTTATTTTGTATCTAATCAATAAAGTGTAATTAATGAGGAATTAAAGGCTTTTTTATTTTTTTATGGACGGATGGGTTGTTATGTATAAATAATTGAGATAATAGAATTTTTTTTTAAACGGATTATTTTGTATTTTTTTAAATTGAATTTATCAATATAATTTTAAGCAAAGGCTTTCGCTGACAATAATTTTTAATTACGGTTAGGCTTAAAAAGTTCAAACTCAGGTCTCGTAAATCGTTACCAAAATATTATATATATTTTTCTTTATCTACATAGAATATGTTACTGATGACACAACATTCTATGATTGCTTCATTGGTCTAGTGGTCGCAAGCGTGACTGCAGATGTTGAGGTCCTGGATTCTAATACCTGACCGGCCAAAATTAGTTAATGGATTTTTCTGTCAAAAAAAATTCTGTAGCATCCTCAAGTCATGAAGTTGGCGGTGTTTCACCGTTTTTCTTATGCCTGGTGTCCCTTCGGTAATATCGGATTGGCGTCCCATTGGATTATGAAAGTGGGGGAAATAGAGAGTGTACCTGTGCTCGCACTTAGATTCGAGCACTATAATCTTGTTGCGCAAATAAAACATATAAACCTAGTATTTTATATAGCCAGTTCCTTAATCGTAGCTTGTAATTTAAGTACACTGAATATATTCACTCTGTCTTCCCCTTGAGTTGAAAGCATTCGTTATAAATAAATTAACGAAATAAGCTTAGTCATTCGTTCGTATTCATTAATTAAGATCACATGCGGAGGCTTAAACCAATCTTGGGAACAATTGGCTTCCCACTCAAAAATGTAGGGTGGCAAGAAGTTTCACTAAATCTGAGACAGAGTCTGCGGATAAGATTTTTATGTATGTACAAATCAGTCCCATGTTTGTCTGGGACTTATAAGACTCACGCACAGGAGCTGGGTGGCGGCCTTTTTTCTCCATAACCCTCACAAAAATAAAAACGACCCTGTGCTTAATTGTGGGACTCATTTTACTTAACCTTACCATAATAGCTGAACTTAAGATAAAGAGATTTTAATTAGAGATTAAAATATTTACACGTGTTACACTGCAGTTATATTATGATTGTAGCACGAGGGGGTCGGCTCAGTCGCAGTAGAAGCACGTCCTCACAGAAGCTTAAAAAGCAGCTAGTATAGTGAGTGAACCGGAGACCCTTTTTACTGTGAAACGAGGCTTACTATCGTAGTCCTCAGGGGTAACGACAAATCTGCATTTTGATTCCTAAGCCAGGATAAATGAAGATGTCAATAGGCCGCGGTCATGCACTTACCATCAAGTGTGTGCTTCTGTGTGCTCGTTTGTCTCACTTATTCTATGAAAAAAGAGGCGCTGGGCGGCAATCTTCTTCATAACCTTCACAAAAATTTAGAGTGAGTGTTCCGTGTGCCTAATAGTGGGACGTACTTTACGTAACTTTACTATAATAGCTGAACTTAAAGGGATTTTTGTATATTTTTTCTTTCACTAGGGTAAATAGCAATATATTTTTGGCAAACATGCACTTGTGTTCAAATAGGCCTTTTTATCATATCTCATTCATTTAACAGCCGTAAAGGGCAAACACGTCCCGCAAATTACGTAATACGCAAATAATATGGATTCAACCACCTCCCCAACCCCTCGGATTTTGGTAATTGTAATTTATATTTTAATGATTTACTATAAGCTTTTTAGTAAATGATTGAAAAAATGCGGGGAAACCTTGATGTGTAATAGCTTATTTCGAGGGCACTGAAGTCAACAAGCTCTGGAGTGGCGCCGTTCTTTACCTGCTTTATTATTCTCTTACAAATAAGAGGGCTGAGCTTGGAAAGGTATATTTCTGAATCGTAGAAAAACCATTGAAAGCTATCAGTAAGTATTATATTTAATTTATAAACTTATCTGTACAAATAAATAAATTATAAATATCTGTCTGTAATATTGAAATAACTGGCCTTTATTAAGATCTAACCATTTTATTTGTCTGTCTGTCTGTCAGTCTGAATTAGCGCTCGATCACTTCCAAAACCGATGTCGCCACATCTTAACACATAGGCATTAAGCGACCGATGCTTGCAGCCGTATTATAAACATATGCAATGCGCAATGATATCTAATATTTCACATTACATTGCTTGGCGAGTTTGTCAACGTCGCGTATTACAATAGAATAAAAGCTGCAATCGTAATTGTACAATACGAAAAGTAATAAATGAAATTTTACAAAGGTAAATATCATAGTAAGGTATTCATCTAGATGTAAATTAGTTAAAATAATGATAATTAGTAAATAATCAACTTAAAATTCTTTGACATGGCTGAACCGATTGTAATAAAACTTTTCAAACGTATATCCGGAGTAATGCCCGAGGGATTTAGGTTATATTTTGTTAGAAAAACTTGTAGTTTTTTTGATACAACGAAACATTGTATAAATAAATGGTCTCTGATTATGTTAAATCCAAACAAAGTAACATTAATAGATCTTATCCAGATGAATCCGGGGCGTGGCGCTAGTATAAAATAACAATTATTCACTGTTCTCGGCAATAGGGCACACATAATACTTTTATATCCCATTCAGAGTGTTGTCACACTAGTGTTAAAACAGCGCAAGACGTGTATTACTCTTACTCAAACTTTTGTATAGAATTGTGAAAAGAAAAGAGACGGGGAGATGTAGCCGAGGGTGGCTGTGATAACAACCTCGCACTCGCCTTTGTCTCGAGTTAATACTGTATCTAGAATATTCAAGATAAGTGAAGTCCTTTTACTCACAAATTTCGTTTAATTATGCGAGTAAATGTTTCATATAAATGTGAGCCGTTTTATGTGTTCCTTCCGCTGATGCTTGGCAGTGCTATTTTTGCTGCGCAAGATATTTCTTTTTAATTTAGTCATTACAGCCTATGAAATTGTCGTACGTATTTCCGGTGTGCTGTACAGGTTGCAAACTGTGGGTTCACTAGTACTTTATTACTATTATACTTCATTATGTTCAGATGTAAAATACCCGACCGATGTAGGTGTGCAGAATGACAAGTATGACAATTATATAAAATCATCCCTACAAGGGGCAAGGGTGAGGCCCGTTTTCAGCAGTGGGTTTTAACGGGTTAATGAAGATAGAAGATAATGATTACATGGTAGAGCCACGCTGCAGGTACATTATTGTCGTAGTACAAATGAGTCGACTCGATCGGGGAATCTGGATGAACATAAGGCTCCCCAAAGATTGCTTAATAACGGAGTATATTTGCCATAAATGCCACGCATGACAGAAGGGTTAGCAAGCACAGTTTTATGATATTTTAGTTGGAAAGACGTTGCTGTTCATCTCCTGGTTCTCACCTCACCTCTTACGACACCCACAGTACGAAAGTGGATATTCTTACACCACTACTACACCGTAAAAAGATATAATGGTCCTTAATTTTTATTGACATAGGTTAAGAATCGAGTCAGTCGACCATTGATGGCACGAGATAACCTTAATTATGTAGTTTTAATGTATGTACTTATGTATAATTAGTTAGGTCATCCTTAAGTGGAAGTGCGAAGTATTCATTCTTAAAACAAACAACAATTTTGAGTGCTATGCTTATTTAACTAAACACGTTTAATTAATAGCTTTTCAATAAAATTCTTTCTGTTTTCTCAAGTTTAAAGGGTAAAGAGAACTTTTTAAACACTCACGTCGCCGACGCTGAGCGTTTAAACAACGTGCGCTTTTCGAATATGACATGTGGGGATGTGCGCTACCTGCATTTCATATTTATCGTGTCATTTTTATTGTTAACTAAGCGTAATAATAGGTGGCATTGATTAACGTAAACGAACTGGGAAATAAACATTAAAATTACTTATTTAAAGTGTGCACCATTATCAATATGTCAAATTTTAACCGTTTTTTGTGTTTGACTGTCATTCATAGTCGGTGATTGTCAAAAATACTAGTTTTTATAGATTGTAAAATACTACAGATATAAAAAAGAACATGGAAATATTACAAATAAATAAATATTCAATATTTGCTTTTCATTTCATTTTGCCAGATACATATTATTTATTTAATACAGGTACATATTTAAAAATGCTTTAACTAAAGTAATTGCTACTCTTATCTCGAGTGAAAAACTTTTAAGAATAAAACATAGAAATGCAGGAACTGTAAATAGTCGAATTACTCGAAAACTCGCTTAAAACTAGAATGACATACGTACATAAATTAACCTGAGTGACTATGGTTACAAAATTCAACTCGAGTCGGATCTTTATCCTACGGTCAATACAGAACTCAACTTACTCTCGAGCAATTTATTAATATATTATGTAATATTATTGAATTGATTAAGTGTCATTTGTGATAGTTTAATTATTGATAACATTAAAACCTACGTCCTAATGTTAGAGTGATAAATATTATTTTATGAAGATTGTCGATACGCAAACGAAAAATATATAACTACCTATTAAGTTAAGTAATAATAATTGTGTTGGATGGAAGAAAAAATATTTCGTAATTCGAGTTCAGTTCGAGTTACCTGAATTTGAACTCATTTTAACTCTAGTCGAGTTTCTCCTGAGTTGGCACATCTCTAATATAATTATTTTTAAATATTACATTACCAGAATTAAGGACCTGAAAATATATTATCAAATCAACTGTTTTTTTTTTCACATTTTTTGATTCCATCTAGATTTTCGAAATATCCTTAGGCTTTTTATAATAATAAATTGGTATCTCATTTTTAGTGTAACAGCATGGAAGGTCGTTAAAATGTCTAGTGAACCCAAAAACCATTGTCTTGTTTCTTTAAAAGATCCTGAAGAATTAACTTTTCAAGAAGGTAAAAAGTAAGTTGTAACTTTTTGAAGTTTCATCTGTATCCCACTGGACAAGGAAGTTGCCGTAACCTGCTTCTTAATCAGTTAGTATAGAAAAATATATTCTTTAACTTAAGAACCTTTACAATAATATATACACCTTTAACAATAATTAAAAAGTTTTCAATAACAGGTTCAACGTAAATGTTTTATAGGCTTTGTGGCTAATGTTTTATTTATTTTTACCTATTAAAATCAAATTTTTTGAGAAATAGGGATAGCTAATTCTGCTCTCCCGATTATGATGTGTATGTTTTATATACAAGTTGTTTTTCACTGCATTCAATTCTATGCATATTTTTAAATGCATTCACGGACAAACAAAACGAAAAACTAATTGTCACATATAACAAAGGGGAAGTACATAGCAATTAAGAGTTTTCGGCGTGAATACAAATTGCCAAAATTCGGTAGGAGACAAATAAAAATTTGTTCTTTAGAGAAATAATGCGACGCACGATCTCTTAACAATGCTTAATCATGGTTTCGCAAATTCAGCGATACATTCATTAAGGCGCCTTTTGTTCTGCAAATATATTTGGGGGTAGGCAAAAATTATAACATACAGTGGTATTGTGAGCGCGGCTGAAGGGAGGCGGCGCGGAATAAGTGGCGAATTTGTTGACTCAGGGATGGCACTCGTGATTGGTATTACATTTATTAAATAAAAATTTATCTGGAAAGAAGGGTAAGGAAAATACATTTATTTTAAAATATCTTGAAGGCCGGCGCGAATAGGCTGCTGATACGCTAAGACAGTGCGATTTACCATCTCAGAATTTATAACCACGTACCATCTGGTGGGATTGTAGTTAAGCACTGGCTTATAAAATTTAAAAATAAATACTTAGTCTATAATATAACCGTAAAATATATACCTTTTGTAAACCTGATAAAATTGCAAATATACATGTAACAAAAACCCTGTGATTCCCGTTAAGTGCGTGATCAGAATCAGTATCCAAACGTTTAGAAATAATTTTTTTTTCAAAAAAAAATTTATTAAATAATAATTAAACATTTGATAAAAAATAATTTTAATGAAGAAAAAATAATTATTTGCAAATTATATGTGGTTTTACTATCTCTGCCGTAGATCAGTTCAAGTGATGCGCATTGGGAACTATAATCCGCTGCAGCGTTGCTTTAGACACATACCTAACTTATTTTTCTTTTGGGCAAACATCCACTCGTCATTCATTACAGCCAAACTCCACTGCTGAACACGCGCCTTCCTATAAATTTCCGTAGCTGTTGCGCTTGATGTTGAGTTGGTAACCGAAGTTTTTTATTATGTTGTGTTGTTCAGTAAGATAATGCTGCCTGATGATGCATCTTCTCTTTTGTTTTCCTGAGTCACATATTCGTTCCCATTTAATTAACAAATCCCGTAAAATATCTTAATTCCTTTTTATTTTTATAATCTACGTTAGTAAATATCATTGGCTGTAAAAATACAAATGAAGATATTTTTGTGGAGTTCCTTTCTTCTTCGATCCGAAGGAAGTCTATTCGATTCTGTTTACTTCCGCGGGCTGGTGATAATGAAGACGAAAATACTGTTTATTTAGAAATTTTTACTAGTTTTATTCTTATATTAAATTGTGATGTCGCCCTCTCAACGTCCATTTGCATAACGAACTAAACCACCAGCGTATATTCCAGAAAAAAGGTTCAAAGTGCATGTTAACCAGCTGTAGATTTCCTTAAAAGATCCTATTGTGCAGACTGTAAGTTGTATTATATTTTAATATCACCAAACAACTGTAAATCAAAACTCAAGTTTTAATATCAAGAATTCTTGTTAAATTGTATTTAAATTCAGATTTTTCTCGTTCTATAGAATATAAGATAAGTCACCGACCCTACAGCCATAGAGGTTATTCGGAAGAAATTTATTGTTTAATTATTATTTATAAAATATCAGCGAGTTTTTGCTAGCCCTAACATACGTAGCGCGAGATTTAAAGTAGCGACGCCTACCTCACGCTAATGCTAAGAAAACACCGAGTCTACAGGGTGATCTAAATTTACTCTGTGAAACGAATAAACAAAATTATCTGCTTTATTTTCCCTTATACTCGTACGTTTTTGTTTACGTATTCACAAATGGAGAAATAAGATTCCCATAAGTAACACAGCACACACTAGGCAACTACAAATTTGTAATGTTGTTTATAATATGACCCATGTGGTGAACGCCTAATGTCACAACATCACAACATTTCACACATCAAAATAAAAACAACAAATATGTACGTAATAGAATTGAGAACTGGTCGTGAGGAATGCTCGTTCAACGGAGGGTAGTTTTTAACCAGCAGTCACATAGGGATGTTTCTGCTTATTCATGCCCTGGCAGCGAGTATTTGGCTAAGCTTAACACGTGGATAGACAATCGCAATACCAGGCAAAAATAACAGCCTGCATACATCCAACTGCTAGTTACAAGTACATATTCCCATTTCTTTGAGGATGTCATTTTGTGTTGGAAAGGAATCAATATAGTAGCTGATACCGGCCGGTATATAGCCGGTCTCAGACGTTGTTTCTAAGAAAGAACTTAACAACATTTTGTATCATACCTTTGCCGCTGACACTAATGTCCGTTGTTGTGTGTGTGCGAACGCCATCTGTCGGAAGAAAATAAAAAGTTACTGTGTTTTGTTTGTGCTTGTGCTACTTAAGAGTCCGTAATATAAACTGCAAAAGTGATAACCGATTTACCGAAATTAGTCGGGAGGGTATAATAATAATTTAATTAATACGAAATGTTTATACGAGATAGTGCTATACTCTGGGTAATAATAATGGTTCGGCTCAACCAGGAAAGCTCTTACAGAATACCAGCGTAAAATGGTAGGTTGCTATATTGTTGTATATACTGGTAAAATGCTTAATGTTTCTTTGTTTCGTACGTAGAGTGTATTTGGATTCTTAAGTAGATGTAGATGCCTATCGGCCACAGCATGTATTAACTACCACTTACAAATCAATTAGTCTTAGACCTCAGGGCTGTCATCGCATTTGCGACCTGCTGCGTTTGAAGTTAGTTGCAGGTGTCGATAAGCTGCAGGAACATTTTCAGGTGGAGTGATAGCTCGACTGTTATATATATATATATATATATATATATATATATATATATAAAATCTAATATATTAAAATTAATTTTTGTTTGTTAGTATTTTATGCGCTGCATCAGCTGCACCGTACATCAGATTGCGGTAAACCTTTGACAACATATTGCTTACACTTCCGCAAAGGACTGGACTGGACCGGACTGACGCGGAGGAAGGAAGGACAGCCTGGGAGGACAGTACATATACATATACACTCACGCCTGTCACCCAGAGAGGTAGGCAGAGAATACAGATATTTGACACGATCCTAACACACCTCTCTCGCCTCCTCCACATTCATATAGGTACCTACCTAAGCATACATGATCGTCGGTTAAGCATACTTCTAACTTGGCCCATTTTCAATATATCGCCAATTTGGTCGATAAACTTTCGCCTAGGACGTCCCTTTCCGACTCTTCCATTCACTTCTGCAACATAAATTTGCTTTGTCACTCATTCCTCATTCACGCTTTCCACATGACCAAACCACCGAAGCATTCCTTTCTTAATCCTGGTCACAGCATCATCTTGCAAACCACACTCATCTATTATCACACAATTTCTCACCCCGTCATTCAGATTCCTTAGCGTCATTAACATACTCCTTAGCATTAGTATAATATAAAATATTAAAATCAGTAGTAAGAAAACAATCAACCTGTTTGTAACATGAAACACGTTTGAAATCAAAGCCGCGAGAGAAGAATTAGAAGACGCTCGAATAAGATATAATTGAAGCTTTGTTACACACATCGAAGTTCATAAATCATTCGAGATTACGTAAATGCGGTTAAAACAATTATTTATTGATTTTAAAAAGAAAATATTGTAAATAATTAAAGCTACGCCATATCCTGTACGAGATTTTTAATTCAGAATATCCTTCTTCAGTGCCATTCACCTCTAAGGTACTACTTATTTTTTTATTTTTTTATATAAAAGGGGGCAAACGAGCATGCGGATCGCCTGATGTTAAGTGACTACCGCCGACCATGATCAACCGCAACACCAGGGGAATGGCAGGTGCGTTGCCGGCCCTTTAGAAAAGAGTAAACTCTTTTCTTGAAGGCCCCTAGGTCGTATCCGGAAAAATCGCCGGTAGTAAACTCTTCCACAGAGAGATCGTACGCGGAAGAAAGCTCCTTGTAATGTACAGTGGTGGACCGCCAAGCATCCAGATGGTATGGATGGTATCGGGACATTTGCCGCGTACCGCGACTTATGGACATGGACCTATCCCAATATAGGTACAATAGCGACTACAGCATAACGTCCATTACTGAAAACAGGCCTACCCCATAGGTCGCTTCGTGGGGGGGATATTTGCCATAGTATATGTGTATTTTAATATATTTATATAAAAAATATACAATATATTTGTATAAAAAATATATAAAAAATCTGGTTCTAATTCTGATTCAAAACCTAATTGAATATAGTATTTAATCCTAAATCTTACGTATTATAAATTCGGGATACAGTGAACAACGTCTTCTTAATAAACATCTTTTCTTAATCGCCGGCGGGACATAAAAGTAGTTTTTTCTTAAAATAACGTTACCTCCAATAATAAATAATGAATAATTTTGTACGCAGTTATTTAAAAAAGTTTTTTTGTTTTAAAGCGAAGAAATAATTTAAGCAAACTTTTCCTCAGAGCTAAGTTTGAATAATATACAAGACTCGTCTCCAAAATTGGTGCCCCTCATTGTGTTTTTCACACTAGGATATTCTTCTATATTGTAAAGACTTTTTACGTAAAAAATTGTAAAACGAGAAAGGTTCAGATCTGGGACTACTATTTGAGGCTTTATGAACCCCGTAGCAACAAGCTACTAACCTAAATGCTAGCCATTACGCTTATATTTTATTATTTTACAGTATTTAAAAGTGCTGGATATGTTACGTGAACTATGTACTCATTTTTCTCCCTTATTCTCTAAAAAAATTATAGAATATCCCAATATTCCCTATGAGGTACTCTATGAAAGGCCTATGTTGACTTTAAAGGCTGTAATGGATAGATGTTATGATTCACACACAGGTTTTAGAAATCATCAATTATTAGTATGGGCAAAAAGCGTATCTAGATAAACCAATAATCGGGTTGGATACTATTATTGGTAATAATATTTTTGAGTCTGGTTGTCCGTTTATCTAACAAACACTATAGAAATTGTGACAGGAAGGATAACGTTTTTAAAAAAGAAGAAATCCAATTATTTTTCTTTGATTGGGTTGGATACCCGAAACTCGACACACTAATCACGTTAGGAAAATTTGGACCGTACTTCACGGCGGTTTTAAGTAAAGATTATTGTTGGTTCTAATATTGGTTGGCTTAGAGGTTGATTGCTCTCGTTAAAATAATCCTTCTAAATAATGCGAACTAAGATTATCCAGTGTTGGAACGATGAGAAAACAAATCTGTGATAAAATAACTCGAAGGAACGTCGATATGAGCTCTACAGAATTCAAGGAGTACTTTCATTGTACGTCTTTAATTTCACAGTATGCAAGGAATCCACGCTATATTCCTGGTTAAGTATTTAATACCCATTCATTAAATTTCATGCGAAAATTCGTTAGTAAGTTAAAATTTACTAACTAAGGTCGGCGTAAGAATAAGCGTAAGAAGCCCTCGATAATTTTTTTATATGAGGTAAGTCAAACAAGCACGCGGCTCACCTGATGGTAAGTGACTACCACCACCCATGAACAACTGAAACACCAGGGAAATTGCCGGCCGTTTAGAAAAGAACAGGCTCTTTTCTTGAAGGTCCCTCCGTCGTATCGGTCTGGAAATCGTTGGTGATAATCGATTCCATACGGAAGTTGTGCGAGGAAGAAAACTCAATTACGTGTACTGTTTTCATCATCACCATTACGCTAAGACACGTCACCGTCGATAATACGACACGTTTTACATCTCTAAACGAAGTATCATTCAGGAGAAATAGACTCTGTGATGACTGCCCGCTAACACTTAGCAGTAGCTCCATTATTATTATTACTACCGCAATATTTTTAAAACTAAACTTACATTCTAAATATGACCCGCCGGACATAAGCTTTCTCTTTTTTTCTTTATTTCTGAGAGGGTTTTGAAGCAGTTAGTCCACCTCATTGCTTCAGCACGTGTAAGCGAACATCAGGCCATGTCTTCGGAACATTCCATTTCTTACAATGCTGGTTTTCTCATAATGTTTTCCTTTACCACTGGGCACCATGGAAAATTGTATGGAGTAGTAAGTGATCCGTATATTACTCGGGGATTGAACTCTGCTTGTTCGCGTACTATAAAATTTACCACTAGCTCTTAATCGTTCGAGAATCGAATCGATACGAGTAGACTTAACTTAATATAGAATCCAATATTTTAAATTACTACATATATATATATATATATATATATATATATATGTATATGTATATATATATAAATATATATATATATATATATATATATATATATATATATATATATGTATATATATATAAATATATATTATGTAGTAATTTAAAATAATACTAAAATTGAAACTACTATTAAAACTGATGTTAAGAGCAGAAAAGTTATAAAAAGTAAAATTTATTTCAGTTCATTTCGCTATTCGACGATAGATGGCGTTACTAGGGCAAATTTTGAGATCCAATATAAAGTTTTGTTGCACAACATATGAAAATAATAAAATATATTTTTGCCTAATAATGAAAATTACCAAACAAATAGCCTCGCCAATAGTAACCAACAACTGGTGTCTGTAAAAGGAGTTTGCATACTACTCTTTTAACGGTTTAAGACCTTAAGGTTAATAGTTTTACATCTTCGGGCGAGTAGAAGTCATTATCTGTTTTAGCTAGCTTTCTTAGCTGAGTAATAACAAACTTTGTATATAAAACGTTCTTTATTACTAATGTTGCCTCTATATCGTTAATTATTGCTAAGACATGCAGATGCCCGTGTTTAAGACAGAACTTAAAAAAACTACTATGAATAAATTAATTTATATGATATGCACTAACTGTGCATATATACTATAAGTACCTACTGCATTATTGTTTGCCAATATTAAAATAAGGTGTTTTTATATATCCCTTTGCATTTTCTATTTCATTTACTACGATGAGTGTTTTGAGAGATTGTATGGATCTATTGCAGCCACCTGATTTCATCATCGCACATCGCTAGAGAATTCGCGATACCATCCACACGATATGGCATCGCATGACTTTTTTGTGGACTCGGCTACAACCTAAAAATCTCTTTCCGGCCAATGCATCTGCCTTTCCTCTGGTGTTGCAATGGTTCATGGGCGGCGGTAGTAATATATGTTGGTATTATATTTGCTATTAGATCATATTAATACAATACATTATATTGGTATTAGATTATATTAAAAATATATATAACCATTGATATTAATCAAGCGCGCATGCAACCACATATTAGTATTATAGTGAGGGCTTTATATGAAACACCTTTTATTTAAAATATTAAAAACCTTTAGTATTAGACCTTGGGGTGATTTCATTTTAATATCGCTTATTGTTCTTGTGGCTGTAATAGCATTTTCTCCGCTTTATTATTAGATCACACTTAACATAAGACCGCATGCTCGTTTGCTTCCTTTCCTATAAAAAAATTGGGCTTATGGTCATTCGATCGTGAATCATCGATCATTGTTCTAGAGATCGATAGATAGATAGGCAACAAATGAATACAAAAAATACGAATGTATACTACATATATAGATGGCACGAACTCAACGATTAAGATAGTGACTGTGTACAAGTTTCTGAAAAACAGGTAAAGACTGGGCGCGTCTCACTGACGGAGGTAGGTTGAGTAGACATCTTTGGTCCAGCATTTGGAGATACCAATTTTTTCACGGGCAGCTACAAAAAGATCATGGCGAAGCTTGGTGAGAAATTCGGATACTATGGTTCCAGAGCCTTTAAGTTGGGATTTTGCGTACCAGACTTTATCACGCAAACCTACATCTAGGAATTTCACTAAAATTGGCCGAGGCTTGTGAGGAGCTGTTGGCCTACCCAATCTGTGACAACGCTTAATATCACTGACAGAGACGTTGTCTAATTTCAACTGATTTTGCAGAACCTTGGTGACAGCCAAAGCGGTGTCTTCTTTTGCAATCTCTGGTACACTATGAAGCAGTAACATTTTCCTTCGGCTTCGTATTTCCATGCTGTCAGCATTACGAGCAAATAATTCCATCTGCTGCTGAAATATCTTGAAAGATGCAAACTCAGCTACCAAAGAAGTAGTACTGGTGGATGTGTTTGGCGTTTTCCGCAATTCTTCTTCAAAATCATTCATCCTTTTATGAAACACCTCCATCAAACTGGACATACTGTTTTTAATACAGATATTGCGTTTTAGATATTTCCCTGACAGATTTGGTTTTTCTAAAACATGTAAAAGTCGAGATAACTTCGTCAATTGCTAAACACGACTAGATTTTCCTTCTTATTTAAGAATGGGTTTGAAAATTATGGATATTCTTAAATAATAAGGCTACATTGAACTAGTACATTAAAAAGTTTTATTTCTAATTAAAAAAAATATCAAAATGCTTTGTTTCTTAAGTGCTTTTGTCTTCAATACCTACTGCTATTGTTCAACAAACACAACAATAAAAAAGCAAATGGCCGATTATATCGTGTTTATCATGCCACAGATATATTATTGGCGGTTAATAAGACGTCAACACGTCAAAATATCATTATCATCGTATTGTTCTACTGTGAGATTATCTGTACATGAAGATAGTTGTTGATGACGTCTGTCTATGGGATAAGGGGATAGTGATGGGCAATTTCAATGTGTTAATTTGATTCTCATACACTGCAGTATTGCTTTGAATATTTTTTTTTAATAATATTGAACTAACAATTATAATATAATATAAAACAATAATAGTAAGTGGCTCCTGCAGCGCATGGACACCTGCAGTTAACTTTAAACAAAGAAGCTGATGCGTTGTCGCCTCCGAACACGAAGACGGAATATGCATGCCGACACGTGATACTCGTAGTAATCTATAATATGTGATAGAAAAAACCAATACGGTTAGCTTCTTATATTATAGACTCTCATCATATATTCTCAAACTACTTTACACTTTATGATTTCCTAGTATAATTACGCGAATTTAACGCATGGAATAATACTAATTTTAAAATCCGTAAAATTAACTTTTTTTAATTCTCGACGATTTGGGAAAAGCACGTATGGTCACGAGGTATTCTCCGACAACTTATATAAAATCAATAAAAATAGTTTTATTCCATACTTTTTACTTTACTTTCGCCATTCAAATTTATTACAACAATCTGTCAATATTTCTAAAAACTGTCAAACTTATTTAATCTGAGAATGCGAGTACAACCCTAACACAGACGTCTGTTAATTGGGATGGTTACTTTGCGTTTTGATTTGACATGCCTTCCAACTAGTAAACTAGTGATAACATACTGCATGTTTTGTAAGGCTGCCACAATTGGAATTCGAATTAAAAATAACACAGTAAGCTAGTCGTCCGGGATATTCGATTTTTGAACGAGCTTATAAAAAATGAGAAGGTTATATATAACCAAGTAGTATGTTTTTGTATATTTACCATTTCTCGGAAATGGATGAATCAGTTTAAAGTTTTTTTTTATTAAATAGAAGAAGGGGTCTTTCAAAGATTATAAAATAAAATAGTATTGTTGAAATTTAAATAAAAATTCACCCCTTAAGTTGAAAAAAAAAGCGGATGAGGTTTGCATAATCACTATTAGGACGATATTCTAGTCGTTGACTGCCTCGTTGGTCTATTCATCTATTGGTTAGAGTAGTGCCACTGCTTATGATGAGGTCCCGAGTTCAAATCCCCGATCGGGCCAAAAAAGTCAGTTTTTGAGCTTTTACACCAAAGAAATTCCTATGAGCTGTCATAGGAAGCTGGCGGTGTCTCAACCTTGTGCTTCGGAAAGAACACAAAGCCGTCGGTTCTGCACCTGATTTCCCTCCGGTTGTGTCTTTTTAACATGCCATCGAACCATGAAAGTGAAGGAATAAAGAGTGTACCTGTGCTTGCGCATACACTTGGGCACTATAATCCTGTCCTGCGCCGATGGCTAGTCTCCGTTGAGGCTGGCCGCCGTGACCGCAATTCGGTCTGGAGGACATTATTATTTTTATTGTGATTTTATTTAGTCCATTCGAAAGAATATTTTTTTAATTAAAAGTATAAATTAACTTGAAAAACTATATATGAAATAATTTTATTCTATATTATTTTATGAACTCAGGGCTTAAATTTTTCGAAACACTATGTTTTAGCACCGACTTCGAAAGCTATGATGCGAAAATTATTTTTATCCTTATTAGTTTTCGAAGACGTGTTTTTTGTTAAAAGTTTAATAATTATTAATCACAAAGATGTTTCACTAAAAAATTTCTCAGATAATCCTAATTGTGTATTTACATTATACAGCATCACTTAACCTGGATTTGCTTAGTTTAAACGAAAACAGATCTAGCTTTTTTGGTCCCACAAAGAAGGGAAAGTTTAGGAAAAACATAAAAGGGATATCCCGGAGAAAGACATTATGAGAAAATAGCAAAAAGCATATGTTCGCTGTTGCCTACTTTTGCCGTTAAGGAACTGTGGGTCACGTACGTTCCATAACGGCAGTGGCTGTTGCCAGTTTGAAGAGCAAGAGAGATACGGTTGACTGCATCATTGGTCTAGTGGTTGGACGTGTGACTGTTGACTTCGTGGTACCAGATTCGACTGTCAAGTGGGGGTAAACATTTGTTATTGAGTTTCTTCATCAAGAAATTTTCAGTAGCATCCTGTAGTCGGAAAGTTACCGGTGTTTCACCCGAGTGCCTAAAAAAGTACGTAAAGCTGATGGTTTTGCGCCTGATCTCACTCCGGTCGTGTCGTATTGCCATCTCATCTTACTGTAAGAGTGAGAGGTTGGAGTATGCACCATTGGTTACACTTACTCCCACACTTGCATACACTCGTGCATTATAATCCTGTCCTGCGCAAGGTCCATAAATAACAAACGTGATTATACAGATTTTCAGCTATTTCCATAGTTATAACTCTAACTTCGTGGTCACGCTATTGTACAATAATAAAAAGTTGATAAAAAAAGCCTCACAGCTGGGCGTAGACCTTCTACAATTTCTGTGAACATTGAGTCAATTCATCAGTAGAGTTGCTGTGGGCTAACTTTACATATCTTTGTTTTTTTATTTCTTAATCATGAATGTTTCCTCACGATGCTTTCTTTCTTCGCCAGTTCTAAAAAATATATAACAGACTAATACTAAAATAGCTCTTTGTTATTGTGAGTACAAAAACGTCAAAAACAACTGCACCAGGCGTCCCAAGACGCGACGACATGGAAAAAACTCGATCTAGATCGTACAATGGACAGGATATGATCGTTTCAACTGAACGCGCATGTGTCTTTTATCTTTTATTTTGACGTAGCAGTGTTGGCTTCGTATATACATGTAATAAAATTGATTTTGGTGTGACAATGACATTTGTAACCGCAAAAGCCATGGTGCTGGGTCGCGTGCGTGTAAATCGATTATCGAGAGGATAAGTGGATTGAATGTGATTGAAGATTATAGACGTTTCTAATGACAAGTGTACTGTAATTTTACGCTTATATTTTTTAAAGCTTAATGAGAAAAAGTAATTAACATTTTTATTTGATGGTTAATTACTACTACACTCCATAGAGCATAACTTTCTTAGTTTAAAATCGTATACAGGTGTCGCATGCGTTATGTTATGCTCTCTGGAGACAAGATAGAATGCCTCACAGTCTACCAATAATTATGCAGACTCTGGATACAAAGTCAACCGAAATTGTTGTTTATCTGCTGCTTGGTCTAACCAAGCAGAGTTTTTGTAAACAAACAGTGCCTTACCATCTTTTTGTCTTTCTTAACATGGGGTTGCAATGCCTACGCATATGTCCTCTTGCCTGTGCGGGGCACGGACTGGTTATGTCGGACTCGCACCGAGTTAAAAACGCATGGTGTTCCACCTTCGCCGCATATTGACAGAGCCACAGGAATGCTTTCGCACTCATCCACGGTCCCACAGCAGTCCACATGACCCTCCGCCTACCAAGTTTCAGCCGCGAAGGGTAGGGAGAGCGGCGCCTCGGAATACCGTCACTCTACCCCCCGCGCGGTCTCGCCACCACCGCATCAACGATGCCGTCTCATCAGAGTCGCGAAGGGCAGGGTGAGTAGCGCATCGCCATACCTACACTCCTATTCCCCCGCGACTCCACCTCGGTTGCAGCGGTAAGGGGGAGAGGATATACTCGGAGTGGTCACCTCGAGCCAGCCATGAGGGTTCGTCCCCCGCCGGTACAGAGTGAGAACCCATTCGGGGAGAGTGTCTTACCATCTAGTGTATGTCTTATTAGTGTTAATTATGTTATTATCTAATCTAATTTTGGCAAAATTCCTGCTATGAGGCAATCTATGGAGGAAGCCTATGTTTAGTAGTGGACTTTTATAGACTCTAATAGATACCAGGAAGGTTTCGTTTATTATTAGAGTGAACATCGAAATTGTGATTTCTTTTTTTAAGATTTATTATAGAAGGGAATAATTAAGCTTATATTATTCGAAAGACACTGTAACCACTATAGAAAAAAATTGTGTTTATTTTGGCGTAAAGGTAGGTAAAATTAGCTGAACTCGCCAATTCTGTCTTGATCTAAAATTGTATAATTTATATAATAATAATATAATATAAACAATCACGCCTGTCACCCAGAGGGGTAGGCAGAGACTACAGACTTCCATTTGGCACGATCCTGACACACCTCTCTCGCCTCCTTCACATCCATACACCTACGCATGCATGCTCGTCGGTTAAGGGTACTCCTAATTTGGCCCGTTTTCAATAAATCGCCAATTTGGTCGATAAATTTTCGCCTAGGACGTCCCTTTCCGACTCTGCCATTCACTTCTGCAACATAAATTTTCTTTGTCACTCTTTCCTCATCCATTCTTTCCACATGACCAAACCACCGAAGCATTCCTTTCTTAATCCTGGTCACAACATCATCTTGCAAACCACACTCTTCTCTTATCACACAATTTTTCACCCTGTCATTCAGATTCAGCCCTAACATACTCCTTAACGACCGCATTTCTACTGCATTTATTCTACTCTCGTGCTTCTTCTGCCATACCCAACTTTCACTACCATACGTTAAAGTAGGGACCAACACAGCATTGTGAATTGCCATACGTGCCTTTTTTGACACATTTTGACTCTTCACAATAGAGCGCAGGGCCCCATTTACTCTGTTTCCTGCGTTCACTCGTTGTTCTATATCCTTATCATATCTCCCATCCCTGCTAAATACGCACCCTAAATACACAAACTCATCTACTTGCTCGATCAACTCCCCTTCTATTCTTATTTCACAAACTCATCTACTTGCTCGATCAACTCCCCTTCTATTCTTATTTCACATATCGTTTTACTTTCATCTCTTTCAAAAACCATAATTTTCGTCTTACTTGCGTTCACTTTCATACCCCTTTCTTTTAATGATCTGTTCATTAATGTAACCATCATTTGCAACTCAGCCGCCGACGACGCAAGAATAACTTGATCATCGGCGTACAAAAGGCATTTGATGGTTAACTCACCCATTCTTAATCCGCATTCTTCAACTTTCAAATTTTGCAAACAACTGTCCATAAATAGGTTGAACAACCATGGGGAAGCCACACAGCCCTGTCTGACACCTTTATGGATGCCAAACCAGTCCGAGTAGACCCCGTTGATCCTAACACAAGCAGTAGAGTCCCTATAAAGAGATTCCAATGCCTGTATCAAGCCAGCGCTCAACCCAAATGAGTTCAGTGTTTGCCATAGCACATTCCTATCCACTCTGTCATAGGCCTTCTCCAAGTCCATGAACGCACAAAAAACCTTTTGGTTTTTGGCCAAAAAGTTCTCCGCGATCATGCGCATGGAGAAGACTTGATCTGTACATCCCATTCCCTTTCTAAATCCCGCTTGCACATCCCAAATTTTTCCATCGGTTTCTTTCATAACCCTTTCAATTAGTACCTTGGCATACAGTTTTCCCACGATGCTAAGAAGGCTGATACCGCGGTAGTTTTTACAGTCCTGCTGCGACCCTTTTCCCTTATATACTGGGACTATCACGGCTTTGTATTGTATAATTTATGTACTTAAATCCTTATGATATAGATCTTTAAATAACAGTGAAAACTACATCCCAACCAATCTAATAGTTTCAATAGATAATATAGATTTAAACGACATTCTAAGCTCTAATAGCTTAAAATGACTTTTTGCAAATGCACTTTTAAAATACCCAAGATATTCGATTAGGATTCTGATTATAATATTGGTTCCTTGAGTTGGATTCCATTGCTGGTGAAAATAAAATGTATAAAAAAGCAGTTTAGATTTTCTATATCACTGTGGCTTTAAGATATGATTTTTTCTCTTTAGTTAGTATAAATATTTAAATTTAAATTTCTGCACAATAAACTTAACATTATGCTTATAAAGCACTGAAGATCGAATGCAATGTCGTTGACGTATTCACGGACGTTTTCAAATGAGTGGAGGAAACGTGATTTGTATTGAACCTGTTGTTAGGAAAATAACCCAAAACCTTCGTGTACACAGATAATATCCATAAGCATAATAACAATAAATTGCAAAGTTTGAACTATCAAACACCTCGCTTCAATTTCATATCTTCGGACCAATCGCCAGTTCACGCTCTCGCTACAGTACGGCTTTTTCGAACATTTCGATTGTTCCCACGGCATCTGCGCATCACTATTTTACATTCCCTGACTACTTGAAGGATTTTAATGATGTAACATCTTCCAAGTAAATTTATAAATTAAGAATAATGATACAAGATTAATATTTTTTTCTAAAATAGTTTTATGAAAAGTCAATTTTTATTTTTACCTCTGGTTCGGCAATATCTCTGTCCTGGGAAGAACTAGCAATAAACCAAGCGGGACTTTTTTCCACAATAACATCATTATTAATATAAAATACTTATTTTATATAATATATTGAGAGAAAAAAAGAAACAGCTTAAAATCAAAACTAAACGCAATAAATAGTTCTATTTAATAAATGAAAATATTAAAACAGCTTTTACGGACTTTATCGCGCTTAATTTTAAATGTTTCCAATTCCCGACGTTTCGGTTACTTTAGAGCACCCATGGTCACTCTGGTGTAGGAACTCCGGGTTAACATTGATATCGGGACGTCAGTCACCCCAGTCCCCCGTGACCATGGGTGCTCTAAAGCACCCGAAACGTAGGGAATTAAAAACATCTAAAATTAAACGCGATAAAATCCGTAAAAGTAGTTTTAATAAATGTATAGTGATCGCGTAAATATAAGACATAATTATGAGAATAAAATATTAAAGGTCAGATTCGTAAAAATTAAAAATGCAATCAAATTTAAATTCCATATGATTCGCAAACGGAGACAATTTTCTGATTGTAGCATCTGTCAGTTTTAAGGAGTTATTGCTGTGGTCGAAATTGGTCATAAGCACATCGTCATTCAACATCATCATCATCAGCGTTAGTCGGCCTCACTATTGTAGGGAAGATTCAATCGGTAGTCAGGCTTCCTTAGATTGACATAGTACCAGCATCGCATTGCAGTACCGGACCTCTGACACCTTTGACTTTGCTGCCTATCATTGGTTTGGGTATTTTACTTCAGGGGTAGAGGAGGTTACCGCCATCTATCAGAAGCTACGAAATCTTTTAGCATATCCCATTGCCGCGTCCTACAACACCCATAGGACGAAATGGGGTGTTGAATTCTCTCATGCCAACACTATATGCCCGTTATAAGGGGCAATCACATTAAATAAGTTTTTGAAAACTAATACATACTCCATATTTCACCCATCACTTATTAAAGTCCATTGTTGAACATAGGCATCCCTCCATAGATTGTCTCATGGGGGGATATTTGCCATATTTGCCACGCTTGGCAAGTGGGTATGTAACCCCCTCTGTCACCCTCTGTTTCCCTCTGTTATTTCGATCTATGGCGGTATTCTTACATTGCCACTACATGGTTTTAGCACGCTATATATAAATTAGCTAGACCTGTATATATGCATTCCGCCTGTGGCACCGCTCCCGAGCGGTCGCATCCAGGTAGTCCGCGCTTTCGTTCCTGTACGGTAGTGCTCTCCCGCTCTCGCGCCTCCGCTGGCCCGCTCGCGCTGTACAGCGCCGACGCAGTGCTCAGTCCGCCGGCGGCATCGTTCTCGGACGGTCGCCTCCTGGTGGTCCGCGCTCCCGTACAGTACGGTAGTGCTGTCTCGCTCTCACGCGCCTCCGCTGTCCTGCTCACGCGGAACAGCGTCGAGGCTGCCGGTGAGTCACTTTTGCTACAGCTCTTACCCCCCTGTCTTCGGGCAGGGAGGTCTGACTGACCTCCGCTTTCATTTTCATTTTCATTTTTCATTTTCACTTTCATTTTTCATTCATTATCATTTTCATTATAATTTTTCATTATATTTTTCACTTATCATTTTTAATTTTTTTTTTTTATTTTTTTTTGCTCTTGTATTTTTCTTGTGTTTTCTTGCATCTTTACTTTTACTATTACGTGCATAGTGTGTTGTAGTACGTCTCGCGTTCTAGTCCCTGTTCTACCGAGAGCAGGGACCCGACCTCATTTTTACTAGATTATCTTATCTCATACAACCCAATATGGCCAACTCCAGTCTTACTGAGTCCCTAGCCGCCCTCATTACCCAATACGGGTTCAACGGCAATGACACGGTCCTCGCCGCCATTGCCACCATCGCCGCCCAGGCTCCCCTCCCTGCCCCTCAGGCACACCGTCCGCCGCCAGTACTAGCGGCATTCCTCGAAACGAGGAACTCCTTTGCCCCGCTACATTCAGCCCCCTCAGAAATGGAGTACGCATGCTCCGAATCCTCGGCGTCTACCTCCCGGAAGAGGCCCGCCACTACCTCAGGCTCCGGTTCATCGGAATCCTCTGACTCCGACGGAACCGGTGAGTCAAACTTCACCACGGTCACCTCTAAGCGCAACGGAAAGCGCGCCGCGTTGAAACGCACCCCCCCTACTTCAGCGGCCCCTGCCGCTCCCTCAACCTCCGCAGCTCCTGACGCTGCCCCCGTCCCACTGATGTCGTTAGACATCCCTACTCCGTCCAAACCAGCCTCTCGTTGTGCCCCAGTGCTGGCGAAGAAGCAAGTCCCGCCCCCTGTCTTCCTAAGAGACAAGGCTAAATTCACCCATCTGTCCAAGACCTGCTACGACGCAGGCATTAAGTATGACCATGCAGTCAACCTCGGGGAGGCAATTAAAATCATCCCTAGCTCCATCGAGGACTTCCGCTCAATTACCCGGCTATTCACAGCCGAAAGGGTATCCTACCACACGTACGCTCTCCCCGAAGAGCGTAAAGTCAGGGCCGTCATCCGAGGCGTCCCATTTGAGTTCTCCAACGAGGAGATACTTGAGGACCTTAAGTCCCAAGGTTTCCCAGTCGAAGCAGTGCACAAAATGCACAACCGTACGGGCAAGAGGTACAACCTTGCCCTAGTAATCTTGTCCAACGTGCCGGAGGCGAAAGCCATCTTCCGGCAGGTGCGCACAGTGTGCGGCCTGTCAAGGGTGAAGGTTGAGCCCCCACACAGGCCCGGTTTCCCGGCGCAGTGCCACCGCTGCCAGCTTTATGGTCACGCGGCGGCCAACTGCTCCGCCCCACCCAGGTGCGTGAAGTGCCTGGGGCCTCATAACACCAAAGAGTGTCCCCGGCCCAAAGACGCCGAATCCCCGCCCGCCTGTGTCCTGTGCAACCAGACAGGTCACCCGGCGAACTACAAGGGTTGCCCACGCGCACCTCAACCTCGCCCCAGTAGGAAAGCTCCACCGCCGGTGAATGACCGCTCATTCCCGGCCCTCCAACAACGGCCCCGCCAGGGCCCTCCTCAGCCTATCCAGGGCTTCCCTCGACCCTCTCAGGGTCCCCCAAGGCCCCCTCAGGGTCCACCTAGGCCCCCTCAGGGTTCCCCTAGGCCCCCTCAGGGCATAATTCGGCCCCCTCCGGGCTTCTCAAAGCCAATGCAGCCTCCAGTCTTTCCCTGGGGGCCCAAAAAGGCAGACCCTCCGCGGACAACCTCGTACGCACACGAGGCAGAGCCCACAATTGATGACTACAACACACTATATTCCGCGATTAGGAATATAGATGTTAGGGAGATTACAGTAATCTCACGCAAACTGCGCGCGGCGAAGTCCCCCCAAGAGCGTCTCATCGCTCTTGCGGAACATAATAATCTTCTGCTTGCTCTGTTGTAAGTTAAGTTAACTTAATTAACTTAACTTCAATGGCTGATAATAATATTAACCTACCAAGATCCCACGGTCGTATCAAACCTAAGGGTTTATCGCTTGTATCATTCAATATTCGCGGCTTGCGAAATAACCTCCCAGAGCTTAAGCTCTTTCTTCGAAATCGTGAAGTCGATTTCCTCCTCCTACAGGAAACTAATCTTAAAGCTAAGGACACTAGAGGCCTTTCTATTAGAAACTTCTCTCTTCTTCGTAATGACAGACCCGACCGCCGAGGCGGCGGAACGGCCATCTATTACAAGAAGACACTTCATTGCTCGCCCATTTCTACCCCGCAGCTTACCAGTATGGAAGCCACGGTATGCAAGCTAGCTATGACTGGACATCAGTCCATCCTCATAGCCTCCTGTTACATCCCTTCAGGAACCTATCCCCTCAAAAAAGATTTTGAAGCCATTTTATCCTTGGGCAATTCAGTCATTATGTTTGGAGATTTTAACTCCAAGCATACTGAATGGACATGCCGCACTACGTCCCCTAGTGGCAAGATACTGCTCGATATCACGCAGTCTCTTGATATCAATGTCCATAGTCCTCTCAGTGTTACTCACTTTCCCGATAACACCGATCACTCTCCCGATGTGTTAGATTTTGCGTTACTCCAAGGAGTTTCTCTCAACCTCGGAGCAATCGAGACATTAGACGATCTAGGATCAGATCACAGACCGGTCTCCCTCATTCTTGGCCATCAGCCACCTCCCGCAATACACACAAAAACCTTCACTAATTGGAAGGGATTCAAGGAGTCCCTAGCTAAAGCTCTGGACTCACAGGATTCTACCATCTCCATTCCGTCGGACTTAGACAGTCCCGAAAAAATCGACACCGCGGTTGACTCACTCTCCACCCTTATTAAATCCTCCCTTAAGGAGAACGAAAGGGTCGTCCCGGTTGCTAACAATAGTGGGCTTCCCCTACATATTAGCAACCTATTAAAAGCCAAAAAAGCTGCTTTCCGGAGAGCAGCAAAATATCCCATCCCCGAATATAGGCGCGCGGCCAATCGTCTTCAACGAAAACTCCGCTTCCGCCTCTCTGAATTTCAAGATCTCGAAAAGAGTAAGCTCATGGAGAATATCTCTCCATCTCACACAGCGTACTATCAGATGGCTAGAGCCCTCCGCATAGACGCTATCACCCACACTCCCCCTCTCTCCCGTCCCGACGGCACGGTTGCCTTCGAGGACGAGGAAAAGGCTGAGTGCTTTGCGGATAGCATTGCCGATCAATGCTCCCCTAGTTCTCAACCTGTCGACCCCTCACACGTCCAGGCAGTAGAGGATGAGGTCCGCCGCCGGAACTCACCCCCTACCGCCTCCGAACCTATCTCTGTGTCCAATGATGAGATTTCATCTCTCATCAAAGGACTTAAGCCTAAAAAGGCTCCGGGCGCGGATGGCATCTCCAACCAAGCCCTTAAACACTTTCCCGAGCAGGTGTTAACCTTTTTATCTATTATCTTCAACGCCTGCTTCAACCTTAGTTATTTTCCCACTACGTGGAAAGAGGCAACTGTGATTGGAATTCCCAAGCCAGGCAAGCCTCTCAACCTCCCCTCCAGCCATCGCCCCATTAGCCTCCTCAAGGCAATGGGCAAGCTTTTCGAAAGAGTCATCCAAACACGGATGAGGCGCTATCTGTTTCCCACAGACGGTGACCCTCTCATCATTCCCCACCAATTCGGCTTCCGAGCCAAACACTCATGTCCCCAACAAGTTCACCGCATTGTGGAATATATCCTCAGCGGTTTCTATCCTCGACGTCATAAAACCATCGCGGTCTTCTTCGATATAGCCAAAGCTTTCGATAGAGACTGGCACACAGGCCTCATCTACAAGCTCTACAAAATAGGTCTCCCCGATCGTCTAGTTCGTCTCGTGGCCTCCTATTTGAAGCATCGTACCTTTCGTTTTAGACACGAAGGCACGCTATCTTCACAGCGAACTATCAAGGCTGGTGTCCCTCAGGGCTCAGTACTTGCTCCTTTGCTGTACATCCTGTTCACCAACGACATTCCCATCCCGTCGAAAGGTGTCCAACTCTCCCTCTTCGCAGACGACACTGCCATCTACTGCAAAGGTGTCTCACTACCCTTCATACGGAACAAGATCCAAAAGTCAGTTGATGACCTAGGAGATTGGTTCAAAAAATGGCGCATCGATGTGAACCCGGAGAAGAGCTCCGCCGTTCACTTCGATTATAAACGACGCCGTCTTAAAAACACTCCTCCAATACGTATGCTAGGGACCCCTGTCCCCTGGCATACGACAGCCAAATATTTAGGTGTCACTCTAGACACAGGGCTCAATTTTAGGCCCCACGTCAAACGAGTCACCCGTCACGCACGGTTTTACCTGAGTAGGCTCAACAGTATGTTGGGCAGACACAGTAAAATGTCCCTTCGGAACAAGCGAACCCTTTATAAGGTCTGTATACGACCCGTCATGACCTACGCGGGCCCCGTCTTTGCCCACGCAAACCCTAACATATTAAATGAACTCCAAATAGTTCAGAACCTCTTCTGTCGTCGAGCTGCGAACGCACCTTGGTACGTCCGTAATGCCGACCTTCATCGGGACTTAGAGCTCCCAACAATTCAACAGTTCCTTAAAAAACTCTCTGAGAACTTCTTCAAAGCCTCAGAGTCGCACCCAAACAATTTAATTCGTGAGGCGGCTTCTTATGCAGCCCCACCCCCCTCTCACTATCGTGTCCGCAGGCCGAGAAACTCTCTCTCGGACCCGCCAAATAAACTGTCAAACGACCTGAACTGCCTCCTGGCGGCTCAGGCCAGTTCTAATTAAATTAATTAATTATTATTATATTAACTAATATTATTTTGCCTTCGTAGGCACTCCCTCAGCGGCTCTTAGCCGCCTGCGCCCTCTTTTCCCAAAAGAGGGTCGCTCATGATAAGGCACAATAGAGCTTAATCAGCCAGCTGTCTGTCCCCAAAGGCGGTTTTTAGGGGGTATCACTTAGGGTCCCCGGTAGGACAGTGAGTCCCCCATAACCACGATAGACCGGCTATCGTGGTATGCGTAATGCATTTTCCGCCTCCCTACGTACAGGGTAACCCTTTAATTGCTTCGGGCGCAAAAAAAAAAAAATGTATATATGTATGCACGTGTGTATGCATGAATGCATTCCGCCTGTGGCACCGCTTCCGAGCGGTCGCATTCAGGTAGTCCGCGCTTTCGTTCCTGTACGGTAGTGCTCTCTCGCTCTCGCGCCTCCGCTGGCCCGCTCGCGCTGTACAGCGCCGACGCAGTGCTCAGTCCGCCGGCGGCATCGTTCTCGGACGGTCGCCTCCTGGTGGTCCGCGCTCCCGTACGGTACGGTAGTGCTGTCTCGCTCTCACGCGCCTCCGCTGTCCTGCTCACGCGGAACAGCGTCGAGGCTGCCGGTGAGTCACTTCTAGCTACAGCTCTTACCCCCCTGTCTTCGGGCAGGGAGGTCTGACTGACCTCCGCTTTCATTTTCTTTTTTCATTTTCATTTTTCATTTTTTCATTTCATTATCATTTTCATTTTCATTATAATTTTTCATTATAGTTTTCATTTATCATTTTCATTTTTTTTTTTGCATTGTCTCTTATTTTCTTGTGTTTTTCTTGCATTTTACTTTTACTATTACGTGCATAGTGTGTTGTAGTACATCCCGCGTTCTAGTCCCTGTTCTACCGAGAGCAGAGACCCGTCCTCATCTTTACTAGATTATCTCACTTAACCCAATATGGCCAACTCCAGTTTCACTGAGTCCCTAGCCGCCCTCATTACCCAATACGGGTTAAACGGCAATGAGACGGTCCTCGCCGCCATCGCCACCATCGCCGCCCAGGCTCCCCTCCCTGCCCCTCAGGCACACCGTCCGCCGCCAGTACTAGCGGCATACCTCGAAACGAGGAACTCCTTTGCCCCGCTACAATCAGCCCCCTCAGAAATGGAGTACGCATGCTCCGAATCCTCGGCGTCTACCTCCCGGAAGAGGCCCGCCACTACCTCAGGCTCCGGTTCATCGGAGTCCTCTGACTCCGACGGAACCGGTGAGTCAAACTTCACCACCGTCACCTCTAAGCGCAACGGAAAGCGCGCTGCGTTGAAACGCACCCCCCCTACTTCAGCGGCCCCTGCCGCTCCCTCAATCTCCGAAGCCCCTGACGCTGCTCCCGTCCCACTGATGTCATTAGACATCCCCACTCCATCTAAACCAGCCTCTCGTTGCGCCCCAGTGCTGGCGAAGAAGCAAGTCCCGCCCCCTGTCTTCCTAAGAGACAAGGCTAAATTCACCCATTTGTCCAAGACCTGCTACGACGCAGGCATCAAGTATGACCATGCAGTCAACCTCGGGGAGGCGATTAAAATCATCCCTAGCTCCATCGAGGACTTCCGCTCAATTACCCGGCTATTCACAGCCGAAAGGGTATCTTACCACACGTACGCTCTCCCCGAAGAGCGTAAAGTCAGGGCCGTCATCCGAGGCGTCCCATTTGAGTTCTCCAACGAGGAGATACTTGAGGACCTTAAGTCCCAAGGTTTCCCAGTCGAAGCAGTGCACAAAATGCACAACCGTACGGGCAAGAGGTACAACCTTGCCCTAGTAATCTTGTCCAACGTGCCGGAGGCGAAAGCCATCTTCCGGCAGGTGCGCACAGTGTGCGGCCTGTCAAGGGTGAAGGTAGAGCCCCCACACAGGCCCGGTTTCCCGGCGCAGTGCCACCGCTGCCAACTTTATGGTCACGCGGCGGCCAACTGCTCCGCCCCACCCAGGTGCGTGAAGTGCCTGGAGCCACATAACACCAAAGAGTGTCCCCGGCCCAAAGACGCCGAATCCCCGCCCGCCTGTGTCCTGTGCAACCAGACAGGTCACCCGGCGAACTACAAGGGTTGCCCACGCGCACCTCAACCTCGCCCCAGCAGGAAAGCTCCACCGCCGGTGAATGACCGCTCATTCCCGGCCCTCCAACAACGGCCCCGCCAGGGCCCTCCTCAGCCTATCCAGGGCTTCCCTCGACCCTCTCAGGGTCCCCCCAGGCCCCCTCAGGGTCCCCCTAGGCCCCCTCAGGGTCCCCCTAGGCCCCCTCAGGGCATAATTCGGCCCCCTCCGGGCTTCTCAAAGCCAATGCAGCCTCCAGTCTTTCCCTGGGGGCCCAAAAAGGCAGACCCTCCGCGGACAACCTCGTACGCACACGAGGCAGAGCCCACAATAGATGACTACAACACGCTATATTCCGCGATTAGGAATATAGATGTTAGGGAGATTACAGTAATCTCACGCAAACTGCGCGCGGCGAAGTCCCCTCAAGAGCGTCTCATCGCTCTTGCCGAACATAATGATCTTTTGCTAGCTCTGTTGTAAGTTAAGTTAACTTAATTAACTTAACTTCAATGTCTGAGAATAATATTAACCTACCAAGATCCCACGGTCGTATCAAACCTAAGGGTTTATCGCTTGTATCATTCAATATTCGCGGCTTGCGAAATAACCTCCCAGAGCTTAAGCTCTTTCTTCAAAATCGTGAAGTCGATTTCCTCCTCCTACAGGAAACTAATCTTAAAGCTAAGGACACTAGAGGCCTTTCTATTAGAAACTTCTCTCTTCTTCGTAATGACAGACCCGACCGCCGAGGCGGCGGAACGGCCATCTATTACAAGAAGACACTTCATTGCTCGCCCATTTCTACTCCGCAGCTTACCAATATGGAAGCCACGGTATGCAGGCTAGCTATGACTGGACATCAGTCCATCCTCATAGCCTCCTGTTACATCCCTTCAGGAACCTATCCCCTCAAAAAAGATTTTGAAGCCATTTTATCCTTGGGCAATTCAGTCATTATGTTTGGAGATTTTAACTCCAAGCATACTGAATGGACATGCCGCACTACGTCCCCTAGTGACAAGATACTGCTCGATATCACGCAGTCTCTTGATATCACTGTCCATAGTCCTCTCGGTGTTACTCACTTTCCCGATAACACCGATCACTCACCCGATGTGTTAGATTTTGCGTTACTCCAAGGAGTTTCTCTCAACCTCAGAGCAATCGAGACACTAGACGATCTAGGATCAGACCATCGACCGGTCTCCCTCATTCTTGGCCATCAGCCACCTCCCCCAACACACACAAAAACCTTTACTAACTGGAAGGGATTCAAGGAGTCCCTAGCTAAAGCTCTGGACTCACAGGATTCTACCATCTCCATACCGTCGGACTTAGACAGTCCCGAAAAAATCGACACCGCGGTCGATTCACTCTCCACCCTTATTAAATCCTCCCTTAAGGAGAACGAAAAGGTCGTCCCGGTCGCTAACAATAGTGGGCTTCCCCTACATATTAGCAACCTATTAAAAGCCAAAAAAGCTGCTTTCCGGAGAGCAGCAAAATATCCCACCCCCGAATATAGGCGCGCGGCCAATCGTCTTCAACGAAAACTCCGCTTCCGCCTCTCTGAATTTCAAGATCTCGAAAAGAGTAAGCTCATGGAGAATATCTCTCCATCTCACACAGCGTACTATCAGATGGCTAGAGCCCTCCGCATAGACGCTATCACCCACACTCCCCCTCTCTCCCGTCCCGACGGCACGGTTGCCTTCGAGGACGAGGAAAAGGCTGAGTGCTTTGCGGATAGCATTGCCGCTCAATGCTCCCCTAGTTCTCAACCTGTCGACCCCTCACACGTCCAGGCAGTGGAGGATGAGGTCCGCCGCCGGAACTCACCCCCTACGGCCTCCGAACCTATCTCTGTGTCCAATGATGAGATTTCATCCCTCATCAAAGGACTGAAGCCTAAAAAGGCCCCGGGCGCGGATGGCATATCCAACCAAGCCCTTAAACACTTTCCCGAGCAGGTGTTAACCTTTTATCTATTATCTTCAACGCCTGCTTCAACCTTAGTTATTTTCCCACTTCGTGGAAAGAGGCAACTGTGATTGGAATTCCCAAGCCAGGCAAGCCTCTAAACCTCCCCTCCAGCCATCGCCCCATTAGCCTCCTCAAGGCAATGGGCAAGCTCTTCGAAAGAGTCATCCAAACACGGATGAGGCGCTATCTGTTTCCCACAGACGGTGACCCTCTCATCATTCCCCACCAATTCGGTTTCCGAGCCAAACATTCATGTCCCCAACAAGTTCACCGCATTGTGGAATATATCCTCAGCGGTTTCTATCCTCGACGTCATAAAACCATCGCGGTCTTCTTCGATATAGCCAAAGCTTTCGTTAGAGTCTGGCACACAGGCCTCATCTACAAGCTCTACAAAATAGGTCTCCCCGATCGTCTAGTTCGTCTCGTGGCCTCCTATTTGAAACATCGTACCTTTCGTTTTAGACACGAAGGCACGCTATCTTCACAGCGAACTATCAAGGCTGGTGTCCCTCAGGGCTCAGTACTTGCTCCTCTGCTGTACATCCTGTTCACCAATGACATTCCCATCCCGTCGAAAGGTGTTCAACTCTCCCTCTTCGCAGACGACACTGCCATCTACTGCAAAGGTGTCTCACTACCCTTCATACGGAACAAGATCCAAAAGTCAGTTGATGACCTAGGAGATTGGTTCAAAAAATGGCGCATCGATGTGAACCCGGAGAAGAGCTCCGCCGTTCACTTCGATTATAAACGACGCCGTCTTAAAAACACCCCTCCGATACGTATGCTAGGGACCCCTGTCCCCTGGCATACGACAGCCAAATATTTAGGTGTCACTCTAGACACAGGGCTCACTTTTAGGCCCCACGTCAAACGAGTCACCCGTCACGCACGGTTTTACCTGAGTAGGCTCAACAGTATGTTGGGCAGACACAGTAAAATGTCCCTTCGTAACAAGCGAACCCTTTGTAAGGTCTGTATACGACCCGTCATGTCCTACGCGGGCCCCGTCTTTGCCCACGCAAACCCTAACATTTTAAATGAACTCCAAATAGTTCAGAACCTCTTCTGTCGTCGAGCTGCGAACGCACCTTGGTACGTCCGTAATGCCGACCTTCGTAGGGACTTAGAGCTCCCAACAATTCAACAATTCCTTAAAAAACTCTCTGAGAACTTCTTCAAGGCCTCAGAGTCGCACCCAAACAATTTAATTCGTGAGGCGGCTTCTTATGCAGCCCCACCTCCCTCTCGCTATCGTGTCCGCAGGCCGAGAAACTCTCTCTCGGACCCGCCAAATAATCTGTCAAACGACCTGAACTGCCTCCTGGCGGCTCAGGCCAGTTCTAATTAAATTAATTATTATTATATTAACTAATACTATTTTGCCTTCGTAGGCACTCCCTCAGCGGCTCTTAGCCGCCTGCGCCCTCTTTTCCCAAAAGAGGGTCGCTCATGATAAGGCACAATAGAGCTTAATCAGCCAGCTGCCTGTCCCCAAAGGCGGTTTTTAGGGGGTATCACTTAGGGTCCCCGGTAGGACAGTGAGTCCCCCATAACCACGATAGACCGGCTATCGTGGTATGCGTAATGCATTTTCCGCCTCCCTACGTACAGGGTAGCCCTTTAATTGCTTCGGGCGCAAAAAAAAAATGCATGAATGTCACGGAATTTTATAATTCGGTTTTCATCCACTTCCAAGCGTGTACATAATTTAAAATATAGACGTATTAAGAACTGATGATAATACAATAATTTAATGTCTATAACCTAGTTTCATTATATTTTATTTTATTCAAAAAATTTACTTTTTAAAAATTATAATAATATTTTATTTTATAACTATTAAGCGAGTTATAAGTTTCAAGTTATCACGAATATCATCATAGCTCATTATCAGTAAGTATTGTTTTTGTATTTCTTTTTTTAGTTTTTAACATATATTTTTCTGCACTTAATTTTATTTAAAACTCCATTTTCTGCGCGGTCGTCAATTAGTATTCACCAATAAACTTATCTAAACAAGCCAACGTAATTCTTATATACTTTATGCATTCGTTTTATTGAGAGACATTGAGTTAAACGGTCTTGCACAAACGAGCTTGGCGTAAGTCGGTGGCTGATTTGCATACGGCCGGTATCACGCCGAGACTGATCTGTGACCTGCTTAATTGGAACCTTCATCTGCCATTCTTTCATCAAGGATTTTGAATAGATTATTTAGCTTTTTTAAATTTACAGTCATATTAGCACATGCGAAGGGTAAAGTACAGTACAGCCTATATACGTCCCACAGCTGGGCACAGGCCTCCCCTCAGTTCTGAGAGGGTTTCACGGCTAAGAACTGTCCGCCGCGCTGCCCCAACGCATGTTAGCGAACTTCACATGTCTTCGAAATATTTTTTTTCTTATTCCTCACACATGCAGGTTTCCTAACGAGGTTTTCTTTCACCGCCGAGCACGTGGTAAATCAGCATTTAAAACTGCAATTAACAATTTCATTGGTGCCGGCGGGGATCGAACCCGGATTACCCACGCAGGCAAAGCTTAGTCTTTGGGGGGGGGGGAGTAGTGACAACGCCACTAGGGTCTTGTTTATGAGAAGTTGATTGCAAGTGCCTATTGGCCGCAGTAGCCACGTCCCACGAGGTTGTTTCGACTGTTAGCTCACGAGGTAAACGTTATAAAACCACGCTGCGTTTATGTCATGGTTGTAGCAAGAAAGTGTTCGCTCAATCGGTGAACGACCAAGCTATCACAGAACCACCAGCGTGAAATTTGTCGTGTTTCTTAAGGTGATTCTAGAGGAGTGGGAACACTTTTTACTACCAACAAGGTCTTCTGTCTTAGAATTTCGTACTTACAACGTAAACATTTTGATTCTTAATCGAGGATAGATATAGGGGTCTTTGGGCTACAGCACCTACTTCCCATTAGGTGGTCTTATTCTATAAAAAATACAATGTTATAATCATCCCATAGGTGCCGGAAGCAGCGATAGAGTGAAACTGAAAGAGGCCACAACAAATACTAATAACAAGTTATTTATAATAAAGAAAACTGCGGTGGTCATCCCACCTACAAAGCGCCGCAACTACAGCGAATCTCACCTCTATGGGACAATCTATGGGGGAGATCTACGTTCGGCAGTAGACTTATACTTATAGATTAATGCTGGAAATTTTACGTAGTTTAGTTATAGAGATACACAAAAAGCTGCTTTTAAGATATCAGTGGTTGATGTTCGTATTTTTACAAAATTTAAATAAAACTAGTTTTTACGGATTTTATCACGTATATTAACTTTTTTTATATATCCCCGTGACCATGGGTGCTGTAAAGTGATCGAAACGTTGTCAATATAAAAAAGTTAATATACGCACTAATGTTTTTACAACATAATTATGACTACCCTCAATTTTTATCGAATGTAATTTTTGCTGCAATGTTTTTATATATTATAGTATGGACAGTCAAGGAAAGTTAAGGGTAGAATAATATAAGATCGTTATTGACCTGAGTATGGCTTGGATCGTTTTAGCGTTACTACATACTCCTTTGGTTGAAACACTTTAGGCATTGTGATACTCTATCACCATACTGCGAAATATTCGACTTAATAAAATTTAAATATAAAGTAACATTACAGATTAAATATACGTCACGTCATACTGCTTATGGCATATGCCCCATTGCCTTTCCGTAAGGGTATGAAGCAGTATGCGCATCGCGCGGCTCTAGTGAACGTTGGTGGAATTCACATGTCCCGATATTTGTCAGATATGCGAGAAACCTGCTCTATGATGTTTTTTTTTATCGCCCAGTAAGAATAAATCAGCACTTAAAATTACATTTAACAATTCCAGTGATGCTAATTAGATTGAACTCGAATTACCCTCATATAATCAAATTGACAGAGGCATAAAGTTTTGTAAATTTAAAAAAAAAATGCGGGCCCTGTCGCGGTAATATTATTACTCAACTCCGTTATTAATACTAGCGATATAATCTGTGCTAATGAATAATACATATCCTTATTTATCTACACCGTTACACGAACCTTATGTAGTTTATAAATAAATTATATCATTGGTCACTTAAAACTTGTACCGATATATGTGTGTGAACAGTCCTGTCTCCTATTTTTACACAGTTATGGCAGTGTGTGTAATAATTATCTGTCATTTGGGAGGCGTGGTCCAGACCAAAGAATGGTAGATTGGTTCATATGGCATACGGTCGACTTGTACGGTCGTGTCGCAGTAATAGTTTTCGGTTCAGTTTATGAAAGATTAAAGAAAATCTTAAGATCGAGAAATCGTCAGGTTTAAGGGAATTTTCTTCTTTTTATTCTTCACAGCCTGTGATCATACTGGTTGTTTGTACCTTTCAGACCGAAACACAGCAGTGCAAACACTACGATTTGGCGGCAATAACAAGTAAGAGGATAGTACCTACTAAGACGAACTCCTAGGCTCCTAGAATCCTAATACCTAGTTAATATTACACCTTTTTTATAGAGACGATATAAGGGTGCCAAACAAGCACACAGTCCACCCGATAGTAAGTAGATGCTGTGGCCCATAGACATTTACATTAAAGCCCCGGGTACACTAGGGGACATTTTGTCCCGCAATATGACGCGGAACACTCAATCTACGTGACGATGCAACGTTGCACGGTGTCCCTCAACATGGCCCGCAACATTTTACGTGACGCGGAACATGTTGCATGTTCCCGCTCCAAGAGCGAGCGCACGTGTCCCGCGTCAATTTCGCGCCATTTTGCGAATGTAATGGCAAGTCTGATATGAGGGCCAACACCGTTCCGTAGTATTGTATCCAGTTTGGAAGGTTTGATCACTTGTAGTAAAGTTTCAAAACAAGCAATGGAGAGATGTAATAAATTTAACAAAACAAATTTCTTTTTTAATCTTTGTTTTATATCTTATTTTTTTGAATCTGTTACTTTTACTTTTATAATTATTGCAATAACCAAACCAGGACCATTGTGAAATTTAGTTTATGACTACTTATATAGTAACATTGTATATAATGTTGAACGGCTCCGTGGCGCACTGGCTTATCAATAAGTTACGGCGAGGGTCGCGGGTTCGAATCTCGTACGTATCGAGTATTTGTATGGCCTACAAATCATTGTTTCGGATCTGGATGTTCGTTCTTGTGCAATTGTACTGTGTATAAAGTACCTTTACGATATAAAAGAAACTCCAAGAATAGTTAATTTTATTTCTAATTGTTTTGCATTAAATCATATTTGTAATTTTTTTAAATATATTTAAACTTCATCGTACTAACTCTTGGATTTTCTCGTCAATTATTGAAACGCCCTACACGATGCGTTTGTCAGCGACAGATACGATATTCTGATTTACAACCGCCACAGCCCCCACACGATGGCGTCTGACCGATTTAGATAAAACGGCATATCAACAAGGTTTACATTACTGTTCCATAAGGTCGTTATTAATGACAACGATACTTATTGATTTGTAATAAAGGTTAGATCAGCTTTTTTAGAGTTACATTTTAAGTTGTAAGGCTATATGCAAAACGTTCGCAAGAAAATGTCTATCCTACAAATAGTACCTTGCGTCGTATTGATTTATATGAAGAGACACTATCTAGGACAACGACACGCGAAACATATTACTTGACTCTATACGGTCATCTGCAACGTTTTCTCTCAACCACTGTAAATGGATATGCTAAACACACCTTTATTTAGGTGCTGGAGTGATCAAAATGGTGTGAAAATTTTAGAAACAGATGCAGAAATTCGTACTATAAACTCATTCAGAATATCGTTAATTACTGACAAATCTGTGTTACCGTAATATTAAACGCAATATGCGAGCAAAATTGGATTTTATTGCTTTTGCCTTAAAGGTGCCCTTCACTTTATTTATCTTCGGTCTTACCTGGTGTTACTACTTTATATTCCCTTCTTCTATAAATAAACTGCAGCTAAATTAATAATGACCGTTTTTTTCGTAAATATAGCTTTAATAGGATCGGTTAGCTTGATCGGGAAAGGTTATGCTCTCGAAATAACACTAAATTAAACTTTAATCATGCTGTAAGTATTTTAACCAACCTCAAATATAGGAGGAGGTTTTAAATTCGATGTGTTTATAGAGTAAGGGTGACAAAAATGCACACATTCCAACTGATTGTAAGTGGAAGCCGTGACACATAGACATCTACTTTTATCCTCGATTAAGAATCAAGATGTAGATACGTTGTCAACCCTGAGCACTGAGATTAAATGGCTCGTTTCTAATAAAAAAAGGCCTCCGGTTCTCAACACTCACCATAAAAAACACAGTAGCATTAAGCTGCTACTTTACAATGGTATTCTGTGAGAGAGTGGTCCCACCCCGGTCGAGCCAACCCATTCGTTCTACAACTAATATAGATGCAGCATGTTTTTTATGTTTGTTACGTATATTTTTATGTTTGTTACATATACGTAATATCTTCGTCTAATGTTAACAAATTTTGATGACTTCTTTATTATTTTACAGATCATACTTCAGGGATGATGAAGGTTTTGATGTAACAATTTAAACGAAATTGAGATTGTAGTATTGTGATGCAAATCACAATTACAACATTTGCTTGTCAAACAACTCTGTTTCAAAGGCAATACTCTAAGCTTTTGATGTTAAGTTTCCTAACAAACTCGATAATCTCACAATACTGGAATCGATACATCGGTCGTCTAGCAAATTATGGAATCGAACAGAATATATTAATACGTGAGAACGGATCGAGTTAGTTTGGAGATGTCTGCCGCTCTAAATCAGTGCAACAATGCGACTCTAGCTTGTTCTCATTTGCTTATAGATGGTAGTTAGTTTAATGTGGGTAAGCCTGACTTGAAAAAAAAAGTAAAAGAAATGTCCATTTCTGTGTGTTGAATTTGTAAAATATACATATGTCCTTTTTCGCTCTAGTCCTTCATAATCTAAACATAATATCATTAGGGTAAATCAGTTGCCTTATTAATAAACATCGATGACGATTTTGGCTACAATTACAACCTTTGTGCGTGATCGGAAACTTTATATTAGTAATTTCAGGGCAGTTACATACATACATAAATACTGATGCCTGTCACCCAGAGGGGTTGGCAGAGACTACAGACTTCCATTTGGCACGATCCTGACACACCTCTCTCGCCTCCTTCACATCCATACACCTACGCATACATGCTCGTCGGTTAAGGGTACTCCTAATTAAAGTATAATAATTATATAAACATAAATTTCTTCTTGTGAGTGACATAATAGGTGAACTACAGGTGATGTCAGAAATCATAAGCATGACATGTGACGGTGTAACCATCTAGCTTACGACAGACCAGAAATATCCAGACCGGTGACGGGCAGCACCGTCAAAGGTGCAAGACGTCTGCTATTGCCAACGAGTGCCTGCCAAACGTGGTGATTAGGGCAAATCTTTCCTGTACAAAAGGGAGACATCTGTCGAGTAAATGACATTTACCGGCTATTGAAATAATATTTGGTTATATTTTGGTATCTGTAGGATGTCACATTTTTGAGTTGCTGTTAGGAAAATGCTGCTGCACGTCTCCTGTTTCATTTTCCCTTTATTTATTATAAAATAAGGGTGACAAACAAGCATACAGCCACCACCTTATGGTAAGTGGATGCTGTGGCCCATATACACATCTATCCTTGATTAGGAATTAAAATGCAGATGCATACTGAAATCACTTACGCTGCTACTACGCGGCGGCATTGTTCTATATTTCGTTAATAATCGTAACTATGTTAACAATACTCATACTATACGGAACGGTTCACGGTGCAAGTTTAATGAAGGATTCAAACTTACAAAATCAAGGCCACTGTCGAAATAAAAATATTAACTTAGAAACCATACATTTTATTTCAGAGTAGTTATAACAGGAAGAAGAGAAGTAATGTCCATGTTAAAATCATCGCAAACGGAGACGCGCGGACAGCAGACATCACAAAGTCCGTTCGGATCGGCTTATCGCTCACTGCGCATTTCCTGCAGCAACCGCGCCAAGTATGCGTCATTCTGCACACTACAAGTTTACCAGTACAATGATGTATTATATCTGATCTGTATCGGGCCTCACATTCATTGATTGTGTAATGCGTGCGCGCTGATCATCTGTGTTGATTTTCATCACATTCAATCTTCTGAACTTTTGCCAATTGATACCATTCGAGACACATTTGAAAGAAGTATTTAATGTGAAGTTTAATGTGAGTAGTGTGTAGGGTGTACGGGCTGCAGTAACCATCTACCATAAGGTGGACTGTGCGCTCGTTTGTCACCCTTATCCTATTAAGAAAAGTGTAACTATTTCGTTGAAAATATTTCATTTAATCTTTACTTATCATAGTTACGTAATATAGAATAGTATCTTTATTTATTTACTTATTAGGAAGCCACCATGATATTGTACAAATGTTTACAAAAATAATCGATCAATCTAATGTTTAGTACATATCACACTTAAAGGCTAACTTAACATGTAAAATAAAATAAATAAGTAATACACATTAAAGTTGAAAGCACAAAAAATCTTGTATCTTAAGATACAATAACAACGAATTATCTTTTTACTTAAATAAAAACTAACAAACAAATAATAAGCCTTTTCTAAAGTAACTTTTACACGGTTTCATTATGAAACCTCTGCAAAATACGTGTGCACGTTTGTATAGCGATTTAGTTTCAGAGGTTAATTCGCGTTTCTGTCTTCACAAAACCACAAACATAATTTTGTTAGTAAAATAATATTTTGTCTATTTGATTAGAAGTAAGGTAAAGTAAGCTTGATATAAAAATATTTGATTCTGTTCGTTAGATTCATATATAATGTATAATTGTTTCTTATAAACCCCCGACGAAAAAGAGGGGTGTTATAAGTTTGACCGCTCTGTGTGTCTGTTTTTCTGTGGCACCGTACCTCCTTAACGACTGAACCGATTTAGATGCGGTTTTTTTTAAATAAAAGTAGGTTTTATAGTAGTAGTTTTAAGACACGATTTATCAAAATCGGTTCAGCTGTTTAGCAATCATCAGCTTTTTTGTTTCTGTGGTTTAAAAAAAATTTAAGTTATTTATGTTTTTTTTTAATACGATAAGAGTGACAAACGAGCACACAGTCCAACTGATGGAAAGTGGATGCTGTGGCCAATAGACCTTCTATTAAGAATCAAAATGCAGACGCGTTGTTACTCTTGAGTACTAAGATGGAATGCCTAGATTCCAGTAAAACGGGTCTCCGGTTCTCTACACTCACCATACGAAACACAGCAGCATCAAGCTGCTATTTCACGCTGGTATTCTGTGAGAGCGTGGTCCTTCCCCGGTCGAGCCAAACCATTTATGCTACAGCCGTAATAGCTGCAGTGTGGCTTTACCACGTATATATAATTTTTCTTTCTTTCATATTATTTATTCTTTCATCCAACACACTCTTAATGATATGCTTTGCTGTTAAGATCGTAAAATGTGTATTTAAGGGAAATTGTTAATTAAAATAAAAGAGGGAAGAAAGACCTCCGCACATTCGAATTAAACGACTTGCTCTACGTCGTTTGTAATACGGACAAACATTCGTAATCATCATCAATATTTTGACATTATAAGTCTTGTCGTCTGAGCCTACGATTTCGCAGGCCATCGGCAAACCTTTTTATTACATATTGTTCATTTATGTAGTGGTTTTAATACGTCAAAATTGGTAGAGTTCCTGCTTACTGATATTGCTGCTGATATTGCTGCTGATATTTTATCCTCGAACTATTTTATAGACTTTTCATTTTGTTTACTATTTTGAAGCCAACTTCGGATATCTGTAGCAATTTTCTTAGGCAAAAAACGCATTGTTAAATTGCCAACTGCTGGGCAAAGACCTCCTCTCATTTCTGAGAGGGTTTTTATGGTAAGGAAATGCACTGCACCAATGCGTGTTGGACAACTTCATATATCTTTGAATTATTTTTTCTCATTTCCCAGAATGCAGGTTTCCTCACGATGTTTTCCTTCACTAACGAGCACGTGGTAAATCAGCACTTAAAATTGCAATTAATTATTTCATTGGTTCCGACTGAGATCGAAACCGGGTTATAGCCTACTGTGTAACCTTACAGCGAGTGCTTAGTCCCTGAGCTACCATCGCTTTTCCACACTTAATCGCTCACTAAATAACTATCGTTTGAATTAGATAAATTCAATTGTAATTTTGCCGACTGAGAGAATCTAATTTTTTATATATCCGTAAAACAGAGGGGTGTTATAAGTTTGTAGTGCACATCTGTGTATCTCTGTATATATTTATGTGTAGCTGTGTATATGTGTATGTAGCTGTGTATATGTGTGTAGCTGTGTATATGTGTGTAGCTGTGTATATGTGTGTCTATCCGTGTATATGTGTGTCTATCCGTGTATATGTGTGTGTCTATCTTTGTCATCATAGCCCTTGAATTGATGAAACGATTTTGATTAGGTTTTTTTCCGTTTGAAAGGTGTACTAGAATGTTCTTAGCTATGTTCTAAGAGAATCTGTTCAGCCGCTTGAAGATCATCGGGTCTTTTTGTTTCGCAGGTTTTTGAAATTTTTGATTTAAGTTATAGAATAAATTTAATCAAAATATCTTGACATTGTTTATTTGTTAGCAATTAGGTTCAAGGCTAAAGGTGAAAAGTATTAATTTTTGAATAAAATTGAGTTTCGTCTTTTACAAGAGAACTTGTAGTTGTCACACATAATTCATTTATTTTCTCATATACATACATAAACATAAACACTCACGCCTGTCACCCAGAGGGGTAGGCAGAGACTACAGACTTCCATTTGGCACGATCCTGACACACCTCTCTCGCCTCCTTCACATCCATACACCTACGCATACATGCTCGTCGGTTAAGGGTACTCCTAATTTGGCCCGTTTCCAATAAATCGCCAATTTGGTCGATAAACTTTCGCCTAGGACGTCCCTTTCCGACTCTGCCATTCACTTCTGCAGCATAAATTTTCTTTGTCACTCTTTCCTCGTTCATTCTTTCCACATGACCTTGTCATGTTTTCTCATATACCATACAAAAATCAGAATAGAATTTGTTAATCTCTAAAATATTCCTTTAATACTACCACATTTTAAACATGAATTTAAATATTATGCAACCAGAAAATATCTACTCCTGAAAGGAAAACCGGAAGAGGTCTACAAGTAGCCTCTTGTAGTTTATTATATATCTTCCATAAACTAGGTACGTATTGTTTATTAAAATTATGTACACAATATGCTTACATTGAAGGAAAACGTGCACTTAAAATTAAAATAGCTCATATTAATCCCCCATATTCCACCGATTAAAACTTTGGTGATGAATTTATCTCACTGCACATTCATCGTATAACTCGCACATAAGTCATGAACGACGTCTTTATCAGATTTCGTGGCAGTATTGTTACGGGAAAAGGATCTCCGTAAACCGTTACCATCGACTTCCCGTTGTATCCAAGTAACCTGGCGATGCCACGCCTTGTGCAGGGACATCAAAAGGACCGCTGGGACAGCAAGGACCAGCACCATGAGCAAAACATTGGTAATACTCACATAACCTATAATTTCGTCAATAACTACGTGATATTCTCGACTGCCTGCTGCTGTTTGTGTAATAATTACTCTTCCTTTTTTGATATCTGTCTTCCCATGATTTAGACAAACAAAAATCATACATGAATAATATGCTCGTACGTAGGTCACTCATAAGTTTTGAGATGCTCGAAATTTAAAAATGGAAAGCACCCGTGGTATGTTTGCAAAAAGCAAATTTATTTAAAAATAGAACTCCATAAGCCAATTGCTCAATATAAAAAAAAAAACAAAGTTTTATTAATTTTCCTGCAACGCTTCCCGCGCTTTTCATTTAAAACGATGGATCTTGACCGTGAACAGAGTTCACGAGCGCTATGATCTATTATGATTTTAAATTTAGTTTAATCGAACAATTAAGCTTACAACCGTTACAATCAGTATTACAGGACTCAGCTCCATCACGCGCAACAATTTTTAGGTGGTTTTCTGAATTCAAAAGGGGTAAATTTAGCCGTAAACATGACCAAAGAACCGGGGCTCCGCAAACAGCAGTAACGGCAGGACATATATGAACTACTGAAATGTTGGTGCGATAAGACCCACAAATCACATGTACGGACATTGAAAAGATTATAGGCATTAGTTCGGGGAACATTCATACCATCCTACATCAACATCTTGGAGTGCGGAAGCTTTATTATCGATGGATCCCTCGTTTGCTCTCCGAAAGTGAAAAATAGACTCGTGTGGGTTGGTGCCATGAAATGCGTCTACATTTTGAAAACGGGGCATCTAGGCGTGTTTCAAAAATTGTTACTGGTGACGAGACATGGATCTATTAATCATCATTACAGCCCTTCACAAGTCCACTGCTGAACATAGGCCTCCCCCAAGTAATGCCACAAAGCACGGTCCTGAGCCACCTGCATCCATCGACTTCCTGCATGTCTTACCAGGTCGCACTCCATCTAGTGGGGGGTCGCCCTACACTACGCCTAACCGGTACGAGGCTGCTACTCGAGAACCTTTCTTCCCCATCGGTTATCGGTTCTTCGAGCTATATGGCCGGCCCATTGCCACTTCAGCTTACTAATCCGTTGGGCTATGTCGGTCACTCTGATTTTACTGCGGATATCCTCATTTCTGAGTCTATCACGCAGAGAAACTCCGAGCATAGCCCTCTCCATAGCTCGCCGAGCGACCTTGAGCGTCCTCATACGGCCAGCAGTGAAGGACCACGTCTCTGATCCGTAAGTCATCACTGGCAACACGCACTGGTTGTACACTTTAGTTTTCAGAGATTAAGGTATACCTGACGAGAAGATGTGTCGTAATTTCCCGAACGCTGCCCAGCCGAGTTGAATCCGTCGATTGACCTCTCGGTCCAAGTTGGACTTACCTACTCGGACTATTTGTCCCAGGTAAATGTACTCGTCAACAACTTCGAGCATAGTGCTCCCAACAACTACCGGCATAGGTGAGACATGGATATTAAACATGATCTTTGTTTTGTCCATGTTCATCTTAAGACCTATCCGTTGAGAGACACCATTGAGGTCATTGAGCATAGTGCTAAGGTCCTACAGCGATTCTGCCATAAGCACTATGTCGTCGGCAAATCGAAGGTGAGTGATGTACTCGCCATTGATGTTAATACCGTATCCTTTCCAGTCCAGTAGCTTGAAAACGTCTTCCAATGCAGTGGTGAAGAGTTTCGGGGATATCACGTCACCCTGTCTCTATTAATATGATGCGGAAAATAAGAAGCAATCTTCGGTATGGGTCTACTTAGAAGGACAGTTACCGACAAAATTGCAAATACCACGCAACGTCGGCAAAAATATGGTGGCTAGTTTTTTTCGCGGAGCGGACATTTGTCGACGTCAATGCTGGAAAATTGTAGATTAGTCAACTCTGAATGGTATACTACAGTTGCATTACACAAAGCTTTTCAAGCTGTGCGGGATAGAAGACCAAACACCAGGCTTCGGGGAATCATGCTGCATCACGATGAAGCCTCTTCACATACCTCACTTAGAACAAAAGCATTTATTGAGGAATCCGGTGTTGAAACTCTAAGTCGCTCACCCTACAGCCCTGACTTAGCTCCTTTGGATTTCTTTTTATTCCCAAGAGTCAAAGAAAACATAAAAAGCAAGTTTTTTTCAAGCGCCGAAAAAGCCGTGTAGGCCTACGAATAAGCGATTCCCGACCTGTCAGATCGAGACTGGCAAAAGTGTTTTAAGAGTTGGTTTAGGCGAATGAACTTTGCATAGAGCATGATAAGGAATATTTTAAAAATATGTAAAATAAATATTAATAGTATCTAGAATACTTTTTGTATTTCTCAAAACTTATTGGTGTCCTACGTATTAGAGTTTTGCATGTAGTCCCGAATACACTACATGATTACAATGTTTTAAAAGCAAAAGTAAGGCTTTGTTAAGCTAAGTTAGTGCGTTTTAGTTTTGCCAAATTCGACTACATTACCTTATAATGGGTAAAAAAATGAAAGCAATCACATGCAGTGTCAGAGTCATTCTAAAAATAATATTCAAGTTATAAACCTATACCACTAAAGAATAATAAATTAATATTATTGATCATGGGCGGCGGTAGTCACTTAACATCAGGTGAGCCGCATGCTCGTTTGCCCCCTCTTCTATAAAAAAAAAAAAAAAAAATTAACAATACAATAAATAACCATGTTATTGAAAATACTATCATTTGTTTAACAATAATAATAAAATATTAAATTTTACTAAGTTAATCATTTTTTTACTAAACCTTCACATAAATTTATGAAAGTATAACTATATATGATGAAAGTATAATTGGCGTACTTAATGACTAGCCATTCTATACCAGTCAACCACGAGAGAAGCAGATAAATTTAAGCAGGTGCCATAAAAAGATGAAAATATGAATAAAATAAAAAATACAAAAACATGCAAAACATATATATATATATATATATATATATATATATATATATATATATATATATATATATATATATATAAATATATATTACTACAAATAACATAAATATACTCTATACCTGATAAATAGCATGCACGTGATAAATAGAATACACGCATTTCTCTTAGCATTTAGACATGAGGCTAAGAGAAAAAGAAGTTTACTTTAACCGTTGTTATTAAGGTTTTGCATAAAAAAGAAACTATGAAAATTAAATCGTGGTAACATAACAAGCGGGACGTTTGTATACGTCGTCGTAATATTATTTAAGACCCCTGCTTAATCCCCGATCCAGATCCCGATCCAATTCGCCAGTCCCGTCCGGACGGCGCACGCGCACTCGCTCAACCGCTCGTGACTCGCGCCGACATTTTATTACCATAATTTAAAACAAATATCTGATTGTGTGTACCGGGCTTAATGCCCGAGTGTTAAACCGACCTGTAAATGTAGGAATATATCTAGAACAGGGTCTCGTCGAAACCACATTTTCAATATTTTATTTTGTCTGCACATAAATTTTTACTTAATGACATTGCATATAAGACATAAAATACGAGCAAAATTAAATACGCCCTTGTTTACCGTAATACTAATACTTTATTATTTATTAACTTCTTAATCAAAAATTTAGATTTAATAAATATAAAACAGGTTTTGTCAATTTTATTAAGAAAATGCCTAATAATAATATATAATATTCGGTGAATGTTATAATGTGTAATACAAACACAATAAATGTTTATAGATCATACAAAAATGCTTAGGGTTATAAAAAATAACACTATTTACAATATGAACAACCTTTAGCTGTGAATATACTAATAAACAACAAGATTATTTATTTTAATTTTCAGATTAAGGCGTTTTTAACACCACAGTTTAAAGCTTTTTGGGTTCACTCGGCAGAGAAGGAACTGAATAAGTTTATTTAACGATTTCCCACAAAATCTGGTTATAAGACGGAAAATAATACTATATTTTCCATATTATTCAACGGATCTTAAAATATGTTTAAAAACCTTGTGAATACATTATTTGTAAGTGAGAAAATGTTTTAAACTGTAAAACTGCAATTTTCTTGATAAATTCTGTGTGACCAAGTGTGACTAAGAAGGCTATAGATGCATTGTCATGCCTCTGATGAAATACTTTACACTCTGTAAATATACTGGCTCTTTTACTATTCAAACAAGAAGATACAAAAGTAAGTTTTTTTTGTTGCTTCGCTGTAAAAATAGACAAAAAGGTTGTAACAGACAGCTACACAAGCAGGAAAGGAGCCCTTTGCCACTAAAGTAAATGCGATATTTAAAACACATAACTAAATACTCATCAATCCTTTTAAATAAACTCAAATTTATTTAGGCTTAAAAAGTGCGGTAAAGCGTAGAAGACAGCCGTATAATGGAGTCGCTGGGCGCCAATAAACATTCTTGGTGGAGTCACGGCGCTCGACGTGATGTGGTTCACATGCCGGCTGAGGGCGCTGCACGCCGACACATATGCACACGTTTGTAGTCAAGGAGCTGGCTTAATTAAAATAAAATATTTTTATTATTAATCACATAAGTCCTGGTGTTTAAAGACATGAAAATATATCTGTTTATTTTCCGCATATCATATTTTCAAAGAAATAAAATGAAATATTAAAAAATTAAATGTAATAAAATAAATAAATATATATTTATTCGACGTCAGAATAAAATATTTCGTTTAGCACAATATGTCTTTTTGACGTGACAACGTCTTATAAATTGGTTTGCCGGGTGACACTTCAAGAAACTGCGTTACGCTCCGCTCACGTTATGCGCTCACAATGAGAGCGAGTGAGAGGCACGCGTCCCTTCCACTCGGGCATGGTTAGCCCGCCTAAGAGCGAGAGAGACAGACATAAAAAGTGTTATTTCATCCTTCTTCCTACTATACGAATGAATATTCACATTAAAATTATTTTACCACTCAAAGTCGTTGTCACGTAAAACTTTCGCCCGTATACCGACTTTACAGGCAACCAATTTTTTAATCAACTACCGCTTTGAAACAAGGTTTTGTTGACCGCGGGTGCCTTACTTTTTGTCTTTTTTTAAAGTGAATGTTATATATTTTAAAAATTCGAGAAATTTAAAGAGTTACTGCATTAAGTTGTTCACCGTAATTCACCAAAGTAAACTAGATTTTTTGCCTTATATGAGTACTTTTAACGAAATAGTGTAAGCTCCTAGACTATCAAAGGGCCAAGAACTGTCGTAGGCGATGCAAGTGCTTCGTGCCGCATGCCCGCGGCGCAGATCTCAGACGCAATCTTTATAAGGTGGTAAAACATATATTTAATGCTAAACGTCCGGCACGAATGGCTATTTTGCGAGAAATGAGATGCAAGTTTAATTCGCTACTAGCATATCCATTATTAGAACTTTTGGTTTCATGTGTTGTTTTAACAAATGTAAATTACGTGGTTCTTTTTTAATTGCTTTACTAGCAAATAAAACCGAATTGAAGTACGACTCCTGTTGTGTGTTTTTTTTATTGAAATGTACGGTGTTTTCCTCTAACCTCACAAATGTTGCGTAGAAATGCTTAACCATTATGCAATTGCAGTAGTACCCGGGAACAGAAACAGAAATATGAAACTTCATACGTGGTAAAGCCACGCTGCAGCTATATTATAGTTGTAGCACGAATGGGTCGGCTCGATTAGTGACCATAATAAAGTTAATTTTAAAGTTACAGCCTATATACTTCCCGCAGCTGGCCGGTCTATGGCCTATAACATTTTACAGGCGTTCTCTCACTCACACTCACAGAGCTTTAGGGCAAGGAAATGTCCGCCGAACTTCACATGTCTTCGAAATATTTTTTCTTATTTCTCAGAGATGCAGGTTTCCTTACAATGTGTACTTTCACCGCCGGACACGTGGTAAATCAGGCTTAAAATTACAATTAGCAATTTCAGTGGTGCCGGCGGGGATCAAACTCGGGTTTCTCGCGTATTGCAGACACTTTCAACAAGCGCTAAGCCCCTGAGCTACAACGGCCCTATGACATTAGGCCATTATATTTGGTGGCAATTTATGAATTACATAGGTTCTAATGATAATGAATCTTTCAGTTATCCTATTTTGATTGAATTATTTGTATAGAAGTGAATTTTAAATTAAGATAATGTATCATTAATTTGCTTATCCGTAGTCTAAGTCGAATTCCGACAATTTCTAAGGAAATGGACCAGTCAGCGTACAAATGTCCAAAACCGATAAATCTCCCGATCGCCACCGCCTGCCTCTCCAGATAATGTATTTCTGTTCGGACGTTACACTTACTTTGGCAATTTGCGGGAACCTTTGCGCCCTTAAGATACCTCGTCAGACGATTGTGTTATACGCTTTGTATATGGAATTGTAAAGAGCTGTTTAAGTTTAAAATTTCATATGTGTGTTATTTATTTCGTATTTATTGCGTTTATGTGTTTGCAATATTAAAATTTTGTGATAGCTACTTAAATGGACAATAAAATTGAAAAAAAAAACACTAACTTAATAAAGCTGCTTTACTTGTATGGGTTATGTAAAAATATAACATTTATTGGTGTGGGTGGCGATGTAAGAGAATTCATCACCTCAATTGACTTGTGGTAGTCGTAAAAGACGACTATGGAAAACTCACGAAAGATCTTTTACCACCGATAGATGGCGCCCTGATTATCTCATTGATTCCAGAGTAATGTAACTAAACCAGCGATTGGAAGCTGCTGCCAAATTACTATGTATTACGTAAGCCATATTTTTGCACTTTAATACACGCAAACGTATGGACTGGTTCAACTCCAAGTTCAGCTGTGAACCCCTACGCTCTTATCATACTTGACTTAAACCACTATTTGTAAAGTTATACTATAAGATTATTTTTATATTTAGAGAGTTTTTTTTACAACTTACGTAACTCTGTTTTCCGTAAAACAACTCTGTAGATATCCTTAAACAAACTTATCCTTGAAGGCACGTGATATATCCCCGTCTTCAGGAAGGCCTAAGGTCCGAGCCCATTTACAAATCACAAACACTGACCACCCGCCTCATCCACCCGTCTACCCCTACACTACTCGGACAATTATATACAACCCTTCTGTAGCACCTTTCCTTAGAGCAACATTTGAAATATGGTTGGATTTGAACACCCTTTAATTGTCTTGATTGTGGGGTATAAATGTTTTATTCAATACGGGTATAGAAAATAATAAGGGGTGGTCACACATGTTTTGAAAAGAGTCGTTAGCGTTTATTTTCATTCTACGCGAAGCTACTGAGTTTGATTTCAAGGCCTGCTTCTAAAAACTGGTCACTTTTGTAATAATCTATCTTGTCAATGGTTTTATCTTTACAGCATAATACGTTTATTTATTAATTTTATTTATTTATTTATTACAAGATCCACAGCACTAATTACAACGTATATAAAACTTAAGAAATAAACTTACAGCCAATAACGGATCTACTTTATACATTTTTTAACTTATATTAATCGACCGACAATCAATAAGTTTGAGCTACAAAACATACTATTTTAGACATCTATCATATTTAAACATCTTAACTTTTCTTACGTGGCTCAGGACCGTGCTTTGTGGCATACCTTGGGGGAGGCCTATGTTCAGCAGTGGACTTGTAAAGGGCTGTAATGATGATGATAATGCTAAACTTTTCTTATTACGTTACTGCTAAATTTGACCAAATGTTTAGAAATAATTGTTATGAGATGTTTTCTTTGTACAATTTATGATTAGGTGTATATAATCATAAATTGTACATAATTGTACATGGTACAGAAAAAATACATATATATTAAATATTAGTATGGAATAGATAATACTTTGGCCCACGTCTTAGTAGTGGTTTCAAATACCGAAACAAAGCTTCAAGCGATTTTAGAAACCTTTTTACAGAACCATGTATGTAATATCCATGTACAAATCATATCACCCTTATTGAACGTTTTTATCTTATACTTATTTAAAAATTAGGTCAAGACACCTGGAAAACTTTCGTTTCCCTTTACGATCACATTTGAATAACTATCGCAAGTTAATTCTTCGGATAAAGACAGCCGTGTTGGCTACGACCGTTTCCGCCGGATGTCCAACTTGAACGGACATTCAAACTCGGCCGGAAGTAGACGGAGTGGTGACGTATATTTCGAATTTAGGATCGCTATTGTTCGGCTAAAATGTTAGCAGAATTACGTATGCATATAAATTTTCAATGGATTGGGATAAGACATTAGCGAAAATAATGATATTAACGCTAACTATTTATTCGTGAAAAATAATTACAAATTAATGATTATAAGGAAAAATTAGAAATTGAACTTTAAAAAAAAGTTTGCAAAACTTCATGACAGTTGGGTTAAGCCAAAATATTTGTAATTTTTAAGGCAGTAGGTTTTTATAAACAATTTAATTTAAAGAGGCCAATAGTGGGTGACAAAGCTCTTCTGACAATAAAAATTCAATTTCGAATAAAAATATTTTAACTTTACGGTACCTACACTTATTTTACAAATCAAATACGGAACATTTTTTTGCAAATAAAGCTTCTGCTTCACCTATCAGTTATTATTACAGGGATTATTTTTCCGCCGCGAAAGACATAATTCTATGTATTTGAAAACACTTGGCAGTATTTTAGAAGGTAGCAACGGCTTATGTATTAAGACGTGGGCTAAATTATTGTCTACTCCATACTAATATTTAATATATTCGAAGCTAGGAGTTTGCTTCATTCGAAGCTAGGAGTTTCCTTGCTAATATAAAAAAAATAAATCCATGTATTATAAAAGCTTAAAGTGTTCTAAATCATGGATTAATCGTTGCAGATACCTTTTTTGCCTTCGTTATATTTCGAGAAATAATAATTTAATTTTAGACATAAAACCTCTGCGTCAAAGGTAAATATAACCACTGTAAACTAACATCGGTCCAATTAAGATGTTTGTCTAATTAGTAGCATCCACTTGACCGAGCCTATCGAGGGGTGTAAAGGGTGGAACTCACGCCCGTCTTCTTCGATATAACTTAAGCATTATTCAGTTTTGTAGACTAGGTTTTAAACAAAAATAATCCCTGATAAGTGACAATAAATCGTTGAAGTGCAAGCTTTATTTGCGAAATAAGTGTTCCGTATTTTACTTGCGAAATAATGGTAGGTACCGTAAAGTGAAAATATTTTTGCTCGAAATTGAATTTTTATTATCCTTTATAAAAGACTTTTAAAGCACTTTTAGAGCTATATCTCGCACAGTTGGCATTTATGGCATACAACAACCTATTGATTCAAATAATTGTAGTACAGGAGGGTAATATGGTCATCCGTTTAATATGGTCACTTTCTTATAACTCAAAAACTACAGCCTTATTTGTACAGAAGGCTATATGATACGATAGCTCTTCATCAGGTAATCGAATAATAAAGAGTCAAAAGGATGCAGCCATTTTAACAGTTCATATTATAGTCAATATTTTAGTCGATTTTAGTATAGCGTAATGTAGTTAGTTTTTATTAAGTTGATTTTCGAAGTGTTCCTATTTATTGCCAAAGCTTATTTGCTATTTTTTAATTAATATATTAGTTATAGTACATGACTTAATATTTTTATAACTATCCTCTTCCTAGTTTTGGTTTTATAGGACGGCAAAGCTTAAAATGGCCCTATTACCCTCAAGTACCTTAGAAGTAATTTTGGTTTAAGCGTACATCTGTCATGATGTTCTTTAAACTTCAATAATATGTTTGAATTATTTTGCGGTAAATGTTTAAAAAATAAAGAATTAAATTTATTAAGAACTAATTCAATTATAAAAATAAAGAAACACGATCAAGATAAAATTATTTTATTTTATCCTGGTGATCCTGATCAGAATACTTGGATAAAGTTATCAAATTACTGTACTGTCATCAGCCCTTCATAGGAGTGCTAATTCAAAAAAAAAAACTTAATGAACTTATTTTTCGTTCCCGACATTTTGGGTGCTTTAAAGCACCCATGGTCAAGGATAGGGGGGACTAAGACCGGCTACCTTCAGTTTTTGAATATTAATTTTTGATCCGAACTACGCAGAATGAGCTTACAGTATCTTGAAGTCTTGCAGAGGTATACTTGGGTTTGGATTTAATTTTGTTAATTGTAGTATCCCAAGCAGACGGCATTTATTAGTTAATTAAAGATCTTGACTGTTTTATTTTCCATTTCGAATAATTATTTATTTAAGGAACTCTTTTAATACCTTTGACAAAATGAGTGATGCCCACGCGCAATAAATCTAAATTTGCTCCAAAGTACTCCATGAAACTAGCGGCTCCTTTTTGAGTAGATGTATGACAATTGTTAACAATATTTCCTGTTTTATATTACTAATTTGACTTTGTATAAATTCAAATCGCATGTAAAAGTACTCTTATGAAGAAAGGACATTTTAAATTAGAACACTATTTCAAAGATAAGAATTCGTGGACATAATGAGTTTGTTTTTGTCGTCTTGTATATATTTTAAAAGGATAAATTGTAACTATTGGGAGAAAAATAGTCTACCTGTGAGTTTCTTAACGCTTCTTCGCGCAGAGTTTCCTCGCAGTAGGAAATTATTGCAGCGTTGGCTTAGATCGCCGAGGGCTAAGCTTTAACTGTACAAAATATTTTAAAATTTGATTTTAATTTCAATTTGTTTAAATACCCAATAAATTCGTCTACGTAAATTTTAATATTTGATAAAATGCCGTATCTTACCAAGTTATGTAAATCTCGCACAGTATTCATAAGAACTGACCGAGCGTTATTGAAAGCTAAATATTATTTTGGTGTCTGTAGCCGGGAGCTATCGTAATAACATGCTGGAGTGGATGCGGGCGGGCAGTGGGGCAACCTTTGATTTATCTAATTAATAAAGTGATATAGTTAAATAGTAATATTTTACATTCATAGTTTATTTTAAATATATTCTAGCTATACCCGCGACTTCGTTCGACAGAAAATATTTTAATAATTTATTATTATACCTCCCTAGTTGAATCGGATTTTGTTCACAATTTCATGGGTTTTGATTTTTTTTGTGCGGAACCCTAAATATCCTTCTATAATAAAAGTAGCCTAATTTTGCCATTGAAAATAATAAGCAATCCAGCTGTTACGGTAGACAAAATTTTAGAAATGGATTTTTTTGTTATAAGTACCGTATTTATATACTTTCATATTTTGTAAAAAGTATAGTAAAAAGCTATTATTTTGACATTACAAACAGACACTTCAAATTAATTTATGTGTATAGATGATTTATTTAAAAAGATAAAGTCTTGTTATGTTTATATTATATGTACATCACCCGTGTTTCTCGGCACCAGAATCCACGGCTCCCTTTCGTTCAGAGTATGCCGTAGTAGATTTCATGATCCTGATGGATGATAGTATAAAAACTTCTTATTGATACTAGATGCAAAACTCAGGCCAGCACTATGTGCGCAGGAATTACATGTTTATTTCCTCCGTACTCTTTCCACATCAGACAGTCAAACGCTCCGCGGATCCTAACCCCTTTGTTGTCGGCACTCCACGCATTCCTGCTAAACGGTTTGCTTCGTCTTTCGCAGTACAAAGAAAAGAAAGAAAAGCAAGGAAAGAGTTTCCAAGCGTCTGTTTTGTCGGATTACTATCTGGATGTGTCTAAGGCAAGAGTGAATAGACTATCTACGCTAAGAGAGCAATGCAGTTACCATCTAGGTCCTCACCACTTACCACCAGGTTTGTAGCCAAGCCAGCGCTTGGCTACAATCAAACCTGGCTGCTTCGTTCGCGTGGAATTGGAAATCACGAACATTTTGTTTATAGTTGCTCTCCAAGAAACTATATTGTTTTAGGATAATATGTGTACTGTTTTTTTTACAGGAGAAGGGGCAAACGACTCACGGCTCACCTGATGGTAAGTGATTACCGCCGCGCATGAATAACTGCAACACCAGGGAAATTACAGATGCGTTGCCGGCCTTTTAATAAGGAGTATCGGGTCGGAAAATCTCTGGTAGTAGTCGATTCCACAAGGAAGTTGTGCGAGGAAGAAAACTTCTCTTAAATCGCACAGCGGTGGACCGCCAGTCATCCAGATGGTACGGATGGTATCGCGAGTTTTGTCGCGATGTGCGATGGTGAAATTGTGCGGATGGAATTACTCCGAAAAATCCCACAAAGCACTCCCCGTGGTAAATGCGACTATACCGTATGTGCTATTGCTGGACAAAGTCGACTCATGTAGCCATAGACTTACTAATTGTTGCGCCTACCCACATGCTAAATTTAAAGTTTTTAATAATAATAAGTACAGATAAATAAGATAAGTTTAAAGCGAAAATATAAATCATTTTTATTGCCTATCACGTAGAATTTTGAAATATCCAGCAAAAAGTTATTAGTGTTTATTTGCATGCTAAATTTGAAGTCTCTCACAATTATAGTTATACGGATATAGGGCAACTTTAAATCGAAAAGCTAAATCCTCTTTATTCCCTATCCGGCGGGAATATCGAAAAATCCTTGTGTACATTATTAAGGGACCTTCTGTTCAAAATTTCAGCTTTCTAGACGCAAAGGTTGGACGCAGGGAGTTGATGAGTCAGTGAGAGATTGCAGTGAGTGGTGAGTTAGTGAATTGGGAATTTTAATTAATTCATTACAGCCCTATATATAAGTCCATTTCGGGACATAGGCCTTGTATGGCAAGAAATAGTGAGTGCTTCTGTATTAACAAGTTATGTTCACTCTTACACATGCAGCAATTGAAGCTTGGAGAACATTCTTATTATATAGAACGAAAAATGAGCCAACAATCTACTTGTTTCTTTTTTGTATAGAGTAAGGTTGGTAATCGAGCACACAGTCCACAGTTAATTGGAGTCACTACGACTGTAATAGCCCATTAAAATTTAAACGTGAATGCGTTGCTACCTCGAGGACCAAGATAGATTGCCTCGTTTCCTGTAAAAAGGGCCTGCAGTTCTCTACGTACACTCACCATACGAAACCCAGCAGTATAAAGCTACTATTTCCCGCTGGTATTCTGCGAGAGTTCGAGTCGATCTCTCGTGCTGCAACCAAAGTATAGCGGCTGTGTAGCTCTTCTGCGTTAATTATTAAACACGTCAATAACGTCACGGATGTATTGTTAAATGCCTAAAAAACAATATAGTTAAGAAAATATACATAAGCATGCCCCAATGCGTGTTAGCGAACTTCACATGTCTTCGAAATATATTTTTCTTATTCTTCAGACATGAAGGTTTCCTCACGATGTCATCCTTCACCGCCGACCACGTGGTAAATCAGCACTTAAAATTGCAATTAACAATGTCATTGGTGCCGGCGGGGATCAAACCCGGATTACCCGCGTTCTGTTATATTTACAGCGAGCGTTAACCATCTGAGCTACCACGGCACTAATACATAATAAAACAATATATTGTTCTAATTTGATACACAGTAAGTCATATCATGGTTATTAAAGACTATCAAAAATCCACGGTTGAACAAAGAGGCCTTGTTGATGGTAAGTAGACAGCTGTAACCAACGTCAAACAAAGAAAACCAGAAACTGTAGGCTGTTTCTTGGCAGTAACACTAACTCAAAAAGTCTTCAAATTAAAAATTTACCTCACCACTTATACAAACGTGCACACTCACCACCGGATGGTAAGTGGATAGTAATCAGATTAACAATCATAACCACTGATAAGCTGTCACCCCTGAAGGTTAAGATGGAATGCTTCATGACCAGTAAAAATGATTTTTGGCTTTCTTCACACGCGACACGAAACACAACAGTAAAATGCTACCACTATGCACTGGTATTAAATTAAGTATGGTGATTAGGTATACAGTTTATTATTAAAAAATATTATTCTATAAATATCTTATGTCTTATCTTTACGAATACATTAATTCTGTTGGTGGATTTCTGCCTTTAAAATCACAGAAATGTCACAAATAAACATTCAAACGTAGCACGAAATTATTAATATTCTCTAAGAAATTCATACATCAAGTTGCTTTCTTACCCTCACTGGACAGGGGTCAAGATATGGTCGAATTAATATTCATACGGAGGCCCAGGTGGACGTCACAATCTGAAAAGGGTGGACTTAGTGACTGGTCAATGCTTTGTGATAAATTATAAGACTTTAAAATTACTTTGAGGATGCTTTTGCCTATCTTGTCTTTGTCTCTCAGAGACAGTTCGGGATCACTTTTGATGTAATAAATATATTTCTATATTTATTACATCAAAACTGATATATATATATATATATATATATATATATATATATATATATATATATATATATATATATATGTACATAATAAAAAGACATAAACACTCTCGCCTGTCACCCAGAGGGGTAGGCAGAGACTACAGACTTCCATTTGGCACGATCCTGACACACCTCTCTCGCCTCCTTCACATCCATACACCTACGCATACATGCTCGTCGGTTAAGGGTACTCCTAATTTGGGCCGTTTTCAAAATATCGCCAATTTGGTCGATAAACTTTTTTCTAGGGCGTCCCTTTCCGACTCGGCCGTTCACATCTGCCATATAAATTTGCTTTGTCACTCTTTCCTCATTCATTCTGTCTACGTGACCAAACCACCGAAGCATTCCTTTCTTAATCCTGGTCACAATATCATCTTATAATCATCCTTTCACGGTAAATGTTGATCCAGTGAGAAGTTAGAACAATTGTTGATCCACCTATTTGACGTGCTTGCTCAGCTCCTCGTCGCACAAACTGATATACTTTGATCGATTATTGATGCGTTTGTGACGTCGGTGGATCTGCACTAACAGGATTTCAATATACTCGTCAGCGTTTTCACCAACATTTGTTGATCTATCAACGGTCGAAAAAATCACACTGAATATGATTTTTTAGATCCAGAATATATTTAATTTATATGAGACATTTACTTAGACTAAGTGGATCCGGAGCCATAATTGACGAATAGGTACTCGAACACGAAGCGGCAACGTCGCGTTCTGTGTGTGACAGAGAACCCAGTAGGCTACTTCGATATAGTAATAAGGTAAGAAAATACGTTATCTGCTGATTTTGTGGATCAAACTTTGGCTGGTTTTATTGTGGAAGGACGTTTGTTCGAGTTTTTGTTATCGTGTGAGTGAATTTGTGTTATTTTATTCATTTGTCATAGATCAATTAGAAGATGATGGATAATACTTTATTACAAATTAATTTGTCACTCGAGTGTGTGTGTGTGTGTGTGTGTGTGTGTGTGTGTGTGTATGTGTGTGTGTGTGTGTGTGTGTTTGTGTGTGTGTGTGTGTGTGTGTGTGTGTGTGTGTGTGTGTAAGGGTGGGGGGTGCCATTTAGTTCGCGTGCGTTTGTGCGTGTGTGTTTGTGTGTGTGTGTGTGTGTGTGTGTGTGTGTATGTGTGTTTTTATGCGAGTTTGTGTGTGCGCGTGCGTGTGGGTGTACGTGCGTTCATGTGTGTTCGTGTGAACGCATGTGCGTGCGCGTGTGGGTGAGTGTATGTGTGCGTGTGTGCACTGTTGTGTTTTTTTTAGTACGTGTGTGTGTGTGTGTGTGTGTGTGTGTTAGTAGGTATGTGCGCGCTCGCGCGTGTGTGTGTGCGTGCGTGGGTTAACTGTTGTTTGTTTGTGTGTGTGTGTGTGTGTGTGTGTGTGTATGTGTGTGTGTGTGTGTGTGTATGTGTGTGTGTGTGTGTGTGCGGTTGTGCGTGTGTTTGATTTTGTGTGTGGGTAGGAGTGTGTGCGTGTGTGCGTAGGTGTGTCCACTGTTGTTTTGTGTTTATGTATGTGCTTGCGCGTGTATGTGTATTCGTTCGTGCGCGCGCGTGTGTGTGAGTGTATGTGCGGGTGTGTGTATGTGTGCAAGCACGCGCGCGGATGTGTATGTGTGCACGCACGTGCGTGTATGTATGTTCGCGCGCGCGTGTACTTGTATGTGTGTGTGTGTGTGTGTTTGTGTGTGTGTATGTGTGTGTTTGTGTGTGTGCGTAGATGTGTGTGTGTGTGTTTGTGTCCGTATGTGTATGTGTGTGTGTGTGTGTGTATGTGTGAGTGTGTGTGTGTGTGCGCCCAGAAAACGGAGGCGGAGAATGGAGACGTGGAGGCGGAGGTGAATGCAGCGTAGTATGTGGTGAAGGCGGAGATAGTGGAAACGAGGAATTGTGTTGGAGGCGGAAAAAATAGTGACGGAGCGTGGTGGTGGCGGCGGAGGTAGCGGAGTTTATTGTTGAGGCGGATGGAGCAGAGTTTATGGTGGAGGCGGAGGTAGCGGAGGTGGAGAACGAAGGCTTAGAGAGGGTTGCGGTGGTAGATGTGGAGGCGTAGGTGGCAGAGGTGGTGGTGGGTGCACTGGAGTGCAGTAAAGAGGGTACCGCGTGAGGGCAAGTGAGGCTCATATAAAGGACAGTTGCTTACAGCGAAAAACAGTGTGGCTGGTAAGTGGATATCGATACTGCCCCTAAAAATGTTACTACGAGGTTATTCATTTTTCCGAATATCAGCCCTATCGGTACTAGAGACAAAGTGAAAAGAACTTTTGTTTTGTGACGATTTCATCATAACTAACAAAACAAACCCAAACTCGGCATACCTAGTTCTACTAGTCCAGGTGTTACAGTGTTAGTTACCGAAGTACACCCTCAGGTCACTTCAGCAAGTCCGAAGGTAAGGACTCATCATAACTAACAAAACGAGCCCAAACTCAGCATGCCCAGTTCTATTAGTCCAAGAGTTCCACTATTAATTCCGAATTACATTTTGAGGTCACTCCATCAAGACCGGAGGTAAGGTCTCATGATAATATCTCATGTAATAGTTCGATTCTAAACCTATCAATTTTGTAAACGCGTCCTTAAAAATCTTGATTATGAATATATATATATATATATATATATATATAAAACATGTTCACTGGTTTATGGTAAACAAACACAAACACACACACACACACACACACACACACACACACACACACACACACACACACATACAAACACGCAAGCGCACGCGAAAACATGCACACATGCGCACACGCACAAACGCATACACACACTCACACACGCATACTGCCGCAGCAACATGCACACACACAAACACAACAGTGCACACACGCACACCCATTCACACACACACACACACACACACACACACACACACACGTACACATACGCACAAGCACACATATGCACACAAACACACACACACACACACACAAACACATACGCACGCGCGCGGGCGCACACACACACACACACGCACGCACGCACGCAAACACGCACTCAGGCGAATACCTTATGTCGCCGTTGCCACCATTTCCGCTACAAGAAGGGGCGTTGTCGAGTAATTCGTTAAAAAAAGTCGTTTTTTTCGACAAGGATCATAGATGTTAGTAATAATACAAATCTTAAAACTAATTTTCGTAAAACTTAAAACTATTTACATGCACCCACCAGCACCTCTGCCACCTACGCCTCCACATCTACCACCGCAACCCTCTCTAAGCCTTCGTTCTCCACCTCCGCTACCTCCGCCTCCACCATAAACTCTGCTCCATCCGCCTCAACAATAAACTCCGCTCCCTCCGCCGCCACCACCATGCTCCGTCACTATTTTTTCCCGCCTCAAACACAATTCGCCGTTACCACTATCTCCGCCTTCACCACATACTACGCTGCATTCACCTCCGCCTCCACGTCTCCATTCGCCGCCTCCGTTTTCTGGGCGCACACACACACACACACACACACACACTCACACATACACACACACACACACATACACACACACATACACACACACACACACACACACACACACACACACACACACACAAACACGCACTCAGACGAACACACACGCACCCACACACACTCGCACGAACGCACACGCACGCGCATACACACACGCGCGCTCTCGCGCACTCACATAAATACAGACAGACACACACACACACACACACAAGAAGGAGCGTTGTCGAGTAATTCGTTAAAAAAGTTGTTTATTTCGACCACAAGGATCATAGATGTTAGTAATAATACAAATCTTAAAACTAATTTTAGTAAAACTTAAAACTATTTACCTAATTTTAAAACTATATATAAGACAGGCCCGATTAGTCAGCACGTGCACCATATGACAATGGTTCAGGTACTGAACTCAAACCTATCAGAAAATGCCCTCAGGATACCATTGGAACTGGCCCGCACCCTGCGAACCAGGGATGTGCATCGTTTACGCATGGTGGTGTAGAAACAATCCACACGCGCATCCGCGAACATACCCGCCGCATTACAATAACGAGGTAGACCAAACAGTACCCTGAATGCATTACATAACACGTTTTTAATCTGTAGCTAGTACCGCCAAAGATACGAAACGGCAACGTCGCGGCTGCATTCAGCCAATCCCATCGTTTATCCTATCGTTTGCTGTGCTTTGATTGGCTCATTTAAATCGGATCAACATTTTCCGTAACCATCGCAAGGTGGATTTGTATATCGGATCAACTTCGGCCAACGCTACCAAACAGTCTCGTGAGTGCAGATGTTGATCCGGTCGGAGCCACATTAGTTACCAGAGATGTATATTGGATCAACAAAAGGCGCCGGATCAACATGCGTTTTCGGATCAACAAAGTGCTCGCGTGAAGTCGCGTCTGATCAACATTTACCGTAAAGAGATCTCTCTCTCTCTCTCTCTATATATATATATATATATATATATATATATATATATATATATATATATATATATATATATATATATATATATATATATAATATATATGTATACATGTAATTCTACTATATATTAACTGTATATCAACAATAAATTCTTTTTTTACGTACTTACCGTAACATAGCTACAACCTGCAAAGCAATCTTTAGAGAAAGCCTATGTTTACCGATGGACTTTTGATGATAATGATGATGAATGATATTCCAAATTATATTCAGCTATATATCCTTTTTATATGTTATTCGTATCATTATTCGGCGTTACTAGGATCTGATAATTATGATTCTAATTAATACGTTTAAAATTATCGTAATTTATTATCTAATATAGAAATCAAATCCTATTCTAAAATAATAGTCAAACAATAATGGCAAACCATGTATTTAAAGAAAGCTTGCAAATTATCAATTGTTTAGTTAAAGTGTTATTTACTATTCCACTTATCTATTCTTTGACTGGGTGGCGACCCAAGAACGGTGTCGGGGTGGGATAGAATACGGGCCCTTGTCTTATCTGTGCCCACGCCTGAGGACTTGGCCTGATGGATTAACTTCATTGTTCCACCGTTGCCGAGTGACGCGGAATGTATAATTATTTCACCGCAGTTTATATGCTTGGAACTGTGAGGAAATGTTCTAACTTTTCCGCCTTTTTACTAGATTTGTGTGTTATAATTTGAAAGTGTACTTACATTTTTATGTACAATTTGAATTAAAAACTAAATATACCTGGTTATGTTATAATTTTCATTCAAGAGAATTTAGATAATTTTTACTTATTTGGTTGGATCTGGCAAGTTATAATATTGAGTATTAAACGAATTGAAGAATTTCACGTATCCATTATGATTTAAGGATATAACACACAATTATTAGTATTAAACTAATGAACTTGAAAACAGAGCTCCTATTATTTCAAGTATTTAAAAAAATCCTTTTTTGTTTTTATGTGGCAAAAAATTGCAATAAAGCTGCTTATTTGCGAACCATGGTTGTATTTGATATCGGAATTAAAAGAGAACGAGAAAGCTTTGAACATGAAGCGAAGACAGGTCTGCTGCTAAACGATATCACCCAAGAAAATACGCGATCATGCTAAAGAATTATTTGGGAAAGGCGACGATATACATCATATGCGGAGCTATTAAGAACAACTTCCTCTTCGTGATCGTCAATTAAATAAAATAAGTGCCGCACAAAATTACGAATAATAATAATGAAAACAATATGACTTGACTGTAATTACTAGATCGAGAATCCTTGTAAAAATTAAAGAAGAAAACTTCACAATTGATTATATATTTAATCGATTTCAAAAAAAGGAGGAGGTACTCAACTCGACTGTATTTTTTATTTGTTACCTCAGAACTTTTTTACAGGTGATTTTGATAATTTTCTTTTACTTGAAATCTGATGCTTTTCATGTGATATGGGATCACAAATTTGATCAAAATCAGCTCAGTAGTTTTCGAGTTATCGTTAATAATGCGTATTTAAATGATTTCGAATACATTAGAGATGTTCTCATTTAATTTATATTGAAGTCGCTTGTAAAAAAAATAATTATACCATTTGTTTAAAGTATAAGAGTGGCAAACGTGCGCGCAGTTCAACTAATGGTAAGTGGGCAATTGATTCTAAGCGGATGCTGTGGCTCACAGACATCTACATCTGAGGACTAAGATGGAATGCCTCGTTTCTAATAAAAGTAATCCGGTTCTCTACACTCTCCATGCAAGCAGCATCCAGCAGCATAAAACTGTAAATTTAGGCTGGTATTCTTTTAGATCGTGGTCCTTTCCTGGTCAAGCGGAGGTATTCGTGCTAGAACCATAATGTATCTGCAAGCTGACTCCACGTATCAAATTCATTTAATATGTATGTATTAAGGGATATAGTATAAATTAAAATTATCAGGATTGGAAAGTCTAGTATCGCGATTGATTATTATGAAGAAACGAATAATAATAATAATAATAAAAGTGGTTCCTATTGTCATTTCGGCTACTGGAGTGGTACCAAAATCCTTACATAATAGTCTAAAATTACTTCAGTTACACTCTTCAATATATGTAGAATTACAGAAAGCTGTTATTTTAAATACCTGTAGGATTGTGCGTAAATTTTTGTCCTATGATAGGTAAGAAGTAAGAACACATTTTTATTTATTTACAGCTTCTATACACATAAGATATATCATTTTAGCTTGGTGTGAAGCCTGCTGAATATATCTTTCTTTACCCCTCCAAACGGGAGATAAAAAAGAAATAATAATAATAATAATAATAATAATAATAATTATTATTATTATTATTATTATTAATCCGTAATTACTTCCTGGCGAGATCGGATGATCCATTCTATAAGGACGTCATTTCTTGTGATAAAGGACTTACCCCTCTATCCTTAGCCAACGAGCAATGGCAAGACCGGGCAGTGCAGACAATTTTCGACCGGGAGACCGTATGGAAGGAGAAGGAGCTCCACGGGAGGTTCTACAAGTCTCTACATGGGCCTTTCGTAGACACAGTAACCTCCCTCCACTGGCTACGCTTTGGTGACCTCTTCGGGGAAACCGAGGGTTTTGTCTGTGCAATACAGGATCAGGTTATTAAGACCAACAACTATCGGAGATACATCCTAAAGGATGGCACCATCGACATCTGTCGAGCTTGTCGCCATCCCGTTGAGTCACTTAGGCATGTCATCTCCGGTTGTTCGGCGCTTTCTAACTCTGAGTGCTTGCACAGGCACAACCTAGTAGCCAGAATTCTACACCAGGAGCTCGCTCTGAAATACGGTCTCGTGGATCGGAAATTGCCGTATTACAAGTACTTGCCGGAAGCCGTGCTCGAAAATGATCGCGCCAGGCTCTATTGGGACCGGGCCATCATCACAGACAGGACTATTCTTGCGAATAAGCCTGATATTGTGCTGATGGACCGGGCACAGTCAAGGATATTTTTGGTCGACATTACCATTCCGTGTGACGAAAACCTCGTGAAAGCCGAAACAGATAAGCAAACAAAATATCTGGACCTGGCTCACGAGGTGACCGACATGTGGGGTGGTCTGCCGACCGAAATTATTCCTGTAGTCGTCTCTGCAAACGGGCTAATCCCAGTCAGCCTCTCGGGTCATCTGAGGCGGCTGGGTCTACGTGGCGGACCGTCCCAGGCTCAGATGCAGAAGGCGGTGCTCCTCGATATCGCCCGCATCGTCCGCCGGTTTCTTTCCCTTTCCCCCTAACCCTCGGCCGTTTGGTCTCCCCTGCCGAGGGCCTCCATCTGGTTGGGCTTTTATTTATATATGTATTTTTATATTTAGTTTATGTTATTGATATTTATGTATATTTATGTTTTCATTTCCATTTATAATTATATATTTATAGAACCCAACCAGATGAGAAAGCTATATTGATAGCCCACATAATAATAATAATCGTTGTCGTAGTCGCATGCGTTGGTCGCAAACAATGAACGCAAACGCACTGCGGGCGTACTTTAGGGCAAAAGGGGAAGAAACCGGATGTTTGGCATATCGGGCTCGGATGCATCGCTTTTTTGCAGAGCTGGAGCCATCTCTATCCGTCACTGAGCAAAACCTGGCAGACCGAGTTCGGTACATCCTGCGCTCCAACATATTTGGTGACGCCGAACTCGAACGACTACGACGTGAGGCTATTCCCTCATCGGATGGAAATGCTATGGCTGGGAAGGCGGCGCCATTAATTGCGCAGCAAACTGCAAATGTGGACGCTGCCGTCAATATTCCATTTGTGGTTGATTCAGACGATGATGGAATAGTTCCCCTCAAACTAGAGAAAATGAAGAGCATATTGGAAGAGTCGATGCTGGAAATGCGCAGCATGCCTCTTGAAAATCGACCGCGACTTCCCCGCATACCCCTTAGCAAGAGAAATCGGGCTGTCGTGCGGGCTCTTAACCCAATGCTGGTGACCTATTTGGAAGCCAGCCGGGACCTTTGCGACACGGACTCAATTCTTTTTGGAGCCGCACTGGCAGTATGCCGTATTATTGGCGCCAAACTTCCCATGGCTGGACGTGCTACTCAACAAGGTAGTGCCATCCCAGCCTGGAGAAAAAGAATCGAGGACCGTATCGCAAAGGCAAGGGCCCTTATCGGCAGACTGACAAGCTTCAGGTCGGGTAATAATAGACCGAGAGTTGTGCGCACCGTTAGAATGGCGTTTGCTGGGACAAATATTAGTTTGTCCCAGCCGGATATCACGCAGAAACTAACGGAGCGCATAGATGACCTGAAGCAAAAAATCGCTGCTTGGGGGAAGCGGATTCAACGATTTAGCGAGAGGTCAAGGCGGTTCAACCAGAATCGTCTCTTCCAGAGTGATCAGAAGAGGCTCTATAAATCATTGGAGCGACCAGAGGTATGTGGAGCGGGCCCAGGACCGGATCAGGCTGACACTGTCGCATTTTGGCGTGGCCTGTGGTCAGAGCCCGTAAACCACAGCGAGGGCCCTTGGATGGAAGTTGTGGCGCGCCAGAGTGCAAGTGTTACGCCTATGGACCCCGTCACCATAACGCCTGAAGACGTGGCTGAGGCGGTCCGTAGGGCCCCGAACTGGAAAAGTCCGGGGCTCGACGGGCTGCATCATTACTGGCTGAAGGGGTTCGTAGTGTGTCACGCTGTGCTCGCCCGACAGTATCAAGAGGCTCTCGATCAGAAGTCGCTCCCGAGCCTCTTCACTACTGGGATCACTCACTTGGTTCCTAAAGATCGGGATACCACAGACCCGAGCAAATACCGCCCCATCACGTGTCTACCCACTATATATAAGACACTGACATCCATTTTGAGCACGAGAATCACTCGTCACCTGGAGCTAAATCAGGTGATGTCACGCGCTCAAAATGGATATCGGGGCGGTGGTCGTGGAACCAAGGAACCACTCCTCATTGACGCGGTCATTGGCAAAGTGGTGAAACGCAACCGCCGGAACTTCTCCGCCGCCTGGATAGACTACAGAAAAGCATTCGACTCGGTGCCCCATACATGGTTAAAGAGGGTCCTCGAGCTGTACAAGATTGACTGTACAGTTAGAAACTTCCTCGAGCAGTGTATGGGGCAGTGGAGTACGATCCTCTGTTATCTGGGCGAGCGGATGATGGCTGCGGAGAACCACATAAGGATAAGAAGGGGTATCTTCCAGGGCGATTGTCTGAGTCCAATCTGGTTCTGCCTCTCTCTGAACCCTCTCAGTACCTTACTGGAGGGCTCCGGGAGAGGATTTCAGCTACGGAAGGGAGGAACAAAAGTGACCCACCTTTTCTATATGGATGACCTCAAGTTATTCGCCTCCAGTCGCTCCCATCTTGTGGAATTGCTAAACATCACTTGTGAATTTAGCAATTCTATTGGAATGGAGCTGGGGACGGATAAGTGTGCGGTCCTTCATGTTGAAGGGGGAAGGGTTGCTAACTCTGAGGGCATAGATTTATCTATGCCCGTCAACTTAAAGACCCTTTCCGAGGCTGAAACATACCGATACCTGGGTATGTCACAGAACATCGGTATCGATGAGACTGGTATGAAACTGTCAGTTTGCGACGTGTTTTATGCACGCTTGACCAAAGTGCTTAACAGCCTTTTGTACGGTGTGAATAAGACACACGCATATAACGGTTGGGTCATGCCTGTCCTCATATATACCTTTGGCATACTATGGTGGACTCAGACCGAACTTAACGCCCTAGATAGAAAAGTCCGCACTACCATGACGTCCCATAGGATGCATCATCCGAGATCGTCGGTAATGAGGCTGTACTTGCCGCGAAAGCACGGTGGGCGTGGTTTTCTGAGCGCGCTCACCATGCATAATCGCGAAGTGTGCAGCCTCCGTGATTACTTCCTGGCGAGGTCGGATGATCCATTCTACAATGACGTCATTTCTGGTGATAAAGGGCTTACCCCTCTATCCTTAGCCCACGAGCAATGGCAGAACCCAGAAGTGCTTAGCATTTCCAACCGGGAGACCGTATGGAAGGAGAAAGAGCTCCACGGGAGGTACTACAGGGCTCTTCATGAGCCCTTCGTAGATACAGTCGCCTCCCTCAACTGGCTACGTTTCGGTGACCTCTTCGGGGAAACCGAGGGTTTTGTCTGTGCAATACAGGATCAGGTTATTAAGACCAACAACTATCGGAGATACATCCTAAAGGATGGCACCGTCGACGTCTGTCGAGCTTGTCGCCATCCCGGTGAGTCACTTAGGCATGTCATCTCCGGTTGTTCGGCGCTTTCTAACTCTGAGTACTTGCACAGACACAACCTAGTAGCCAGAATTCTACACCAGGAGCTCGCTCTAAAATACGGCCTCGTGGACCGGAAATTGCCGTATTACAAGTACTTGCCGGAAGCCGTGCTCGAAAATGACCGCGCCAGGCTCTACTGGGACCGGGCCATCATCACAGACAGGACTATTCTTGCGAATAAGCCTGATATTGTGCTGATGGACCGGGCACAGTCAAGGATATTTTTGGTCGATATTACCATCCCGTATGACGAGAACCTCGTGAAAGCCGAAACAGATAAGCAATCAAAATATCTGGACCTGGCTCACGAGGTGACCGACATGTGGGGTGGTCTGCCGACCGAAATTATTCCTGTAGTCGTCTCTGAGAATGGGCTAATCCCAGTTAGCCTCTCTGGTCATCTGAGGCGACTGGGACTCCGTGACGGACCGCTCCGGGCTCAAATGCAGAAGGCGGTGCTCCTTGATACTGCCCGCATCGTCCGCCGGTTTCTTTCCCTTTCCCCCTAACCCTTGGCCGTTTGGTCTCCCCTGCCGAGGGCTTCCATCTGGTTGGGCTTTTATAATAATAATAATAATAATAATAAATACGGTCTCGTGGACCGGAAATTGCCGTATTACAAGTACTTGCCGGAAGCCGTGCTCAAAAATGACCGCGCCAGGCTCTACTGGGACCGGGCCATCATCACAGACAGGACTATTCTTGCGAATAAGCCTGATATTGTGCTGATGGACCGGGCACAGTCAAGGATATTTTTGGTCGATATTACCATCCCGTATGACGAGAACCTCGTGAGAGCCGAAACAGATAAGCAATCAAAATATCTGGACCTGGCTCACGAGGTGACCGACATGTGGGGTGGTCTGCCGGCCGAAATTATTCCTGTAGTCGTCTCTGCGAATGGGCTAATCCCAGTTAGCCTCTCTGGTCATCTGAGGCGACTGGGACTCTGTGACGGACCGCTCCGGGCTCAAATGCAGAAGGCGGTGCTCCTTGATACTGCCCGCATCGTCCGCCGGTTTCTTTCCCTTTCTCCCTAACCCTTGGCCGTTTGGTCTCCCCTGCCGAGGGCTTCCATCTGGTTGGGCTTTTATTTATTTATGTATTTTTGTATTTATTTTATTTCATTGATATTTATGTATATTTATCCTTTCATTTTCGTTTATAATTATATATTTATTGATCCCAACCAGATGAGAAAACTTATAATAATAACGATAATAATAATAATATTCCACAACTATCACACAACGCCATCTATTCCCAAGCTAAGCAAAGCTTGTGTTATGGGTACTAGACAACTGATAAACATACTTATATATTTCTAAATACATAGATATTATAGATAAATTACACCCAGACACAGAACCAATGATCGTGCTCATCACACAAACATTTGTCCTGAGTGGGAATCGAACCCACGACCTCCGGCATAGCAATCAGGGTCACTAACCACTAGACCAACAGGCCTGTCAGGCCTGTAGGTCTAGTGTCATAAAAATAAGGCGGAATAAAGATACCACTGAACACCGACTTCTTATATTAAAGTCGGTTAAATGAAAGTAGTAGCCGGAAGAATGGTTCGTTTTTATAAAACAGAAGTGACAAATGAACTTTTATATTACGTGGTAGATCCACGCTGCAGCTGTATTATGGTTGTAGCACGAATGGGTCGGCTCGACCGGGGAAGGACCACGCTCGCACAGAATACCAGCGTAAAATAGCAGCTTAATACTGATTTGTTTCGTATGGTGAGTGTAGATATCCGGAGAACCTTTTTTACTGGAAACGAGGCATTCCATCTTAGTCCTTGGGGATGACAACGCATCCGCGTTTTGATTCTTAATCTAGGATAAATGTAGATGTCTAGGAGCCACAGCATTCACTTACCATCCGGTTGACTGTGTGCTCGTTTGTCACCCTTATTGTATAAAAGGAAAACGTATAATCCACTTGATGGTAAGTGGCGACTTCAGTGTATGTACACCCACAGCCTGCTTCATATAAAGAAGACTGCAAACGCGTTGTCGCCTCCGAGAACTAAGAAAGAAAGCCTCACAACCTATAATGATACTGGCTCTCATTCCCTTTCCTTCAGACCGGAATGCAACAGCAAGCACTGCCATTCGCCGGCAGAAATTTATGAGAGTAGTACCCAGACGGAAGTCCCTCGGCAGAAAAAAGAGTCCTACCATACAATAAATTATAATAATTACGTTTGTGATTGAAATTGTTGTTACACGGTTACAAATTGTTGTTGACAAATGTAATAAACGGATCGTTATGAAGAACGAAAAGTTTCTTGGATATAGTAATCGGGCATCAGTTGACAAACTCAATTTGTGGTGGTATATTTTATAGCCTATTATATCTAAGGAAAATAAAACTGCAGTATGTTGGTATTTAATAAAGTATGCATTTAGCTTAAGTTTCGTGACTTTCAACCACGAACGCGAAAGTTTCCCACGGCTGATCGGACGTCTGCCAAATAGCACGTTCACCCACAAAAGCAATGGGCCATATGATTTATACGCCTATGAAAATGCTGGAACTTTGGTTCTTTCTGAAGGAATCTGCTTCTGTGTTTGCACCTACATTTAAGGCACTATAATATTTTAGTACCGGGCGACCAACATTCGCTTAGCATAGGATTTTTTTCTCAAGCATGAATGTCACCTATTTAGATAGACTTGAAAAGTAAAACATTGTCTAAATAAAACATTACACCCAAATCGTTAGAGACGTTTCCGAGTAATCAGTTACATATCTATCATCTTAAATACCATCACTACTTCATTATTCTTAAATACCATTAACTGACTAATTGTCTGACTAACTCGTCACTATATCTCTAAAAATGTACACCCGATTGACTTGAAATTTAGTACAATTACTCATTTCGCAATGTAGACTACTCACTAGGAAGAGATTTTACGACAGTTCCATTTAAAAACAAAAATCTTTATATTTTACTCCTAGGTTCCGTAATAAAATATTATCGTGCGCCAGCGACGCGAGCGGATATCAGCTAGTATTAAGTATATATGCAAGTATTATGTATATCTTGGAATCCATTGAGATAATCGATAATCTACATCGATGTGGTCATCGATGTAGACAGTCGATTTATTTTGCTAATCAGCTTATTACTATTATGGTATTCAATTATGTATAAACATACAAAAATGCTGCCTTACGGTTTAAACAGTACGTAACTATGGATAGAGTTTTGCCGAGTAGTGATGGACTAAGAGAATTCAGTAGTTCATGGGTCGTGAGACGCGAAAGAGGTAACAGAGCAGCAGAACATTCTTGACAACACCTCAAAATATTTAAAAAAATGTTGTAAAATAAAATACCCCACCCCCTCCCATCCCCTTCCCCTGTACTGTTGTGCTTGTTGCTGATAATAGCACATGAATTTGAGACGCGGACTTTCAATGCCTCCGATATAAGGATATAAAGCCGCTCAATGAACTTCCTTATAGAATTACGGGTGACAAACGAGCCCACAGGCCACTTCATGGTAAGTAAATTCTGCGGCCCACTGATACCTACCTAGAATGATTATAAATCAAAACGCAGACAAGACTATGGAGGGGTTTTGCTCGGAGTTTCTGCGTGGTTGAATCACATGATATCCCAGTACAAGATTCATGAGCTCCACACTTAATGGTATGACCATCAGGTTAGACATGCAGGAAGTCAACGGAAACAAAAAGTCCAGGAACGTGTTTTGTAGGATTTATTAGGGGACGCCCACCATCTTAGTCTTCGGAGATAATTCTAGGCGTAAGCGGGCTACAATTGCCACTTAGCGTCAAGTGATCAATAAGATAATAATCACTAAAATTGAGCCGTGGTAGCTTAGGGGCTAAACTCTTGCTGTAAATTTCACAGTATGCGAGAAACACGAGTTTGGTCCCCACCGGCACTAATGAAAATGTTAATTACAATTTTCAACACTCTTTTATCACGTGCTCGGCGGTAAATGAAAACATCGTAAAAAACCTGCATGTCTAAGAAACAAGAAAAAAAAATATTTTGGCAGTGCGGCGGACATTTTCTTGTCTTAAAACACTCTCAGAAATGAGAGGAGGCCTGTGCCCAACAGTTAGACGTATAAAGGCAGTAAATTTAACTTTAAACTAAAAATTAAATATGTAATTTACTTTTTTTATTTAAAATCGTTGAATATTGCTTAATTAAATGATATATAAATTATCTTTATACCTATCACTTTCTGATATCATTTAGCGTAGAGAGAGAGAGAGAGAGAGAGAGAGAGAGAGAGAGAGAGAGAGAGAGAGAGAGGGAGATAGAGAGAGAGAGCAACTAAAGTGTTTTTTTAAATTTGATCGACGTCGTTTTTATAGGTAAAGCCGTAAGTAATTAAATAAGAAATTATTTTGCTAACTCATAACTGTATTTAATTAGTATTTACCTGTCTAAAGTATTTCAAATTTACCTCCAGGCTAAGATAAGTCAGCTATCAAATAATTCCTCATCAACGCACAAGCTAACAAAACTGAATAGTTTCAATATTTGCCCCAGTTCGCTGACCACCTACCTGAAGTATACAGTCTTGAAAGGGTGGACCCTTATCAAAGCAAACTAAATTAACTGCTCGAAACATCTTGACCAAGTTATTGTTCGGACGTCGTTTGGGGTCGTTCGGGCGTTTCAAATCCTAAAAACAAACGCTAGCAGTTTCGAGGTGGGCTTATGCAAATAATCCGTGTAAACTAATTAACTGATATATTCGGCTCCGATCGGAAAGTTTCGTTTCATTCTTTACAGCTTATCGAATGTACTGGTACACTACTGAACATGGCCTCTTTTTTGCCATAGTTACCACACTTGGGGTACACACGGGCTGGAAACCGCAGTCTTATCATTTTTTGTTACTATCAGAAAGATGTCCCTGTCAATATCCTGTTTAATTTTCATCTAGTCAAAATAGTAGTTAAATGCTACTGTGTTTCGTATGGTGAGTGTAGAGAACCGGAGACCCTTTTTACTGGAAATGAGACATTCCATCTTAGACCTCACGGGTGACAACGCATTTGCATTTTGATTCGTAATCGAGGATATATGTAGATGTCTAATCTAGCATCCACTTACTATCAGGTGGACTGTGTGTTCGTTTGTCACCCTATCCTATAAAAAAAATCTTTCACCCACCTCTTACGATATCGACCAGATGACACGGAGTAGTGCATTTTCTTATGCCGCCACTACACGACGTGAAAGTTTCAAGTGCTCCAGTAATTTATAGTTCCTATATTTTTCATATTTGTCTTGAACCCTTCAATCCTAATAAAAATCCCATGCAGTCAATGCGCCCGGCAAATCCGCATCCACACATCGACCGCACCCACTCACAGCACTTAAAACCATTAAAACTTACATTTAGAGACTATTTTTATATGAAGAAGTTTAACATTATAAAATCTATACAAAATTCTCTATCCTGCGTTCTAAACAAAAGATAGGTTTTACTTCATTACAAAAAGATTTCATTGTATTTTGATAACAAAAAAACATATCAAGCGAATGTCGGCAGCGTGAAAATCACAATTATTTCAATATATATTATTTGAAATTATTTACGTAAAAAGATACATTATATTCACACAAGAACTTTCATCACAATTTTATAATAAAACAATATACTAAAACACTAATTAAACACTATAAAAATCCAAAAATCAACACAATAACATTCACGCAAAAATGGTGTACAAATGAAAAAATTAATAGAATAACTAACTTTTTATTCCACTAAAGGATAGAAAATTATATATTGATTCTATAATGTTAAACTTCTTCATAGAAAAGTAGTCTCTATATATATAAGATTTTTTGGGTTAAAGAGCTGTGGGTGGGTGCGGCCTCATAAGACCGCTAGGGATTTGACGGAATATGGCTGCGGTCTCATGAGGCCGCTAGAGGTTTGAGAGGTGAACAAGAGTTACTCTCGCTAGAATCCCTAACAAAGATATATGCAGCTGATCCAGAGTTGCACAGCGTGCACTGGCATAAACCAACGGATTAGCAACTGAAGTAGTAATAGGCCAACTATATAGCTCGAAGAACCGAGAACCGATGGGGAAGAAAGGTACTACTTTATAACAATATTTTATGTGAAATTGAACTGTGTTCGTAAATTTTATATGACCGTTTAATACAATTTTGAAAATGTTGTCTTAAAAGATTTGTAAGTTACTGGTATACATTTTTCATCTTTTTCCCAAAGAAATGAATGTCTAATGAATTCAACTTTTTATAGAACTAAATTTTTCTTCTGAATGAATTTAGTTAAAAAAGACGCTTACGTGGAACCAGAGAGCGGTTTCACAGGCAAATCTAGAAATAAATAAAAGGTGAATGTTAAATCATATGGATATGAAACAATTCAATTAGCAAATGATTAAAAACAACAAAACTTAGAATATTTTGGCACAAAATAATTGTAAATGGGTTCAACTTAGAATTTGTACTCGGTGCTCGGTTGTAAGTTATTCTGATACTACCACGTGTCAATCAAAATGAACACTAGTTACGAAAACTTTTTCAGTTAAGATAAACTTACTACAAACATTACAAACAAATAAAACTCCTCTGTTTTCTTTTATTCGCCAGTTCTAAGTAACGCAAAATCATTGTGTACTTTTTGAGAGTGTAATTTCCTACAAGAAACTCAAAGTCATCGTTCAGCCACATATGTCACTCGAAACGCACCCTTAAGTGGTTTGAAATAGGGCCGGCAAACAGAAAATATTTGTGGTTTTAACATACGGACAAATAATTGGTCAAGCTTTTGCAAAGAAGCTTTAAATATACGTTTTTATAAATAATATATAGTAACGTAATGGTTAAAAGGTAGGCCAAGTGATATTGGAATGACGATTTGACTGCTCAGTAACGCAGCGGGTATATATTAGTTATGACGCTGGGGGTTGTAAGTCGGGTCTTGCTCGAGACAAGTACTTGTATGACCTACACATATTTGTTCTAGATCTGGTTGGTTATTATATAATAATGATTTAATAAATTCTTGGTAGAGCCACGTTGTAGCTATATCGTGGTTAAAGCACGAATGGGTCGGTTCGACCAAGGAATACCAGCATACAAGTAGCAACTTAAAGCTGCTGTGTTTCGTATGGTAAGTGTAGAGAACCGGAGACTCTATCTATATTAGCCCCCAGGGGTCTCACGCATCTGTGTTTCTATTCTTATTCGAAGATAAATGTAGATGTCTATGGGCACCAGGATCCACTTACCATCGGGTGGACTGTGTGCTCATTTATCATCTATATTCTATAAAAATATACATTAAGCGATTATCATATTAAACTAGAATTAGGCTGTATTATGTACCAGTTATTCAACTATACCAAATAGCAAGTCGTATGTTCTCAACGAAAGGGTAGGGTGTGCTGCGGCATAAATGATCACCGGGCCACCTTGACGAAGACAAATGACGGCCGATGTCGAACTTACACAGAGATAAGGTAGGCTTCTTGAATTAGCTGCGTTTTACTTTAAGACTACTGTGTTTTCACTATGTTATGTGACTATTAGGAAATAACAGATTACAATAGAATATCACTATAATATGATACTGTTTAAAAATTATGGCATATTTATGGCAGAATAAATAAAAAACATTCTTGAAGTTTTAAAATCATCTGCATGCAGTGCAACCTGATGATTGGTGAATGAAGCGTTTGGGACCACTGACCATATTTAAGCGATGGGCAACACCAGAAACGAATTTCATAAACATCATTAGCGGGATAACTATTTCGTATTCGACCTGAACTCGCTATTATCTCCCTGTTTGGTGACTAGTTGTAGGTTCGAGCTTTTGTTAAATCGTTAGATTTGTAATGTCTAAAAAATCACTAACTTGGGTTACTCGTATAAGAAACTTTAAGACGAGTGTTTATCCCCGAGCTACTACTGCTGTACGATGTTATCAAGAAAATATTTCTGTAGATATTAAAAAAATACTACAAAGCAGGACAATACACAAAGGAAAGAGGCTACAAAACGAACGTAATAGAAAGAGTGATGATTACGAAAAAAGGATAACGAAAGAATTTAATTGACGTTAAATTTAACAATAAAAATAAAGATATTTTAAATAAAATGTTTTTACATGCTTGTGTAGACGAATGACGATCATCTTTAGATGCACTCAAGATGGTTGGCACAAATATGCGTGCGTTACGACATAAAATTCAAAAATACAATAAGCAGGTCGTGAGCAATTCATCGCAAATATATGGTACGCTTTCCAATGATGTTTTTCTCAAAAATCCCATAAAACAATACCATGTTACCAATGATACGTCGCGTCGCTTGAATAAAACATTTTTATTCTCGGTCTAACCAGTATTTTATACACGTGCCAGCATAAAGGTTATTTCATTTCAGTATTAAATAAATTGTGATAATTAGCGCAATGAATATTAGACTGTTCCAACAAATTATATTGCATTCACTCACATAAGTCCCGAGGCAAACGAGGAGACCACTAGAATTGTCCGAAAATTACCTTCGACCGCATATAAATACAATAAGATAATCTAGTTTATAGTTAAGTCACTAGCTTATTGCGTGCTAAAGTAATCAAAAATTGTTGAAGTAGCAGATAGTTCTTCACTTTAAGATAGCAATTTTTGTATATGTATTTATGTATTTTTACGTAGTAGAGCCACGATACAGCTATATTATAGTTCTAGCACGAATGGGTCAGCTCGATCAGGGCAGAACCACGCTCTCACAAAATACCAGCGTAAAATAGAAACGTAATGCTGCTGTGTTTCGTAGTGTGTCGTACGCCGAGCGAATCAAGGCATTCCATCTTAGTCCTCAGGGATGACAACGCATTTGCATTGATCCTTAGTTGAAGATAAATGAGGATGTCTATGGGCCACAGCATTCACTTACAATCAGGTGGACTGTGTGCTCGTTTGTCACCCAATACTAAAAAAAATGTAATAAGTTGCTCTTAAACGATTTTAACGACCTGGATCGTCATCATCGTCATATACAATTTATTAAAAGTACACTGCTGAAAATAGGTCTCTCTCACAGATTGTCTCATGGGGAAATTCTTTCATAGTTTCCACATTGCCAGGCATGTTGGCAGCCGCAGTTTTTAGTTGTTATTAGGAATATTTTTCTAACCATTTCTTGTTTCAATTTCCCTTTCCCTTGTCTTTCGAAAACCGCAAAATGATTTATCTAGATGAAATATTGTAGTTAGATACGAGTACGAGGGCAATACTGAAAGTTTTTAGAACTGGCCACTTCTAAACGATATAATAAAAAAATTAATTCAAATTTTTAAAATGGAAATCTTTGCTAATATTATTGTGTATGTATTTTATTAATAAAGTTTTACTTTCCAAGTTTGTGTAGATACGAGTAGTTCATCCCTGAGATAAATACTTTTTTTCTAACGCCGAACAATATAATAAATATTTTAACATAATAATACTACCACATGAAATAAGATTGTACGTAATGAAATAGTTAACATTCAACTATAATTTTTTCATAATTTCAGTTTAATACGATACAAAAAATGTGTCTCGTTTTATTATAGGAATCAAAACCACAAAACGAACACAATATTTTAAAACCTAAAACTTTATGATTACTGACAGGAAGCAGCAACTAAGAACTATCGTAGACGTATGACTACCGAACTCTATGAAGCTTAACGACTAAGGCAAATTCTTCACGCTTGAAGAAATCTTTATCAAATTTTTGGTTATTCAATACTATATAATAATACAGCTGAGGGAGACAATTTACTGGCTGATGAAGATAATAATAAATTAATCAATATGAATATTATATCATTTTGAAAATATTCAAACCGCTACCGCTTGTCTTTTACGCCATCTTACAATGTTCGTATTATGGACGCAAGGAGCGGGCGGCTACTCAAACGACGAGAAGGACTATCTAGGCGGAGGTACGATACGACGTTTGTACAAGGATAAGTCGAGGGGTAATGTTTTCTAATTTGAAATGGGTAAGTCGACTGTCCGGTCATTGTATAATCAAAACTATTAGACAGGACTGTACGAATTTAGTAAATTATGAAACTATAATTAAATTCAATTTTTACTGCCACTATTTTACTATCAAATATGCAATCGAGCTCAGTCCATATTTTTAGCCAATGTTTTTTTTAGGTTGCGGGTCCGATGTACTGTAACTCCCATATTAAATTTTAGGGAACATGAAAAGAAAATTAAAAGGTGTTTTAGTTACATATTGTAACTCCCGCACAACTTCAATTTTACTAGTAACGTACCAAAATATTTTTTAACAATAAACTATTTGGTCAATCAGTTGGTAAAAATGTCAAGACCTCTGATTGATGCCGATATATATCTACTCGGCTTCATCCTATATTTAGGCATATTTTTCAGAAGACGCTTGTAGAATGGTTTAATAGTTTTTGAATTTAGTAGATTGGTTCCTCGGATGTAGATTGTTTTTTGAAAGTGTTTTTTTTTTGCAAAATCATTTAAATGGGGTGTCCATTTAAATGATTTTGGATGCTCCTAGATATATAGGTAGGTAATTCAACATCCTGGGCTGAACACCATGCAATTCTGGGGTGATGAATGAATGATCATCTTTTAAAATATATCAATTATAAAATACCCAGACTGGCGGTAGCAGAGCCAAAGGCTTGAACTCTTGTACTGGAGTCGCCAATTCACCTTTCAAGTCGCCTGCAAGCACGCGAAATGGATTGTTACGAGTTGATAAAGAGGAAAGAAATAAGAAATTCATTACAAATGATAGTAAAAACTATTTCAGTTTTTCTACGTTGACAATTCTACAAATTAATTAGATCTACGCACAGTGAGGCCATGTTCCTTAAATCATAGCATCCGCACCTCGGGATATCGCGTTTGAAGACGCCTAGAGAACTATATAATAGAATGATGTAGCTGCAAATTGTCAGCAAATGTAAAAATATTAATATTTTTTAAATATATGGTATTACACGCATCTTTTGAACTGAGTTTTATTTCATAATGTAGTGGTCATTTGTAACACTTACGGTTAAAGCTTATAAACACTCGTGTAGTGACCAACATGTATTTTTTGGATATGTTTTACATAAAATATTAAATAAATAATGAATTAGGAAGAATTATATTAGCTGGCATTGAAGGCGATATTTGAGGGTAATCATTATCAATTTAAGCCTTAATAAGGTATAGGTACAAATTTGTGTTTGTTTTGCTAAGCTATAACTAACCTTGAATGGATATTTTATTTGAGCCTTAATTATGGTATCCTACTATGGACTTAGTAAACGCATGACCAAAATACACGAAGTAGATAGAGCCCACAAATAAAAAAAACCACAAAAAGTGATTTATTTTTATAAAAGTTTATAAAATATTTTAGAATTGAAAGCAAAATTTTAAACTTATCTATATAAAATACATGATTTAAAGTCATGAAACTCACCTTTATAGTTTTTTAAAGAAATACTAGAAATGCTGTTAACTTACTAATATACCCTTAAGCACTCCTGGTAAGTTTAAAATGCATGTGTTAGGAGTAGTCCACGACAGTAGACAAATGGTGGATTCGAATCCACGACCTTTTGAAATCGCGGTCCCCATACCATTTGGCTACTGTTGCTTAAAGTGGCAGGCAGGACTCCTGTTTAGGAGTCAAGGGTACGTACCACGGTTTTACCTATTTATATATTTATATTGCCAACAAGCATTGCTTTAAGTTGCAGTAAGATCTCGAAGCACCAACTTCCGTAAGGAACAAATATTTTTGTATAGCCTATAAATAATACCTGGCAAAAGGACGTTTGTCCTTTTGCCAGGTATTATTGGTGTATATAAAAACTTCCAAAATATATATTATACTAGATGAAATACTACCGTGGGGTTGGTAATTTTGTTTTGTTATAGTGAAATATCTAAAAGTAGTTAAAAATTGTACAACATTATATAAAAAATTACATGTTTTTTTTAGTTCGTAATATGTTCCTTTTTTATAAAATGATGGTGGTGGTATACTTGATGCTAAATGGACGATGTGGCCCATAGACATCCTCATTTAACCTTATTATATATATATATATATATATATATATATATATATATATATATAATAAGGTTAAATGAGGATATATAACCTTATATATATATATATATATATAAGGTTAAGAATCAAAATGCAGATGCGTTGTCAGCCCTGAGGACTAAGATGGAATGCCTTGATTTCAGTAAAACGGGTCTCCGATTATCTAGCTACACTAGCTAGCCGACTATCTACACTCACCATACGAAACACTGCAGCATCAACTGCTATTTTACCCTGATATTCTGTAAGAGCGTGATCCTTCCTATTCGTGCTACAACTTTAATATAGCTGCAGTATGGCTCTACCACGTATAAAATTCTTGCTAATTCTTTCCAGGACAAAAGTAATTTTCGAATCAGTGGTTGATGAAAAATGAGTTTAATTAGTATTATCTTTATTTAATGAACATTATTCACTAATCAACATAGAAATGTCTAAGTAAAATTTTGTTACAATCGTCCAGATATTTAAATATAATTTAGGGACAAACAGCCGATATAATTAAAGACTGTGAGGCATTCCATTTAAAGGCTCTGACATATCTGAGGCTTTAAATGGAAGTTGTCATAACAACGCATCTGTAGTCTTGTTTAAAAATGGCTGCTAGATGTTCATGGAATGCAGTAGTCACTTACTATCAGATGGACTTAAGTTAGTTTTTCATTTTGGTTTTTTTTAAAAAAGCGATATGAAGCTACGTAAACTGTCGCACGTAAACTATCTTTGGTAATTGATAAATGCTTGGAAATTACGAAAACATTTTACTTATTGCATATAACTATAAGTTACGGAGGAAAAGGTAGTTGTTTACTATCATGTTTACTGGTGAACTCTTTGGTAAAACCTCTTGGCTTTAATATAGAACAATAAAGGTAAAGGTTTTTCTTGGCAAGATAAAGGATGCTGTCAAACTCCGATTTTCTGATTGTTCAATTGCTTCTAATGTAATTATATCACAGTAACACATCTACTAATGCATCTACTAATACATCTACAAATACATATTTGCGTAATTAGTACCTGATACCATTTAAAAAATTATTAGTTCCCAACGTTCGAGGTTTTAAAAAATGTCATCAAGTTATTTATTGGATCATTTTACAACGTAACTATCTTTGTCTTCTGAAGAGGTAAAGTTTATTATCTTTGATCTAAGCAATCTACCTTTTCATTATTTTTAATTTTAAGAAAAATATTGTTCATAAGCATACGATAAATCCGTCGAATAAAATAAATTAAAGAAATAAATGAGACGTATTTTGTGTATTGGACAGTAAATAATATAAAATCATAGCTAAATTTCAACTAGTAGCCTCTCTCTCAACACCTTTCAGCGTAACCCTTTCCTTACTGACCGCCTCCCTAGGTCAAGGGGTGTCGTAGGAGGGTGGGTGGTCAAGAAGTTACCAGCTCATCCCGAGTTCCAATACATTTCATATTCCGTTGACAGAGGCACAATAATAACGCAGTCCTGACGGTGTAAAAGCAAGACATAGTTGATGCACATCGATATAAATGATCACTGGAATGGATATATTATAATGTAACAAACTTAATGGTTATGAAATCAATTTAAAAGCACGAATATGTTACCTTATGTTATATCTACAATTACGACGAATATTACGATATCATATATGTTCAAATCCGTTGAGCAGTAGCCTGATTAGGCTACAGAGCGTGCCAAATGAATTGACATACATACTTAGGTACACTCTAAAAAAGTTACTCTCTTTCTGGAGCAGGGGGTTTAAAAGATGGTGATTGAAAATTAATTTATCTTACTAATGTGGTGAATGTGAAACAATGTTTTTTTTTAATATTTGTCCTAAAATTATATTTAAATGGCGGGACACTTGTAACAAAATTTCGATCAAACATAGAAATGAATGATGTTTATTAACTAAAGATAATAAATAATACTAGTTAAAACTCATTTTTAATTTACCACTCATTGGGAAATTACCTCTGTCCTGGGCTACTACTACTGGGAACTAGCAAGGAACATTATATCCTTGCATTTTACGTTGTACAATTTTTAACTACTTTGATATTTTACTGTGACAAAAAAAAAATAACTTACCCCACGGTAGTATTTTATCTAATATATCCTTCCAAAGTGGTATTTTTTATAGATTAAGGGTGACAAACGAGCACACAGTCCACCTGATGGTAAGTGGATGCTGTGGTTCATAGACATTTACATTTATCTTCAATTAACTTTTTAAATATTTATTTATCCCGACAACAACCCCAAAATCCGAACATTTTCAAATTATCTCCAGATTTTTGGTCTTTCAATCTGGCATTCCTACTCCTAATGCAATTGAAAACTGACCGTTTCTGTCACGTCTAGTTATTCTATATCTACGCTTGACCAATAGTTGGAAATAGTTGAATTTGAAGACGTTCGGAATTTACGAGTGGTTTTGACCCTATGGGTGCCCGAACTATAGAATATTCTGAAGTTGTATAACGATTGCTAAGCATCGGATACTTATCGTAACTCTAGCCACCCGTTACTATTACATACTAATGTTACTTGTTGGGAGTTATTACATGAAAGATTTGCAGATTCTGTTTTGTTCTATATACGAATTTAAGAATGGGTGCGTTTGGCAGAAAATAAGCGCTAACAAGCGCTTGTAAGCAAAATGGCGAAACTAAACAGGTTTCGGCCAGGACACGTCTTGCTAACTTCAGTAGCGCTGACACCATCCGCCATTTTGCTTATTTAATTTGTTTGTTTTGAAGTAGAGTTTATAAGTCGTTTTCTGCAATATTAGTTTTAAGTAATATAATGACATGAATAAACGTATACATGTTATTAAAATTCATGATTGGTAAGTTTTTAATATAAATACTTTACAAACATATATTTAAATTAGGTTAGGTTCCCCAGTTAAAACTAACTTCGTGTCCTAGAGGAAAATAGCTACTTACGATTTGACAGCGCTTACCGCTTACGATCGCCATTTTGCTTACAAGCGCTTGCTAGCGCTTTTTTCTGCCAAACGCAGCCAATCTGTTTTATTCTTTATATGAATTTCATTAATTAATTAATCTATAACATCCTTTAAAAGTCTACTGCCGAACATAGGCCTCGCCCATAGGTTGCCTTATTTGCCATAGTAGGCTTTAGGCGGATTGATTGGTTGATTACCACCTATAAACTGAGGATCAGTTTTATAGGTAATAAGAAAGATGCTGCTGCTACTATGCAGTAGCCAGGAAGTGATGCTGTTTTATTTTCCTTTGTAGCCTCGTACGACACATATGGGATGATATGAGCTTGTAGATACTCTTAAGCCGCCACTACTCGGTATTATGTGAATGATATACAGGAATGTAAAACATCTATTAACGTAGTAGATTGTCAGCAAATCGCTATTTGGTGGCAGCGTTAAATTATCCGTGAGTAAGCTACTTATGCCTGGGGAGTTGTTGAAGAATAATGCTGGAAAGATACTGTGAAATCACATGTAAAATGAAGTAATTTAATGCACATAAGGTTGAGCTATGAGCACACTCTCTGAAGTTAAGTGATTGTTGCAGCCCATATACACTTAATTTCGATTAAGAATCAAAATGCAGATACGTTGTCACTAGTAAGGTGATTCCTAGTAGGAATTGATTAAATCCTCACTGTCATAGTAAAGTTGCAGTTTCATTCTATCGTACAGCAAAATTTGATCCCGTCTAAAGTTTGCCCTTTAAGTAATAATATATAATTCCCCCTAATATTAGTTTCTTAAACCATCTTTTGAGTGAGGCAATTAACGCAAATTATCCCCGGAAAAATATTATGTCATAGAAAAGGCCCGTATTGAGTATTTTTATGGTCTAATGAAGAAAAATATGAAGATTATAATTTAAAATAATATAAAAATTTCTGTAAATCCTAAATAATATATTCCGTTCTGTATATTTTTCAAAATCTAAAATACACATATTATACAGTTCAAGTAATTTCAGAGAAAACTACTTTAAGTAATATTTACATTCATCTTCAACTCTCTTGTTACTACAGTCTTATCCAAACTCAAAGAACTATACCGCAAGCTGGCAATAACTTTAGAACTAAATTTCGCAAATTGAATTCATATATAGGTACGTTAGAACCATTGTCCAAAGATGTTGGAGCGGTCAGTTCTCCAGACGCCTTGCCTTACATAATTCACTTACAAGTGTGTGATGAATTTTGATTTGAATTTGCATCCAACTGTTGAAAGTTTTGTACCGTCTGGATAGAACTTGCGTATATTTGCTCCTACTTGAACAATTTGTTTTAAGGGGAAATAGAGGAAAATGAAACACGAGATGTGCATTTGTATATTTCTGATAAAAGCTCAAAAAACATAAACTTGACAAATATCCCCTCTTTTAGTTTTTATGCTCAGCAGTAGACATTTGGTAGACTGTAGTGTATAAGAGAATAGTGGAGATATTGATAGAAATTAGCAGAGATAACAATATATTTAAATCTTTTCACTCTTGTTGACGACGTTGTAGAAGTTGCAACTCCTGTAAAAGTGTTCATCGTGGAACACAGGTTTCCATCTTTTATTCTTTAAATTATTTTTAATAATACTAGCATTTTATATAAATTTTTGGGCCAATAATACAGGCACAATTGTTTTTATTAAAAGAAACTAAAATCTAAAATTCTAATAGAGTGCTATTGCCCACGGTATAGTGCAAAAATGCTGCCTGCATTTCCTTGCTGATTGAATACACTTAGTCCTACTTAGTAGTAGACACAGGGCTGGTTTTTCTCTCATCTAATGAGAGAAAAACCAGCCCTGTGTCTAAAATATTTTATTTACTTTGTATTATGTGTCTATAATATTATTATTATTATTATATTGCAATGTAATAGTTAAATAAATAATACAATATTTCAAATATTGTGACTTTTTGCCCATTTTGATATTTTATATTTACGCGAACACTTTGTTCTATAATTTTATAATTATTATTTACGGTGCATAGATCAGACTATAAATAATAATTAAAAAGCTGAAGGTACTCCGGGTTAATACTGATATCGGGACGTCAATCACCTCAGTCCCCCGTGACCATGAGTGCTGAAAAGCATACGATTTGTCGGGAATTTAAAAACCAAATAAATAAAACGCGATAAAATCCGTAAAAGTAGTTTTTCACTTGTAGTCAGTTTAAGTAGGTGCCACCAGCAGCCCGTAATCGTCCACTGTTGGACTTTGATTCTCCCACTCTCCCGGATTTACCTTAGTCGCTACGTGTTGTAGGCAGATGGCGACCGTAATACCGAACGCCTCGAAACTTTGACTCCTCGTTGCCGATATGGGAATTTTCAAACGTCAAACAAGGTATTGTGTATATCGATTTATATCGGAAAACATGAGATCCTTTTTAGTATTTGCTATAGTCTTTCATGAAAATGTATGGAGCGATGAAATTTCTTACACCGCCACCACACTGCTTATTGTTTTCTTCCTCATGCACAAAAATACGTACAATGTCCAAACCGAATTTAAGTTACAGCGACCACATGTACACTCTTTATTCACTGGTTCTCATAGTTCGTCGGATGAGACAGTAATCTGACAAGACCGGAGAAAAATCAGGCACAGAACCAACAGCTTTACGTGCTTTTTGAGGCACGGGTTTAACCTCGCCAACTTTATAACTCCGGACTGTTACTGAAAGTTTCTTAATTAAAAAAAAACCACTGATTTTGGCACGATCAGGGATTCGATTCCGGCCAGCTTTAGCGAATAGAACCACTAAACCGGCTTTTCATTGTAATCAGAGTTGACACAGCACTGGGCACAATGCTAAAATGATATTCAAATCCGATATTCCGTGGGCAATGTCTTTGCATCTCACCATTATATTCTATTCAAGTTCATCAAGCGTTGAAGAAGTTGGATGCAGGTGTTCACTAGATGTTCTAGCACATTGCTATCAATTGAACTATTAGATCCTTTATCGCTCTACACTTTAATATTTAGGAGTTTTATGTTTGGTATAATTCACTAGGGAGTACTTTTTGTCTACCCAGAAATATTTCTCGTAGGTATGACCCTTCATCATATTTCTTCCACTACACACACTGCTGTTTTGATTTGAAAGGTAAAAATACCAAAATAATTCTAGGCTGTTACGCATTTTTGTCTTTATCCTTAACCGTGACAACTCATCAGTAGCCTTATTTGTTTGAAGTTGCTCTTTTGAGTGTCCTGGAACTGCAGTAGCAATTTACCATAATTTTTCACAGTACACACATATCGACAGCTTGTTTTTAATTTCACTTTATAAAATATACCGAGGCGTTTAACTTTCAGATTATAATAAAAATTAAACAATGTGAAAATGCTAATAAGTTACTACAACCATTTATCCACGTGGTTTTATTATATTATTTTTCTCATGACACTGGTTTGAAAGGGAAAAGATTTTGTCAACTTTTTTTGGAAAATACAATCATACCCTAAGAATATTTTTCTCGATGCGATACATTTTCACACAAATATCCTAAATAGCCAGGCTAAGGTTCTTGTTAACTATTAGACATTTTGCTTCGTAGTTCCATAAAGTTTTGTTTCATAAATTATAACTGCTTTAAAAATTACGTGGATTTTTGTTAATAGAAAAAAATGACCGATGGTAGCCTAATAACGATTAAGAATACTGTCTGCAGAACTAAAAAGTCATGGTTTCATATTCGCCATTCAACGACTGTCATTAATAAGCCCTAATAAACTAAATGCTGGTAGCATTTAGTTTCAACGGGAGTATTTTAAAGTTAAAAGTGTTACTAGTATTATTTAAAAAAAAATTAAACTGCGAAAAAGGCCGCAATGAAAACGTGAATTGTAAAAGTATCATGTAACTTAATTTCAAGGACTCCAGCTTTATCAATCATAAATAATACCAATTCATCTCTATTTAGAAACTATTGATTACGGATATCGAAGACATATTTAGCTTGGAACCTACGAAAATCATTGTCCGAGCGATATCCGACCAACTCGCTGAAAGCATTCGCTCCCATTTGAATACCATCGTAACTGTCTTTAACTCTCCGAATATGCACAGATAGATTTATTAATAACCAGTGTAGGGGTGCGGGTGGGACGCCTTTAGGGACGGGGTGGGGGGAAAAGTTGGCAAACCTAAGCCTTGTGCCGGACAGGACTGGTCATAACTAAGATATTTTGACCGTCAAGCAATTTCTTGGCCCTATTGGCGTATTTAGGTGGCATGATAGAGGATGTTCGAAATAATTGTTTGGATAGATTAGATCTTCGGATGCAGAATTAATTCTGCCACAACAATCTTTAGTTCAAGCTTGAGATTAGCAACAAGTTAACGAAAAATGACAAATGTTTAGAGAATTAATTATAAATATTAATTATAAGCGACAGTAGCCTAATGGCAGGGTGCGGACCGCGAACTCTAAAAGGTCGTGGGTTCGAATCCGCCATTCGGCTACTGGCGTGAACGTTAGCAGCTTACCACGAGTGGTTAAGGGTTAGTAATGTTTATAGCATTGTTAATACTCATTATAAAAAAAAATAAAAAAAAATATAAATTTAATTATTGATTAAAACCATATTAATACAACTAAGTTGAAGCCCTGACTCCCAAACTACCAATAGCTGTGTGTCGAGATTCAGTTCCTTCCCATATTGACAAAGTTATAATTACTAAATGGTTCATCACAATCCAGAACAAGGACACAATAAAAATTACTGTAACTTTAACAAATGAAATAAAAATAAATAGTAAGAATATGTAAAATATAGGTAAGGAACGAAAATGGAAAAACCTGATAAATTTGTAAGTTACATTTAATTTAACCTCTCAATTACATTTACTTATGATTAAGTTAATTTAACTGATAAATTACAAAATCAACAAAATAACTTTATTCTTATAAAGGTTTTACAGACTATATACGTTCCACTTCTGAGAAAACGCTTTACTTTCTTTATGAATAGTGAAACCTTATATTAGAGATATGTGAGAGGTCCTTACCCTGCAGCAGATCGTTTGCAAATCTTAATTAGATGAGGGTGTCATAAAAATACATAATACGCATACATATTAAAATAAATGAAACTGTAACTGAGTTTATTATATATATATATATATATATATATATATATATATATATATATATATATATATATATATATATATATATATATATATATGTATATGTATATATATATAAGTAGAAAAGTATGAAAGAAAACGTCTATAAATATGCAAAACGGTCAAGAGTTAAAGTAGATTTAGTGAGAACTGCAAATAACTGGTAAATTAGGCTCTAAGTAGCCTTAAATAAGCATTATTTATAATCTATATTGAACAAAATACTTTCTATTCCTATTTCTAAAAAAAAAACAATTTCATCATCATCATTACAGCCCTTCACAAGTCCACTGCTGAACATAGGCCTCCCCCAAGTAACGCCACAAAGCACGGTCCTGAGCCACCTGCATCCATCGACTTCCTGCAAGTCTTACCAGGTCATCTCTCCATCTAGTGGGGGGTCGCCCTACACTACGCCTACCCGTACGAGGCTGCCACTCTAGAACCTTTCTTCCCCATCGATTATCGGTTCTTCGAGCTATATGGCCGGCCCATTGCCACTTCAGCTTACTAATCCGTTGGGCTATGTCGGTCACTCCGGTTTTACTGCGGATACCCTCATTTCTGACCCTATCACGCAGAGAAACTCCAAGCATAGCCCTCTCCATAGCTCGCTGAGCGACCTTGAGCGTCCTCATACGGCCAGCAGTGAAGGACCACGTCTCAGATCCGTAAGTCATCACTGGCAACACGCACTGGTTATACACTTTAGTTTTCAGAGATTGAGGTATATCTGACGAGAAGATGTGTCGTAATTTCCCGAACGCGGCGCAGCCGAGTTGAAACCGTCGATTGACCTCTCGGTCGAAGTTGGACTTACCTAGTCGGACTATTTATCCCAGGTAAACGTACTCGTCAACAACTTCGAGCGTAGTGCTCCCAACAACTACCGGCATAGGTGTGACATGGGCATTAAACATGATCTTTGTTTTGTCCATGTTCATCTTAAGACCTATCCGTTGGGAGACACCATTGAGGTCATTGAGCATAGTGCTAAGGTCCTCCAGCGATTCTGCCATAAGGACTATATCGTCGGCAAATCGAAGGTGAGTGATGTACTCGCCATTGATGTTTATACCGTATCCTTTCCAGTCCATTAGCTTGAAAACGTCTTCCAACGCCGCGGTGAAGAGTTTCGGGGATATAACATCACCCTGTCTTACACCTCTCTGCAGTTGGATAGGTTTCGAACTCTGGTTCTGTACTCGGATAGCCATCGTGGCCCTACTGCACAAACACTTCAGCACTTCGATATACCGACAGTCGACTTGGCACCGCTGAAGGGACTGTAGCACCGCCCAAATTTCGACGGAATCAAAGGCTTTCTCATAGTCCACATATGCCAGGCAAAGTGGCAGATTGTACTCTTCGGTCTTCTGTACAATCTGCCGTAGGGTATGTATGTGGTCTATGGTACTGAAGCCTTTTCGGAAACCGGCTTGTTCGGGAGACTGGAAGTCGTCGAGTCTGCGTGCGAGACGATTCGTAATGACTCTCGAAAATAGCATGTAGACGTGGCTCAGAAGGAAAATCAGTCTGTAATTCTTCAAGAGAGCGTTGTCGCCATTCTTAAAGAACAAAACCACCGCGCTTCTGCTCCACGCCTCCGGAGTAGTGCCACCATGGAGGACGGAATTGAAGAGCTTCTGAAGGACTTCAAGTACCGGTGTTCCACCCGCTTTCAGAAGCTCCGCTGTAATTCCATCCTCGCCTCGGGCCTTGCCGTTTTTAAGGTGGTGAAGAGCCATTCTAATCTCGCTCAAACTGACGTCCGGGACATCATCGGAATAGTGTCGGATAAGACTTGCTCTTGGATTGTTACTCACACTTGCGTGTGGCTCCAACGATGATGTGTACAGCTGCCCATGGAACCTCTCAATCTCACTCAGAATCTCAGGTGTCCCGGAAACGATGTTGCCACACTCAGTCATCAGCTTTGACAGTTGGCTCTTTCTGGCAAACAGATCTCTGGCAAAGACTTTGGAGCCCTGATTCCGCTCGATCGCTTTTTAATACGAGAAGTATTAAAGTTGCGTAAGTCTCGCCGTATGCATCTGATCTGTCTGTTCAGTTGCCTGTATGCTGTCAAATCTGTTGACGATTGCAGCCTCATCTTCCGTCTAACAGCCATGAGATTAAGAGTGTGATCGGGTAGTTTTTGTGTTCTTCTGCGGCGGGTCTTGCAGAACTTAGCTCCGACCGTATGGACAGTTTCCACGAGCTTGTCATTCATATCGTCCACTGCATTGCAATCTTCTAGGCACTGAAAGCGGTTACGTAACTCGAGCTGAAAGGTTTCGGGATTCTGGATTAGAGCACGAGGGGGACGGAGCGTTGACTTCGTTAGACGAGACCTCTCCAACTTAACGTTTAGGTTCAGTGTGCCTCTAACCATTCGGTGATCGCTGCCAGTTTTCACCCTTGCGATCACTGAGACATCACTGAACAGTTGGCGTCTGGTCGTCATAATGAAGTCAATCTCATTTTTTGTCGAACCGTCGGGGCTCGACCAGGTCCACTTCCTGTGGGGCCGCTTCTGGAAGAAAGAGTTCATCATAAAGAATCCCTCTTTCTCCATAAAGTCGGCCAGCAGCTGGCCCCTTCGGTTCCGTTGCCCTACTCCAAATTTCCCTACCTTCAGCTCACCGCTTTCTCTTGTGCCTAGTTTTGCGTTGAAGTCTCCCATCAACACCGTGTAGTGGGTTTTGGAGGAATGTATGGCTCTGGAAACATCCTCATACATTTCCTCAACTTCCTCATCGGGATGTGCCGAGGTTGGTGCGTAAACCTGAATGACCTTCAGCGAATACCGTTTGGTGATTCTGAGTATCAGGTACGCGACCCTCGTCGACACACTCCCAATCTTTACAACATTGTTGACTAGAGACTTGTGGACGATAAATCCGACACCTCCTTACAGGGACAGATAGTCGCCCTCCCGGTGATAGAACAAGTTGCCGGACTCGAGGATTGCCGTGTCCTCCCCCTCTCTTCGGACCTCGGATAATCCACTAATATGCCAGCGCAACTTGTCTACCTCTTCTTCCAGCTCCTGTATCTTCTCGTCAGTCCTCAGGGTGCGTGCGTTATATGTTGCCAGGTCGAGTCGTCGTAGGTGGCAATCGAACCTCCACCGGAGATTCTTAGCACCCCCTGCCCCGCCGTTACCATGGTCGCCACCGTAGCCAGGAATAGCGGGGCCGCCGGGGACTGGGGGCCGTCTATTTGCGTCGTTATTCATGGGGGGTATTTGCCATAGTTGCCACGCTCGGCGAGCGGGTTGGTAACCGCAGTTTTTTATTACGTCACAGTTGTTATCAGGAAGATGCTGCTGCCCATCTCCTGCCTGTCTCCCTCTGTCGCCTCTTACGACACCCACGGGAAGATATGGGGTAGTGGATATTCTCAACCGCCACTACACGGCAATGCCACAACGGCAAAACAATTTATATAAACGAAATATAGCAAGCAGTGCCTTTGTACCAAAATATCTTTTTATTTTTCATTACGACATTGATTTGTGTATTCATAAACAGTTAAATAAAAATAAATATTTGTTTGTTAGGGATTCATTTTGAATATATTGAAACAACCTGTATTATTTGACGAGCCACCAAAGAGCGCTGAATACGATTCCAACGTATAAACCTTTGTGTATGAGATAATATTAAATTCCAACAAGCGAAATAAACAGGATCCTAGCACCACTACGTCATTGCAAGGTAAAGGGTTAAATTTTATAGCGACTTTGAATACTAAACAATAACATATTATATCGTTGTTAATTTATTAGCTTAACGCTTGATTTAATGTTATCCGGGGGATTTCGTGAATTGTGCAAATATAAATTTTAATTTAGCAATCCTGTGACTTTCTGAGCAAGTGTATTTCACTACTGAATCGTAAGGTCTTGAGTTACCAGTTGAGTTGAGTTGAGTGAGGCAAAGTCAGAGCGCATAGGCAGAATTGGCGAGAGACTAGTTCGCCTTCCTTCTGGAACCCGTGCATTCTGGTCTCTCGCCAAGGCTGTCCAGGGGAATTTCTGTTAGCCATCTCTTCCATCTCTGCACAGGGAGGACGACTCACTGGCCCATACCGCAAAGGAGAAAGCCGATCTTCTAGGCTCCTTCTTTGCGTCTAACTCGACTCTCGATGACGGGGGGAGTACGCCGCCGACCATCCCGCGGTGTGAGTGCTCCATGCCGGAAGTGCAGTTCACACAGCGCTCGGTTCGCAAAGCACTCCTCTCCCTGGACATCCACAAGTCGAGTGGGCCTGACGGAATCCCCCCAATTGTGCTGAGGACGTGTGCTCCAGAGTTGGCACCGGTTTTAACGCGTCTTTTCCGGTACTCCTACTCCCTAGGCGTAGTCCCAAAATTATGGAAGACTGCTTTCGTCCACCCGATCCCTAAAAAAGGCGACCGCTCAGACCCGTCCAACTACCGGCCAATCGCCATCACCTCCTTGTTCTCCAAAACAATGGAGTCCATTGTAAACTGCCAGCTCATGAGGTACCTTGAGGATCACCAGCTGATTAGTGACCGCCAATACGGTTTTCGCCGTGGTCGGTCAGCTGGTGATCTTCTGGTCTACCTCACTCACAGATGGGCGGAGGCAGTAGAGTTCAAGGGGGAGGCATTGGCCGTTAGTTTGGACATTGCGAAGGCCTTCGATCGGGTTTGGCACAAAGCGCTTCTTTCGAAGCTCCCTTCCTATGGGCTTCCCGAGAAATTGTGCGATTGGATCACCAGCTTTCTTGCAGATCGGAGCATCAAGGTCGTTGTAGACGGTGCAAGCTCCGATTGCAAGCCTATTAATGCTGGTGATCCACAGGGCTGCGTGCTATCGCCAACGCTGTTTCTTCTGCATATCAATGATATGTTGCATACCCGTAACATTCATTGCTATGCAGATGACAGCACTGGTGATGCTCTTTACACCGGCCGAGCCAATATTTCTCGGGAAAACGTCTCCGAGTGCCGGGACAAACTTGTGTCTGAAGTCGAGTCTTTGCTGAACAGAGTCTCGGATTGGGGACGACTAAATCTAGTCCAGTTTAACCCCCAGAAGACACAAGTTTGCGCGTTAACCGCTAAAAAGAACCCCTTTGTCGTATCCCCTCAGTTTCAAGGCACTCCCCTTGTTGCCTCAGCCAGTATCGGAATCCTCGGCGTCGACATATCGAGTGACGTGCAGTTTCGTGGTCACTTGGAAGGGAAGGCCAAATTGGCCTCTAAAAAGCTTGGCGTGCTCAGCAGAGCGGGGCAGTATTTCATGCCGGCACACCGCCTGCAACTTTACAAGGCGCAGGTTCGACCGCACATGGAATACTGTTCCCATCTCTGGGCTGGGGCTCCCCAGTACCAGCTCCTTCCACTTGACCGCATCCAGCGCAGAGCGGCTCGAATCGTCGACGACCGAGTGCTTTCCGATCTCGATTCACTGGCGTTGCGAAGAGATGTTGCATCTCTTTGCGTATTTTATCGCATCTATCACGGGGAGTGCTCTGAGGAATTGTTCGGATTAATCCCAGCCGCCAAATTTCGTGAACGCACGACACGGCAAACGTCCCGATACCATCCACACCATCTGGATGCTTGGCGGTCCACCACTGTACGTTTCACAAGGAGCTTTCTTCCACGTACAACCTCTCTGTGGAATAGTTTATCACCGGCGATTTTTCCGGACCGATACGACCTGGGGACCTTCAAGAAAAGAGCTTACTCCTTTCTAAAGGGCCGGCAACGCACCCGCAATTCTCCTGGTGTTGCGGTTGATCATGGGCGGCGGTAGTCACTTAACATCAGGTGAGCCGCATGCTCGTTTGCGCCCTCTTCTATAAAAAAAAAAAAAAAAAAAAAAGTTAAAATTTTGAAACGAAGGCAAAATTAGTTCATTCAGTGTTTCTTTATTATTTTTTTACCATTTTTCAATTGGAAAGAAAATTATTATCTATTTAATATTGCATTGATAAAAGGAAGATGCTGTAGCCCATCTCGTTTCCTTTCACTTTGTCGTCTTCTATGACAGTCACAGAATGATTTGGACATCACACAACTGCTTAGTCATTTCTAATGTGTACGAATTTCTATGTTTCTCAGTTTTGTGAGCTGATAAATAAATATATTTCTTTCTTTCTTCTTTCAATATGAGGGATTGGATTTTTTACACCGCCTCTGTAAAAAAATCCACTCCTTCATATAGAAAGAAGCGATGAAAGAGGAACGGTGCTTTTTGTTCACATCGAAGACCTCAATTTTTTAAAAATTACAGAAGAGCAAGAAAATATTTATTATTCTCTACTACGACTACTAGCTTTTTTCATCAAAAAATCAATTTTATTTTTAGTTTTCTACAATAAACTTAGGGTAAACGATTACCGAGACGTGACGCGACGCGACACGGCGCACTTTTTAAGATAGTAATACAAATATATCTTTATTTACTACACAAAAAGATACATATTTTATTGAGATAATTCTAAAATGCCCCGCGATGTTGCGCTAGGGTGTAAGCTGACCCTTAAAAATCAGTCAAGTATTAGTAACATATAATTTACAAAAGTGAAACAAACAAATTGATTTGGCGGCTCCACGGTGCAGTGCAGTGGCTTAGCATTGAGTTGCGGTGTTGAGAGCCGCAGGTTCGAATCCCATACGAAACTATTATTTGTTACGACTGGTTTAAGTATGGCCTACCAGTATTGTTTTAGGCCTGGATGTTTGTTCTTGAACGATTTGAAGCAAACTGCCTTCATGATACGGAGTATTCGAGGGTTAACGAATTAGAAAAAAAAAGAAAAAGAAGAGTCATACACATTATTTACCGGTTTCGATCCCCGCCGACACCAATGAAATTATCAATCGCAATTTTGTGTGCTGATTTACCACGTGCTCGGCGGTGAAGGAAAATATCGTGACGAAACCTGCATATCTGAGAAATAAAAATAAAATATTTTGAAGACATGTTAAGTCCGTTAACACGTATTGGGACAGGGCGGCGGACACTTCCTTGACTTAAAACCCTCTCAAAAGTGAGTGAAGGCCTGTGCCCAGTAGTGGAACGTAAGTAGGCTGTAGCTGACATACACCTTATTGAAGTTGGTGCTCTTTACATATTGAATGTCATTGAAAATTATTTTTTGTGCTTGAATTTAATTTGTGATATTAATCTTTCAATTATAATTTCGTCTTTCTTTTATTATAGTTATATTAAGCCAGTGTTAGATTAATAGTCTCACTTGATATTGAGTCATGATGCAGCTAAAGATGAAAAAACGCACTGACTTAGCTTAAAAAACCTATTTACTCTTGCCTTTAAGGCACACAAATTATAATCGGATGGAAAGACAGAATTCTGTAAATTATTTTACTCTTTTACTTCACGCATTTTGAACGACGAAGCAAACCGTTTCGTTCGAATACGAGGTATGTCGCCAACAAAATAAGTGGAGACCTGCCGAGTCTGGTGGTTCAATGATGAAATGGAGAGGGAAGAAATTGAAATTGAGTCTTGAAATTCCTGCGCACTTTCTATTTCGAAATATATCCGGTTAAAAACCTTAAGGCAGGCTACTGCTCTGGCTCTCTGCTTGAGGTTGGTATAATTGGTTCTAACCATATTGGTGTCACCAATAAGCCTCTTAGCACACCTATCCCGAGACCCAAGGTCCCAGGCCGCTAGGTGGCATTCATTATCTGTGTTTTATTTCTAGAATAAGGGTGACAACCTGCACACAGTCCACCTGATAGTAAGTGGATACTGTGGCCCATAGACATCTACATTTATCCTCGATTACGAATCAAAATGCAGATACGTTGTCACCCGTGAGGACTAAGATGGAATGCCTCGTTTCCAGTATAAAAGGGTCTCCGGATTTCTACACTCATCATACGAAACAAAGCAGCATTAAGCTGCTATTTTACGCTGGTATTCTGTTTGAGCGTGATCCTTTCCCGATCAAGCCGACCCATTCGTGCTGCAACCATAATATAGCGCTGCAACCATAAAAATACGCAGTATAGTGATTATATTCTCTTTGGTGTATTACAGTATATCGCTGAACGGTTCTATAACTAAATTCAGTAACTGAACATAACGCGGAGCAACCACATTTCAAGATGGTATTAGATAAGTAACCGATACCGTTATAGCCTCTAAAGTCTACTGCTGAACATTGACCTCTCCCATAGATTGCCTCATAGGGAGGATATTTGCCATAGTTGCCACGCTTGGCAAGTGGGTTGGCAACGTAGACGTTGCTGCTAATCGCCTGATGTGTTTCCATTTTCCGTCTCTTTCGTCACCCACGGAATGATATGGGAAAGTAAATATTCTACACCATCACTAAGCGGTAATTTTAAGTTTTGCTAAATTACATTTGATAGGTGAAATTTTAGTTTCTTATATCGAAAAATATTATATTTAATTTCATTTCATATTTAATTTTATTTCAATAGTCCTTAAATATGATAAAAAGTAACAACGCTGTAATTGTCATTCCGGCTTCCATAAATAAACACATAACAGAGTATAAAGCTCTTTAGTTGATTTTTATACTTTTTATAGAATATGGCTGACAAAAATAGTGTACAGTCCACTTGGTGGTTAGTGGACGACGTGACCTATAAACTTCTACTATTATCCTCGATTATGAATCCAAATGCAGCTGCAAGGTCACCCTTGACGATAAATGGAATGCAATGTTTCTAGTAGAAAAGGTCTCCTGTTATCTACAACAACTTACCTGCACGTGAAAAGACACATTGGTATAGCAATCAAAATGTTCATATATGACTCTCGGGACAGTAAACTTGTTAAATTGTTATTATTATTAAAAATATTATAACTTTATTTAGTTCTAATCCTTAGTAACCTATCAGTAGGTTCAAATGATAGAAAATAACTTCACATTTAATTAAGTAATTTGTACACTTAACTACAGTTTGGAGATTCTTACTTACTCCGTTTTAGTAGTTTAGCAGAGTTAATAAAAGGACAGACTTGTAATATTTGAATATAATGACAATAGTTCCGTTAAAAAATTATAATTTTAAATATCGCGCGATACCTAGTAACTAAAATATTAGTAATTAAATATGTTAAAGATGGCAAAATGAATTAACTACGTGATATTTGCATCAAGTGTAAAAATACTCTTTTTTATATAGAATTCGAGTAAGTTGTACTTTTTATAGAATAATATTATCTATATATTTAAAGATCAAATAAAAATCTTCATTTTGCTCCAGTAATACTTAAAATTAAATACATTGTTAGAACACTCAAAGATATATTAAGCAATTTACTTACATAACGTCAAATGTGAAAAATTTATTTTGAATAAATTTATTGTAAATTGCTTAATATAGGCCGATTCTAAAATATTACAAGTCTTAATAGAGTCAATTTCGGCAAGACGAACACCGGCTCGCGGTCTCAAGAGAGCCTCGAACTAATGACTTTCGTTCCCCTCAGGTACCAATCGCTCATTAAGAGAGATAAATCTATTCTCCTAAATAGTAAGCCTGCCTAGGTTAGATATTGACAACAATGCTTAATTACTAACATTAGTATTTAAGTTGAGAAACTAGTACTAAAATGCTACTTTACTATTAGTTATTGTGGTATATTGGTACCAGGCGGTCCCATAATGAACTGGCCTGATATAGTTCAACGCGACATGTCGCTACATGTTGTGTTGCATTAAATAGTACGTTTATCGTGCACTTAATATGAGAAACATGCATCGACGTGAAATGCTTAGTCTTAGTTTAACAGGCATTTGAATAACGAGAGTCACGTATTTTTTCAAAATGTCGAAAACTGAGTATCGAAGTGTCATAAAGTTTCTGTTTAAAGAAGGTTTATCCCCTGCCCAAATAAAAGAACGATTGGATGGCGTGTATAAGGAGTCTGCCCCCTCCTATAGCACAGTGAAAAATTGGGTGAAAGAGTTTCGCCTAGGGAGAGAAACCATCGAAGACTTTGGCCACGACGGTCGACCTGTGGAAGTGCTCACTCCCGAAACGATTGCTCTTATCGAAGAGGAGGTTCTGAGTGACCGCCGTTTGAAGATTAGAGATATTGTAGCAAGGCTTGGGCTCTCTAAGAGTACCGTTTATCGCGCGATCTATGAACATCTTCACATGAAAAAAGTGAGTGCAAGATGGGTACCGAAACTTCTTTCAGCAGTACAGAAACAGGAAAGAGTGCGCTGCGCTTCGGGGTTTTTGGATCTTTGTGGCGAAAATCCAAAGACTGTGATCGAGCGGCTGATGACTGGTGATGAAACTATGATCTTGTATTATGATCCACAAAGCAAGCGCGAGTCAATGGAATGGCGTTATAAGGGTGAAAAGCCCCCTAGAAAGGCAAAGGTGCAACAATCGACTAAAAAACTGATGTGCACAATATTTCGGGATTTTCAAGGCATTTTGATGGTGGATTTTAAAGAACGTAATACAGTCGTGAACGGCGAATATTATACTTCTTTAATATATAAATTACGAGACAAGATAAAGGAAAAACGAAGAGGCAAGCTGTCTAAAGGTGTCCTGTTGCTCCATGACAACGCCCCTGTTCATACCGCTGGTGTTTCGAAGGATGCAGTTCGTCAATGCGGGTTCACAGAAGTTCAACATCCACCTTACAGTCCAGACATGGCCCCGTCCGACTATTATTTATTTCCAAATTTAAAGCGGGACTTAAGAGGAAGAAAATTTTCAAGCGATGAAGAGTTGCAGGCGGCCGTCTTCAGTCATTTTGAGGATAAAAAATGTGATTATTTTTATAAAGGTTTAGAGATGTTGATTCACAGATGTCAGAAGTGTGTTAGTATTCATGGTGATTATATTGAAAAATAAAATTGGTTTCGTTTCATTTCCTTCATTCGTTCATAGTTAGGCCAATTCATTATGGGACCGCCTACCCTTGTGGATAGTTGCACGCTTTCGCCAGTTGCCGGTCTCGATATTTGACGTATTTACGGAATAAATTTATTTACTGTTAGCGAATATATCACCCCATTTTGATGTATTTTTTTACGCCGCTAACACAAGGATAATCAAATAAATTATCAATTATTTCTGTTAAATCCGTTCCATACAGTTGGTGTTGTCTTGCTTGCAGGTGAAATAAATAAAAACTGTACCCATAAAGTAACTCTCACGTAGGTACTCATAGGGTTCCTATACCTCATAGCTTAAGATCATATTAGGTATCGGTTTGGAAGACACGTACACATTGCACCTACACCTGCAGCGCCTGACTTAGGTGCTCTCATGATGATGCTGCAGGAACAGGCTCACCGACAGGAGGAACAGGCCCGCCGACAGGAGGAACAGGCTCGTTGGTTGAAAGAGTAGCAGGAGGAACAGGCCCGCCAGCAGCGGAACAGATACTCTGATTGAAAGAACAGCTGCGGGGCGAACAGGAGGAACAGGCACATCGGTTTAAAGAGCGGAAGGAGGAACAGGCCCGCCAACAGGAGGAACCATTCTATTTTTCAATGTTAAGTGCACAACATTGTTAATAATTATTTCAAAGAGAATCCCGCTGAGCTTCTTGGTGGTTTACCATGACAGAGTTTTTTCCAAACTAGTGGTGATCCGTCAATCTGTGTTTTCGTTTTAGTTTACTGTTGAATGAAGGTTTTCTACATAGATTGACTTTTAGAGTAAATATTTGTCATATTAGTGAGCATAGTTTAATGTTTTTTTGGTTAACTGTTTAGGAAGATGTTGCTGCCTGTAGCGGCGCTCTCGTCGCGCCACTAGCGAAAACACACCGAAGCCTAAATCGTGCTATCAACATTCCGAATCATTAACAGTATATATAGAACTTCTTCGAACTATCACACGGAGTGTTGGCCGCTCCTCGGGCAGAACACCTTGCTCGGCGGGAGATCTCCCCTTTTCCTACCACGGCCACAGTGGTGACCCCGACGTGATCTGAACACGCAACCAACAACCTTCCATTCGCTCCCGAGCAGATATCGTCTGCAGTCTTCATATCCTGCAAGCCATCTAGCTTCACAAGGTTCATCGCAGCACTGGAACAATAATGCTTCCTGTTCCTTCAAGCTGCTCTCTGCGCTATACAGTGTTCAGCACGGGTCTGAGCCTTACTGCTCACCTCTGCTTCACGGCACTCTCATAGATTACTTGCCTTCTTCTCAACTCACCGCAGACTACAAGGCAATCTCCTGGCGCTTGCAAATTCGTCGGCAACGAGGCTGCACTATCGACCTCCGGTCTGAGCAGGGGGGTAATGTAGCGGCGCTGTCGTCGCGCCACAAGCGAAAACACACCGAAGCCTAAATCGTGCTATCAACATTCCGAATCATAAACAGTTTATATAGAACTTCTCCGAACTATCCCACGGAGTGTTGGCCGCTCCCCGGGCAGAACACCTTGCCCGGCGGGAGATCTCCCCTTTTCCTACCACGGCCACGCTGCCCATCTGTTGGTTCATTTTCCCTCAGTCGCCTTGTACGATACCTACGGCATGATTTGGGGTAGTGAATATTCTAACACCATAACTATACGTACACTAATCAATGAGGAATCAATGAAAAATAATTGTAATAATAAATCGTTATACATTCTACTTCGTCAGCAACAAATCATATTAAAAGAACGTATTAAAATCAAAAGAGATTACACGGTCCATATAAGCTCGGCAGGATGCTAAATTGCATCCGAGGCTGGGCCGTGGATAATTTATTTATTGTAGTTCTAATTCACGCAAAATCGTGGCGTTCCAAGTCGTTACCGCACTTTGTATGCAAGCGGCGTCTATAGCGCGTTTGTTTTGTAATAGTACCACAAACTGCTTGTTTTTCGCGAGTTTTCTTTGTTTTATAATTAGTGAAAATCCAAAAACTTTTTTTTTAATTATATTACTTTTAATAAATAAGTCACGTATCATGTAAAAGCTCTCCCAATAGATGAAGTGCCGATCTGGTAAGAGCTGGACTGTGCTTTGTGATGAGGAATGTTTAATGATAATGCTATTTAAGTAAAATTGGTAATTGCGATTTTGAGTGCTGATTTATAATGTGCTTGGCACTGAAGTAGCACATCGTGAAGAAACCTGTAAAGAAATTAAAAAAATTACTATTCGAAATGTTGTGAAGTTCGCCAACATACATTGAGCATGCAACGGAAATTTCATTGCTTGTAACTTCTGGATTTTTGCAATTAATTTAAATTCAATTGACCCATGTATTTATAATATTTAGATACATTTGATAAAATACTTCAAGGGCTGATTTTTTATTACCACATGATATTTATTCATAGAAAATATACACATATTATATATTGAACACAGACCAGAGATTAGTAATGTGAATGTATAATTTTTCAATTTATTTCACTTTTGTATACAGTCAGATTGTAATAAATTTGATGGATTACTTTACTTTATTTTACTTTTGTTTGTTGTGTTTCATAAGCAAATTTTATTCATTTTCATGTAAATATTTCGGCGTTAAATATTCTTTTTTCTAAATTAAAATGATATTTATTTTAAACTCAACAATTATAAACATACTGTATCGCAGCTGTTGCCGAAGCACATCACGGGAAGCGACATATACCGCTTTCAGTTAAATTCAAATGTATAGGTTCTATCAAAAGTTACATTTCTATAAAAATTTGCAACACAATAGTTTATCACATAAATAGGAGTAGCAGTCAAATACGGTTATTTTAAGCAATGCAATTTAAGCACAGTTATCTCTGTCAACTATTATTATTATTTTACGTTTTTTATTTGTTTGAACAGTGGTAGAGCCACATGGCAGCTTTTGCTGTCACACGGGTAGTTTAGCTCGAACCAGCACCCAAGTGCGCAGCGCCTGAGTGAGGGGGGCGTAATTCCGTTCAAGACTAAAACTGCGGAGCAATAAGACAAAGACGACCCCTGCCACACTATCCTTGAATTTCTGCAACATCAGGGGACTTCATTCATAACTTAACGCCGTCCACTACCATCTGGAGACGGTGAAGCAGACTGTGCTCTTTCTAGAGGTGTCCGATTTGGCTATCCTATCTGGGGTACAAATTAGAACACCCCTTTGTGCCCCGGGCTAGAGTGCGTATACGTCGGAGAGGACATCTATTTTTGACGCCTTGGCTTGAAACGTAACGTAACGATAACGTAGGTATCTGTCCATCCTATGGCTTCACGTAGACAACGACGACCATCCCCGCATCTACGGGTGCCTCTATAGGTCCTATAGCGGTAATGCTGACACAGACTGTCTCATCGTCCACGTCCAAATTGCTTCAGACTCTGCTACGTGCTACAACAGATCCCATCCGCAAAGATCGTGATGCTCGGTTATTTTAACGTCCACAACGCTGAGTGGATTAGTTCCCTTTAACCGATCATTTTGGTCGGTGTCGTTGGCGAGAAACTAGTTCGTCTTTCTTCGGGAACACGTGCATTCTGGTCTCTCTCCAAGACTGTCCAAGAGAACTTCTGTCAGCCATCTCTGCCATCTCTGCATTGGGAGGAGGACTTACTGGCCCATGCCGCAAAGAATTTCTCTCTCTTTGCATCCAACTCAACTCTCGATGACGGGGAGAGACTGCCGCCTATCCCGTGGTGCTGGATATGCTGTTTACACAGTGTTCAGTGCGCAAAGCACTCCCCTCCCTGGACGTCAACAAGTGATTGGGTCTGATGGAGTTCTACCTATTGTGCTGAAGACGTATGCTACGGGGTTGGCACCGGTCTTAACGCGTCTTTTCCAGTACTCCTACTCCTTAGGCGTAGTTCCGAATTCATGGAAGACTGCTTTGGTGCACCCGATCCCTAAAAAATGAGACCGCTTAGATCTGTCCAACTACAGGCCTATCGCTATCGTCTACTTGTTCTCCAAAATAATGGAAAGAAAGCTTCTTTCCTAGGATTCCCGAAAAATTGTGCAATTGGATCACCAGTTTCTTAAAGATCGGAGCATCAAGGTCGTAGTAGAAACTACATGCTAGGATTACAAGCCCATCAACGCTGGTGTTCTACAAGGCTGCCTGCTATCACCAACGCTGTTCCTTCTGCGTATCAATGATATGTTTGCAAACCGGTAACATTCATTGCTATGCGGACGCCAGCAATGGTGATGCTTTATACACTGGCTGTGTTAATATTTCTCGGGAAAACGTCATCGAATACCGGAACAAACTTGTGTCTTAAGTTTCGGACTGGGAGCGACTAAATCTAGTCCAGTTTAATCTCGTGAAGATACAAGTTTGCGCGTTTACCGCTAAAAATAACCCCTTTTTCGTATCTTCTCAGTTTCAGGGCATTCTCCTCGGTGCATCAGCCGGTATCGGATCCTCGGCGTCAAGTCGAGTGTCGAGTCTATCAAATCGAGTGCAGAGCGGTTCGAATCGTCGGCGACCAAGATCTTTCTGAGCGGCTTGACTCACTGGCACTGCGAAAGATGTTGCATCTCTGTGAGTGTGTTGTTGCTTCTACCACGGGGCGTGCTCTGAGTAATTGTTTGAACTAATTGCAGCCGCACAATTTCACCATCGTACATCGCTACAAAACTCGCTATACCATTTATACCATTTGTATGCTTGACGGTCCACCACTGTGCGATTTAGAATAAGTTTTCTTCCTCGCAAAACTTCCTTATTGTAATGTAATGTAATCGACTACTACCAGCGATTTTTTTAGACCGATGAGACTAAGAGACCTTAACGAAAAGAGCCTACACTTTTTAAAAGGCTGGCAATGCATCTGCAATTCTCCTGGTGTTGCAGTCGTTCATGGGCGGCGGTAGTCACCATCATGTGAGCCGCATGCTCGTTTGCAACCTCTCCTATAAAAAATATAGACAGTACTCAGGTGAACATTCCTCGTAATAATAATTTGTGGTAAAGATTTTTATTTCAATATTAATAATAAATGTTTATATATTTTATAGTCAATATCCTTAGTTTCGTTACGTTAATATCGTATTTTTAAACAAATTACACTTAATTATTTATATTGATTTTACTAACAAAAATACTGAAATCAAAAAATGCTGGACGTCGTTGCTGGTCATAAGAAGGCTGGTTCTTTTCTCGCTCGAACGCTAAGTATAACCATTCAGCGAAGAAACGCAGCCTTCTTGGCACGATGGCACGGGGAGTAGGACTGTATGAGAATTTATTATTTAACTTATAGTTTTTATTTATTATACTTTTTCAATATTGTGTGTAACCTTTCAGTTAGATTTAATTTTATACTTACTATGTTTAAAGAATGAAATATTAAAAAATGTGGTGTGCCGGACGGGCGAAACTCTCCGGAGTAAATGTTGTCGAAGATACTTCGCGAGTCGCTCACGTCCTACACCTATAGGTTCCGGTGGGTACTTTCACTGCCGTCTTTGTGGGTGCCGCTGAAATATTGTGGACTGTGGTTCAAATCAAAATGCACGATTAACAAATACAAATAGCAAGGTAGTGGCCAGCGGTTCGACTGATTGATTAGTCGCGAAATTTTATAACTATTGATCACGGTTGTTAAACTACGGTTGTTCACTATAGATTGGTCACTGTATATTTCAAAAGATTTCTTTAAATTGTACGGTGGTATCAAAGATCTATTGGTGGTAGCTGGTTTTCTAACACTACTGACTAGCAGCTATTATCAACTAAACTAGCTGATTTTATCACTTGTGTAACTGCGGATATCAGTTACCACTTTCACTATAATATGTAACTGCGGATATCAGTTACGACCTTTTTAGGCTAGCTAACACTATCACTATATGTAACTGCGAATATCAGTTACGACCTTTTTAGGCTAGCTAACACTATCACTATATGTAACTGCGAATATCAGTTACGACCTTTTTCGGCTAGCTAACACTTTCACTATGTGTAACTGCGAATGTCAGTTACGACCTTTTTCGGCTAGCTAACACTTTCACTTATTCACTATATACTGCTACTAGTCACTTCAGCTACCACCGGATACCACTCACTTCACTTCACTGTCACTGGTAGTTCTTCACACTACTACTGGTACTGGGTCCCGAGCCCCTAAGGTAGACTTGGGCAATACTTTGCAGTGAGCCGCTTGCCATTTTCCGTTTGCCTCTTTATTGCATAAACTTTTCACTATACAAATGGCATAAATTGCAATATTTTCTATACAAAACTAATTGCTACACTAACATGCTATACATCATTAAATCGGTAGTCTGGTACTTTATTAGTATATCATAAATGTTACTCAAAATATTAACATTGTAAAAAACTATTAAACGAAATGTCCAAAATTTTCATAATATTTAGGTACATTAATTCCTTGATTTTTCTATAACTACGAAATGCGTTTAATTATACAAAAATATCCCTATACTTCTTTAATCTATAAGCCATATGCTAATTGAATGTCATATTTATAACTCTTTTAGAACATAAAATTATTTTCCTTATTTTAGTATGAACTATTACGCAGTTAATTAAAAACTTTCCACGATAAGACGCGCTGTGATTGGTCGATTTTTGGTATATAATAAAAGTAGTTTATATTACTTGTTATCAAAACGACACTCTATACAAATATACTAAGAGTTATAAACATGCTAAATAACTATATTAATACACGTTTTCACCTAGTTTTCTCGGTAATTTCACTATTAATACAAAAAACAATATTCTTTATCACTTTGTTTCTTAATGTTGTTAGGCCGTCGCGAACATCTCTCCCGCCGTGCAGCGTCGCGACGATTTTCTCACAGCGGCGCTGCATCCATTTCGGTGAGCGACGTTGCTTCTACTTCGGCAGCGGCACGAGTTTCCTGGTTGGTCTCTTGATTAGGCCGTTTGCTGTGCGTACCTCCACAGTGCGAATCTGTCCGTCCGCACCGGGGTAAACAGCTTCTACCCTCCCTCGTGGCCAGGTGTTTCGAGGTAACTGGCCGTCAGCTATGAGGACTGGATCGCCCACCTGGAGATTGGGACCTCGCCCATGGGCCTCCCGCCGGTTTTGAAGTTCCGGTAAATACTCTCGGACCCAACGCTGCCAGAACATGTCAGCGAGTATCTGGGAACGTCGCCAGTGTCTTTTGCTATTCATATCTTTTTCATCAAATACTCCAGGTGTCGGCAATCTCGCAGATCCTCCTAAAAGGAAGTGATTTGGAGTGATGGATTCGTCATCGTCGCTGTCTACAGAGATGTGAGTCAATGGTCTGCTATTTACTGTGTATTCGACCTCGCAGAGCAGCGTGGCTAATACTTCCTCATGCGGATGTCTCTCATGAAGGACGGTGTATAGTGCCGTCTTCACGCACCGTACGAGACGTTCCCACACTCCTCCCATGAAAGGCGCGGAGGAGGTTATAAAACGCCACACTATGCCTCGTCGACTGGCTTCTTCTCGAAAAGCCTCCCGAAGTTCCTTGTCTGCGCCGTGCATGTTGGTGCCATTGTCAGAGTAAATCTCGGTGGGGCACCCTCGGCGTGCTGCGAATCTTCTTAATGCCAGTATTGCGGAGTCAGCGCTAAGATTTGCGACAACTTCTAAGTGGACAGCTCTGGATGTGAGGCAGGTGAAGAGAGCTACGTATCTCTTCTGATGTTGACGTCCCACAGTGACTGAAAGTGGCCCAAAATAGTCCAGACCGGTGAAGGTGAACGGTCTCTGGTGATGAGCGAGACGTGTACTGGGATGGTCACCGGTCGCTGGCACTGATGGTTTTGCTTTTCTGATGCGACACTGTATGCATTGGCTCACTATCTTTTTCGTGGTGGGTCGAAGTCGGATCACCCAGTAGTGCTGTCGAACCTCGTTGATGGTAGGTTCGGTTCCGCAATGATGCAGGCTACGATGCGTCCAGTCAATGTATAATTGCGTGATGTAATGATCACCATCCAATATAGCTGGCCCCTTCATGTCTTCTGTGACTCCCTTCACGGCGGCTATGCGACTTCGTAGCGCGATGATCCCGTCTTTCAATTCTATTTGGAGCGGTCGTAGGCGGCTATCATGAGCGACCTTTTTATTATTACGGAGATCGGTTATCTCTTGTGAGAAGGAGCCCTCTTGTATAGCACGTATCAGGAGCTTTTCGGCCTTTCTGATGAATTCGGCCTCTAGTGTGATGTACCTTTTGACATCTCTATTTTTCACTTGACTGGGAGGCTGCGCGATTTGTCGCGGATTATTTTTCGATTTCCTCCAGTCGGGATCTTCCTCTTTGTTCCTTTTTGTTCTTTTATAGAACGTTCTGTCTGTGGTTTTGCGGCAGAGTGTTATAAATTGTAGCACTCTAGCCGTAGCTCGCAATAAGCGTTCCCATCTCGAAAACCTTGCTGGATCGGGAACAGCTTCTCGGAGTTTCGGAGATTGATACGATTCCTTAATGGTGAGGGATTTTTCCTCACCTGTAGGTTCGGATGACGTGGGTCTTTCGGTTGGCCATGCTGAGGGTTCTTTATACAAAAACGATGGGCCGTTGTACCACTCGTGATTGGAGTCGAAGTTCGGTGGTACGTCCCTCGTGGCAATGTCAGCTATATTCAATTTGGTAGGTACCCAGCGCCAGTCCTCTACTTTACTATGTTCCTCGATTACTGCTATTCGGTGGGCAACGAAAGGTTTGTAACTCCTGGAGCCCTTTTTTATCCACGTGAGGACAGTTTTGCTGTCAGTCCAATATGTTACGGCTTCGGGCGTCACGCAATGTGCCTGGATGACGGCGGCAGCTACGCGGCTTCCCATCACGGCGGCTTGTAACTCAAGGCGAGGTATGGACGTTACTTTCAGCGGAGCTACCTTCGCCTTAGCCATGATGAGGCTCACATGTACTGTCCCATCGGGTGTGGTTGATCTCCAGTAGACTGCCGTTGCGTAGGCACTCTCACTGGCATCGGTGAACACGTGGACTTGGAGTGAACGTGCGTCGCTGAATCCCGGGTAGCATCTTGGGATGCTTACTGATTTGAGCTGTTCCAGATGTTGGATCCATGTGAACCATTGTTTAGTCAGGTCTTCGTCCAACTCCTGGTCCCAGTCTGTTCCTCGTCTCCATGCTTCCTGCAGTATTTGCTTTGCTCGAATTGTAACTGGGGAGGCGAGGCCGAGCGGGTCATACAGCGACATTACTATTTTAAGTGCTTCCCTCTTGGTCGGTGTTTTATGCAGCAAATTGATTGGAAGTCGAGCGAGCTTTAGGTTGAAGCTCAGCTGATCGGTACCCGGTTTCCAGATTAATCCGAGTATCTTTTCCTCGGTTCCTTTTTTTCCCAGATCGACTGACTCAGATGCTTCACGGTCAGGTTCTAATTCTTTTACAACTTCTGGTGCGTTGGAAACCCATTTTCTTAAGTTGAAGTGCGCGTTTTTGTGTATGTCGCGTACTTCCTTCGATATTCGCTTTGCCTCTTCCAGAGACTGGAAACTATCGAGATAGTCATCCATATAGTGGTTTTGGATGATAGCTTCTACGGCTTCTGGATACTTGTCTTTGTATTTTCTAGCGTTCCAGTTCTTCGTGAATATGGCTGTGCAGGGTGAACTGGCTGCACCGAAAATGATCGACGTCATTCTATATTCCTGTGGAGCTTCATTACGTCGATCCCCTCTCCAGAGATATCTTAAGGCATCTCTGTCTTCGGGTCTGACTTTGACCTGCATGAACATTTCGGCTATGTCCGCGGAGACAGCGATTTTATGGCGGCGAAAACGCATCATGACCCCTGGTAGTGATTGCAGTAGGTCTGGACCCGTGAGCAGGAAGTCGTTCAACGACACCCCCTTTGTTTTGGCTGCGGCATCGTGTACTATTCGAAACTTCTCTGGCTTCATTGGGTTATGGACGTCGAAATGGGGTAGGTACCATGTTCTTCCCGGTGTGCTAGTTTTCGGTGCTATCTCGGCGTATCCTTTTTGTACTAGGGAATTCATTTGTTCGTCATACTTCCTTTTTAGATCTTCGTCTCGATCTAATTTTCTTTCAATGGAAACGAGCCGTTTTATTGCTGTTTCATAATTACCAGGCATCTCGATATCCTTTTCCTTCCAGAGAAGCGCTGTTTCTATGTGCCCGTCTTGTAACTGACGGGTGCTGCTATTTAGTATATCTTCAGCTGTCTTCTCTGGGTCGGAGTCTGGTCCTCTCGGATTGATAATAAGAGATTCCAGCGCGAAATATTCGCGGAGTTGGTCATCTATAGTTTCCTCGCTCTTGTGCAGCTCATTGGCCGCGTGGACGCGCTGATACGGGGCTTTAGTGTGTGCCCCGTGTAGCACCCATCCTAATTCTGTGAGCGAGGCGATTGGCTGGTGCGGTGGACCTCTACGGATTTGAGTGGCTATCAGAAGTCTCCAATTGTCCTGTCCTATTAGGATCCTTGGGTTGCCGGAGTCATATATTAGCTGCTCCTTTAGGTCTTTCAAGTGTTTGCACTTGGCTATGTCTACTGCACGCACAGTCTGTGGCCCCAAGTTTAGGCTTGCGACCGTGCGTGCTCTGAATGGCACCCTTTTGCTGTGGAGACTCTTCAGCGATACTTTAATTCTTCGGGATTCCGGTGAATCGAGGGTGGTGTTCCCGATAGCGGTGATCTTAAACGGGTCGAACCGCCCTTTAGCTCCAATTTGTTTGGCGATCTCTTCATCCATTAGTGAAACTGTTGACCCATCATCCAGCAGGGCGTGTGTGTTTACAGCTCCCGCCGGTCCAATTACTCGCACTGGAATTATTTTTAAATAGGCTTGATGCTTTGACACACCGAATGAGTTAGCAACAGTTTCTTGAGGTTCTTTTTGTTTGACCTCAGTCTTCTCCTTTGTATTACTATGGAGAAGTCGATTGTGTGTCGCGGTGCATCCTTCTATTCCACACTTATTTGTTTTGCATTTGTGTGTCTGATTTCTATAGCGTAAACAGCGGAAACATAAATTATTTTGCTTTGCGATTTCCCATCTTTTGTTGATATTTGCTTCCTTGAATGTTTTACATTCGGATCCGTAGTGACCCTCTTTTTCGCACACTCTGCATTTCGGAGATGGCTTAGTAGTAGCCGCGTGTGCTCTATGTACTGTACGATTGCTTTGTGCTTCGTTGATAATTTCTGGAGGCGCAAATGCACTGCAGAAGCGAGCTTGCTCGGAAATAAAATCGCTGAAGCAGCCGAGGTCTGGTCTAGAGTCATAGTTTTCGGTGTAGATTCTATACCACTGGGCACGTATAGAGTTTGGCAGTTTGTCGGTGAGGTGTCGTAGCAGCTCTGCGTTGACGAGGTAATGATCTCGCTTTAGGGCTCGAAGAGTGACGACGCTTCCCCTCACTTTACTCGCGAATGTGCAAATGTCTCTGGGCGCTTCTGTACAGCGTGCTAATCCTCGTAACTTCTCGGTTTCTGCTTGCGCAATTGAATCTGGACGCCCAAATTGTAGCTCCAGTTCTCGCATAATCTCATCTGGCTTAGCATGCCCGATGAGTTCTGAACTGACTGTTTCCAAGGCTCTTCCTTGTAGACTTCGTCTTAGTCTAGCTGTATTTTCAATGTCATTGAAGTAGCCTCGGGTTGTTTCGTAAATGGCACGGAATGAAAGCCACTCGGTATGTGCTCCGCTAAAGCTTGGCAGTGTCATTATAGCTTTCGACGCTGCGAAAGTATGCGACGATAGTGGCGCACTCTCTAATTTTGATTTGTCAGCGAGTGCGGCTATAGCGGATGTGAGCTCCGATATAAATGGACGGAGCCCCCTGTCTTCACTTATGACAGGTTCCTGGCTAGCTTTATTTGGCTTGGGATCCTTTTGTACATCTTCTGGATAGGAATCCTGGTATGTGAGCTCTGATACAATCGGTAGGAGCCCCCTGTCTTCATTAACGGTGGGTTCCTGGCTGAGCTTCTGTGGCATGGGATCCATTTGTACGTCTTCTGGATAGGAATCCTGGTTCGTGAGCTCCTTTTGGGGCTCACTGAGGTCGACAACGTCCGGGGTTGGCTTTGTGACAGTTTTATTAAATGGGGCCTTCCCTCCGGTGGTTGCGCCTTGATTTGACTTTTGTTTGGCTACAGAGTTTTCGAGCCAAGATCGAACGTACTCACTTTTGGAGTGACCATCTTCATCATAGTCGTCTGATTCGTCTGCTTCTTCAGCCATCTGTAAAGAGATCTGCGCAAGTTCTAGTTTGATCTTCAATACTTCTTCACGAGCCTTCAAAATTCTTCTATTGGGCCGAACAGTCTTCCTTGACTTCGTACTGCAATCGGTGTGGCCCCTCGGTGGCTCTTCGTTGTGGGTGTCTTCCCGGGCTGTTGGCGATGATGCACGGCTAAAGTCATCGTTGCCTTCTAAATGTTCCCTCTGCTTCATTGTGCGGGCCGTAGTGGTCGGCGCGGGCAGGGGTATCCCCCCCTCGGGGGGGCAGCATGGCGCCTCAGCGCCCTCTACCGCTGACGGTGAGCGTGGTGGCATCTGGTGGTGGACGGCGGCGTTACTGGCCGACGAACCTCCTTCCAGACCGACGGTCCACGCATTGGCTTCCCTTCCTTGCGAACGGGTGATCGGCATCTTGAATCTGAAAATTCTGCGGTTTTAATACGGTGGTGACTATTTACCCGGTTCCGAAATACAAACGGATATATCCTGCTCGAAGGACCAACGAATGTGCCGGACGGGCGAAACTCTCCGGAGTAAATGTTGTCGAAGATACTTCGCGAGTCGCTCACGTCCTACACCTATAGGTTCCGGTGGGTACTTTCACTGCCGTCTTTGTGGGTGCCGCTGAAATATTGTGGACTGTGGTTCAAATCAAAATGCACGATTAACAAATACAAATAGCAAGGTAGTGGCCAGCGGTTCGACTGATTGATTAGTCGCGAAATTTTATAACTATTGATCACGGTTGTTAAACTACGGTTGTTCACTATAGATTGGTCACTGTATATTTCAAAAGATTTCTTTAAATTGTACGGTGGTATCAAAGATCTATTGGTGGTAGCTGGTTTTCTAACACTACTGACTAGCAGCTATTATCAACTAAACTAGCTGATTTTATCACTTGTGTAACTGCGGATATCAGTTACCACTTTCACTATAATATGTAACTGCGGATATCAGTTACGACCTTTTTAGGCTAGCTAACACTATCACTATATGTAACTGCGAATATCAGTTACGACCTTTTTAGGCTAGCTAACACTATCACTATATGTAACTGCGAATATCAGTTACGACCTTTTTCGGCTAGCTAACACTTTCACTATGTGTAACTGCGAATGTCAGTTACGACCTTTTTCGGCTAGCTAACACTTTCACTTATTCACTATATACTGCTACTAGTCACTTCAGCTACCACCGGATACCACTCACTTCACTTCACTGTCACTGGTAGTTCTTCACACTACTACTGGTACTGGGTCCCGAGCCCCTAAGGTAGACTTGGGCAATACTTTGCAGTGAGCCGCTTGCCATTTTCCGTTTGCCTCTTTATTGCATAAACTTTTCACTATACAAATGGCATAAATTGCAATATTTTCTATACAAAACTAATTGCTACACTAACATGCTATACATCATTAAATCGGTAGTCTGGTACTTTATTAGTATATCATAAATGTTACTCAAAATATTAACATTGTAAAAAACTATTAAACGAAATGTCCAAAATTTTCATAATATTTAGGTACATTAATTCCTTGATTTTTCTATAACTACGAAATGCGTTTAATTATACAAAAATATCCCTATACTTCTTTAATCTATAAGCCATATGCTAATTGAATGTCATATTTATAACTCTTTTAGAACATAAAATTATTTTCCTTATTTTAGTATGAACTATTACGCAGTTAATTAAAAACTTTCCACGATAAGACGCGCTGTGATTGGTCGATTTTTGGTATATAATAAAAGTAGTTTATATTACTTGTTATCAAAACGACACTCTATACAAATATACTAAGAGTTATAAACATGCTAAATAACTATATTAATACACGTTTTCACCTAGTTTTCTCGGTAATTTCACTATTAATACAAAAAACAATATTCTTTATCACTTTGTTTCTTAATGTTGTTAGGCCGTCGCGAACATGTGGTATAGTTATAAAATTCAAGTAAAAATTGGTTACATAGTTGCAATTAATTTTTCCTTTAATATTTTATATGGCAAAAGTTAAAATATGATAAAAATAAATATGTCCAAAGTTTTTTTTTATATAGAATAGGGTGTATACGAGCGCGAAGTCCACCTGGTGGTAAGTGAATGCCGTCGCTCATATACATCTACATTTACCCTCAATAAAGAATCAAAATGCAGATGCGTTATCACCCCTAAAGACTCAGATGGAATGCCTCGTTTTAAAGTCCAGTAAAAAGTTTCCGGTTCGCAACACTCACCATACGAAACACATCAGCATTATGCTGCTATTTTACGCTGGTATTCTGCGAAAGCGTGGTCCTTCTCGGGTCGAACCGACCCACTCGTATTACAACCACAATATAGTTGTAGCATGGCTCTACCACGCGACTTCATACTTCACAACAGACGGTCTCCAAGTCACAAGAGCTGGGGTTGGAAGCTCTCTGTCATCCGCATTACTCACCAGACCTTGCGCCTACAGACTTCTACTTTTTCCAGAATTGGGATAGCTTTTTGGTGGGAAAATATTAAATACCCAAGAGGCAGTACAATATACCTTTGAAGGATTTTTTGCCTACCGTCCAGCTCATTTCTTCAGAAAAGACATCAAGAAACTGCCACTGTGTTGGCAAAGAAGCATTGATTGCATAGGTGATTAATGGAAATAAAAATACAGAAAAAAATACGTTAAGTTAATTTCATAAAAAACCGCAATTTCTTAGATATAATATTTAACCTAATATAATATAACACGCCAAAAACCAATTCATATTTTTAAGGTCCTTTAATTTTAATATAAGCTTTATGGTGCGAATTGATAAGTTTATAATCGAACGATGCTTTTGTGTATAGTTTATGTGTTTAAGTATAATACAGCTTTAAACTTTGAATATAATTATGTCATGTGGGTCAATACTATGAATAAAGTACTTGATATGATGAAATAAGACTTTTTGAGCGACTCAATGTTAGATCCATATTCTAACGACATCAAAAATAAGCATGAATTTCTCGCTGTTTGCGTCTGAAAGTGCGATTCTTTGTTAATTACTGACTAGAGACTACGTATTTCGCGTCTTAGATAATTCACCTAACATTTCACCTACTTTTTAATGACATTATTACAAATATTATCGTACATAATAGAAATTAATTTATTTTTATTAATCAGTATAATTGGAATATTGGATTCATAAAGAGATTGTGGTGACTGAGTTCAGTCGTTTATATGTAATTTTGGTCTTCATATTTTTAAATGAGTTAAGGAGTGGAAATAATTTTACCCAGTAACGCAATCCAGTGTATATTAGTGAACTTTAAATCTTGATCTGCTGGCTGTTGGCTTTAGAATGCTCTAATTGGCGAGCATAACCGACCGGCGACAGTGCTCTAGGTTATACTGGCTTAGGTACTCATATCTGAAAATGAAATAAAACTATTATTTACGGATTTTATCGCGTTTAATTACTTTAATTTATTTTTACTATCCTAACGTTTCGGGTGCTTTACAGCATCCATGGTCACGGGGGGACTGAGATGTTTGACGTCTCAATGTCATAATTAGTCCGGCTACCTTCAGTTTTTGAATATTAATTTTTTTGTCCGATTTACGCAAAACGAGCTTATAGTATCATGAAGTCTTGCAGTGGTATGCTTGGGTTTGGATTTAATTTTGTTAAATATAGGATCCCAAGCAGCTGGCAGCATCCATCCATCTTCTCTATAGAAATTTAGATGTTTTTTTAATTTCAATAGCCTCGCGTATCGTCCGTAGGAATCGGTGTTCTTTTGCGAGGATTTGTGGTTTATCAAATCGAATGTAATGGTGGGGACGAACTTAAACATGTTCGCAGACTGCAGACTTCCTGGAGTGTCGGTGCTTCACGTCAGCTATATGTTCCTTCACGCGGGTTTTTATAGATCTTTTTGTTCGCGTACATTTAATAAATTATCATATCTGAATAGTTTCGCGTGAGTGTGGTGGAATAAATTGAAGGGAAATGGCATAGTTAGTAAATGGGTTTGTATGCAACTGGTAGAGCCACGCTGTACCGTAATAGAACTGCTTACCTTGTAGTTTTAAGCAGCCAATGACCGCAAAACAAATGGGACCACACTTGTGCGAAATAGCAATATAATGTTGCTATCTTTCGTATGAGAAATAACAAGGAACAAAAGACCCTTATTGCTGGTGACGAGGCATTTCATTTTAGTACTCAGAGTTAACAAAGCATTTTGATTTCGAATCTTCTTGATGAAAGAGGATAATTTTACGTGTCTACGAGCCATAGCATATTGCGAGCGTGTGAGAGTGTACTCTCCATCAGGTAGAGTCTGTGCTATGTGATTTAAAACAGTAGTTCATTGTGTTTGTACTTGTCAGTCAATTCAAGGTTCTCTTTAAGCCAAGGGATCTGTCAGGGATAGTATCACCTTCGTATTTATTGCTGTTATCCAGTTAAATGGAAAAAAAAGACAGTATAATTACAGGCTATGAGGAATTTTATCCAAGTTCCATGTGGTGAAAGCGTACCTGTGTGTTTTTAATTAGGTAAGGTATACAAAAGGTATAGTTACTCACTTTCAGTTGGACTGTTAGCTCTTTTTTACCTATTATAAACCAGTACTTGACAACGGTTAGTTGTATAGTAGCCGAAGATGGTAGATCGAACTGAGCGAACACAAATAATTTGCGTATTCTTACTGTGTAATTCTTTATTTTTTTCCCGTAACATAGTCAAAGCGAGTGTGGTGGGAGAAATTGAAGGAAAATGGAATAGTGAATGATTGTCTTTTGATGATTCTGGTAGAGCCACGCTGTAGCGTATTATAGCTGTTAACCTGTTGTAGTTTTTAGCAGCCAATGACTGCAAAAAGGGACCACACTTGTATAATACTAGTGTGAAATAGCAGCATAATGAACATAGGCGCTGCTGCTATGTTTCGTACAGTGAATGACGAGAACAGAAGATTTTTTTGCTGTTAATGAGACATTTCATCTTGGTCGTCAGGGGTAAAATGTGTTCGCGACGGCCTAACAACATTAAGAAACAAAGTGATAAAGAATATTGTTTTTGTATTAATAATGAAATTACCGACAAAACTGAGTGAAAACGTGTATTAATATAGTTATTTAGCATGTTTATAACTCTTAGTATATTTGTATAGAGTGTCGTTTTGATAACAAGTAATATAAACTACTTTTATTATATACCAAAAATCGACCAATCACAGCGCGTCTTATCGTGGAAAGTTTTTAATTAACTGCGTAATAGTTCATACTAAAATAAGGAAAATAATTTTATGTTCTAAAAGAGTTATAAATATGACATTCAATTAGCATATGGCTTATAGATTAAAGAAGTATAGGGATATTTTTGTATAATTAAACGCATTTCGTAGTTATAGAAAAATCAAGGAATCAATGTACCCAAATATTATGAAAATTTTGGACATTTCGTTTAATAACTTTTTATATTATTAATATTTTGAGTAACCTTTATGATCTACTAATAAAGTACCTGACTACCGATTTAATGATGTATAGCATGTTAGTGTAGCAATTAGTTTTGTATAGAAAATATTGCAATTTTTATATTTGTATAGTGAAAAGTTTATGCAATAAAGAGGCAAACGGAAAATGGCGAGCGGCTCACTGCAAAGTATTGCCCAAGTCTACCTTAGGGGCTCGGGACCCAGTACCAGTAGTAGTGTGAAGAACTACCAGTGACAGTGAAGTGAAGTGAGTGGTATCCGGTGGTAGCTGAAGTGACTAGTAGCAGTATATAGTGAATAGTGAAAGTGTTAGCTAGCCGAAAAAGGTCGTAACTGATATTCGCAGTTACACATAGTGAAAGTGTTAGCTAGCCGAAAAAGGTCGTAACTGATATTCGCAGTTACATATAGTGATAGTGTTAGCTAGCCTAAAAAGGTCGTAACTGATATTCGCAGTTACATATAGTGATAGTGTTAGCTAGCCGAAAAAGGTCGTAACTGATATCCGCAGTTACATATTATAGTGAAAGTGGTAACTGATATCCGCAGTTACACAAGTGATAAAATCAACTAGTTTAGTTGATAATAGCTGCTAGTCAGTAGTGTTAGAAAACCAGCTACTACCAATAGATCTTTGATACCACCGTACAATTTAAAGAAATCTTTCGAAATATACAGTGACCAACCAATAGTGAACAACCGTAGTTTAACAACCGTGATCGATAGTTATAGTTATAAAATTTCGCGACTAATCAATCAGTCGAACCGCTGGCCACTACCTTGCTATTTGTATTTGTTAATCGTGCATTTTGATTTGAACCACAGTCCACAATACCTCAGCGGCACCCACAAAGACGGCGGTGAAAGTACCCACCGGAACCTATAGGTGTAGGACGTGAGCGACTCGCGAAGTATCTTCGACAACATTTACTCCGGAGAGTTTCGCCCGTCCGGCACATTCGTTGGTCCTTCGAGCCGGATCTATCCGTTTGTATTTCGGAACCGGGTAAATAGTCACCACCGTATTAAAACCGCAGAATTTTTCAGATTCAAGATGCCGATCACCCGTTCGCAAGGAAAGGAAGCCAAGGCGTGGACCGTCGGTCTGGAGGGAGGTTCGTCGGCCAGTAACGCCGCCGTCCACCACCAGATGCCACCACGCTCACCGTCAACGATAGAGGGCGCTGAGGCGCCATGCTGCCCCCCCGAGGGGGGGATACCCCTGCCCGCGCCGACCACTACGGCCCGCACAACGAAGCAGAGGGAACATATAGAAGGCAACGATGACTTTAGCCGTGCATCATCGCCAACAGCCCGGGAAGACACCCAGAACGAAGAGCCACCGAGGGGCCACACCGATTGCAGTACGAAGTCAAAGAAGATTGTTCGGCCCAATAGAAGAATTTTGAAGGCTCGTGAAGAAGTATTGAAGATCAAACTAGAACTTGCGCAGATCTCTTTACAGATGGCTGAAGAAGCAGACGAATCAGACGACTATGATGAAGATGGTCACTCCAAAAGTGAGTACGTTCGATCTTGGCTCGAAAACTCTGTAGCCAAACAAAAGTCAAATCAAGGCGCAACCACCGGAGGGAAGGCCCCATTTAATAAAACTGTCACAAAGCCAACCCCGGACGTTGTCGACCTCAGTGAGCCCCAAAAGGAGCTCACGAACCAGGATTCCTATCCAGAAGACGTACAAAGGGATCCCATGCCACAGAAGCTCAGCCAGGAACCCACCGTTAATGAAGACAGGGGGCTCCTACCGATTGTATCAGAGCTCACATACCAGGATTCCTATCCAGAAGATGTACAAAAGGATCCCAAGCCAAATAAAGCTAGCCAGGAACCTGTCATAAGTGAAGACAGGGGGCTCCGTCCATTTATATCGGAGCTCACATCCGCTATAGCCGCACTCGCTGACAAATCAAAATTAGAGAGTGCGCCACTATCGTCGCATACTTTCGCAGCGTCGAAAGCTATAATGACACTGCCAAGCTTTAGCGGAGCACATACCGAGTGGCTTTCATTCCGTGCCATTTACGAAACAACCCGAGGCTACTTCAATGACATTGAAAACACTGCTAGACTAAGACGAAGTCTACAAGGAAGAGCCTTGGAAACAGTCAGTTCAGAACTTATTGGGCATGCTAAGCCAGATGAGATTATGCGAGAACTGGAGCTACAATTTGGGCGTCCAGATTCAATTGCGCAAGCAGAAACCGAGAAGTTACGAGGATTAGCACGCTGTACAGAAGCGCCCAGAGACATTTGCACATTCGCGAGTAAAGTGAGGGGAAGCGTCGTCACTCTTCGAGCCCTAAAGCGAGATCATTACCTCGTCAACGCAGAGCTGCTACGACACCTCACCGACAAACTGCCAAACTCTATACGTGCCCAGTGGTATAGAATCTACACTGAAAAATATGACTCTAGACCAGACCTCGGCTGCTTCAGCGATTTTATTACCGAGCAAGCTCGCTTCTGCAGTGCATTTGCGCCTCCAGAAATTATTAACGAAGCACAAAGCAATCGTACAGTACATAGAGCACACGCGGCTACTACTAAGCCGTCTCCGAAATGCAGAGTGTGCGAAAAAGAGGGTCACTACAGATCCGAATGTAAAACATTCAAGGAAGCAGATATCAACAAAAGATGGCAACTCGCAAAGAAAAATAACTTATGTTTCCGCTGTTTGCGTTATAGAAATCAGACACACAAATGCAAAACCAATAAGTGTGGAATAGAAGGATGCACTGCGACACACAATCGACTTCTCCATAACAATACAAAGGAGAAGACCGAGGTCAAACAAAAAGAACCTCAAGAAACTGTTGCTAACTCATTCGGTGTGTCAAAGCATCAAGCCTATTTAAAAATAATTCCAGTGCGAGTAATTGGACCGGCGGGAGCTGTAAACACACACGCCCTGCTGGATGATGGGTCAACAGTTTCACTAATGGATGAAGAGATCGCCAAACAAATTGGAGCTAAAGGGCGCTTCGACCCGTTTAAGATCACCGCTATCGGAAACACTACCCTCGATTCACCGGAATCTCGAAGAATCAAAGTATCGCTGAAGAGTCTCCACAGCAAAAGGGTGCCATTCAGAGCACGCACGGTCGCAAGCCTAAACTTGGGGCCACAGACTGTGCGTGCGGTAGACATAGCCAAGTGCAAACACTTGAAAGACCTAAAGGAGCAGCTAATATATGACTCCGGCAACCCAAGGATCCTAATAGGACAGGACAATTGGAGACTTCTGATAGCCACTCAAATCCGTAGAGGTCCACCGCACCAGCCAATCGCCTCGCTCACAGAATTAGGATGGGTGCTACACGGGGCACACACTAAAGCCCCGTATCAGCGCGTCCACGCGGCCAATGAGCTGCACAAGAGCGAGGGAAATATAGATGACCAACTCCGCGAATATTTCGCGCTGGAATCTCTCATTATCAATTCGAGAAGACCAGACTCCGACCCAGAGAAGAAAGCTGAAGATATACTAAATAGCAGCACCCGTCAGTTACAAGACGGGTACATAGAAACAGCGCTTCTCTGGAAGGAAAAGGATATCGAGATGCCTGGTAATTATGAAACAGCAATAAAACGGCTCGTTTCCATTGAAAGAAAATTAGATCGAGACGAAGATCTAAAAAGGAAGTATGATGAACAAATGAATTCCCTTGTACAAAAAGGATACGCCGAGATAGCACCGAAAACTAGCACACTGGGAAGAACATGGTACCTACCCCATTTCGACGTCCATAACCCAATGAAGCCAGAGAACTTTCGAATAGTACACGATGCCGCAGCCAAAACAAAGGGGGTGTCGTTGAACGACTTCCTGCTCACGGGTCCAGACCTACTGCAATCACTACCAGGGGTCATGATGCGTTTTCGCCGCCATAAAATCGCTGTCTCCGCGGACATAGCCGAAATGTTCATGCAGGTCAAAGTCAGACCCGAAGACAGAGATGCCTTAAGATATCTCTGGAGAGGGGATCGACGTAATGAAGCTCCACAGGAATATAGAATGACGTCGATCATTTTCGGTGCAGCCAGTTCACCCTGCACAGCCATATTCACGAAGAACTGGAACGCTAGAAAATACAAAGACAAGTATCCAGAAGCCGTAGAAGCTATCATTCAAAACCACTATATGGATGACTATCTCGACAGTTTCCAGTCTCTGGAAGAGGCAATGCGAATATCGAAGGAAGTACGCGACATACACAAAAACGCGCACTTCACCTTAAGAAAATGGGTTTCCAACGCACCAGAAGATGTAAAAGAATTAGAACCTGACCATGAAGCATCTGAGTCAGTCAATCTGGGAAACAAAGGGACCGAGGAAAAGATACTCGGATTAATCTGGAAACCGGGTATCGATCAGCTGAGCTTCAACCTAAAGCTCGCTCGACTTCCAATCAATTTGCTGCATGAAACACCAACCAAGAGAGAACGTCTCATACGGTGCGTGAAGACGGCACTATACACCGTCCTTCATGAGAGATATCCGCATGAGGAAGTATTAGCCACGCTGCTCTGCGAGGTGGAGTACACAGTGAATAGCAGACCATTGACTCACATCTCTGTAGACAGCGACGACGACGAATCCATCACTCCAAATCACTTCCTTTTAGGAGGATCTGCGAGACTGCCGACACCTGGAGTATTTGATGAAAAGGATATGAATAGTAAAAGACACTGGCGACGCTCCCAGATACTCGCTGACATGTTCTGGCAGCGTTGGGTCCGAGAGTATTTACCGGAACTTCAAAACCGGCGGGAGGCCTATGGGCGAGGTCCCAATCTCCAGGTGGGCGATCCAGTCCTCATAGCTGACGGCCAGTTACCTCGTAACACCTGGCCACGAGGGAGGGTGGAAGCTGTTTACCCCGGTGCGGACGGACAGATCCGCACTGTGGAGGTACGCACAGCAAACGGCCTAATCAAGAGACCAACCAGGAAACTCGTGCCGCTGCCGAAGTAGAAGCAACGTCGCTCACCGAAATGGATGCAGCGCCGCTGTGAGAAAATCGTCGCGACGCTGCACGGCGGGAGAGATGTTCGCGACGGCCTAACAACATTAAGAAACAAAGTGATAAAGAATATTGTTTTTGTATTAATAATGAAATTACCGACAAAACTGAGTGAAAACGTGTATTAATATAGTTATTTAGCATGTTTATAACTCTTAGTATATTTGTATAGAGTGTCGTTTTGATAACAAGTAATATAAACTACTTTTATTATATACCAAAAATCGACCAATCACAGCGCGTCTTATCGTGGAAAGTTTTTAATTAACTGCGTAATAGTTCATACTAAAATAAGGAAAATAATTTTATGTTCTAAAAGAGTTATAAATATGACATTCAATTAGCATATGGCTTATAGATTAAAGAAGTATAGGGATATTTTTGTATAATTAAACGCATTTCGTAGTTATAGAAAAATCAAGGAATCAATGTACCCAAATATTATGAAAATTTTGGACATTTCGTTTAATAACTTTTTATATTATTAATATTTTGAGTAACCTTTATGATCTACTAATAAAGTACCTGACTACCGATTTAATGATGTATAGCATGTTAGTGTAGCAATTAGTTTTGTATAGAAAATATTGCAATTTTTATATTTGTATAGTGAAAAGTTTATGCAATAAAGAGGCAAACGGAAAATGGCGAGCGGCTCACTGCAAAGTATTGCCCAAGTCTACCTTAGGGGCTCGGGACCCAGTACCAGTAGTAGTGTGAAGAACTACCAGTGACAGTGAAGTGAAGTGAGTGGTATCCGGTGGTAGCTGAAGTGACTAGTAGCAGTATATAGTGAATAGTGAAAGTGTTAGCTAGCCGAAAAAGGTCGTAACTGATATTCGCAGTTACATATTATAGTGAAAGTGGTAACTGATATCCGCAGTTACACAAGTGATAAAATCAACTAGTTTAGTTGATAATAGCTGCTAGTCAGTAGTGTTAGAAAACCAGCTACTACCAATAGATCTTTGATACCACCGTACAATTTAAAGAAATCTTTCGAAATATACAGTGACCAACCAATAGTGAACAACCGTAGTTTAACAACCGTGATCGATAGTTATAGTTATAAAATTTCGCGACTAATCAATCAGTCGAACCGCTGGCCACTACCTTGCTATTTGTATTTGTTAATCGTGCATTTTGATTTGAACCACAGTCCACAATACCTCAGCGGCACCCACAAAGACGGCGGTGAAAGTACCCACCGGAACCTATAGGTGTAGGACGTGAGCGACTCGCGAAGTATCTTCGACAACATTTACTCCGGAGAGTTTCGCCCGTCCGGCACAAAATGCATCTGAATTTTGATTATTAATCAAGTATAGACGTAGGAAGATGTCTACCGCAGTAAACTAGTTAAAGGGAAGACAACCACAAACTATGAGGAATTTCATCTAAGTCCTTAGTTGTGCAAACGCAACCGTGCTCATTTTAGTTTGGTAGCAGGTATCCAATAGTTACAGTATTTAACACAAATGGTAAATGGTGAAAATGGTATAGTGCTGACTTAGCTTAACAAGATCATATTTACTTTTGGTTTGAAAAAATAAAAATAATTTGTCTCAAAAATATATATGTGTTAAAGCAAATCGCCGGTTTTTATATCCGCGGCTATCCACGCCGTCCGTTTATTTACTTTTGTGTTGTATGTAATAGTCTCAAAATGAAACCTAAAGAAAGATAAACATGCAAATTATGTCATCTAACAATTCAAACACGTAGTTTCAGTACGTAAAACTAAAGTAAACGTCCACTATTACATCATCTTCAACCGCTGTATCTGCAGATTTATCAAAGCTCAAGGCGTTGTCGTATACTCCATTCTAGTTATTATCGATATTGCTATTCCCTACTATAATGCACTTCTTCAAACGCCCTGCATCACGAAACCCGTCGTGTAAATGAACGACCATTTCTTGAGCGTTGCTCTAAATCACGAGTGGCCACACGGTATCAAGATCGTACGGTCGACGGTCTCGGGATGTGCAATTCTGTCCTTATTCTGATGCGGGCCCTGATTGTAATTGCCATTGTGCACTGCGCTAGACCCAGGCGTCGTGTGTCTTGAACAAATGCTTTGATTCGAGATATATTTAATAGCATCATTGGACATTAACTAATGATTTCAAAATGTAAATGAATTTTGATGAAACATGTTAAGGGAATTAAATATTGTACTTGTTTACAATATGTACATTATTACTTTGATGTACCTACTGGGTTGGTACACACAGTTATGTAGACTGTATTGCAATAAACAGCAATCAGCTGATGTTATTTTAGTCAATTTGGATATAACTGTTATATTATAGTATATTATATTGGGACATAATAATAATATTAAAATTAAAACATGGCAAGCAAAAAAGGACATTACTAACTTAACAAAATGTCTAACTCGTCTGCTCAAAGTACCTCGTAGTGACAAATGACTGTACCACCTATTTGACGTACATTTGGGGCAATTTTTTTTTTAATAATTTCAGCCAGCATTTATTTGAAGGACTTATATAAGGTGTTGGACTTAAAAATTCTCGTGGAATGTGATTATGTTTTATAATATTTCTAAGATATCTTATAAACGTCTTATTTCTAAGCATATTATAGAAACACATCCACTAATTTATTTGTTAAATTGTTAGAAAATGGATACGCTACATTCTCATGTATTTTTCATGTCTTGGTTACTGCGATAGTGCTGCTACCTAAAATTAGAATATTTATTGAGTTTATCGCTACTGTTATAAAAACCTTACATACATAAACATCTTTCAAAATAGAAATAAAATTAAATTCAAACATAAATCTCAATACGCGCGATAGACAGTGTCAGAATAAGGACCAAATGCTTTGCCAAGTCGTTGCGGGTTACCGCAAGAGGTTATTTGTTTAGATACATTACTCCAGATACCTTCAAAGTATTTCATTATATACTGTTCGAGACAATGTAATTATAGGGTTTAGCGGTTTTTGAGTATTCCCAAAGTTCATGCAACTGAATGTTGTATTCATTTGTTGAAAATATGAATACTTCAGGAGGTTATAGAGGACTAAAAAATATCTGATAGTTTGTTATTCTACTAGCTTTTTTAAAGAATAAGGGGGACAAACGAGCACACAGTCCACCTAAGTTGATGCTGTGGCGCATAGTCATCTACAACTATCCTAGATTAAGAATTAAAACGCAGATGTATTATTTCCCCTGAGGGCTAAGATAGAATATTTGGCTTCCAGTAAAAATATTCTAAGGTTCTCTACACTAACCATACGTAGCACAATAGCATTGTGCTGCTATTTTACGCTAGTATTCTGCAAGAGCGTGGTCCTTCCCCGGCCGAGCCAACCCATTTGTGCTACAACTATACAATTAATATAGCTGTAGCATGGCTCTACCAAGTACAATAATACGCGTATAATAGCGTAGGGCGGTTAAATAATCCCATTTATGTACATACATACAATTACTCAGACCAGTGACATAGGGCAGTGTCAATCTACACATGTACGTCATCATCATCATCATCATCATTACAGCCCTTCACAAGTCCACTGCTGAACATAGACCTCCCCCAAGGTATGCCACCTAGCACGGTCCTGAGCCACCTGCATCCATCGACTTCCTGCATGTCTTACCTGGTCGTCACTCCCTTATTGTAGCGTCAGCAAAACGCAAAGAATCGATGATGTCAAATATTAAGATGTGATCAAACTCTTGAGTCACGCGTTGACAAATTGACTTAGTTCCCATAATACCGCTATATAGTATGCACAATGAAAGGAACAATGATCGTCGCGGACTGAATTAAAGAATATTTCAATGACTTAATCAATACAATGCGACATAATAGTTCGAGTTTGCATTCCCATAGTCTATTGTTTTTGGTTGAAATATGTATGTACGTATGATACTGCAATTTGTAGTCCAGCCGCCACTCGTGGCGATCATGGCAAATCCTTTATTAAACGGGAAAGGTTACCTGTGGCAATTTTCAGAAGTGTTCGGGTGATTTAGTGTTCTCCATACTAGCTACCATCGATACTGTGACTGTTTGCGTTCCTAGGTTATGTGTGTGACGTCTTATCCAACTGTGATTCTCTTCGCCTGTTCACTCTACCAACGCAACGATAGTTTAATTCCCTCGTAACACCAGATCAAACACTGGCTTATAATATTTTTGCCACATACTCGAGAATCTATAATGATCATTAAAAAGTTTAAATCATACCGAATAATATCAATTCTTGTACAAGAAAGACGAACATGTAATCACACTCCGACCTGTAACCTCCTAAACAACCTTAGATCATCTAACATCGGGCCGGAATGTAAACATCAAGCCATCTCCTAAGGCGCCATCTATAATTTTGTAACAATGCTCCCAACGCGTCCACTTTAAGTCGATCTATAAAACAGATCCAATTTCTTCAACAAGACCTACTTTACGCTTACAAGTGGAGGCGAGTGAAGATCACTGTCCTCTGGTTTCTTGGAACACGCCCGATCGATCCAAGATAGATCCGTGGATATTGCATATTTATCAACCTTTGACATGGGTAACAACTTGGGAGTAACGTCTTCATGAGGAAAAGGATCTTATAAAACAAACACACTTAAAGGTTGCTTGAACTTTAATTCCGCTATGTACGCATATACTAGTGGTTCGCCCCTTTGCCTGATTTTATCAATTATATGTCTTAAATGTTAGGTAGGTATAATTCGTTTTAAAAATTCATGTTATACCATATGACGCAGTGCACGCCGTGGAAACTCTTAAAGGGCATGACTTTATAATATTAATAAAGTATAGATTATTGCCTTTTAATTCGACACTAATAACGCTTCGCTTAGCGACATATGTAAAGTTTTAGAATGTGTCAATCATAATTGTCATAATATTATTTCACGGGAAAAAATATTTTTGTGCAAGCTTTGTACCCTCATTATATCACATTAAGGTAAGAGTTTCGTAAAGTTAAAAAATACATATTTTATTATTTTAATCTAAAAGTATTTGTACAAATTTCCAAGTTACAAAAATCATTTAATATTTTTCTCCATACAAGTATGAACTTATTACGTAAAATAAAGTGTCTAAAGTAAAGGTCTAAAGATTTGAATTTTCCAAAACCTTTACTTAGTGGATGCCAACATGAGTAAAGAAATCTATTCTCCCGATTTCTATCACAGTCCAAATGACGTCTAGTGATTTGGACTGTGAGTCTAAATACAATATTTTTCAATACAATCTCTGCACCATTATTTTGAAGGACTTTTAAAGAAATAGATAGGTAAATTGATATTTTATTACTAATATTCAAGAGTGTTTGCAAATTTTTTGTATTAAAAAATCATTAATTATCTTTTTTTCCATACAAATTTGAATACACTCTGCACGCCCTCCCCCCGTAAGGATTTTTTTTAAAAAAAATTGCATAACATGTTATTAAGTAATGCCACATCGTATTAATTTATACTATTTAATGAGTACTTTCTTTAAGTTTCCAGTCAATCGCCCTATGTATAATACATAAAATAAAAAGATTCATATAAATTAAAAACTCTCTATTTTCAAAAATCTTATCTTAGTGGATGTCTACGTAATAAAACGTAAAATTTTCGTAATTTCAGTAGGTCTTAATAAAATATTTTACAAAAACCTTCAAAACCCTATGAATAGAATATTATGAAGAAATTAAAAATTTAAATTTTATTATTTTTAACTTCTAACATTATTAAAATAAAAAATATAATAATTTTTCTCCATAAAAATTTTACCAGCCTGTCCTCCTGTAAGGGGTTGTTTCGTAAAATCCCTAAATCCGAATTCATTTATTTTATATACAGAGTATTTTTTAATAAGTTTCAAGTCTATTTCTCTGTAAAATTAAACGTTTTATAGAAAATGTACCCTATTTCATCCCTATTTTATCCCGTTAGCGGTTGAATTTTCAAAAGCCTTATCTTAGTCCACTAAAAATGCAGAATGCCTATAAACAGCAGCTTCTGTCCAAATTTCAAATTTCTACGTCGAGCGGTTGGCTGTGCGTTGCTAGATGAGTCAGTCACTCAGGACATCCTCTTTTATAGAAGTTTTATATAGTGAGTATCGAATGAAGCGACAGAGAGACACAATCCAGGAGACGGGCAACAGCTCTTGTCTAATAACAACTAGAAATTAAATTAAACTGCGTTTGCCAACTAAGGGAAATATCCTCGTTATGAGGCAATCTGCTGGAAGGTATATATTGTTCGACTGTGGATTTTGATAGAGTGTAGTAGTGATGATGATGCAAGATCAAAATGCTGATGTGATTATAGCTTCGGTTTCCATCATCATTCATAGTTTTTCTCTTTGTCGGTTGAATCAACTCATTTGTGATGTATCCATAATTCTTTTGCAGTGTAACTCTTAAGTTTTTACTTAAACTTTTGACTGCCTTATTGGTCTAGTTGTCGAAAATACGATTTCTAATAGTGAGGTCCCGGGTTCAAATCCTAGGTCAGAACAAAATCAGATGTTAGGTACAGGATGACATGGGGGTAGTGAATATTCTGACATCGCCATTACAAAATATTTTTTCCTTTTCATCCTTAAACTGAAGACAAATGTAAGTGTTCATAAGTCGAATTATTTGTGAATCAAACATTTAAACATTAACCATTTATCATATGAAGGACTGCTTTCATGTTTTTCATCCTTACGCATATTTTTCAATTAATTACAAAAAGTTATCCATGTTTATACGTGGTAGAGCCAAGCTACAGCTGTATTACGATCGTAGAACGATTTGGTCGGCTCGCCTAGTGAAGGAGCACACTTTCGTATAATACCAGCGTAATATAGCAGTTTAATGCTACTGTGTTTCGCATGGTGAGTGCAGAGAACCGGGCATCCTTTTTACTGGAAACGAGGCATTCCATCTTAGTACTCAGTGGTGACAGTGCATCCGCATTTTGATTCTTAATCCGAGGATAAATGTAGATGTCTGTGGGCCACAGTATCCACTTACCATCAGATGGACTGTGTGCACATTTGTCACCCTTATTCCATAAAAAGTAAAAAACTATACTGTTGTAAACTGTTTAAAACGGGTCGGCTTAACCGGGGCAGGACCACGCTCGCACAGAATACTAGCACAACGACGATCCGGAGACTCTTATTGGTAACGTGACACTTATATTAAGCCTTTAGTTTGACAATGCATCTACATTTAGATTCCTAATCGAGAGTAGATGTTTGTGTCTATGGGTCACAGCTTCCACTTACAATCAGGTGGACTGTGTGTTCGTTTGTCGTCCTTATCTTATAATAAAAGCCTGATCGAATATAAGGTCAGTCTCAACAGAGACTAGCCACCTGCAATGTATAGGATTATAGTGCCCAAGTGTGTTCGCAAACACAAGTGCACTCATTATCTCTGCACTATCATAGCCCGATGGCACGATTATCTGCAAACGACCGTATAAGATCAGGCGCAGGACCAACGGCTCACATCAAATAAATCTTAAGGGATGCACAGGGGCCAAAGTAATCATTTGCTCAGCCTATCTTCCCGGCGAAAACGCAGATCCTGGATAGAGCGAGTGGCGGAGTTCGCCCGAAAACACAACGCCGAACTTGTGGTGGGTTTTGATGCTAATGCTCACCACACAGCCTGGGGAAGCACTAACATCAACGAAAGAGGTGAGTTACTTTATGATTTTCTCATCTCCAACTGCCTGGTAAACCTTTGTAACGCGTGCTAGGCAAGAAGTGTTAGACATAACCTTTGCTACCAATAACATGTCCAGGCGGATAAATGACTGGCATGTTAGTAGCGAAAACTCAATTTCTGATCAAAAGCACATTAAGTTTGTGATTGGAGCATCACCAAATTTGAAACCGTTACTTTTAGGGATCCGAAAGCGACCTCCTGGGATATCTACAGAGATAACCTAAGGAGGAATTTGGAAACGTTTCCTAAAAGCATCAAAACAATTGAAGGTCTGGAGTTAGCGACGGAGACAGTAACCGTAGATATCCGTGAAGCCTTTGAGGACAGTTGTCCCGTCAAAACCGAGACCTCAACACGAAAAGTTTCTTGGTGGAATTCTAAGCTGAAAGAACTTAGGGAAAAGACCAGGAAACTATTTAATAGGGCTAAGAAAACCAAAGAGTGGGATATTTATAGTGCAGACCTAACTGAATACGAGGGTGGATTGAAAAGTACTCGGCCTAACCAAGAAAATAAACACATACTAAATCAGTTATATTTTTATTTTTCTACATAATCACCATCAAGTTCAATACACTTTTGCCACCTCCCCTTCCAAGCATTTAGACCGTTGAAAAAAAATGATTCTTCCTTAGAGTCAAAATATGCGTCTACAGCTGCTTTGACCTCGTCGTTTGTCGAAAATCTTTGACCTCCTAAGTGCTTTTTTAGGTTAGGGAACAGAAAGAAATCTGATGGTGCCAGATCAGGTGAATACGGCGGATGCGGTAACAGTTCAAAGCCACAATTGTGAATTTCAGCCATTGACTGTACTTACGTGTGAACACGGGCGTTATCTTGATGAAACAGGACTTTTCTTCTGAGCATTCCTCGACGTTTTTCTTTTATTTCCTCTCGTAAATGACGTAGTAAGGTGCAGTAGTAATCAGAGTTTATAGTCTGACCCCTTTCAAGATAATCAATCATAATCACACCTTTCGAGTCCCAGAATACTGAAGCCATCACCTTATTTGCCGACAAAATCGACTTAGCCTTTTTAGGGGGTGGTGAACCAGGTCTTCTCCGCTGTTTTGATTGTTGTTTTGTTTCCGGTGTACAGTAATGAACCCATGTTTTGTCCATAGTAACAAAACGATTCAAAAAATCATCTGCATCAGCTTCAAATAACTCCAAACATTCGCGTGAAATAGTCAATCGCGTCCTTTTTTGTTCAACTGAAAGCAGTCGCGGAACCCACCTCGCAGACACCTTGTGGAAACCCAACTCGTTGACAATGATGTTTTGAGTTCGTTCATAAGAGATGCCTATAATCTTGGCTATCTCTCTAATTTTTAATCTGCGGTCTCCCATTATTAAATCAAGTACTTTTTTAATATTTTCGTCAGTAGTTGACGTCGAAGGCCTTCCAGAGCGGGGTTCATCTTTCACACTCTCTCTACCACGCTTAAATTCTGCTATCCATTTTTTGACGGATGAATATGACAGAGCACAATCGCCTTATGTACTGACCTGTCATAATGGATGGCTTTTGATGATAGCCCCTTCTTATGGAGGTACTTAATGACGGCACGCTGCTCGATTTGCTCCATTCGCGGAAATTATGTCCGATTACTTTGTTAATAAATTTATAAAATCACAACTAATTATCGCACACGTTTCGAACTTCACACAATGAACTAGTCTGAACTGAACTAAATAATGTGGGTAGATTTGATTTTTAGAATTGAATGGATCTGTGTTAGGCCGAGTACTTTTCAATCCACCTAGTATAATAAAGAAATCAGGAAAGCCAAGAGAGCATCGTGGAGGAAGCTATGCGAGGAAGTTGAGTCTTTGCCTCGCAGTGCAAGACTACACAAGATGATATCGAAAGCTAAACCTAATCATATCGGGCTTCTTAAAAAGCCAGATGGTAACTTCACTAATAGTGAAACAGAAACATTGGAGTTACTAGCGTCAACCCATTTCCCAGGGTCACACAAGACTTCAGCCTTGAACTCTTTCAGAGCCCTACGAAGGCCTTGCAATGAGAACTGGTGTAGGGCTGCAAAGATAATAAGGCCAAACCTGGTGCAGTGGGCTGTTGACTCCTTTGAACCATTTAAATCAAGCGGGGAGGATGGGATAATTCCCATACAACTACAGAGGGGTATTGACATCCTTCTTCCTTATCCGGTGAAAATCTTTGGAGCAAGTTTTGCATGGGGATATATTCCAGAACGATGGACAATTGTCAAGGTTCTATTTATACCTAAGGCTGGTAGAAAGGACTACGCTTTACCAAAGTCCTTTAGACCTATAAACCTATTTTCCTTTCTTCTTAAGACATTGGAAAAGGTTATAGATAGATATATAATATAAATAAATATAAGGGATGTAGCTCTAGCTACGAGGCCCATACATAACAACCAGCATACTTACCACAGAGGCAAATATACAGAAACAGCCCTGATCAGTGTCATTGACAGGGTCGAAAAAGCACTGGATGATAAAGAAATAGCTCTTTATGCCTTTCTAGATATTGAGGGCGCCTTCGACAGTAGCCCCACATCACTGCTGATTGAACATCTAAAAATGTTGACCCCACAACCATCAGATGGGTGAAGTCAATGCTCTCAAACAGAAAGGCAAAAATAGCGCTGTTTCAAACTTCGATTGAGGTTGCAACCACAAGAGGCTGCCCACAAGTTTCGTCGTTTCGTCGGGAACAACTGGGGCTTGCGTCCCATAGGACCGCCTATGGCTGTACAGCAGCATAGTGAGACCGATTCTCACCTACGCCTCTATTGTCTGGTGTAACAAGCCAACCAAAAGACGACTGCGGACAGACTAAATAGTCTACAAGGGACTGCCTGCTTAATGGCAACTGGAGCTATGCGATCATCGCCTGGAGGGGCTCTTAATGCACTTCTATGCCTAACGCCCCTTGATCTCTATCTAGACAAGGAGGCGAGGCCTAGTTTGGATAGGATTAACGCCCAAAGCGGTCTGAGCTTGCTCTCCTACAGATTGAAATCTATGCTCGACTCAATTAAGGTATCACCGGTCTTATGCATGATCTCAGATATCATGCGTCCACTACACACATTTGATAAAAAGTATATAGTGAAATTACCCTCCAGAGAAGACAGGCTGAATGGCCAGGTTATCTGTGAGGTCGGTAGCCTCATATAGTATACCGATGGGTCTAAAATGGGCCTCGACGTAGGCTTTGGAATTTACGGGGAACGCCCCATATTCAAACTTAGTATAAATTTGGGTAGATACACCTCTATCTTACAGGCAGAAATTTTTGCCGTACTTCGGTGTACGGAAATCAACCTGCAAAAACACTACGTCAACCATAAAATTTAGGTAAACTCTGATAGTCAAGCAGCCCTGCTAGCGCTGAGATCAAACTTAGTGAACTCAAAGCTAGTTGGAGACTGAACCGTTTAAACGCCCTGGGATGTAACAACAGGGTCGTTTTAAGATGGGTTCCGGGTCACGACGGTATTGGAGGCAACGAATTTGCCGACGAACTTGCACGGGAGGGCTCAAAGTTCACACAATTTGGACCTGAGCCATTTTGTGGAATCTCAAGAAGCCTAGCCTGATTGACCCTTGAAACTCTTTATCACAATAAATCACTTAAGATCTGGTCTGATACACCAGGCTTAAAACATTTTAAAACCTTAATCCGGGCTTTTGATCGTAAATTCGCTTCAGAAGCCCTGGGAGTAAATAAAAATAAATTGCGCATTCTGGCAAGAGCCCTAACTGGACACTGTTGTCTTAAAAAGCACATGTCCATCCTGGGATTAAGCAACTCAAGGGTGTGTCGGTTCTGTTCCTAACTGATTGCGGACCCTTAATGCGCAAACGTAATACTCATCTAGGACCCTATCTACTCCGCCCAGAAGAAGTGAAATTGCTCACGGTTAAGCAACTCCTTCGATTCATTGAAGACATAGGGCTTAGCCGTGAACTATAGCCATAGCAGCGATCACAATAGATCTTTTATGTCTCAGTGATACTGATCTCTTTACCTAGACCTGCATAGCTGCTCGCATATAATAAAAAGAAAAAAAAACCGCTCACATGCTTTCCGAGGCACGGGGTTGAAACACTGTCAACCATCTAACTCCGGACTGCTACTGAGAATTTATTGATAGAAAAAAAAAACAATAACAGATCTTGGCCCGACTCTGGATTCGAACCTGGGACCTCATAATCAGCAATCGCATTGACGACGACTTAACTTTAACTTTAATATATTTTGTTAAAAAACATGGAAATATCTAATACAAATGATTTTATGTAAGTTTCATACGTGGTAGAGCTACGCTGCAGCTATATTATGGTTGTAGCAAGAATGAATCGTCTTGATCGGGGTAGGATCACGTTTTCACAGAACACCAGCGTAAAATGGTGGCCTAATGCCGCTGTGTTTCAAATGGTGAATGTAGAGAACCTCAGGAGTAATAAAGCATCTGCATTTTGATACTTAACTGAGGGTAAATGTAGATGTATATGGGTCACAACATTCACTTATTAGCAGGTGTACTGTGTGCTCGTTTGTTACTCTTATTGTATAATAATAAATATCTAAGTCACTGTAACGATATGGAGTAAAACTGATACTATAACAAAACTGTTGAACATCTTCCTAAATAACAAGATATCGTGATTTATAAACTACACTCCATATATCAAGACATTGGATATATGAAGCATTCAATCTTTTATCGAAGCAATTTGAAATTCAATAGGATTTCCGTATCACAACAACATTGTTTCTCTAAGAACAGACAGCTTTGCATCAATTGAATATTGAGATTATATTACGCGCTCTCGTATATCTGATCATGTATGTGGTCGTCACGTTTTTCCTGGTTCACGTCACGCGGTCTAAATACGTGAATTACTTTGCATTAATGCACACATGTGTTATAAATCATAAATGGACGACAATCACGTTTTTCGAACGACCGTCGATGTTAAGAGTTATCGTTATAATTTGTGATGCTAAGCAGAAACCCCTCGAAGTAAAAGGACCCATATGCGACTATTTTTAGAGATTTCATTCCGGTGATGTCTGATTACGGACGTCGTATTATTAAAGAATTATGCTAATCGCTGGGGAATATAAACTAGATAGAAGTAATGTTCGATCGACAAAATCGCGGTCCAGTGTAAAATGTATTTAAGTCCTTTTAACCTTAGTTTTTAAACATTTGTGTGTTTGTGTACTTTCTTTAATTTTTAATATTTGTAGTGAAACCCTTTCATATATAAATAATAGTTGAATATAAACTGGTATATAATTATGAAAACACCCAACCAATGTCCTATATATGTAGTACAGTAACCATATAACAGTTTATAGCGCCGAACGCAAACACAAACATGATATGACTATTTTACACACACACACATATATATATATATATATATATATATATATATATATATATATATATATATATATATATATATATATGTATGTATATATATATGTATATGTATATATATATATATGTATATATATATATATATATATATATATATATATATATATATATATATATATATATATATATACATATGTATGTGTGTGTGTGTAAAATAGTCATATCATGTTTGTGTTTGCGTTCGGCGCTATAAACTGTTAGATGGTTACTGTACTACATATATAGGACATTGGTTGGGTGTTTTCATAATTATATACCAGTTTATATTCAACTATTATTTATATATGAAAGGGTTTCACTACAAATATTAAAAATTAAAGAAAGTACACAAACACACAAATGTTTAAAAACTAAGGTTAAAAGGACTTAAATACATTTTACACTGGACCGCGATTTTGTCGATCTAATGATTGTGTCGATAAGGTTATATATATATATATATATATATATATATATATATATATAACCTTATATATATATATATATATATATATATATAACCTTATCGACACAATCATTAGATCGACAAAATCGCGGTCCAGTGTAAAATGTATTTAAGTCCTTTTAACCTTAGTTTTTAAACATTTGTGTGAAAGGTTATATATATATATATATATATATATATATATATATATATATATATATATATATATATATATATATATATATATATATATATATATATATATAACCTTAGACAAGAAAGCACTCGGATATATTATGATATCCGAGGACATTGAATGGGTTAGAGCCGGTAATTCCGTTCCGTTTCAAACCGGAATAAAATAAAGAACAGCACAGCATTTTGCCGACAAAACTAGATAATAGCACCAATCCAAACGAATTTATAGATAGTTTTACACGAAGTTAATATGTATAAAATAGATTTAGTTGTGTTGAAATCGATTTCTCTTAATCTTTATAATAATGTAATATTGAATATTGCATCAAATAGCAGGAACACAGCATGCAATATATAATAAAGATAAAAAACATCCTAGAAAAGACTTTCTTTATATTATTTAGTGGTTTACATATATTACTATATGACATAGTTTACTTCTATAGTAAGTAATACAACGCGGAGGTTAATTTATAAGTCATGTTTTTTTAAACAACAACAACAATTTATGTTCAACAGTGGTAGAGCCACGCGGCAGCTTTGCTGTTGCACGTATGGGCCGGCTCAAACCGGGGTGGTACCACGACCTCACAGAATACCGGCGTGAAGTGGAAGCTCTGCTTCCGCGTTTCGTCTGGTGAGTGCAGGTGGCCGGAGGCCCAAATCCCCCCCCCCCATCAACATGGTAGCGGAATTAAATAATGATAGACTACCCCAGGAGGGTACCAGCACCCCTGGAGAATCCCTCGCTGAGCATCCACGACCATGTTTCTCCACTTCTGAGCGTGGGTGCTCAGGCTGCCCCGCGTATTCTGGGGGGGGGGGCAAAATTCCGCTCAAGACTACAACTGCTCGGGGCAAACGGAGCAACAAAACCAAGGCGACCCCTGCCACGCTGTCCGTGAATTTCTGCAATATCAGGGGACTTCACTCTAACCTAAACGCCGTCCACTACCATCTCGAGACGGCGAGGCCGGCTCTGCTCTTTCTGACCGAGACGCAGGTGTCCTCTCCGGCTGATGTCTCGTATCTCTCCTACCCGGGGTACAAACTGGAACACTCCTCTGTGCCTCGGGCTGGAGTTTGCGTTTACGTCAGAGAGGACATCTGTTCTCGACGCCTCGGCAGACTTGAAGGTTCGGACCTGTCCATCCTTTGGCTACGCGTAGACAGCGACGATCATCCACGCGTCTACGGGTGCCTCTATAGGTCCCATAGCGGTAAAGCCGAAACAGACCGACTCTTCGACCACGTCCAAATGGCTGCAGATTCGTTGCTACAGCAGATCCCCTCCGCAGAGATCGTGATCCTCGGCGACTTTAACGCCCATCACGCCGAATGGCTTGGTTCACGTTTAACCGATCATGCGGGGAGATCTGTTCATGATTTTTCCTTGGCATATGGTCTGACACAACTGGTTACTTCGCCTACGCGGATTCCAGATGTGGAGGATCATGCACCTTCCCTGTTGGACCTTCTGCTGGCCTCTCACCCGGACGGATATCAGATTTCCGTCGACGCCCCTTTAGGCTCCTCGGACCATTGTCTGGTCCGGAGTGTTGTGCCACTCACGCTGAAATCGCGGTTGCAGTCTGCAGGCTGCCGCCGTGTTTGGCACTATAGGTCAGCCGATTGGGATGGGATGCGGTCTTTCTTTGCATCCTACCCTTGGGGGCGAGTTTGCTTCTCGCCGGATGATCCCAACGTTGTTGCGGATTTTGTTACTGATGTGGTACTTCAGGGTATGGAACTTTTTATTCCTTCCTCTGTGGTGCCCATTGGAGGCAAATCTCAGCCATGGTTTGGTCGCTCCTGTAAAATAGCATCATGCTATAAGCAGGAGTGCTACCAAGCCTGGGTTGATGCATCAGCGTCCAGGGATGTAAACACCAGTGCTCTAAAAAAGAAGTATAATTCCGCCTCTAGGTCCTTCAAAAGAGTCATTGCCAAGGCAAAGTCAGAGCACATAGGCAGAATTGGCGAGAAACTAGTTTGCCTTCCTTCTGGAACCCGTGCATTCTGGTCTCTCGCCAAGGCTGTCCAGGGGAATTTCTGTCAGCCATCTCTTCCATCTCTGCACAGGGAGGACGACTCACTGGCCCATACTGCAAAGGAGAAAGCCGATCTTCTAGGCTCTTTCTTTGCGTCTAACTCGACTCTCGATGACGGGGGAGTACGCCGCCGACCATCCCGCGGTGTGAGTGGTCCATGCCGGAAGTGCAGTTCACACAGCGCTCGGTTCGCAAAGCACTCCTCTCCCTGAACATCCACAAGTCGAGTGGGCCTGACGGAATCCCCCCAATTGTGCTGAGGACGTGTGCTCCAGAGTTGGTACCGGTTTTAACGCGTCTTTTCCGGTACTCCTACTCCCTAGGCGTAGTCCCAAAATCATGGCAGACGGCTTTCGTCCACCCGATCCCTAAAAAAGGCGACCGCTCAGACCCGTCCAACTACCGGCCAATCGCCATCACCTCCTTGTTCTCCAAAACAATGGAGTCCATTGTAAACTGCCAGCTCATGAGGTACCTTGAGGATCACCAGCTGATTAGTGACCGCCAATACGGTTTTCGCCGTGGTCGGTCAGTTGGTGATCTTCTAGTCTACCTCACTCACAGATGGGCGGAGGCAGTAGAGTTCAAGGGGGAGGCATTGGCCGTTAGTTTGGACATTGCGAAGGCCTTCGATCGGATTTGGCACAAAGCGCTTCTTTCGAAGCTCCCTTCCTATGGGCTTCCCGAGAAATTGTGCGATTGGATCACCAGCTTTCTTGCAGATCGGAGCATCAAGGTCGTTGTAGACGGTGCAAGCTCCGATTGCAAGCCTATTAATGCTGGTGTTCCACAGGGCTGCGTGCTATCGCCAACGCTGTTTTTTCTGCATATCAATGATATGTTGCATACCCGTAACATTCATTGCTATGCGGATGACAGCACTGGTGATGCTCTTTACACCGGCCGAGCCAATATTTCTCGGGAAAACGTCTCCGAGTGCCGGGACAAACTTGTGTCCGAAGTCGAGTCTTTGCTGAACAGAGTCTCGGATTGGGGACGACTAAACCTAGTCCAGTTTAACCCCCAGAAGACACAAGTTTGCGCGTTAACCGCTAAAAAGAACCCCTTTGTCATATCCCCTCAGTTTCAAGGCACTCCCCTTGTTGCCTCAGCCGATATCGGGTTCCTCGGCGTCGACGTATCGAGTGACGTGCAGTTTCGTGGTCACTTGGAAGGGAAGGCCAAATTGGCCTCTAAAAAGCTTGGCGTGCTCAGCAGAGCGGGACAGTATTTCATGCCGGCACACCGCCTGCAACTTTACAAGGCGCAGGTTCGGCCGCACATGGGATACTGTTCCCATCTCTGGGCTGGGGCTCCCCAGTACCAGCTCCTTCCACTTGACCGCAAACAGCGCAGAGCGGCTCGAATCGTCGACGACCGAGTGCTTTCCGATCGGCTCGATTCACCGGCATTGCGAAGAGATATTGCATGCCTTTGCATTTTCTTTCGCATATACCATGGAGAGTGCTCTGAGGAATTGTTCGGATTAATCCCAGCCGCCAAATTTCGTGAACGCACTACGCGGCAAACGTCCCGATACCATCCACACCATCTGGATGCTTGGCGGTCCACCACTGTACGTTTCACAAGGAGTTTTCTTCCACGTACAACCTCTCTGTGGAATAGTTTACCACCGGCGATTTTTCCGGACCGATACGACCTGGGGACCTTCAAGAAAAGAGCTTACTCCTTTCTAAAGGGCCGGCAACGCACCCGCAATTCTCTTGGTATTGCGGTTGATCATGGGCGGCGGTAGTCACTTAACATCAGGTGAGCCGCATGCTCGTTTGCCCCCTCTTCTATAAAAAAAAATGTAATCATAAAACGAGGAACTTTCGGTATTTTGAACCTAAAAAACTTGTGATATAATTTGACCTATCCAGCAGTAACAAAACACACATTGGTATAGTATTGTGAAGGAGAATGTAATATATTTATCCTGATATAATCCTGATAATCAATCATCCAATCACGCTGGCTGTCGCCTATAATCATCTCAAGGGATCGACAACGGTGACTAAATTTAAGTACTAAGAAAAACTGCTTATCAATTTTGCAAACAATACCCAATGAATTAACATGACATCGGGACGTCAATTATTCTTACAGCTATTATTCTATACTTCAGCGCCCCCGTGACCATTGGTCACGGCACCCGAAACATCGGGAATCAAAAATGAGGAAAATTAAACGCGATAAAATCCGGAAAAATTGTTTTACTCAATTGCGCAAAATTATATGGTCACGGGCACCCGAAACATCGGGAATTAAAAATGAATAAAATTAAACGCGGTAAAATCCGGAAAAATTGTTTTATTTAATTGCGCAAAATTAGCTGTGACTGGGATTCTAATTCAGAACCGTAAACAGAGTAACTTGTATTACACTTTTTACTACTGCACGTGGTCATCTATCGCTCTACTCATTTTTAAAGGCGTTACTCCCACGCTAGGACTGTCTTCTGTAACAATGGAGACATGACATACATAAATATCAAATGCAGAAAAATATAAATCCGGAAATTAATTATTAATTGTCTAAACAAATGCTTATTCTGTATCCAGGCATTGAAATCCACATTTTGCAAACGCCGGAGCCTGTGGCTGTGTTTTCGATCAACATTTCATAGTTAACAAAGGGATAAACAAAACTCAGATTTATAACATTTTCCCTTTGCGACCGCTATGTACATCACGCATTGGCCACTAAGTGGTATTGCCCAAGCCTGCTTGATATTCGCGAGCGTGACACGGCAATGCCCCACGGACCAATTTACTGTAATCGCACTGCACTGATTGCCGATTAAACATTTTTACATCACAACTCTGGGAACCGAATTTTCTGTGCTCGTTAGAAGATTTTTGTGACCTGTCTGTCATCATTAGTTTAAGTTTTTTTATGTTTTAATACAGCTGTTGTCATTTAAAAGTTAACACCTAAGTGATACATAATGTTATAGTACACCTTTTGTTGGTTGATAACAATGATCAAAATGTGTGAAAAGTCAATAAACATCACAAGACATATCATCATCAACATGTCCGCTAGTCTCGCTAAAACTTGAAAACGACTAAAACTTAAAAACGTGCGTTTGAGTGGGCTCCGGTAGGTGGCGCTATTGTCGAGATCCAGAAATCACCCATGCGGAGCCAGGGATTTTCGCTAGTTATATAATATTATAGAGCCATGGTAGCTCAGGGGCTAAGCGCACGCTGTAAATTTAACAGTACTTGAGTAACCCGGCACCAATGAATGATCCGGCAGGGATACACCAATAAAAATTTTAATTACAATTTTAAGTGCTGATTGACCACGTGCTCGTAAGTGAAGGAAAACATCGTGAGGAAACCAGCACGTTTGAGAAATAAGAAAAAAAGACATGTGAAGTTCGCCAACACGCATTGGGGCTGTGCGACAGACATTTCGTTGCCCTAAAAACCTCTCAGAAATAAGAGGAGGCCTGTGCCCAGCAGTAGGACGCATATGGGCTGTCACTTTATACAGAAATATTATATAATAGACGTCGCAGTATATATTAGTTTCCGCTCATTTATATAGGTTAACTTTTATGTCCTTAACTACCTGAGTTTTTATATAGGAGTAAGGATGACAGTCGGGCACAGTTTACTCGATTTATTTTATGTAGGAGGGGGTAAACGAGTATACGGCTCACCTGATGGTAAGTGACTACCGCTGCCCATGAACAACTGCATACAGGGGATGGATTTGACTGCGCTGACAACGGGCCACACGAACACCTTAACAGCTTTGCGCCGTTACACACACGGCCCCCGGACGGGCGACCCTATCCAAGAGAACTTCTCTCTATATAGATTAGAGAGTTTAGTAAACCCCTCAATGTCGCAGACAGGCCAACTTCGACTATTTTATTTTGTTAAACAAAAAATACAAGATAACTTTGCTTTCTTATAAATTACCCGACTGCGGCAAAATCCGCAAAAAATTTTTTTTTTTTACATCGCCTAACATAAGGTGCCCAGGACCGGCACATTGTAGTGCGCCGTGAGGAATGCCCGGGTAAAGGGGTTGTACCCCGAGGCCCGAGACCTGCAGGGCCTAAGAAGGCCTTGCAGAAGACAACGTACACGGGATGGTGGGTGCTTGCTGGGCCCCATATATACCTACAATTATCCTCGATTAATAATCAAAATATATCCGGCGTTATCACACCGGAGGATTAAAATAGCTTACCATACGAAACACGGCATTACTCTGTTGTTGCACGTTCTCACAAAAGCCGGAACAAAAATACTGCACATGGCTATGTGACGGTATACTAGTTTTAATTTATGCCATACGCGATTTTTTTCATGTCTTATTGCTTGCTAACATATTGTAAGTATGGCATATTGCACTGATTCGATACGTTCGCATTTCACGTGAGTGAGTATAGGATTGAAACAATGGATTTAACGAGGCGTATCATTACAGGAAATTTGACACGCATGGCATGTGAAAACGATAATGTGGGCCATTACGAAGTACCCCAGTTTGTGAGATTTGTGAACAATGAATTGTTTTACATGCATTAGGGTTTTCGAAACGTATCTAACGGCTTTATAATTGACGCTAAATGCGGTTTGGATTACAAAAGCAAAAAATACATATTTTTTTTTGTTTAAAAAGATGTTTCTCCTGTTTATCAGAGGCATTTCGTTTTAATGAACTGCATATCGATAAAAAAAAATCTTTTTTTTATTGTAAAATATGTTGACAAACGAGCACACAGGCCATCTATGGTAAGTGGTTGTTGTGGCCCATAGACATCTTCATCTATCCTCGAGTATAAATCAAATTGCTGCCACTAAAACAACGAGGAAGTCACTAATTGAATTTGAGTAAATTTTGAACACAAAAAAGTATTTGTATGCAGAATTCCAACCCGCGGCCTACACAGTAGCGCAGCAAAATACTTAGACACTGAGATACCTCAGTGTTTAAGTGTCATTAAGTGTCGTTACTATTAGTTTTGTAAGATTCCCGAACATGAAATGAAATTACAGTTTGAAATGAAAGTTTATTGTTTTTAATATTTTCTTAAATTAGAGCATGAAGATACTTCTTGTGGTAGAAGGTCCTCGCCCTCCCTTAGCTAAGTACATTCAACAAATAAAAACAATATGTGTGTGTGTGTGTGTGTGTGTGTGTGTGTGTGTGTGTGTGTGTGTGCGTGTGTGTGTGTGTGTGTGTGTGTGTGTGTGTGTGTGTGTGTGTGTGTGCGCGTGTGTGCTTATGTGTGTGCATTTGTATGCATTAGAAAAAGACTGAGTGAATTCGTATATAAAATAAATTCTAATAATGCTTCAATTTGATCGTAATTGTCTTAAGCCATTGCATTATTTTTTTCTTACAGTCTTTTTTTCAGTCTTACTTTTTTTAGTCTTTAGTCTTACAGTCAGTTTCTTTGTCTTTAATGGATAGGTTTGCAATATTTTATTAATCAGATTATATGAGTGTTCTGACTGCTTGTCATATTAATTGGGAATGTCAATTTGCCTAAAAATAAGTACGGCCAGTACATCCTGCTGACGCCCAGTAGTAATTCGCTTTCCTCATCATCAGCCTGTTAATGTCCTCCAGACCGAATTATCGCCACGGCGACCTGCCTCAACGGAAGCTAGTCATCAGCGCAGGACAGGATTATAGTGCCCAAGTGTATGCATGTGCACATGTGCACTCTCTATTCCCTCACTCTCATAATCCGATGGGACGGTAAACTGACACGACCGGAGAGAGATCAGGCGTAGAACCAATGGCTTTACGTGCTTTCCGAGGCACGGGGCTGAGACACCGCCAACTTTCTGAATCCGGGCAGCTACTGAGAATTTCTTGACGGAAAAACTCAATAAACGGATTTTTTGACCCGACCAGGGTTTCAAACCCGGGAACTTCACGATCTGCAATCGCGCTACTACAACCACTACACCAACGAGGCAGTCATCAGCCTATTAAGCCAGTATTGACATGTCTTTCATATTTGCCTGTGAATGTCGTAAAAAGCAATTAAAACGAAACAAGAAATGAGCAAGAAGCAAATGGGAAAGCAGCATGTGAGGTTGGCAATCAACCAACCTGTCTAGCGTGCACGTGCAACTATGACAAATAACATATATTGTATTATTTTATATCCCTATGAGGCACGTGTGGGAAACCTAGGTCCAGCGGTGGACTTTTAATAGGGTTTTATGTATTTAATGAATGAATGTTGACATCTCGTGCTCTTAAACAGTGTTCCCGTCGAGCGTCGTAAAGGAGACGGTAATATTACCATCTTCTTTTCTTATAAGTACTCACTTCTAACAACACTGAGACGAAATAGGGTAGGTAATAAATAATAATGATCTTACGCCACTACTACACAGATTTTCGCCGCTGAATGGCAGAGTTTGCATGATCTGAATGGTATACAGACGGTATAATTACAGGCCGTGAAGCATTACTTAAAGTTAGAAATGCATCTGTAGTCTTCTTTGTTTAAAAAAAAAGTCACTTAGCCGCGGCGACACAGTATTCTTGAATTTTGATTTGATTTGGTGTCGAATTCAATACTTTAAATTTTGTTTGCATAATATTTTAAAGGGACTTTCTGTCGGAAGGGAATTTTAGTTTAAACTTGATACTTATTAAAAACTACAGTAGAGCCTCGATAAGATAAAGACTTACTAAGGGCTAAAGTTTTAAGGAATTTTTATTTGTTTATGTTTGTATTTACAGAGGTTCGTTTATGACCATTGTTTAGGAATTTATATACATACATAGACGAGCTAGGTTAAATGCAAACCAAACTTAAATCTTAATTCGTACATATGTACATATGTACGTACTTTATTTTAGGTTTAAAGATACATTTATTCAGTTTATTTTATTCTACACAAAAAAGTCGCAAATTTTTATGTTTGAAACTATTCACACCTTCTATAAAAACTTTATTTTCAATATGAAATAAAGAAGAGAAAATATCATCATCTGTGTTACTGCATTGCTCTATAAAATATCATAAAATCTCTAAAAAAGCTAATGATACAAATAAGTTACTGTACTTAGACCTTAGTGTATTGAAACCATTTGGTAAAAACTGTAAGCAATAACAATGATCTACAGGGTCTACTTTTATTGTTTGCACATTCATTTAAAATGACTCATTGATAGATGTTAGATGATTGAAGTTGCAAAGGCCGTCTTGCTTACAACTTTGAGTTACTGAAGTGCGATGTCCAAATTATTCCTTTAAGTTATAGAGGGTTTGTATTTTAAGTAAAAGAGGTTTGAAGAGAGTGGAAGGGAAAACAAAATTTTATGAATTTTTGGAGGTTATTACGTTATTGAGGTTTAAGTTACCAAGGTTCTACTGTACTTCTTGTTAAGATGTTACGTTATTTTAATTAATGTTAATATTATTCAAAATATTCTGGTACATGTAAAGCGGGTTAAGACAGTGCGATTTACTATCAACATTCATCACCACAGGTGGGATTGTAATCAAGGTTTGGTAGTAGTCATAGAATACTATAAATACATACATAATAGAACGGGGGAGTGGGCGGAGCCCGTGTAGCCTTATCACTTACACGTCAATTCGCACCTATAATTGTCAACAATATCAATCGTTTCCAATTTTTGTGACAAGTGTCGCTGCATGCAAATTATTTAAAAAGTGGCAAATTGTGCAAAATTACGTGTCGAAAGAACAGCGGGAAATTGAAATTTAAATAAAGGAGACATATTCTACAACCAGTAAGTTGAAACTATTTATATTTTGTGAATAATAGAAACAAAAATAAAGAAAAATTTATGTGTCAAAAACATTAATCAAACGTCTTAAATGTATTTGTAGTAGTGACAATTGATAATACGACGTAATTGCTTGTATGTATGCTCCCAGCGACGCCAATCCTCGTGCATAATATGGTTGACAGCCATACTGTTGTGTATTATAGTATTCTATGGTAGTTGTAGTCAAGTAAAAAAATCTGTGCTTAAAATAGTTAGTAAACTCCTCTCAAAAATGAAAGGAGGCCTGTGCCCAGCAGTGGGACCTATATAAGCTGTGACTTTAGCTATACTACAAATTTTTAAGGAAAAGTTCTTCTTAATAGCAAAGTGCAAAAATGAAGCAAAACTCGTAACTTAAAATCTTGTCGTTAGTAATTATTACATTCTTAGATTGCGTTACACTTTCCCCCCTAAATGAGGAAATCTAGTCGGTGAGAGGTGGGCGCTGCATTTTTACAAATTGATACAAATTATTTGAGCGAGCTCCCGCTTTGTTCCAACGATGCTTGTTACGACTGTGGAACGGCATTTTATTATTTTCACGCGGTCGCTGTACACTAAAACGATTTAACACCCAGATATTTATAACGAAGGGTAACTATTTAAAATATACGTTATACAATTAATAGTTCATGATTTACAAAGTGGTGGAAATAATAAATTTGTAGTATGATATAAATGGCATAGTCCAAGCAGTTAATTAATTAGAAAACAATTAATTTTGTACGTGGTATAGCCATGCTGCAGCTATATTATGGTTATAGCATGAATGGGTCGGCTCGACCGGGAAAGGACCACGCTCTCACAGAATACCAGCGTAAAATAGCAGCTTAATACTGTTACGAGCTTGAGGTTCGTGACAATAAAAATTGCCGATAGAATTACCTAAGTTAAAACTTTAATTTACTTTACACAAATTAAAGTTAAAAACACTAATAATTAAACACACTAATTCACTTAATTCCGCTCTGAAGCTTATCTTGTGTCGCCGAGTTCAACTCTGCCTCGATCGCATCTTGCAGCGCCTATTTATTTAAATTAGCCAAGAAGCGTCCCGAATATTCAAGTAAATGCGCGCAAAGGGACGAGTTTGCGAGTATAGATTTTCTAGAAACTTAGTTCTTCGGATGGCGCTGTCGGTTGAGAGATCTGTGATGTCATTTTCTACAACGCTCTACTCGCTCTCGTTCCTGACACTAGATGGCGCTAGTATATCGTCGACTGATGCGCGTAACACTGCCCCCTCCTAAGACATGCTCGTCCCGAGCATTATCGGTCCCATAATAACGCGCCAAGCGATCCACATGGACGATCTTAGGAGTCCCTCTTACGCCTTTCTGTATCCGGTAGGTCACATCGTTGATCCTGGTTACAATCCGGTACGGGCCGTTCCATTTAGCTTGAAGCTTAGGAGATTTCCCTTTGCTGCGGACTGGATTGTGCAACCACACTAATGAACCTTCGTTGAACCCTTTATTGTTCATTTTGCGGTCGTACCGGGTTTTCATTTTCTCAGACATTTGCTGGCCCGATTGTCTGACGTGCTCATAAATGTCATTCATTTTGTTCCGCAAGTCATTTGCATAATCGGTTATACTGCGTGGGGTATCAGGTGGTATCCCGGAGATCAGGTCTGCAGGCAGCCGTAATTCTCTTCCAAAGTTTGCGAAAGCTGGTGTCACTGCTGTACTTTCGTGAATAGCGCTTCGATATGACAACAAAAACGGTTGTATGTGCTTGTTCCGATCTCGTTGCCGATTGTCTACAACTTTTGCTAGGTACCTCTCCAATGTCTGATTAAATCGTTCTACCATTCCATCAGATTGCGGGTGATAAGAAGTCGTTCTTGTTTTATGAGTACCCATAACTCGGCAAGTTTCCTGGAATATTTGAGACTCAAAATTCCTTCCTTGATCGCTGTGAATCTCTAATGGTACACCAAAACGACAGAAGACTTCATGAACTAGCTTATCAGCAACTGTTGAAGCTTCTTGATTTGGAATGGCGAAGACTTCTGGCCACTTAGTGAAGTAATCCATCACAACCATGAAATACTTGTTACCGCTTTCACTCTCCGGAAACGGCCCCGCCACGTCAATGGCTATTCTCTCCCATGGTGCACCAACATTGTACAACTTCAATGCACCTCTTCTACGAGTCTGAGGTCCCTTTACAGCCGCACAACTTGTACATTTGCGACACCAGTCCTCGACATCGTTTCGACAGTGGACCCAGTAAAACCGTTCTCGGATCTTCAGTAGAGTTCGTTTAACTCCCAGATGGCCTCCTGAATAATCATTATGGTACAGCTGTAGAACATCCGGTACTTTAGCTTTAGGGACAACCATTTGTGAATGACAGCTGTCTCCCCGTACATTTTCCCATTTACGGCACAAAACTCCATCCTGAAGCAGCAAGCTGTCCCACTGGGCCCAATAGCTTTTAGTGGTCGAACTCATCGCTGAGACGTCGCTCCACTTGGGCTTGGGAGCACTGGCCTTCATCCATTCCAGGATCGGCTTGATGTCCGGATCTTCCTGCTGTGCACGTTGTAAGCTGTCCTTCCACTCGTTGCTGAGGTGGTCTGCCCTGAGCATCCTCACGGATACCACTTCCTTACTCTCTTGCCTAGTACAATGGTTGCAATCTTCAGGACAAGGTCTTCTTGACGATGCATCTGCGTTGCCATCAGATTTCCCGCTGCAGTGTCGGATAGTAAAGTCGTATTCCTGTTGCTGCTGGGCGGTGCTGTTAGCCGCACTTCTTCTCTAAGACCGTTCAGCTTCCCTTCCTAGGGTGTGCTTAGGGCAGCTGGACCGAAGATGGCCCCATTCCCCACAGCCATAGCACCTAGGGCTGTATCTTTTATTGTGGTCGCGAACCGTAACTGCTGTAACCTCCCTAGCGTGAGGTGAACGATGATCTTGTCGCCGCCAGGCGGTGCCGTTAGCTGCACTACCCTCTCGAGGTCGATCGACTCTCATTTCCACGGTTCGCTTAGGGCAGCTGGATCGAAGATGGCCCTTTTCCCCACAGCCATAGCACCTTGGGCTGTATCCTTTGTTGCGGTCGCGAACTGTAGCTGCTGCAACCTCCCTGACGCGATGGGAACGATGATCCTACCGCACGGCTTCTACCTCCAGTGCATGGGCCAAGGCGTCCTTAAGCGTCTCGTGGTGCCCGAGCCTCACAGCAGCTCTGACTTCCAGGTCACGGATGCCGTCGATGAATGTCTGCACCAGGTTCCCTTCAATGAGCGCAGGTACAGACCGGTATGCTTTTCGCACCAGCTTCTCCACTTCTAGAGCCCACTCCTGCAGGTTTTCGTTGATGCGCTGCACACGATCTTTAAGCTGCGCACGAAAGACGTGTTCCAGGTGAGCGTCGCCATATCTCGCCTCCAATGCCTCAAGGAGTTGCTCATAAGTCACTTCCTCACCGAGAGCTTCCAGAACTGTTAAGGCCTGGTCGCGCAGGCCTAGTGTGAGAGCAGTCATGGCCTGACTTTTATTCCAGCCGTTCGCTTTCATAACAGCCTCGAACTGGATTTTGTAGGCTGACCAGGAAGAAGTCCCGTCGAACGGTGGCACCTTGAACTCACGTAGCGAAGGTGCTGAAGCTACTACGGGAGCTGTAGTTCCATCCCCAAGTTTGAGTTCGTTCAGCGTTTTCTTCACGTCAGCCATCACGTTGTCAACCCGATTGTTCACATGGTTGATTCGGGTTTCATGTTCTTCGATTCGGGTTTCAGCTTCCGACAGACGGTTGTCGTGTTGAGCAACCCTATCCTTCACCTGCCTTATCTCTTTCCCAAAGGTAGCGTGAAGGTCCTTCATGAGGAGCATCTGTTCTTCCGACCGACGAGCCTGTTCCGCCTGCTGACGGGCCTGTTCCGCCTGCTGACGGGCCTGTTCCTCCTGTCCGCTCTGCAGCTGCTCTTTCAACTGACGGACCCGTTCCGCCTGCTGGCGAGCCTGCTCCTCCTGTCGGCGAGCCTGCTCCTGCAGCATCACCATCAGGGCGCCTAAATCAGGTGCTGCAGATGCAGGAGAGGATACTGAAGGACCGGCATCCGTTGCCGGCCGCTGGCCCTCCGACGTCTGCGGCGTTGCACCACCAAATGTTCGTTGGTCCGTCTCCTGCTGGCGTTGACTTCGGGTACGGACACCCTCCGTTTCCTCCTTAGGTAAAATCGGCATTATTTTATCCCACTTCTGACACCAATTGTTACGAGCTTGAGGTTCGTGACAATAAAAATTGCCGATAGAATTACCTAAATTAACACTTTAATTTACTTTACACAAATTAAAGTTAAAAACACTAATAATTAAACACACTAATTCACTTAATTCCGCTCTGAAGCTTCGCTTGTGTCGCCGAGTTCAACTCTGCCTCGATCGCATCTTGCAGCGCCTATTTATTTAAATTAACAAAGAAGCGTCCCGAATATTCAAGTAAATGCGCGCAAAGGGACGAGTTTGCGAGTATAGATTTTCTAGAAACTTAGTTCTTCGGATGGCGCTGTCGGTTGAGAGATCTGTGATGTCATTTTCTGCAACGCTCTACTCGCTCTCGTTCCTGACACTAGATGGCGCTAGTATATCGTCGACTGGAGCGCGTAACAATACTTCCGTATGGTGAGTGTAGAGATTCGGAGATCCTTTTTTACTGGAAACGAGGCATTCCATCTTAGTCCTTAGGGGTTACCACGCATCTGCATTTTGATTGTTATATATAAATGTAGATGTCTATGGGACACAGCATCCACTTACCATCAGGTGAACTGTGTGCTCGTTTGTAACCCTCATTCTATTAAAAAAACTGTGGTGACTATAACTTGGTCATATTAGTAACATTTATGTCAAAAGACAGTTGAGTGGCGGTGTAAGTTCCACTTCATCCACTCTATATTGCCCCATGGTTGTCTTAAAATGCAACAGAGGGACACAAAGCAGCGTATTCCTAATAAAAAGTAAACTATGTGGGGGGGGGGGGGTTATGTTCAGCAAGGAACTTGTGATAGCCTGTAATAATTTTAACGTTATTACACTCCAGGCTTCTTGAGCCGCAGCCAGCAGTTTAAAGCGTTCATCAAGTAGATACTTTTATATTTAGACGGACATAATTGCTACATTATTCTACATATCAAAATTAATTTCGTATAAGCTTAATCATCATCGTCATCATCATTACACCCATTCACAAGTTCACTACTGTACATAGGCCTAATTCAAGGAATGCCACAAAACACGGTCTTGGACTACTTGTGTCCATCGACTTCCAGATGGGATAGAAAGGTTCTCGAGTGGCAGATTCGTACCGGTAAGCGAAGAGTAGGGTGGCCCCCACTAGATGGAATGACGACCTGGTAACACATGCAGGAAGTCGTTTATTTTTATAGTTGCAATTGTATAACTCCACAAAATGATATTAAAAATTGTTTACACCTGGTGCATCAGAATATACAAGGCATGATAGGCAAAGAGCTAGAAATTGAATTGTTTTTAAATAGCAACAATATTCATATTTTATGTATTACTGAACATTGGTTAAAAGCTCATAATTTAATGTTTAACTTTAGTAATCACCAGGTGCTCAGTTCTTTCAATAGAGAAACGATTTTAAGAGGTGGCTCCTTAATTTTAGCTAGTAAATTATTATCATATAAAGAACGTAAAGATATTGTGAGCCTCTCTGTTGAGCGAACTGTAGAAATGGCATGTGTTGAGTTTGAGCACCTCATTGTTGTGAGCGTTTACAGACCCCCATGTTCATTATATGATACTTTTGAAAAAATTATGGAGGAAGTTTTCGCTAAGCTTAATAAACAGAATAAATCTGTTGTAATATGTGGAGACTTTAATATCAATCTCCTAGAAGCTTCCTCCACTAATATTAAATTTAGATCATTGTTTAAATCCTATGGTCTTTTTAATTTATTTTTGGAGCCAACACGTATTGCTGAATCTAGTGCAACATGTATAGATAACATTTTTACAAATGCTAAGCCGTTCAATAAATGTATTATTCAAAAATTGAGCTCTGATCACTGTGGACAATTTGTTTCATTACCTTATGTTCACAAAAAGCAAGTAGATAAAAAAGTAGTGTTTGTTCCAGTAAATGCACATCGCTTGGAGAAGTTTAGAAGTAACATAGTAAAAAAACTTCCATTACTTTCATATCAAAATAATCCAAATTTTTTGTATGCAAAATTATTTAAGCTCATTTGCAATGAATTTAATAACACTTTTACTTCTAAAACATTCTCCTTGAATAATCGTAAAGCATTTAATGAATGGGCGACGGTAGGAGTCCATAAGAGTAGACAAAGGTTATATGAACTTTACAATGAAAGGTCATATAATCCTAGCGTCGAATTTAGGGAATATGTAAAAAAATATTCCAAAATATTTAAAAGAGTGTGCTCCTTAGCCAAGTCATTGTATTTAAGCAACAAAATAAAGACTGCTTCTAATAAAATTAAAATGACATGGAGTATAATTAATAGTGAAACTGGTAAGGTCAACTCTCGCAATTCAAACTACCAGTTAAGTTTTAACAATAAATTAACTAAATCAGATCAGGACGTTGCAATGGTTTTTGAGAAATATTTTACTGATATTCCGATCTTAACCACTAAGTCACTGAATTCTTCTCCTACCGTCGCCGAATCATTACTTAAACAAAATGTAAATGTATGTACAAAGAATTTTACATTTCATAAAGTTTCATCAAAAGATATTGTAAAATATTTTAAGACTATTGATATTAAGAGAACCGCCGATCTGTGGGGGATTTCTATTGAAGTTATTGCGTCTATAATAGATACAATCGCACCTCAACTATCTATTATTTTTAATAGTAGTATCAAATCTGGTGTGTTTCCTGATTTAATGAAGCATAGTAAAGTAATACCTTTATTTAAATCTGGTAGTACATTGGACCCCTCTAATTTTAGACCTATTTCTGTACTGCCAACACTTAGTAAAATTTTTGAAAAAATTATTCTTGATCAATTGTTAATTTTTTTTAATGTAAATAAATTACTTCATAAAAATCAATTTGGTTTCACAAGGGGTCGCTCGACAACCGATGCTGGTGTTGAGCTGATTAAATATATATTTAATGCATGGGAGAATTCACAGGATGCTTTGGGTTTGTTCTGTGACCTATCCAAGGCCTTTGATTGTGTTCACCATGAAACATTAATCAGGAAACTTCAACACTACGGTGTAAGAAATGATGCTCTTAAATTAATTATTTCATATTTAAGTGACAGAACACAAAAAGTTGTTATTAATAGTATGAGTTCTTCCGGGTCGATTGTACAAATGGGCGTTCCTCAGGGCTCAATTCTTGGCCCCTTTCTGTTTCTTGTATATATTAATGACTTACCTTACATAGTAGGGGATAACCATGATATAGTATTATTTGCTGATGATACTTCATTAATTTTCAAATTAAAACGACAGTTATTAAATTACGACGAAGTAAATAATGCTATAGCTAAGTTAGTCAATTGGTTTAATGTTAATAATTTGCATTTGAATGGAACTAAAACTAAATGTATGAAATTCGTAACTCCTAATGTTAAACATGTCAATACTAATGTAATTTTAAATGGGGAGGAGCTGAGTCTTGTCGATACCACCATTTTTCTTGGAATCACACTGGACGCAAAGCTTCAATGGCTCCCCCATATATCAAAACTAGCTAGCAGACTTAGTTCTGCAGCATATGCTGTAAAAAAGATTAGAACTCTTACCAGTGTTGAAACAGCTAGAATAGTTTACTTCAGTTATTTCCATAGCATTATGTCGTATGGTATTTTGCTATGGGGACACGCGACTGACACTGAAATTATATTTATTTTACAGAAGAGGGCCATTCGAGCAATATATAATTTAAAACCAAAAGAGTCACTGAGACAAAAATTTAAAGAAATTAATATATTAACTCTGGCCTCTCAATACATTTATGAAAATGTAATGTACGTACACAAAAATAAAAGTAGTTTTGCGAAAATAAGTGATATTCATTCTGTAAATACTAGGAACAGACACAAGCTGGTAGTACCTGTTACTCGACTCCACCGAGTCAGTAATTCATTCTTGGGGCGATGTATACGCTTTTACAACAAAATCCCAGAAAATATACAAAATTTGTCATACACAAAGTTCAAAAATGTTATTAAACTAAGTTTGTATAAAAAGGGTTATTATAATATTAAGGAATTTATAGATGATAATAACCCCTGGGAAGGGTGATCGCTACCAAGCTATTTCTGATTTATCTTGTGTTGTTGATTGTAAACATGATTGTAAGCTATTATTAAAAAAAAAAGTCCCGCTGGGTTTCTTGCTGGTTCTTCCCAGGACAGAGGTTTTTTTTTGCGAACCAGTGGTAAATTAAAAAAGTGACGTTCAATAAGTATTTTTATAATCTACATTGAATAAAAAAGTTTCTATTTCTATTTTACTACTGCTCTTATTCATATATAGCTTTGTATCTTTATTCCTCAAAATTAGCATCAAAGCCAAATAATCAAATTATGACAAAGATATTTCCAAGTTTTTGAGTAATTCCGATAGCATTCTTAGACGATTGACACGTTACGTGTTGGCAATTATTAAGCATTAAAAGTTTTTCAGTCTGAAAATTTTGTTTTATTATTATTTGTATGTTTTAATTTGCAAATCCTCTCAAAAATTGATGAATGGGGTATTAACTGACTAATTAAATATATAAATACGTATTTTTACAAACGCAGCTTTAGTTCGACTAAGTGTGCGTCGCACCTATACTCTCATTCCTTACTACGGAGTCCGAAACATCTTATTCGCGCCCTCATAAAAGTAACTGCTTTGGCTCGTTTTTATTTCTACCTCTGTACCTGTACGGCCACAGTATTTTAATAAACCAACTCCTGTTCAGAGAAAATAATACTGTATTTCAACAAGTTATGGTTTATTTTGGTTGATTGTAAAGTGAAAATCCAGCCTCGCCACTTGTATCTAGGACAGTACGATTCTGAAGGACAGGAGGAATTCCAATTACTTTATTATATGTAGTGAAGCCGTTTCATATTTTTAAAATAAGGACACGATCCATTTGAAGTATGCAGACATATTTCATTTGATGGTGATTTTGTTTGAGTTTTCTTGATGAAACGAATCTGTTTATTTTAATTAATTTTATTTACGGTTTAACTTTTTCTATATCAGCCCGTAACAGAGCACAGACTGAAGAATGCACTTATCAACTAAATTGGTGATTGCAGTAGGTACAATATGCATATTGGGATGGCAACTCATCTGCATTTTGATTCTAAATCGAGGATTGATTTAGATGTCAATGGGCCACAGCATCCACTTAGGATCAGGTAGACTGTGAACTCGTTTGTCACTTTTATTCTATATAAAATAAATCAGTACCATGGCGATAGATGCAGTGGATAGAAAAGGGAATTCGAGCTTAATGGTGACAACTTCCAAATATTCGGAAGCTGTAAAGGCCACAGAAAATTATGATAGGAAAGAAGAAAGGAGTAGAATAATTTGCCTGCGTCGGACTTTCCAACCAATTGCAATCTGGGTGTCTTCAAGATTCTTAATTTTTAAAACTTTTACTTATTTTGACGTTATAGAGTAGACTGAAGAGTTTACTACTTGTCAACAATAAATAAGTATTAATAACTCATAAATTGACATTTTGAATAGATGACAAGATCAGAATTTATGTTACCGGCAATGCTTATAATTTAGTTTTTGTATAGAATAGCTAGTCGTTCCATGTAATTCAGGGTTTGCCTAAGTAAAGTATAAAATATGTGTTTTATCGTTTACCACTACATACTTTTCTTGGTATTGTATGTATTACCTAAAAATGTATAGAATGCCATGAGGAGATCAGGTAAAGTATAAAGTGTGAACACACAAAACATATTTTCTTTACTGAAAATCATATTTACTAGGAATTATAGCCAAATTTAACTAAAAAATGTTTATGAAGATAATATTGACTGATTGACATTTAATTAAACTATTTGCTTGTAACTCCTATATTTTATTTATTTATTTTATTTTTTAAACCTAAAATACGTATAAATAAATTAAACTATTTGCTTGTAACTCCTATATTTTATTTATTTATTTTATTTTTTAAACCTAAAATAAAATAAATAAATAAAATATAGGAGTTACCAGCAAATAGTTTAATTAAATGTCAATCAGGTAAAAATTTAGAATCTTTTGCCATGTAAGGGGGAAGGGAGAGTAGGAGAGAGGAGATAGGTGAGTGCCCACACCACGATACCACTCCCATGAAAAAGTAATACACTGTTCTGGAGAAAAAATAAAAAGAAAATCCCATAGACCTAACCTCAAAATTATAACATTCATCTCTCCCCGGCAGCGGGAAGGAGGGGGGAATCGACTCCTATAAAAATGTAAGGATTTCTGGGTTCTCAAGTGTTTTTAGGCGATAAAAAAATAGGTAGGTTAGGTTAGCTTTAGTCGTATCTTGACTAGGAACGACATTTTCATAAATTAATATCTAAAGACAAACCGTGAATTGCACTTTCGCTATTCCGTTACCTCACATATATTCAATACGGTTAAATATTCTGTGTTGTATTGATAGCATAGATAAAGTGTGAAATGAATAATATTTATGGTAAGCGGTGACTTGAAACCACGTTTAAGTCACTGTTGATATTTTAGATCTAGAATTCTCTAAAAGAACATTTTTGTTCAACTTTAATTTCAACTAATGCATTTCTTGATTTAGATTAAAGTCAAATTTTTGTCGATTTATGTAATGGCGATACACGGAACGATACAAGGAACTTAAGTAACTAATTATAAAAACGTAAAGTTTACACGCTCCAATAGTCGGCTACTTAAGTCCCTTGTATGGTAATGTACTATTCATAATTTTTTGCACATTGCCTGAATGTTTTAGGTATTTTATATAATACCTCGGTATTCTATACAATACCGGATTATATAGTATGGCGGTAACATTTACATTAAGTAAATACAAAAATTGTTTTTCGCATATTGTATTAAGATTTGACGACAAGTTCGATCAAATATACTATGAGCAAGAGTTAAACGGTTGAATAAAATATTTCTAATATTCTTTATACTGCAGCGTATATATCTTTTTATTTATTGACGGCGCAAATTGTGTGATAAATAAATCAAAACTTTAGGAAGAAAGAGCTATTGTTATTCACTCAAATTATAAATAAAGCAAAGTAAGAATTTAGAAAACAAAATCGTAATAATTTAAAAATAAATCTGAGATCTGCATCTGAATCATTGAATGAATCTGATCTGAATCTGAGAATTTGACTTTTGACAACTTGACAAGCAACTACCAACACTTATGGGTGTGTTCCGATATATATTGTTACCACTGTAAGGTGTGACGTTATGGCCGTGGAAGGAAAAGGGGAGATCTCCCGCCGGGCAAGGTGTTCTGTGTTCAAGGTGTTCGGTGTCTCTGCCCGGGGAGCGGCCAACACTCCGTGTGATAATTCGGAGATGTTCTATATATACTGTTTATGATTCGGAATTTCGATAGCGTGATTTAGGCTTCGGTGTGTTTCGCTTGCGGCGCGACGACTGCGCCGCCACATCACCCCCCCGCTCAGACCAGAGGTCGATAGTTCAGCCTCGTTGCCGACGATTATGCAAAAGCCAGTGGATTGCCTTGTAGTCTGCGGTGAGTCGAGAAGAAGGCAAGTAATCTGCGAGAGTGCCGTGAAGCAGAGGCGAGCAGTAAGGCTCAGATCCGTGTCGAACACTGTATAGCGCAGAGAGTAGCTTGAAGGAACAGGAAGCATTATTATTCCAGTGCTGCGATGAACCTTGTGAAGCTAGCTGGCTTGCAGGATATGAAGAATGCAGACGATATCTGCTCGGGAGCGAATGGGTGAGGTACTCTATGACGATGATGAATCTTGATGTTTCCGAAGGTTGTTGATTGCGTGTTCAGATCACATCGGTGTCACCACTGTGGCCGTGGAAGGAAAAGGGGAGATCTCCCGCCGGGCCAGGTGTTCTGTCCGGGGAGCGGCCAACACTCCATGTGTTAGTTCGGAGATGTTCTATATATACTGTTCATGATTTAAATAATATACGACGTGAAATGTAATACATACGACGTGTACTGGCCTCACCTCAAAAAGCCTAATTTATGATGCCATTTCTAGGTGAATTAATGGTCAATTAATTTCATACAATTTTGTAAAGTAAATATCATCCTTTATTTTTAAAACCTTCAAAAAGCAAGAGAAGGTTTATGAAAAAGATTTAAAATTTGCATGGTTTAAAATTTTCCTTTCATATAGAATTTTTTAAACCATTTTTTTGTAATTGCACTGCACTAATTGACGGCTAAGCATTTGGTATCACAGCATAGGGAACCAAATTTTCTGTCCTCGTTAGAAGATTTTTGACCTGTCTATCATTTTGGGATTAAGCTTGCTTTACCTGGTCTAGCTCTAGTAGTCTAGCCGTCTTTATAAAGTTAATATATTATGTATAATGTAATAATTATGTAGGTACATCATCTTTGTTGATTTGGACCAATAAGGATCCAGAATAACGCCAAGAGTCTACAAATGACGCACACTGCATACACTGCAGTATCTAAGCCTCTCACATAGTAGGGAGAAATAGCCTGAATAAGTGAACTTAACAACTGAATTGGCGATCTTCTTACTCAACTCTCTCTAAAAAATGGTTCGGTTCGACTAAAGCTGAACGCGCATTCGTCAGCACCGATAGCGTCTTACGCGCCGTAAGCGCCGTGCGCGCTGCAATTTTGAATTCGTTGTATGTAATCGTATGAAACCTCGCACATTTCAGCCGCACCGTATTTTAGAAAATACGGTGCGGTACCCGAATATTGAAGGAGGCATGCTGATGACATCATGCTGCTGCTGATGCATGCTGATGATATGATGCGGTGTGTTTGGCGCGTGCTGATACTCAGTGTTGTCTAATGTTGCCAACTTAATGGATTTTCCACTAAAACTAATGGTTTTGATTACCCTTCTAGTAGAGACATATACAGTGTTTTTACTTAATTTTGGGAATATTTACTTTAACTGTATAGGCAATATTGAGTTTTCAAACAAAACATGCGTAAGACGATCCATCTATCAACTGTAACTATCTGAAAAATCATTCACCATCATTTAATAAGTGTTTAAATAAGGTATAATATTCTCCATACAACTGCCTTTTTTTCCATCGCGATCCGAGCGATTCCGAGTAATCAATGTCACTATAACGTTTCACACCAGTGGTTGACAAAACTGCAAAAAACTTGGCAATATAAAAAAAATGCGTACGGTGCATTCGGGGCGTACGGCGCTTACGACACGTACTTGCCAAAGTGAGAAGCCATCAGTAAACGCGGCGCGTACAGCGTCTGCGGCGTGTACGGTGCTGAAAAATATGTCTTTAACTTAAGGAGTCCTTCCGTAGTCGATCCGAACTCGTTTGCACTGAATTCCAGTTTGAAATAGCCGCCTAATGAGTATTTTTTATAAAGCTGAGTTCACAAACGAAGTTACAATCCACCTAATGGAAAATGGTTACTGCAGTCCGGACATGCTTACAGCTAACTTCAAACAGGGAATGCAATATATGCGTTATTTTATCTTACCTATTTTGGCTCATTATATTCTTCAGACCGGAACACACCGGAACTAAGACTAAGACTAAGAGAACTGCTATTTGGTGACACGCAGAAAAATAATCCGACCTGGTAAATATGTAAGGTGTATATATGGTGACGTGGCATGATTTACATGTGTTAGAGGCATGCTGCAGCTATATTAGTAGTATAGTTGTAGCACGATTGGGTCAGCTCGACCGGGGAAGGACCACGCCTCACAGAATACCAGCGTAAAATAGTATAATAGTAGCTCAATGCTGCTGTGTTTCGTATGGTGAGTGTAGAGAACCGGTGACCCTTTTTACTGGAAACGGGAAACAGAGACTTTTTTATTCAATGTAGATTATAAACAATACTTATTGAAAGTCAATTTTTTCATTTACCACTGGTTCGCAAAAAAACCTCTGTCCTGGGTGAACCAGCAAGAAACCCAGCGGGACAATTTTTTTTTCAAATAATAGCTTGCAATCATGTTTAGAGGAGGTTTATGGAGGTATTCCATCTTAGTCATCACGTGACAACGCAATTGCACTTTGATTCGTAGCCGAGGATAGATAGCCGAGGTAGATAGGATAGTCTATGGGACACAGCAATCACTTATCATCAGATGGACTGTGTGCTCGTTTGTCATCCTTCTCCTATAAAAAAAAAATGATTAACGAAAGATTCCATCTCAAATTACAGGAATGACGATATAATATAAAACTAACACCTATTTTTTCAAAGATCTATTCTGTCTCATTACATGTGTACATGTAGTACAAAGACATAGGACAGACAAAGGACAAATAAAAATAAATTTGAATTTAACTGTCTCCAATTTAATTTTTAATCGAGGATAATGTAAGTGTATATGGGCCTCGTTATCCATTATACCAACAGGTGGGCTGTGTGCTCGTTTGTCACCGTGTGGACGAGCAGAGATGATGGTCAAGTGTTGGAATCTATTGCGGCGTCATCGCACAGCTAATAAGTAAATAATTAAAATTTTTAAACGCTTCAATACCCTCCTGTTCATGTACTTTACGAGTCAATATTTTCTGGGCCAATATGATCGCGATCTCAGACTTTCCTTTGCTTTACAACTGATTGAATCAAATATTTTTCAATCAAATCTTCAAATGAAAATGCCTTTTACATTAAATTGTTCAACATTGCTAGATTTAAAATGATTAAATTCTTTTACTCGTAAATGTAGGTTCACTACAATTTCTCAATATTACCATAGACCATTTAAAAAAAAATTAAAATTGTACGCATTTATAATTCTGTAAAACAAGTTCACTTGAAATAAATTTCAATAATACCCAGACCCAGTAATAGCTCGAATTATTCGTTGATATTATAATATGGCGAGTCGCTAAGAAATCCGTGTTAAAGAGTTGAAGTTTAAGGGAAAAAAGAAAACGTCGCTCTAGCGAGTCCGAGCCGCAAAATTCTTAAACGCAGTCCTGGGAAATGGGATGATTACTTCATCAAAACACACTTTAAACGTGTTACGTAAATCTAGTACCGCTCACCCCCAACCTCCTTAAAGGGTGAGCTGGCGAGTGGGGTAAGGGGAGTAAAGTCACCCCAGGAAGAGGGGGTAAGACGATATGGGCGAACGTGAGCGCCGTCAAGAAAACCTTGATTGCTTTTTTAATTAGTTTTTTTTCATTCCCCCTTTTCGCATCCCGGCGATCGTGCAAGAAATATGTATTCATATTGACGAGCGCGTGTGTGCGTTAAAGTGTACATACATACAAGAATATGATTGATTTAAGTAATTTGTTACAAATTTTCAATAACAGGCATCATTAACGCAAAATTGTAATAAAGATTATTAACGATATATAAACGTCATTAATTTATTAGAAAACAATAACAATTTAAAGTGGTTTTAATTAATGCTCGGGGAAGGGTAATGACTAACATTAATTAATCTGTGTAAAGAATTCAATTTGTCAGAAGGCTTTAATTAACAATCACCCAGAATTTTTTTACTTATAAGTAAAAAAAATTGGGTGATGGCACAACCGCAAACTAATAAATTATAATTAATTAATCGGAGAACGAATTAATTATAATTTATATTAGTTAATTTATATATATATATATATATATATATATATATATATATATATATATATATATATATATATACTTCACCTCATTGGTCTAGTGGTTGTAGTAGTACGACTGCTGATCATGAGGTCCTGGGTTCGAATCCGGGTCGAGCCAAAAAATCAATTATTGAGTTTTTCAGTCAAAAAATTCTCAGTAGTTGTCCGGTGTCTCATCCCCGTGCCTCGGAAAGCACGTAAAGCCGTTTGTCCTGCGCCTGATTTCTTTCCGGTCGTGTCGGTTTACCGTCTCATCGGATTATGAGAGTGAGGGAATAGAGAGTTCACCTGTGCTTGCCCGTACACTATAATCCTGTACTGCGCCGATGGCTAGCCTCGGTTGAGGCAGGCCGCCGTAACCGAAATTCGGTCTGGAGTTTGTTTTATATATATACTAGCTTGCTAGGCAGATGTTGTTCTGCCCTCTTCGACGACCCTTTATCATGTCCTATTAAAAATAATTAAATTAGCAAAAAAATTGTGGGTCACTCATGGACAATAAACTATCCTATCTCTCAAGTTAGACAAAACTGCACATGGTGTGCAAATTTGATTAAAATCGGTTATGTAGTTTAGGAGTCCATCGCGTACAAACAACGTGACACGTACTTTATATATATACTTACGTACTACAATACATATATATATATATATATATATATATATATATATATATATATATATATATATATATATATATATATATATATATATATATATTGTAGTACGTAAAGGAAATATGGTCACTTTCTTGTAACTCAACAACTACAGCCTTATTTGCTTAGATGACTTTGTGATACATTAGCTCTTCAATCAATTAATAAAATATCAAAATGGTGCTGGTTTATCGACGCCATTTTGACAGTTGACATTACAGTAAATATTTTAGCTGATTTTTGTATGGGGTAGTGTAGTTACTTTTATTTAAGTAGATTTTTTGAAGTGTCCCTAACAATTGCTAAAGCTTGTTTTTTTTGTCTTAATGTATTTATAGTAAACGACGTTGTGTTTTCGTCTCTCCTCCTCAGTTTTAAAAGGAGAAATTTGGAATATAAATTATTAATGAATTGTAATCCGAATTCCTCTTTTTGTATTAAGCTTTTGAATACGACATCGTGTCAATGCATTTGTATAATATAATAAATATCCGCTCTGTGATGTTTCCACAGGTATTATGTCGAGGATATAACGGATCGCGTACAGGACGCACATTTTTTTTCAACTTTTGGAGTTTATACTACTACTACTACTACTACTACGACACTAGTTGTTTGGTTTTAAAATATCTTCTTTTTTTCGTAACATAACCTATGTAAATTAAGGTATTAATTATTGCTCAGCGGTGTTTCATTATTATCATTACAGCCCTTCACAAGGCCACTGCTGAACATAGGCCTCCCTCAAGAAATGTCACAAAGCACGATTCCGAGCCACTAGCATCCATCGACTTCCTGCATGTCTTACCAGGTCGTCACTCCATCTAGTGGAGGATCGCCCTACACTTCGCTTACTATATATTATAGATATCTTGAGAATGGGCCACATTAGGAGTACCCTTAACCGACGAGCGTGTCTGCGTAGATATATGGATGTAAGGGAGGCGAAGGAGTGTTTCAGGATCGTGGCAAGTGGAAGTCCGTAGTCTCTGCAACCCTCTGGGTGACAGGCATGAGTGTTTATGTAATGTTTATTCCTAAGATATATTATTAGATAATCTATCTTAAGACTTATCGACTTAAATTGCATTGAGGAGCTCAACGTTGTATATTTTTGACTGGGAATGCTAATTGTTCATCTTTATGGCCGTCTATGGTAACTCTTAAATTAACCACCAGATTTTGACATGCTGATTGTTCGTTTTGTCGTTTTGGTAGCTTATAAGTACATTTATAAGTTCATTTCAAATACATATAATTTGTATATGAAATACATATCTAGGTAAAATCTATATTTTAGTTAGATTGTTTCAGTCGGGTTATTTCTTTTTGAAACATCGGTGGTTCTAATGCCACAAAGACCGGCACCGCCTCAGCAATCCAATCAGGTGAGCCGCGAGCGCGTTCAACCCTTCTCCTATAAAAATAAATATTTAATAGAATTAAAAGTTGAATAATTAAAAATAAAAATTAAATTAAATAAAGAATTAAGTTCATACAACATTATATTTTCGTTTCTAAAATATTATAAAATCTATTGAATAGCTAAAAACATTTATTATTCGTTCATAACATCTTAACAATAATTAGAGTAGAAGTGGTAAATCAGGACCCTGGTATAGCATGAAAACATTATATTTTCGTTTCTAAAATATTATAAAATCTATTGAATAGCTAAGAACATTTATTATTCGTTCATAACATCTTAACAATAATTAGAGTAGAAGTGGTAAATCAGGACCCTGGTATAGCATGACGCGCTCCGTCACGTCTAAACTCAGTAATATTAATGCAGTCAAGGAATAAAATTAAATAGCATGAAAGGGACTCCTTTTTAAACTATTTACATGTTATTTAAGTTTAGTGAGAATTAATATTATAAAAATAATAAGTTATTCAAATAATTTACTTAATGTAAAATGTCAAAAATCGGTTCTAGACTATTGTTACAAGTTAATAATAAAAAATTGTCCAAGATCTCAAAGATTAACATCGAAAGTTCTGTCTATGCAGTTAATATGCTTCAATTAATCTCTGTGAAAGTAAAAGTCTAAATATCTATTTACATTTGAATTTTAGTGAACGCTGGTAATAAGGAGTGACTTTTAAGCTGAGACCTGCAGTTTTGCTCTTGCTGCGTGATTTTGATCCTTCCCGTAGTCATTTCTGTCCACTAAAAGGGGAAAATCTTACGAGACCGATCTAAAAGGGGAAAATCTTACGAGACGAATCTTACGATGGTTGTAGAGTTTTTATTACAAATAGTTTGTTGCAATATATAATTGTTATGGAAACTGTTAGTGATCGTGTAACTTCTAAACAATTGAGGTCATAATCACACAATAATATATTTTTGTCGGGATATATAATAATGATTCATAGCTTTGCTTGAATCTGACAGGTGGCGCTGAAGTCAAGTAACAAATAAAATCTTTATTTATGGACCAAAATGACTCATTGGTAAATAAATAGACAACATAATTTATTTGTTTTTTTTTTTTGCTACAAAAGTCACATAATCTGGACCTATGGAGGTATTGGGTAAAAGTAAAAAGTAAAGTAAAGTTACAGCCTGTATAGTGTATATACGTCAAACTGTTGAGCACAGGCCTCCTCTCACTTCTGGAGGATTTTAGTTTTAGGGCAAGAAAGTGTCCGCCACGCTGCCTCAATGCCAGTTGGCCTGTTCACATGTCTTCAAAATATACTTTGATTTTTTTTAAACATGCAGGTTTCTTCATGATGTTTTCCTTCACCGTCGAACATTTAACAATTTGATTGATGCCGGCGGGGATCGAACCCGGATTGCTCGCATACTGTGTAAATTTATAGCGAGCGTTGAGTCTCTGAGCTACCAAGACTCTCAACGGTACGGAGTGTTGAATATCGCGCCACTTGTCGGTAAGGTAAGAACGTCGTGTGCGGACCAGCTAGTAAACTCATGTTTCTTGATAAATGATTTTTTTAAATTCTATATTTTTTATAAGTTTACTTTACGTAGCCCTTGCTGCCTGACATGAGGCTGTGTTTAATATAGTGCGGCGAGAACCGGACACCCTTTTAACCCGACTGCGGAGGGTTATGTTTTTATAAGCCTATATATGTAATATGTATGTATGTGTGTATGTATGTTAATATGTATGTATGTGCGTACCTATTTTTCTCCTTTGGGGCACTCTGGAGACCAAAACCGTGGGTCGATTGTGATGATACTTAGGTCTTAATGTAAGTGTCATTAAAGATAACAGCAGTAATCAGAATTAAATATGGCGACAATCAGACGCCATTTTGCCTAAAATAAAACAAATTAAAGTATACAAATTATGTCAAGTGGTTACATCGTTGAAAAGGTCTTTAAATATCATATTTAGGTTTCGCTAGACGTTATGATTTCTTATATTTAAGCGAATACTATACATTGAATAAAACTACTTTTATGGATTTTATCGCGTTTAATTTGCTTAATTTAAAAAACCTGACGTTTTGGGTGCTTTCCAGCACTAATGGTCACGGGCGACTGAGGTGATTGACGTCCAGATGTCAAAGTTAACCCGGAGTACCTTCACCTTTTTAATTATTACATTTGATCCGATCTACTCAGAATGAACTTACTGTGTCTTAAGTCATTCAGTGGTATACTTGGGCTTAGTTTTAGTTTTATTTGTTACAGGATCCCAAGCAGGTATTAGTAATCAGCCTCCTTCTCTATTGAAATTGGGATGTTTTTTAATTTCAATAGCCTCACGTATTATCCTTGGAAGGAATCGATGTTCAAATCTGATGTAGTGGCGGGGGGCGTCTAGGATAATATGATTACAAACTGCAAGAAAAGAACACATAGCTGACGTGAAACACCAACTATTGAAATTTGAAAAACATCAGACAAGGAACAGAGAACGAGACTGGGTCCCACCACCTGCTTGGGAGCCTGTAATTAGTAAAATTAAAATTAAACCTGCTTGGGTTTAATTTTAATCTACCACTGCAAGACTTCAAGACACAGTAAGTTCATTCTGCGGAGATCAGACCATAAATAACAATTAAAAAGCTGAAGGTACTCCGGGTTAACACTGACATCCGGACGTCACTCACCTGAGTTCCCCGTGACCATGGGTGCTCGCCAGCACCCAAAACGTCGTGAATTAATATTAAGCAAACTAAATGCGATAAATTCTGTAAAAGTAGTTGTATTCAATTCTCTGGTATTTTTTTTTGTTTTAATACCCTACAATGACTTTAAATTGGTTAGCGACCATTCTCACTTAAATTTTCCAAACTTATAATGAGCTGTGATAAAGTTCTTAAACAATCGTATAATGAGTATTATTAGTATTTTTACGCTGTTGTTTTTAAACAGTATTAACCTTGCTTGTTAGTGATTAGACTTGGTCAATTCATACTGTAGTGTGCTTGCCCTTTGCAATATTTCCGTTTATTATAAGAGACAATACTGTAAGTATGTACTGTGCGGTACCCTTCACCGTGTGGAGGCGGCGTTGGATAATCCTATATTTCCTTGTGTGTCGTAAGAAGCGACAGGGAAACTGAAACAGAAGATTGTCAGCAGCCTTTTCCAGACAACAACAGTCACCTAAGCGAGACAAATATCGTCACAGAAGGGTCTATCAGGCAATCTATATGGGAGGCGTATGTTTAACAGCGGGTTTTGATAGGCTGTAGTGATAGTTATTGATACTTTAGACATTACAAAGTGAGGACCATAGTGTGTGATTCTATGATTAAATAAACATTTATTATCATCGTGAGAAAACCTGCAAGTCTGAGAAATGAAAAAATATAGATTTCGAAGACATGTGAAGTTCGCCAACGCACATTGAGGCAGCGCGACGGATTTTCTTGCCCTAAAGCCCTCTCAATAATGAGTGAAGGCCTGTAAAAAGTTAAAATCTAAATAACTCTAACTTTTTAACTTTTTTAACGGTGACAAACGAGCGCACAGTTCATCTGATGATAAGTGAATGCCATATTGGAATGTAATGGAAGATAGATGTAAATGTCTATGGGCCGCAGCAACCACTTACCATCAGGTGGACTGTGTGCTCGTTTGTCACCCTATTCTATAAAAAAAAATATTGTATATAATATAACTGCAGCATTGCTTTTTACCACGTAAAGAATATTAAATTAGTTATTTATTACCGACAGTTAGTGACATATCATTGCCGATTAAGTCGAAACAGTTTTCTTTTTTAAAAACTTCAAAAATAAAGTGTTCTCAGTTTCGATAGTCCTAACTTTAGCAATGCATATTAAATTCATCAAAACGAAATACTATGAAATCACCTCGTGTTTAATATAAGGAAGTTTTTATCTAAGTGTTTCATTTAGATAGTTAAAATTAAAAATAATTATTATAACGTAAGCCGGCTTATTACAAATCGTGAACGTTAGTCTTGGTTCAACGAAGTTTTCCTTACTAAAGGAATACCTTAGTGGCAACACCACATTCTTCGCATTCTTGAATTGTGCGTATCTGCAATCAGCGCTGCAGTAACTCTGTTACTGTAGCATATGCTGAGTCCGTGGCATTTTGGCTGCAATTCCTTTTTTTTAAATATTTCCCCTCATCCAAACATTTCCTCATAGGGGCGGGGAGTTCGAGGCTGCCGCACATCACTAGTTCTAATTTTCCTCTGTCGCCTCTTACGAAACCCACGGGATGATAAATGTGGAGTATCGAGTTCACTTGCGACGTCAGTATGTGGTGTATATGTGACCCACAAATAATTGTTCTTGGTCTGGATGTTACCGAAATAATTGAAGTAGATATATATTTATACGTTTTTAAACGTTTTATATCCATTACACATATTATTACTTTTATCAAATATATTTTCTTTATTTAATACTTTATACTAACCATTTATAAGTAATGATGATGATAATCACCATCACTACAGCCAGTCACAAGTCCACAGTTGCAGATAGCGTAGTAGTAGTAGAACCCCATAGATTTCCACAAGGCACGGTCCAGACTACCTGCATCCATTGACTTCCTGCATGAGTCATCAGGTTGTCACTCCATTTTCATCCCTTCCCAGTACGAGGCTGCCAATCGAGTAACTTTCTTCCCCGGTTGTACGTAACCACGTCTCGGTTCCATATATTGTCATCACTGGCAAAACGCACGAGTTAATACTCTTGTTTAAAGTTTTTAAGGACTAATGACGATATTTATCGTAGTTAATCCTCCCGAACGCTCGACTCACCGACCTAGTCGAACAATAAAGTCCTCGAAGTTTTTGAGACAAGGAAAAAGCAACCACGATGTTCCCGATGTAAGTTGGCTGACTTCTCATCATGATCTTAAAATCTTATTAATTTCTCCGATAGGTGTCGGTCAACAGTAAAGGACCACGTTTCAGTTCTGTATCCAGTGAGTCGTAAGTTATCACAATACACGCACTTTTGTTTTTAGGTTTTGAGGTATATCGGACAAGAAGATTAGTCGCAATATCCCTAAGGAATAGTAAAAAGGTAATTGATCAGATTTCCGTAAATTTTATCATAGGAAAGTAGTATTCGGTTAATTTTTTATATGCACGCGCCACTCGCACATTATCAGTCAGTTATGGAACCCGAGGCGTCCCTACTAATTTATACGTTCTTTCGCTTTCATTATAATTATTATTCTTGGCAATTTATTTTCGCACACGAGGGGGCAATGTCCCCCGGGGGGAGGTAGGGGTGGCGACTTCTTACAAATTCCCGTTTTTCGGTGGAACTTAACGCACCCTTTTCTTGGCCCTTTTTGTTTTTCATTACATTAACTTTTGAGTCGGGGATAATATGTTGCGAGTGTGTGAGTGTAATTTGTGTACTCTAATGAAGGAATCATGCTTTTTTGGAAGGAATAACTAACTAATTTTGTGTTTTATTCTTTTAAATTGTTACGTTTACAACAATTAATATTTCAATGTTACCACAGCTAATATAAATGGAAGATCCTTCCGAATCCTTTAGAATTGCCTGCCATCTTTATACAAGCTAACTTGATATAAACTATTATTATTTAATATTTGAAACAAAAATTATTATAGGTACATTAAAAAAGCAAATATTCTATAAACTATGATATTTTTGTCACCATTTTATTAAATAATTTAACTAATTACTGCATTGAAATAGTGAGATTTTTTTTAAAGTAGTTTACACCAGAAATATATTATTAGTGGATTATTTAATTTAAATTCCTAAGATGCAAGTTTCCTAAATATGCATTGTGTTAAATCTACAACATCCTTAATATCGCATCGTCTCGGCAATTTTATTTGAAACTTTAAACTACACAATTTACGGTTCTCTTAAAACGTCCACATGTACGGGGAGACGGCGAACTTCAACGAAACAAAAGCGATTACGACAGACTTCGACTACTCGAAAACAAAACGCAATTTTCTCTTAAGAAAATGAGGGAACTCTTTCTCCCCATTGAAAAATCATCAACACCCACCGCGTATGTACCCGTCGTTGCCCTCCCCATCGGGGGGGAAGATCTACGCTGCCGACTTGCGTACGCTTTAATTAAAAATAAAACATAAGAACGATGTAACTGGATGAGCTGAGGAGCGAAGGAAAAATGAAAGAGAAAGCCGTCCACCTCCTCTGGAATCGGGAATAGCGCAGGGTGTGGGGGAAGGGTAACCGCGTGGAAGTCAGTCGCTGAGCGACCATCGGGGGGAGCGGACCTCCCTTCGTATGCTGTGTCACAACGGAATGACATCACTTTTTTGTCGCTAATGAAGAAAACGTTTTGGATGGGTTGACCTTAAGATTTTTCCGAGAATGTACAGTTTGATTTTATCTTCATAAATTGACTTCAATTATTATGTCATCGATTACCGTTTGTCAAATTTATTTGCCTTTGATTATTGACATTAACGTATAATTAAAGATCATCATATATAGTCCATCATACATATTTCTTTCGAGAAGAGCTTGAATAATACAATATTATTTTTTTAACACCGCAAAACATCAGCAAATATGCTGTACTAAAGTACATAAAGTACGTTAAGTACTAAAATTAATATTATGATACTGTGTCATATTAAGGTTGTCAGATAACAGATAGGTTGTTTCTTATTCTCTATGATTCAGATGTGTATCCTATACTATATTATACATATACTATATTACACACTATACTGCTATACATGTACACACAAGATTGACAAAATGTCAAATGTTACAGATTAAACTGAAAGGGCAAAAGAAAGGGGCGACATTTTTTTAAACAAACAAAACGTTCAAGTAACCAGTCTAGACGTTTTAATTTTCCTATCGGTACGTCTCGAAGGCTTCGACAGATCCGACTCTTTTCATTAGTTGCGGCCGCACATGTGGAAGGAAATCTTTGATGTAGACATCGTTAGCGACGCGGATGCTAAGCGTATTACTGCGAGATAGAACCGCTACGTCGATGCAATGGCTTCTTTTAATAAATTGATAGTACAATGAGAAATATACGTTCGTGATGAATAAAAGTGTATATTATTTCACCTAATTTATTGCGTACTTGTAAAAAGACGTATTAGAGATGTTTACGGCTTTATATTAAAAATTATGAGGATCGTGCCAGGTGCTATCAAATTAATTAAATATTAAAACTGACGTCTTATTTTCACGTTGTCTCCTCATGAGATACCTTAAATTTTTACCACCAATATTATTATTATTTAACAACGTAACACAAAATAACACATTTTATACATGGTAGAGCCATACTGTAGCTATATTAGTAGTATAGTTGTAACACGAATGGGTCGGCTCGGCCGGGGAAGGACCACGCTCTCACAGAATACCAGCGTAAATTAGTAGCTTCATGCTGCTGTGTTTCGTATGGTGAGTATAGAGAATCGGAGACCTTTTTTACAGGAACAGAGGCATTTCATCTTAGTCCTCACGGACGACAACGCATCTGCATTTTGATTTGTGATCGAGGATTGATGTAGATGTCTGTGGGCCGCAGCAACTACTTACCGTCAGGTGGACTGTGTGCTCATTTGTCACCCTTATCCCATATAAAAATAATCCATTATTGATATAATAAGGGTTAATTTATTCACCAATTACCGTTACCGTTACAGCCGCATAAAGTCCACTGCCACAAAGGGGTGATATTTGCCATAGTTGCCACGCTTGGCAAGCGGATTGGCAACCGCAGTTTTTTATTTTAAGTCGTTATTAGGAAGACGCTGCTATCCGTCTCCTGGTTTCCCTCTGTCGTAGTGGATATTCCTACAGCACATCCACACTGTAACAGTCATCTGCTGACAAAGACCTTCCCCTTAAACTGTCTCATAGGAAGGATATTTACCATAGTTGCCACGCTTAGCGCTAGCGAGTTGACAAGAGCAGGTTTTTGAAGTTATTATTTTTGAGTAGTTATCAGCAATATGTTGCTGCCCATCTGTTTCATTTTTCGTCAGTCGCTTCTTACAATACCTAAGAGTTGATATGAGTTAGTGGATTCTCGGAGACGGCAATTTTTGTATTGTAATTAGTTTATTGTTAAGTCAGCTGAAGTCCTGATCATTGTACAAAATAATTACTGATGTTTCATCATCATCATCATCATCATTACAGCCCTTCACAAGTCCACTGCTGAACATAGGCCTCCCCCAAGTAACGCCACAAAGCACGGTCCTGAGCCACTTGCATCCATCGACTTCCTGCATGTCTTACCAGGTCGTCACTCCATCTAGTGGGGGGTCGCCCTACACTACGCCTACCGGTACGAGGTTGCCACTCGAGAACCTTTTTTCCCCATCGGTTACCGGTTCTTCGAGCTATATGGCCGGCCCATTGCCACTTCAGTTTACTAATTCGTTGAGCTATGTCGGTCACTCTGGTTTTACTGCGGATATCATAATTTCTGAGCCTATCACGCAGAGAAACTCCGAGCATAGCCCTCTCCATAGCTCGCTGAGCGACCTTACTAATGTTTGATCTTGCCAAAAATGGTTTCAAAGTACTTTGTTAAACACTGTGACTTAAATAAGGCTAAACTTAACTAAGGCAATACTCCTTACCCACCTTTTTTAAATGAAGATATATAAAATAATCATAAAATACTCATGCCTGTCACCCAGAGGGGCTGGAAGAGACTACAGCCTTCCATTTAGCAAGATTCTGACTTAGCTCTCTCGCGATCTCTACGATCCTCTGAAATAATAAATTTAATTAAAACCAAAACCCTAAATATTTACTTTCATTACAATACGAGAGTAACAAAAAAAAACAACAATAAAAACCCAAACCAAACAACCTCTAACGAGCGTACTGAATAAACAATGGATGTAGAAATAAAACCACGTGTTCCTACACCGCATAAGCCCTTGTACTTATTCAAATCTAACCTGGTGGAGGCATTCGCTCATTCAATTTTCTAACCCATTTACGTCTCAGACGAACTGCTTGCGCTCACAAAAAAAAAAGAAAAGTAAATTACTTCTCGACATTCCCAGCCATAGATTTTCCACGATATAATTTCATAAGCAGTCGGCGCAATACGTGTGTTCGTTTTGCCCCGTTTTTCCCTTTTGAATTGATTAGGTCGGATTCATATTGAGTTGTGAATGGAGTTTGGATGTTTTAGTGCAGATTTTTCTGAACCACGAATAGGTTTTTCAATATTCATTCGGTTGGCATTAGAAATTATTCCTCATGCACGAAGCGAGGATATTGGCTTGTCTGTATTTGTGTTAAATTTATCCTGGAAGATTTTATTCAAGTAAAATATAATGTATGAATAGAGTAAAACTATATTGAGTGTGTTGTTTATAACTGCTTAATGGGGCATGATGAAGATCAATTAGGAACAACTTATTTCTTTTTGTACGTTATTTAATCATTATCATGTAGTAACTCAGAAGCCTTACTCCTGTTGCAATTCTTTCTTCACTCGAATTATATAAGCTACTTCCACAGGACAAGTGAGCTTGAGTAAATATTTCTTTCGCATATATTTTTTAGGAATACGTAAGGTATATTTTTTATTAGAAGGATAGTATGTCGAATTTAGTTTATAAAATTCTACACAATATTGCGTAAACATTGATGGCATAATTTTTGTGAGATTTTGATGATAGTTTCACCCAGTGGGCAATTGTAACTCAAGGCGCTTTATTGGGTAAAAAATCTTGAGATTTATGTCATCACCCAAAACATTTGTTACGTTATTTTCACTACTAGTTCCATGTGCTGGCATTTGATACACAAAATCGCATCACTTAATACGTACCGCCATCCAATTCAAAATAAAAGCAGAATTCCGCTGGCGGTCAAGTTCCCGCTAAAACTCCACGTCACCAATAACTTTAAAAAAAATTTAATTTTTTTCTTTACGTTAATTAACTACTACGGGTATTTTGATTATTTTAAGCCAGTATTGTAATATGTTGACTATGTATATTCTACACGTAAAAATAGAAAAAATAGAATTTTGAATTTAAAATTTCCATTCACGACTTTGTATTATGTATAACAAGCAGAAAGAGGGTGAGCGTATTAAGCTTAGCTAGGCCTGGTTAATGATCCAATTCCTGTCATGTTCAGGAAAGGGTTTACCCCCTAAAAAACTTGAAACAAACGCCGCAAAAACCGAAGACGTTCTCTCTATCGCACCCCTCGGCGAGGGCAAGCGGGTGTCCCACCCTCAAGGAGGCACCGTGAATAATTATAAAAGAAATAAGATAGACATTGACTTGGCCGCGTCAGTCCGTAGATGAATAATAATGGATTTTTGTTTACGTGTGTTCCCGCCTTTTATGAGCAGCTATAAGGTTTTATGATCTGAAATATTGTTGCGAAAATAAACCGGTTATTAAAGAAACAGTTTAAATTGTATTTACTGTGTAAGCTCGGATCAATTGAAAAAGCAGTTATGGGCGGCCGTTTTCAGTTGATATTGTTATTATTTAATGTTCAAGGAATAAAACAAAATGTTTAATTAAATTAAAATTTTATTTAACTTTTGATTATTAACAATAATATTTACAATCAACATTTACAAAGATTGCAAAGGTCTTAATTAAACTTAAAATTAAAACCTTTTGTTTTGGTTGAACGTAAGTTCCATAATGAGTATACAAAATACTAGAAATTAAATATTCAAAAAAAATCGTGGTAAAACCATGCTACTGCTGCTGCTATATAGTTGTAGCAAAAATAAGTCGGCTCAACTAGAATCACGGTCTCAGAGAATAAACCAGCGTAAAATACTAGCTCAATGCTAGAAACGAGGCATTCCATATTTGTCCGCAGGGGTAACGTTACGCATTGTGATTTTAATTGAGGCTTGATGGACGGTGCTCGTTTGTCACCTTTATTTTATAAAAAAAGAAATATAAACGTAGCGATTTATACACTCTTTGGAAATAGCGAGAAAATATAAGAGGCAGCGAAGCCAATGCAATAAACACTAGCACTCGATACAGAACAGTGCAGTACAGGAAAAGTAATCACAGTCCAACGTAACTTTATTTGACGCGACCGTACCTGTCCCAGCGCGCTAGATGAATTGAGGCTGGGAAGTAGTTTTATATTGTAAAAGCTTTTATTTCAAAATCATTACCTTTTCATTACAACTTGTTAAAAGTAATAGACTTTTAACGAGCTGTCATGAAAGATAGCTGAACATAGGCCTCCCTAATGGAAGGGATATTTGCCATAGTAACCATACTTGGCAGGATTCTTGACAAAACACAGTTTTTAGATGTTTTACGCCGCCAGTAACACAGCGTCATCAAATAAATCCTTGCTTTAAATGCCTTCACTAATATTTTATATCTTTTACGTATAACGCCATGCTGTGTCATGGCTTAGTATGAATGAGTTAGCTCACTAAAACTAGAAAAGGGAGATGTTTTCCCCAACATAATATAGCAACACAATATTGCTGTGTTTTTAATGGTAAATTACTTATTTTAGGATTTTTCTCATAGTAAAAGGGTGACAAACGGGCACACAGTCCTGATTGTGAGTGGTTACTGTGGCCCATAGACATCTACATCTATTTTTGATTAAGAATCAAAATACAAATGCGTTTTCCCCTAAGGAGTAATATAGAATGCCTCGTTTCTAATAAAATGGGTCGCCGGTTCTCTACACTCACTATGCGAAATACAGCAGCGTTGAGCTGCTATTTTACGCTGGTATTCTGTGAAAGCGTGGTCCTTCCCCGGTCGAGCCGACCCGTTCGTGCTACAACTATACTACTTATAAAACTGCAGCATGGCTCTGCACCACGTTAATAAATTTTGATTGATTGATTCTCAACTTACCATAAAGATCTTCATGCTTAACTGTCGGAAATCAAGTTAGTTTTGTCATCAGTCTGTGATGTAGTGGTGCCCGTGTCTCTTACGTCATATTTGACCTCATCACCGATATTATTGCATAACTCTTATCGGACTTTGGTAGATTGGTTCCAATGAAATCTTTTGCATTAACACGTCCTGTTATCGTACTAACAGTACTGCGTCGTGCAGGTCTGGGGCTAAACGCTCACTGTAACCCACATGAGTAGATAAACGGAACAGAGATAAAGCTTCACAAGCACGCGGGGCATGTATGTGTGTGCATGACCACTGGCCGCTTGTAGCGTACACGGTGAGACTGGAAAAAACCGGTTACGCTGGCGTAGCCAGTTGACAAATCTCAGGGTCAGTGCGACGCACATTGTTTGTTTCGTTAGTTGCAAGTTTAAATATTTTAAATGTAAAAACGCGGTATTATTAATAACGGTTGTTATTGAACTGTATGTATTGAGAATACTAGAAAACATAAAAATATATCCTACTTCAAAATTACAAAATAATAAAAATTTTAAAAATATAAAATTACAAATATATACAATACAAGTAAATATTTGATTATTACTTTTTCAAGTAAGTACCTTTATTTTACTGTATAATCCTTATTTAATAAGAAGAGATTACTACACGGTGTGGTTTTACCTTTTTACTTACTTACTTACTTATCTTCACGCACAATCACTAACGTGATCCTTATATACCTCTTTCGCTTCTTTCAGGTTCATTAACTTCTTCATACATGCACGTCTAGGTATCCGAGTACTCTTGACCTTCCCCTCTTCGAGCAATTTGCTCACATGGTCTTCGAAAGTTAGTCTCGGTCTACCTCGACACCATTTAATATTTACTTTCGCTCTATATATTTTCTTTTTTTTTACCTTTTTATTGTTATTATAATATATTACTAAGCATTTGTAGGTATGTGGGTGGGTTGGTATGTATTAGGTACGCGTGTTAAGTTCACATATTGCAAAATAAACCACTTTCCGATGTCTGATTGAGTAATAATGCAATAATATTGTGTATATATATATATATATATATATATATATATATATATATATATATATATATATATATATATATATATATATATATATATATAACCTGGTGCTACAGCCAAGGATTGTCTCATCATTGGGGAACTATTCTACGGGTAGAAGCAGGGTCACGAAATTTTGTATGTTATTTTAATTTTGATCGTTTAACACGATTTTTACGAGCATTCTCCTTACGAGGGAATTCTTTAACGGTTAACAGCATGGACTCTAAACTTTGTATTTAAATTTAATTTTGTTTGATGAGATGAGATGAGATTGAGTTATATGTACAGAATACCCAGTAGAAGTATGTGACAAAGGTGTGATACGTATAGTACTGGGATCTCCAATTTGCCTATTTCATGGCGATTATAACGTCCTTTCTATTACAATAGGCAAGACCCGTGTCCAGAAGTGGAGAATTGTGGGCTTTTTTTCGTTGAAGCAAGTAAAATAATTATTAGTTGACAGGATTCCATTAAACTTTTGATTTATGATATTTATATTTTATATAATGTTGAGAAAAATAAGTTACTTAAACCACATCACCGTCGTCGTAAGAGAGTATTAAACAATATATAAAAAATTGAAAAATGTGAACAATTTTATTCAAAAAAACTGCACTCATTGAACCAAGCAGGGGTGGCAAAGCGCGGCACGTTGTAAATTGATTAGGAGTAAAATTGTTAGATGGGTGACTACTTACCTGCACCTTGGAACTCCGTCTGCGGTTAGTATAATCTCATTTCCACATGTCTGTGCTGTAAGTCATTTTCAGCGATTGCGGTGGTTGGAAGTAAACTAAAGCCGGTTATATCAAGTTTTTCATGGGATATGAGATTACATTTTAAAATTACCTCTTAAATTGTTTAATAGTTCTGTATTTGTACAGAGTTTGTACTTGAGTCCTGTTGTCGCATTTTTAAGGGCAAAAATTAAAAAAAGATTAATGAAGTTTAATTTTTAGGGGACAAAGACCGAAATGAATGAATCCGTAACTGGCCACTTAAGTTTCTAGGACCAGAGCGCCCGTACAAGCAAAAAAGAAAAAATAGAACGAGTGGGCGGTTAACGAAAACAAAGTGGAGTATGTTTTAACCCTCCATCCGTACTGTTGAAGCAATTGTGGAGTAAACATATTACTTTATGCAACAAAACGTCCAAAAAACTTTGTCGTTTTTGAAAAACGGAGACAAAGAAGGAGTGAATTGGAAAGGTCGCTCACATGCGCGACGTATAATTAAAGGGTTGAAATGAATATTTAAATATCGTAAAGGGTGCACTCTCGACGTCACAATGACGTTCGGCGCGTCCGAATCTAGAAAGATACGTATTTTTGGAAGTCGAGTTCCGTTAGTTGGCACACTGGGAGAACGGTAGTAAAAAGTAATTTTAACGAGACTTACCCGTTTTTAGGGAATTTTATAGTACAATTATAGATTTGCAACAAGGGCACATTGTAAACACGCATGAAAAAGTTTCGATAAGTAATATCGTAAAGAAAAAAAAAGTGCAAGCATAGTTAGTATTTCTCGTCATTAACATAAAAATGGGATGGGTGATTTTTTGTTTTAGGGCAAGAAAATCCATCCACCGCGTTACCAATGCCACTGCGAATTGGTGGATGTTTTTTATTTCTTATGTACCTCATGATGTTTCCTTCACCGCCGAGAACATGTTAACATCAGTATATAAAATTGCAATTGATAATTTCATAGGTGCCAGCGGAGTTCGAACCCAAATTGCTCGCGTACTTAGAAATTTACATCAAGTACTTAGCTCTTGGGCTATTACTACGAGCTAGGGTTGCCATATGGTCTGGACTCTCCCGATATCTTAAATGATCCCCAGACTCCCGACAAAACTCAAAATCTCTAGACAAACAACTTCCGAAAAGTAAACGTATGGTCTTTAACTTAATAAAAGCTGAGTTAGAAATTAAACTGTACTTTGAAGTAAATTGTTTGAATTATAAATATTCTGAATACTACTAAAAGATCCAAATTGGTGCACTTGAGTAAAGTCCAGTGCCAAGTAAGGTGGCACCCTAAAAAATTACTGTATTTGAATTAGTTTTATTTAAAGTACTTTTTGTAGTCTCTTATTAAAAAAAGATTATTTCTAATATTTTTTTTTCTCACGACAACAACCCCAAACCCCAACTTTTTCAAAATTTGTCCAGATATTTTGGTCATCCGATCTGGCAAACCTAATTACGACTTGTATATCTCATGATTTTCATTAAATTGTTAATATTTCTGGGTGAAAATAAAACCTTATTAATTGAGATCTGTCGCAGTAAAAAAGGTGTTGAAACCTTTTATGTTGCTGCCGTAAGTCAAACAATTCTTTTTCTATTTTTTACATTCCGTACAATATCTAAATCAAAATGTCGGTGTATCACGGACCCAATCGCCGGCGGGACGAGTCAAAGATACAGATATACGTCGCAAGGGGCACGAGCGTTTGCCAAAAATTATAATTTTAATTGCGGGCCCCCTCTCCCGATTCGCCTCCACCGCCTCATCACGACATAAATATAAAATATCTTACAACTTCGCTTTCAGTTACTAGTTACGTTTAAATTTTTTGTTTTTTGTATGTAAGGTTCAACAGAGGTCGCGATTTTAGATTGTATATATAATTTCGTTTGTAGTCGGCGTTTGTTTTATTTTTGTAATAGAGTATTTGCTGACGACTATTTTTTTTATTGTAAGTCATTTAGTATTGGGAATAGAAACTACGTAAATATATATTCAGAGAAATATTTTAAGGGTTGTAAGGTAAGGATATCTGGGCAGCATACAGCCCATACAAACGTATTCCTCTGTTTTCTCCAAGGAAAATGACACTAAAGCAAACATGTATATAATGTATATACAAGCCATAACCATCACTACCATGTTCCTCTATTGTTGTTTTTTTTTTTCAATAATTACATCATTTTCATAAGTTAAGTTGCCCTGATAAACCGTCATTATCAGACTATCCGCAAAGAAATATTGCCTAAAATATATATTGTTAAAAGAAAAACTTGAAAATATATCCTTATATTTTTCTTTAAAAAATAAAATTAGTGCAGTTTCTAAGCAGAAAACAGAGGAATACAAGGTAATGATTTCGTCAATTTCTAAGAAGCATAATTAGTCCGAGCAGCTGTATGCTCTTTCAGTCGACCAGGTTAGTCTTTCGGATACATCGCGACAACGCCAGCCCTGTTAAAATTCTATATTGAAATATTCTACCGACCAGATATATTCGTAAAAGGACATTCAATCTTTTCTTTTAAAATAAGGGTGACAAAGGAAAATACAGTCCAAGTTATGATAAATAGATGCTGTAGCCCAAAGACATAATTTATTCTCGATTAAAAATTAATGTTTCGTATATCAGTAAAAAGGGTGTCCCGTTCTATAACACAGCAGTAATAAACTGTTTTTTTACTCTGGTATTCTGTGACAGCGTTGTCCTACCCCGGCCAACCCCATCCTAGGTGTCAATTAAGCCGTGAAATTATATTTCAGTCGAAAAGTATAAGAACCTTTAAACCTTTTTACGATCATTTTTGATGATAGTGACCAAAATGGAATCCTATATTCAGAAGGAATTCTTCGCGATTATAGAACTTTGACATCCGTATAATTTTATGAATAATTTTTCGTTTGTATATTTAAAAGTCACAGTAGCCTCATTTTTAACGCCATGGAATTCACGAATCTTAGGACGTAGATTCAAATCCGCAATTCGATTACAGTCTATCGTGAACCACTCCTAACACGAGCATTTTAAGCTTAACTGGAGTCATTTACGAGAATATTAAGTTAATATTTTATTAGCACTGGTAATATACTAAATGCCACTACTAAATTTTCTTTGTTTTTTTTTATTAATAGAGAGAGACGTGATTTAAAAACAAAATAAAAGCCTCCAAAGCTAAAACGTTAGGTTTTGTTATACAAAGAATATATGCAAATACAAAAGCATAGCAAGTTTTTTATATCAGTCATATTATTTCAGTTGTATGTTAATGATGAATGACTCCCCGTTCACCTTCATTCATTCCAAACGCAAACTTGCGCACCCTAACCGAAAATAAGCAACACTCACTTCCTCAGATCCAAAAAAATTAATGACTTCCCCAAAAAACACACACGCGTAAAAACAAAGGGGGCAGACCGCCGAAAAAACGCAAATAGGAGAGTTCGCTAACAATTTCCTTAACTCATTAATTTTAAACTTTTCGTATGTATTGTGTGGAAGATTATTTGGGTTTTATTGCGGAGTCTATTCAATAATAATTTTTAAATAGTATTTTTGATGTCACTGTAATTATTTTTCAAATTAAAAAAGTACAACATGTGGAGCTCATTTGTTTGCGAAAAATCTTTATGCCTAATATTGAGATAAGTCGGAAAACGTCCGGTACACACTAGTTTCAAATATTGTTTACTGTCACACTTGTTTGCGACCACTTTGTTTTCATTATTTTATTGTCTTATCTTGCTCAAGTTTTGATAAGTTAAATAAATCTTCTAAATAAAATTAATAGCTAATTTCAATGAAATAAAAAGAAAAATTTATTTCAAATTAGTTGGTGTTAATATATATCAATAATTGTCCCACTTGCCATTTAGCCACTTCAGAAGCTGTTATGTGGAAATTAGTTTATACTATTTAGATTTTAAAGAAATTTTAATTTAAGAAATTTTAATTTTCGACCATTTTGAGTGAACTACGGAATATCACAAGCTCAAGTCACAATCACAAGTTTGTTATCTAAATAGTTACATTAAAAACATTACCCCTATTACCACCCGGCCTTAGGGAAAGGATTTCCTTTAAATATAAATGATACTGTCCCTGAAGTACAGCCTAATTATTAGAAAAAGTATCATGAAATTTGGTTGACAGTTGATAAATATGTACGTACATACAAAAAATTATTCAGTCGAATTGAGAACCTCTGACATTGTTTGAAGTCGGGGCTAATAATTTTACTGACTATAATAAATGAAAAAGTCATAACATCGTTATAACTTGGTTAAGCTTAAGCTCGGCACTCTCAAAGTCACCCAGCCAGCTATGGGGAGAGCTATGTTGGGGGTTTCTCTGCGTGATAAACTTAGAAATTAGGATATTCTTTTAATAAGCGAGGATTAGTAAGCTAAAGTGGCAATGGGTCGGCCATGTAGTTCGAAGAACTAACAACCGATGGGTAAGCAAGGTTCTCGAATGCTAGCCTCGTACTAGCAGGCGAAGTGTACTACGTCCTCTCACTAGCCGAAGTGACGACCTAGTAAGGCATGCAGGAAGTCGATGGGTGAAGGTGGCCCAAGACCGTACTTTGTGGCATTCTTTGGAAGAGGCCTATGTTCAGCAGTGGACTTGTGAAGGGCTGCAATGATCGACACCGTCAGATCAAGAAGGCCCTCGCCACACACTCTGTTGGACGCTCTCGGCCTAACGCCGAACGTCCCGCCACACTGCACGTCGAATTTGGAAGATCAACGCGGGTGCGGTACGGGGGCCTTACTCTGACTATAGAAACATACGAGTATATTATACATACATCATACACCATACACCACTACGTCACACGTCATATTTCAGATATCGCACTCTTCACTCAGGTCTAAGACTAAGATGTTATACTATAGTCGAATACCAATCGCATGTTCTCTTATCATCATCCCGCAAAAGTGCACTACCGGATTTAAATAAAACTAGTTATAACGGATTTTATCGCGTATATTATCAACTTTTGGTCCGATCTACGCAGTATAACCTTATGGTCTTGCAGTTGTATGTTTGGGTTGGGATTTAATTTTATTAATTATAGGATCCCAAGCACATGGTGGCACAGTCATCTTTTTAATTTGTAAAAAAATATGTATATATCATATGTACTTGAAAAAAAAAAACTTAGCAATACCTGGGACTTATAGATGGAATGGGACCATGGGTACTGCAAAGTGCTCGAAAAGTCTTGAAATTAGTATGTTTTTTTTATTTTAGTAGCCTCACGAATCATCCGTGGAAAAAACCCGTGTCCTTTGCGAGGATTTGTAGTCTATCGTATCTAATACAGTGACGGGGACGATACTGTACGTGTTCACGACTTTTCGGAGCGATTCTTTACAGCAGCTACACTAATCGACATAGGTCTCTTTTTTTGAAGGGAGTGTTTCAAAGGTATATGAGTTAGGTACAGTCGCAACTACTCAACCAAGAGATTCGTATAAGATACAAGGCGTGTGTAAGTTTTGTAATGTAAGAAGTTAAGGGTAGGTATTAGTATGGATGAAACACAAAATTATTTTGACTACAGCGCGTATATGAATGAATTTTTTGCCTATTTTTTATAGAGTAAGAGTGTCAAACGAGCACACAATCCACCTGATTGTAAGTGGATGCTGTGGTGCACAGGCATCTACATCTTTATCCTCGATTAAGAATCGAAACACAGATGCGTTGTCACTCCTGAGGACTAAGATGGAACGCCTCGTTTCCAGTAAAAAAGGGTCTCCGGATTTTCGGATTCGGACACTCTCCATACGAAACAAAGCAGTATTAATCTAATATTTTACGCTGGTATTCTGTGAGAGCGTGTTCCTTCCCTGGTCGAGCCGACCCATTCTATATTCGAATTGCGGATTTAAATACTCATAATACAGCTGCAGCGTGACTCCTCCACGTATGAAACCTACACAATTTTTTTTGTATTAGATGTTTCCATGTTTTTTTTAACAATTTTTAATATTTTAACATTTTTTTCCCACATTTGGGCACTAGGCACCATTCATTTCTGAAAGGGTTTGAGTGCAAGAAAGTGTCTACCGCGCTGCTCCAATGCATGTTGACGGACTTCAAGCATCCTTCTTATCCAAATGACTGTCTTGTTGGTCTAGTGGTCATCAATGCGATTGCTAATCATAAGGTTCCAGGTTCGAATCCAGAGTCGGGCCAAGATCAGTTATTGGGTTTTTCTATCAATAAATTCTCACTAGCAGTCCGGAGTTAGATGGTTGACAGTGTTTCATCCCCGTGCCTCCGAAAGCACGTGAGCCGTTGGTTCTGCGCCTAATCTCCTTCGGTTGTGTCGAGATAACTGTCACATCAGGCTATGATAGTGTAGATATAACGAGTGCACCTGTGTATGCGAACTCACTTGGGCACTATAATCCTGTCCAGTGCAGGTGGCTAGTCTCCGTTAAGATTGACCGCCGTGACCGAAATTCGATCAAAAGGACATTATTATTCCCTAAAAATATTTTCTTTATTTATCAAACATGCAAGTTTCCTCACCACGTTTACATTTACTATGGTCACGTGGTAAATCAGCACTAAAAAGATTAATTAGTAAAAAAGTAAAATACCGAATAGCATCACTTCCGACTTTATAACACAGATTTGTCGTAACTTACGTCGACTTTTGAAGGATTACCTTCAAAAAATAAACTTTAAAATCTAGATATTCATCCCGCTCTTAGAGTACGTAAGTGGCCAAGTCTGAACAAACTTGACTGAGTACTCGAGACAACGGATCTCTTGTCTTATGAAACGCTTAAGTGGACAGCTTCCACGAATCTTTATTTTAGTTTCGCTCTTCGAACGTAGTCCGTGCAGTATTCATGATTGTAATTAGCTTGTTATTTATAAATTTAAAGGTTTTATTCACTGATTTGTTATTGATACACAAAAAGTGTCACGTACCTCTCTCATTTAAGATGGATTAACCTTAATCCTGCATCCATCGACTTCCTGCATGTCTTACCAGGTCGTCACTCCATCTAGTGGGGCGTCGCCCTACACTACGCCTACCGGCACAAGGCTGCCACTCGAGAACCTTTCTTCCCCATCGGTTATCGGTTCTTCGAGCTATATGGCCGGCCCATTGCCACTTCAGCTTACTAAGCCGTTGGGCTATGTCGGTCACTCTGGTTTCACTGCGGATATCCTCATTTCTGAGTCTATCACGTAGAGAAACTCCGAGCATAGCCTTCGCCATAACTCGCTGAACGACCTTGAGCGTCCTCATACGGCCAGCAGTGAAGGACCACGTCTCAGATCCGTAAGTCATCACTGGCCACACATGCAGGAAGTCGATGAATGTAGGTGGCTCGGACCGTGCTTTGTGGCATTACTTGGGGGGGGGGGGGGCGGTGCATGTTCGGTAGTGGACTTGTGAAGAGCTGTAATTATGACGATGATGAACCTTAACCGCCTTGCTTATCTGGCAGAATGGCGATCGACGTTGGTATCAGACTTTTTGCAGCTAAGATGCTGCTTGCCGTTGACAGTTTGGGCCCAGGCAAGGTGGTTGAATTGCCATTTTTTGTTGTAAGCAATAGGTTATTTTTGGCATATCCTATAGTCGCCTTTTATGATACATATTAGATGAAGTGGGGTTATTGAATTCTCTTGTGCCATCACCAACATGTTTGCTAAATAAAAATGATATAATTGTTAAACATATTATTAGAACTACATAACAAGTTTTATTACTATTATTTACGAGTTTTATTGGAATTGATACAAACGTTGAAATGTTGAAGTGTGAATCTTAAGTGAATGTGAAATTCTCAACCTGATACGCTTTTATAACAAAAATCAAATAAACGAAAACACAGTCGTATTTTGTTTCTTTTTTATGAGCACGAAGATTGTAGTTTGGTATTAAGTGTCGTGTAAAAAAATGAAACCGCTTAAAATTTGGATCAAAACAAATAAATAAAAGGTACAATTTCTTAATATAACGTACCATTTTTGTTACATATTAATAAAGATACTTTGATGATTAAAAATTTATATCTGCCTCTCAATATTAAAACAAATCGAGATGAAAATGGTTATGATATTACTGAAATATATTTAATATTCCTAAAATAACTAAAAGTAACACGGACATAAGCATTCATGATAATTTAACAAATAAATAAAACAACAAAACGCCCTAATATTTATCCAGCTAAAACCATTGACAGCTCGAATCCACACCATGAGCTAAGCTGTCGATATCTGTTAAAACTGTAATGGACACCTTGACCACGCCTCGGTCATTCCTCGCCCTACGCCTTGTTTCGCTTTCGTTAAAAAGTCATTTGAGCAGATAAATTTTTATTACATTTTTATTTGCGTTCAGTATGTTCTCCTTTATCAGCACGTAAACCTTATTATTCCGTATTGTGATGATGAGGGTTAGGAAGATGAGTATAAATATGAGATATAATTTAAAAGAAAATAATATAAAAATAAGTAATATTTTTTGGTTTTGCCAACATTTATCACAAAAAATTGACTATTTTGATATTTTTAATAGAATAATGTACCTAGTGCCGACTAAACTTAAAAAGTACGTGTATCTAAACTTTTTAATGCACCTAAAAAAGGCACAGACAAATGGTCATCCGTTTATCGTTACGGTTTACATGTACAACAACCATTTCAGTCATATTGATATTATTTGAATGCATTTAAAAGATTAGTACAAATGATAAGACAGAACAGGCGCACTACCTTTTTCTTAAACAATCGCTTATAAAAAATGGTAGATAATACAAAACGTTCTGTCCGAAGCTGAAAAAATAATAAAAATATCCCATTGCTGAAATTGATGCCACAAATTAATCGACTGTTTCTCGAATAACGATTACCATCCCGTGTGTAACATAGCAATAATGGTAAGAAGGTTAATCTTATTACATAATATTTCTTATTTAGTAATTTTATTTTTATTTTTCCTTTTTATGATTTACATGTCCAATTCGCGTACAACTCCCACTTTTATAATTTAAACTTTTCTAAACGGCTTGGTGTCACAATTACTATATAATGTAATTATAGTATTGCCTTTAAGTTCTATATTGTGACACTATTTATTTCGAATAAATGAAAATCACTTATCTGCTATAAAAAGTATTTTATCTTGGGGAAACAAAATCATAATAATTATGTCGCCAAATACTTAGCATGTGGCTACTTGAATGTATCCCAAATCAGAATGTTTCGAAACAAAACCGAACCGAGCTCGCGTGCCAAATCCCACTCAAGTAACACGTCGAAGCCGATACGTATTATTTTTCCATACTGTCCATTATTCATCTATTAATTTCAGTTCACTCGTACTTAAAATACATAAAAGTTAACTGAAGGCACACCTCCATAAATAATATTTAAGTGTCGTAAAAAAAATGTAACAGTATTATTTATTCTCCAATATCCGTGTTCTTTATATTATCACATGGCCTAGACCCGGGCGTATAATTTAAGAGTTTATGAAGGTGTTTAATGTAAAGCCTGATAGTCGGGTTAAATGCTATATAAATGATAAACGTACCACAATTTAATTCAGCAACGTAGGTATTTCATATGAAGAATAGTAAAAATTATTAAACATATATAATATGGATTAAAATTTATAATTTTTGAAATTTGTTTTCCGACTAATACGGGAGAAAACTCTGAAACTCTGCCATAAAAAAAACCAATGAAGCAGATGTTAAAATGTTTAAAATGCAATGAAGAATTTAATGATGAAATTGACATTCCATGAAGAAATTAATCTTTTGATAAATAGTGAAAGAGCGTAGAATAAAAAAGGAGGAATATGTGATCAGAAAATTGCGGTGAATAACTAAACAGTAAATTTGATATTGGTAATTTGTCGCGTATTTTAGTATGGTCTATTTGAATAGGAAATTGAAGGGGTTCATAACATTTTATAATAAAATTCGTGAATGAACTATTCAGATGAAAAATTTGTGTTATTTTAAACATAAATAACTTTACTTAAGTAGGCCTTATGCCCAAACAGTGTTGGTGTAAGAATATCCACTACCCCATTTCGTCCGAGGGTGTCGTGAGAGGCGCCAGAGGGAAAATGAGCCAGGAGATGGGAAGCAGTATCTTTCTGATACCAATTTTAAATAATAAAAAACAACTGCGATTGCCAGCCTGCTTGCCAAGTACAGTTATGTAGGTATATACATGTGGCAGCTATGGCAAAATCCCTTCATGAGGTAATTTATGAGGATGGCCTGTGTTCAGCAGTGGACTTTTATAGGCTGTATAAATGGAAAATGGATGTGTCTCATCTCATGATATTTTCAAATTACGTCTTCTGACTAGAAAATACGAATTTAGCAACAAGTACCTAATTCAATGATTTTCTTGATTTGTTGAAATAAAAAATTTAAACTAATTAAAGATGTAAAAGCTAATGATATACTATTGACACTTAGTACCATTGTTAAACCAAAACTTATGATGTTCGTAATTATTACGTGTTACGCATGTAATTTAATAAATATAATAAATTTTTCATAATTCATATCAAATTAGATAATTTGTAATAAAAATAATTTAGAATTATATAATGATTAATGTGACAACAGCTTCACTTTTGGTAAAATACAAATTAGACCGCCACATGACAGGCTGGCCTGATGTAGTGTCAACAGATAGTTATTTAATAGGGTAAGCCGCAATAACATTGTGTACTATTCCTTTTTACTTTGTATTATATTATTTATGTAAGAGTTTATTATACCTACGTGCTTATTTTATTAAAATATATTTTTGGGTTTTATTTCGTATAATAGTATAAACTATGTACCCAAACGATTAAACTGCTTTCTTATTTCTTCTCTTAATTAGAATATAAATTTTCATTTTTATTCATGACTTGTCGTTATTTAAATATTACACCTGATTCGCAATTAACCTCTGTCTTGGATGAATGAGAAAAAAATTCAGCAGTACTTTTTTAGTTATTAATTTACAATATAATATTTGCCCAAGTTTAAGTATGGAGACATTTAGAAACAGTATGGTAGCGAACACCTCATTCCAAGAGGCGATTATCAATCACGTACGATATATATTATAATAACCATATTAAAAAAATTGGTTAATAAAAAATTTAAAATTTTAGTTTGCTAGCACCTGCATATTTTCTAGGACATAGCTGTAAAAGCGTACCTATACCATGAATGAATTACTTATTCTTATTTGTGCATGTTTTTAGTATCTACAGTATGTTCATCACTATTATAATAAGAGGATTTTTGTGTATGTGTCATCATCATTACAGCCCTTCACCAGTCCACTGCTGAACATAGGCCACCCCCAAGGTATGTCACAAAGCACGGTCCTGAGCCACCTGCATCCATCGACTTCCTGCATGTCTTACCAGGTCGACACTCCATCTAGTGGGGGGTCGCCCTACACTTCGCCTACCGGTACGAGGCTGCCACTTGAGAACTTTTTTCCCCAACGGTTGTCGGTTCTTCGAGCTATATGGCCGGCCCATTGCCACTTCAGCTTACTAATTCGTTGTGCTATGTCAGTCACTTTGGTTCTACTGCGGATATCCTCATTTCTAAGTTTGTCATGCAGAGAAACTCCGAGCAGAGACATCTCCATAGCTCGCTGAGCGACTTTGAGCTTCCTCATACGGCCAGCAGTGAAGAACCACGTCTCGGTTCCGTAGGTCATCACTGGCAACAGGCACTGCTTGTACAACTTAGTTTTCAGGTTTTGGGGTATATCTGACAAGATGATGCGTCTTAATTTCCCAAACGCTGCCTAGCCGAGTTGAATCGGTCGATTGACCTCTCGGTCGAAGTTGGACTTACCTAGTCGGAATATTTGTCCCAGGTAAACGTACTCGTCAATAACTTCGAGCTTAGTGCTCCCAACAACTACCGGCATAGGTGTGACATGGACATTAAACATGATCTTTGTTTTGTCCATGTTCATCTTATATTTAGGTTAGTTATAGCATTGCATTGGTTTAATAACTGTAATGATGTTATAATTGTGTAATAAATAATAAATAAATAAATAAATAAATCTTAAGAACTATCTGTTGGGATACACTATTGAGGTCATTGAGCATAGTGCTTAAGTCCTCCAGCGATTCTGCCATAAGGACTATATCGTCGGAAAATTGAAGGTGAGTGATGTACTCGCCATTGATGTTAATACCGTATCCTTCCCAGTCCAGTAGCTTGAAAACGTCTTTCAATGCAGCGGTGAAGAGTTTCGGGGAAATAACGTCCCCCTGTCTTACACCTTTTGCAGTTGGATAGGTTTCGTACTCTGGTTCTATACTCGGATAGCCATCGTAGCCCTACTGTACAAATACTTCAGTACTTCGATATACCGACAGTCAACTTGGCACCGCTGAAGACATTTTAGCACCGGCCAAATTTCGACGGAATCAAAGGCCTTCTCATAGTTCACATACGCCAGACAAAGTGGCAGATTGTACTCTTTGGACTTCTGTACAATTTTCCGAAGGGTATATATTATGTGGTCTATGGTACTAAAGCCTTTTCGGAAACCGGCTTGTTCGGGAGGCTGGAAGTCGTCGAGTCTGCGTGCGAGACAATTCGTAATGACTCTCGAAAACAGCACGTAGTCGCGGCTCAGAAGGGATATCGGTCTGTAGTTCTTTAAGAGAGCGTTGTCACCTTTCTTGAAGAACAAGACCACCGCACTTCTGCTCCACGCCTCCGGAGTAGTGTCACTATGAAGGACGGAATTAAAGAGCCTCTGAAGGACTTCAAGTACCGGTTTTCCACCCGCTTTCAGAAGCTCCGCTGTAATTCCATCCTCGCCCGGGGACTTGCCGCTTTTAAGGTGCTTGAGAGCCATTCTAATCTCGCTCAGACTGACGTCCGGGATATCATCGGAATAGTGTCGGATAAGGTTTGCTCTTGGATCGTTACTCACACTTGCATGTGGCTCCAACGATGATGTGTACAGCTGTCCATAGAACCTTTTAATCTCACTCAGAATCTCAGGTGTCACGGGACGATGCTGCCACACTCAGTCTTCAGCTTTGAAAGTTGGCTCTTACTGGCAGACAGATCTCTGGCAAAGACTTTAGAGCCCTGGTTTCGCTCGATTGCTTCTTCAATGCGAACAGTATTAAAGTTGCGCAAGTCTCGCCGCATGCATTTGGAGATCTGTCTGTTCAGTTACCTGTATGCTGTCAAATCTGTTGACGATTGCAGCCTAATCGCCCGTCTAACAGCCATGAGATTAAGAGTGTGGTCGGAGAGTTTTTGTATTGTTCTGCAGAACTTAGCTCTGATCACATGGACAGTTTCCACGAGATTGTTATTCATATCGTCCACTGCATTGTCTTCTAGGCAATGAAAGCGGTTCCGTAACTCGAGCTGAAAGATTTCGGGATTCTGGATAAGAGCACGGTGGAGGTTCGGTTGCCACCTACGACGACTCGACCTGGCAACATATAACGCACGCACCCTGAGGACTGACGAGAATATACTGAATCTGGAAGAAGAGGTAGACAAGTAGCGCTGGTATATTATTGGATTATACGAGATCCGAAGAGAGGGGGAGGACGCGGTAATCCTCGAGTCCGGCAACTTGTTCTATCACCGGGAGGGCGACAATCTTTCCCAAGTAGGTGTATGTGTACATACATAAAACTTTCGTAAATACTCTGAGAAGTAATATACACTAAGAAATAAATTCTTCAAAATTTTCTCGATGGGATTCCTCCATCTCATTACGCTAAGATACAGATTTGTAAGTATGTTTCTTAACTTAAAGTAATGCGATTGGTTGTATATAACGCCCGACTTATGCTTCGTTTCATTCGCTACTATAAAATACGAAGATACAAAAGCCACACACAGTATGGAAATAATACAATACGTATTTATAACAAAGCATACGATATTCAGTAAAAAAGTGCATTTGTATAAATTAAAAAAGACGCTCCACACACCAGCAATACACTTTATAAATTCACACGACGTTACCCAGAACACATTCTATTTTTAAAAAAATGGAAAAAGAAACGCGTTCTTAAAAAAATTTGTTCCCCCGCAATATAAAGCGCCCCATTCATGACACAATGGAGGTTTTGTGCGGTTTACGCGACTGAATCGCATGACCCGAGCGACGTGTGTTACAATGAGTCCGTGTATGGGTGCACTCAGTGAATTGTTTTTGTTTTCTATTCACGGGATTATGGCTTTTCTCTTTTATTTCGTTTCCTCGATTTTTCATGTTGGAGAGTATAATTTTACTGCGGAGCTCCTTGAGACGTTTCATGAACTATACTTGTGTTTTGAGGGTAGTGGAATTATTGTATTGTTAATATTGTAACAGGTATTTTAAATTGAATATTAACAGATCGATAAAACTGTTTGATAATTATAAAGAAATTCACTGATGGTGTTTGTTTTTTTCAACGTGATAGATTTATGAACAATTTAAAGCCATGCTGCAGCTAGATCGATCAGGGAAATGCCGAGCTCACACATAACACCAGCGTGATATTGCTTATATTGAATACAACTTTTCTTGTCTCAGATTATTATGTGTGTTTCATAATATTTGTTAAATTAGGTATTTGATTGATTAAAAATAAATAATAGTTAAGGTAATCTGTTTGTTGCTTGCATTCATTTAGTTATATCACTGCCTCGTTGGTCTAGCGATGGTAAACACGTGGTCTCGTGTTTAAATCCGTGTTGGGACAAAAATGAAGAATTGGGTTATTCTACCAATACATGCACAGTATCAGCTCCGTGTCAGTAAGTTGGGGGTGGTACTCCCCCGTGATTTCGAAAGCACATGTTAAACCGTTGGTTCTGCGATGATGTGTTTCATATGGTGTGTGTAGAGATTCTCCATCTAGTGGGGGGTCGCCCTACACTACGCCTACCGGTACGAGGCTGCCACTCGAGACCCACACTAGATGGAGTGACGACCTGGTAAGACATGCAGGAAGTCGATAGATGCAGGTGGCTCCGGACCGTGCCTTCTGGCATTACTTGGGGGAGGCCTATGTTCATCAGTGAACCTGTAAAGTGCTGTAATGATGATGATGATGATGTGTAGAGATTCGGAGACCCTTTTTGCTGGAAACGAGGCATTCCATATTAGTCTTCAGGGGTGGGTAACAACGTTTGATTCTTAATTGAAGCTAAAATTAGGTCAAAGGTTAAAAACTTTGATATTTGAATGAGTTAAATATGATTAACAAATGTACTAAGACTGGTCAAAGAATTGTTGTCGTCCATTATTTTCGAAATAAAATGAGAACAAGCAGATTAGCTTAAGGCTTATTTATAATGTTATAATAATGTCCTCCAAAACGAATATTGGTCAAGGTGACTAGTCTCAACGGAGACTAGCCATCTGCGCTGAGAGATTCTTTCTTTTTTAAAGTCCCATGCGACGGCAAATCGACATAACTGGAGAGAGATCAGTCGCAGAACCAACGGCTTAACATGTGCTTTTGAACTCACGGGGGAGTACTACCCCCAACTTACTGACACGGGGCTGATACTGTGCATTTATTGGTAGAATAACCCAATTCTTCATTTTTGTCCCGACCCGGATTCAAACACGAGACCACGTGTTTACCATCGCTAGACCAACGAGGCAGTGATATAACTAAGTAAAAGCAACAAACAGATTAACTTAACTATTGTTTATTTTTTAGTCAATCAAATACTTAATTTAACAGATATTATGAAACACACAGAATAATCTGGTACAACAAAAGTTGTATTCAGTATAAGAGATTTGTGTTGGACTTCGGTTAGAAAAATCCAATTATTTTGTAAAATATAAATCAATCGCTGTCCATTACTCTCGTTAAAACGCGAAAGTGGTTCGACCGATTCTGATGTAATTTTATGTATGTTTGAGTGAGTTCCTGGATGGATTAAATTCACAATTGGACCCGGTAGATGGAGCTGTTGTCGACATACGGAAATCACTCGTACGTATTTTTGAGGTGAAAACTTCTTTAGCGGCGTTGTAGACTTTTTGTAATGGGTAAAAAATGTTAAACTCGCTTTAGGATACGTGACCCTGATCAAAAATTCGTAAGACGGATGGAGAAAGAGAGACAGTCGGCGAGGCGTAGGAGAATAAGTATCCCCTTTCTTTCTACGGCACGGCGAAAATGTATGCCCGCGCCTGCTGTTTCGTTTAGGCGGTGTAGGGCGCTTGCCCGAACGTTCGTCAGTGATAATTAAAGCAATTCGTGCAAAATTATTCCCTAATCATTCCAAAATATCAAAAACGCACAACGTTAATATTCGAGTCTTCACTTCTGCCGGCACTCCCCGAGTGCAACCCGTCGTTTTTTTTATAGAATAAGGGTGACAAACGAGCACACAGTCTACCTGATGGTAAGTGGATGCTGTGGCCCATATAGATCTACATTTATCCCGGATTAAGAATCAAAACGCAGATCCATTGTCACCCCTGAGGATTAAGGTGGAATGCCTCGTGTCCAGTAAATAAGGATCTCCGGTACTCTACACTCACCTTACAAAACACCTTACAAATTACGCTGGTATAAAAGTATTTGGGATGGATCGGTAGTAAGTAATAAAAAATGCCTATGAAAATATGTTACGCAGTGTAAAACAAAACACAACATGTTACGTGAAAGCCACCGGATGCGGTCAGGAAACTTGTAAATGTGATTGAAGGGGGAACAATATTTTGTTGACGCGGCAATGTGGGCTAGGGTGAAAATGCTTTTATTTATTTACAACTATGCCTTTTATACGAGTATATACCAAAAAATGTCTGATATATATTTTTCAAAGAACTTTAAATATTTCATCAAGTTTAGAAAACCAAACACATATATATATATATATATATATATATATATATATATATATATATATATATATATATATATATATATATATATATATATATATATATATATATTATATGTTTGTATTTGGTTTTCAAGAGTGAAAAGGAAATTTATGTTCCAGAAGTGAATGGCAGAGTCGGTAAGGGACGCCCTAGGCAATAGTTTGTCGACCGAATTGGCGATATATTGAAAAAGGACAAAATTAAGAGTACCCTTAACCGACGAACATGTATGCTTAGGTATATGGATGTGGAGGAGGCGAGAGAGGTGTGTCAGGATCGTGCCAAATGGTAAGTCTGTAGTCACTGCCTATCCCTCTGGGTGACAGGCGTGAGTGCTTATGTATGTATGTAAAACCAAACATTCTGACAATTAATTACAAACTAGTTTCATTTTCATTTACTTGACAAAGAAAATGTTAAGCCTACGTTAATCGTGTAGTGGCGTTATTAGAATATCCACTACTGAAATCGTACCGTGACATGATAGACGGCACAACGGATGAAACTGAAATAGGAGACGGAGCAGCATCTTCGTGATAACATCTCATAATTTTTAAAAAACTGTGATTGACAAATCGCCTGCTAGCGTGACTACTATGGTAAGATCATATATTATGATCTAATCTATGGTAGAGCCTTATGTTCAAAAGTGGACTTTTATAGGCTGTAATGGATATAGCCGTGGTAGCTCAGATCGTTAACGCTCGCTGTAAATATCACAATCAATCCCCGCCGGCACCAATGAAATTGTTAATAGCAATTTTAAGTGCTGATTTACCACGTGCTCGGCGGTGAAGGAAAACATCGTGAGAAAACCTGCATGTCTGAGGAATAAGAAAAAAATCGGAGACATGTGAAGTTTGCCAACATGCAGTGGGGCAGCGCGGCGTATTCTTTCTAAAAGGCCGGCAACGCACCTGTAATTCCCGTGGTGTTGCGGTTGTTCGTGGGCTGCGGTAGTCACTCTCCATCAGGTGAACCGCGTGCTCGTTTGCCTTCTTTTCTATAAAAACAACTTCGTTACCTTAAAACCTACTCAGAATTGAGAGAAGGTCCGTGCTCAGCAGTAGGACGTACGAGTATATAAGATGTAACTTTAATGGATATATGGACTGAATCGCTGCCTCATACACTGATTTACATAAGCGTCCTAGAATATGATTTTTGTATTAAAATGCCCAAACTACAAATATAAAATAAATAGACACCATACCAAGCAAGTTAAAATGAGCAATGTCTACAACTAAACACATGCACACGCCAAGGCAAAGTTGTATAGAGTTCGGGACTTCACTTAATGGCTATAAATCGATGAGGGGTGAAGTTTCCATATCACGTCGTTAAGTGATAAAAGTTATAGCGTGTTATAATATTAAATTCCATGCTTAAAAGTTCCTCTTGTCTCTTTCAAACATTATACAGAATAACACCCCTTTGATATTCGATGACCTCGTGGCTTAGTGGTTAGAGTACCTAACTACATTTTTATCAAAGTAACATTGCACTAACGTTCAAATCCCAACTGCAGTCTGTCATCTGTTTTTGAGTATCTTAATCTGTTTATGATGTAATAGTCTTCGTTTGTTTGATACTGTTTTCAATTAAACCTCGTCGCATTATCATTAAAATGGACACTGGTTGATTAAGGTCAGTGAGTAGCCCTGTACTAGAGCGTACTCTTGAAGCATTATAATAACTTATAGGTATTGGTATACGGGTAGGAGTCATAACGCAAGCGAGAAGCCAAAATATATTTCTGGAAGCACTCATAAGTAGTAAAGAGTAAAAGATTTCCTAATGCCGCCAGCACAGGGTACTAAAGTGTTAAAATTGTAAAAGTTTACATATTTCTTACACTGAAGCTTACAAATAAAAGTTATAGGATGCATACAAGTTAGTAGTTAGTTCATACTTCTACTCATACCTAGTTTAAATATGTATTTAAAAGTACCCTATATTTATTTATAAAAGTTTGGGTGTGAGTGTGACAAACCTCTATTGAAATAAATTGCACATACGTTGTTATCCCTGAAGTCTAAGATAAAATGCCTCATTTCTATTAAAAAGGGTTTTCTGTTTTCGTTGTTTACCTGACGAAACTAGCCATATGCTGTTAATACGGCTGCTCCATTTCAAAACCGAGTAAGGATTGTAATATAGTTTTACAAGACAGCGACGAAACATAAATCTGGGTATAGGTTGGCCTAGAAATGTTTTCAGATATTACAAAACATAAGGTAAGTATTAGAATTTTTAGGGACTTGTTGCAGGTGTTATCATATTTAATAGACAATTACTGAGAAAATGTGAAGTCCGCCGACAAGCTTTGGAGGCAGCGCGGCGGCTCCTTGCTCTTAAACCTTCTTGAAAATAAGAGCATGTGCCTGTGCCCAGCCGTGGGCCGTATAGGCTGTAAATTTACTTTACTTCACTTTTTTATGTCTTATAACTGGATTTTGATACGAGGCAGCCAAATATCTTTTTTTGTTACTCACATCTTTTTTTTACCAGGATAAAATTTAAAAAAAATGACTCCAAGTGTATCACTTACCTTATTGATTTTAACTAAATAAATATATTCAGATACCATCCCTCCTTATATTTTTATTTTAATGACTACTCAATAACTTTTAATTACTAAACCAGTAATGAGGTTTCATCCGAATCATCTAATAAGTATTGGGAAATCCAATATTGAGTGGCGAAGTGTGATACTCAACGTATCGTTGCTATTGAGGAATGATACGTTCGTGCAAATTCCGTGAAAGGTTTTCAAATTTTTCAAATAATTGTAATTTGAATCAAGTCGGTTTACGGACATTGTTTTGAACACCATGTCCAGAAATTCGCGGCATTTAGCTCGACAATAACGCATTGTAAATAAAGATCATTAAATATTTTATAAAATTGTTTGCCCAAGATCCTGATCCAAAATTAATAAAAAAGTAAACAAAAGTAACATTCAATTAACATAATATGTGTACGCCCGTCCAGTATTTGTTGCACAAAAAAATTCAATACTTATAACACCATCCATGGACCTTGTAAGAGGCGACAAAAGGGAGACGAAACAGAAGATAAGCAGGAGCATCATCCTATATACAATATGCGGTTACCAACCTTCGTGCAAGACTTAGTAGCTATGGCATATCCTCCTATAATACAATCTATGGGGAGGTCTGTGTGTAGCAGTGAAATAAATGTTTATTGGATATCGAAAGATCAAGAATCTTCTTCTTTTTCTGCGTCTCTCTTAATCGCGAACGCTGAAAGATTTTCTCATACTCACCCATTGGACATCGAGGTTGGTGAGTCTGTTATTGGTATTATTTGGGTTTGATATAATACTGCATGAATATATACAGAAAGTGAATAATAATGTTCAACAGATCATATTTCGGTGACAGCGGCCAGTATCCGTATCGTTATCGTATTGTTTTGGCCTCATATACGAGTATAACAAAGAGACATGGTATTTTTTTCAAAAACAAAAAAACGTTGAATACCACCGTGAAATAGCAGTTGAATGCTTCTGTGTTTCATATGGTGAGTGTAGAAAACCGGAGGTCCCTTTTACTGGAAACGAGGCATTAAATTTTAGTTCTCAGGGGACAACGCATCTGTGATCGCATCCTCAGGTACGAATCAAAATGTAGATACGTTGTCCCACGTGAGGACGAAAGTGGAATGCCTCGTTTCCAGCAAAAAGGGTATCCGGTTCTCTAAACTCACCATATGAAACACAACAGCGTTAATCTGCTATTTACGCTGGTATTCTATGAGAGCGCAATCCTTCCCCGGTCGAGCCTACCCATTTGGCTACAAATATACTACTAATATGGCTGCAGCTTGGCTCTACCACGTACGCGCGGGATCCGAAGCTTGTTGTCTTGCAATACTGGCTTGGCAGCCAGGTGTTTACTGTCACAGATTCCTAGTACTCTCTGAAACATATACAATAAGAAGTCATTAAGGAGGTACTTTACATACTAGTACTTAAAATTACTGGACAGCCCCCGTTATTTGTAGGTCCTACAATTTTTTTTCGGAAGGTTGAACCCGCGTCCCGCAGCACCGTCGTCAAACTACGAGTCCTCCTATATTAAAACGATATATTTTTGAGCACTTCTGCTGTTAGTGAACGCTGTTCCATAGCTGCACAGATTTCTTATTTATTTATTAATTTATTCTTAGAAAGAGTGCACATTATTTACAATTGAAATTTTGCCAAACTGTAAGCTAGTTTGTCGGCAACGCAACATTTTATAGTTTCACACTCCTTAATAACAGTATCATGTACTTATAAATACTTAAATTAACACAAAAATAATTAAAGAAACATTCACCACTATGGACACAACGATAGATATTGTTTCCTCAAGATGGATGGACGATGGATTTATGAGAGTGTTACGAAACGGACTGAGGACAGTACACTCCGATATTCCAGTACGATTGTGGCGGATTTCAATTATCTATTTAATCTTTAAAATTTCCTATACATGCAGGTTTCCTCAACATACTCGTATTATATCTCAGCAGACATGGTGGACTTAACTACATGCCCTCGAACTTTTATGAAGGGAAGGTTTCCTCATGATGATACTAGTTTCTAGAACTTTTTTTTTCTGTTTAGGTGACCGTCTGGATGGGTATCACCCACCCTCTTAATAACAGTTTCTCCAGCCAAGCAGTAGTGCAGGCACTGCTTTGTTCTGGTCTGCAGGTGTGGAGAACCAGTATAGAGTAAATACAGAGGACAATACTGTCCTCTGACTGTTTTACGTCTGACGTAAACAAGTTGGGTATACCGCCATCTATCGGAAGACATAAGATCCCCAATCAATACTAATATCCATAATCCTTACTTTTTTTATAGGATAGAATGATAAACTAGCACGCATTCCACCTGATGGTAAGTGGTTGCTGCATCCCATAAACATCTACATCTATCCTCGATTACAAATAAAAATGCAGATGCGTTTTTACCCGTGAGGACTAAGTCTCGTTACATTACATTACATAGACATTAAAATATGTAAAAAGTAATGTAATGCCTCGTTTCCAGTAAAAAGGGTCTCCGGTTCTCTACACTCACCATACGAAACACAGCCGCATTAACCTATTATTTTACGCTGGTGTACTGTGAGAGCGTGGTCCTTCCCCGGTCGAGCCGACCCATTCGTGCTACAACTATACTACTATATAACTGCAGCACGGCTCTACCACGTATAAAAACTTTCAAAAAAAAATCACATTATTTAATGAAAAAAGTTGAGTTGTATCCAATATGGCATCCGTACCGAGATAACTCTGAAGGTGTTAATTGGAGGAGCTCGATTAATGAAGCCGCGCCGTCGATGTGTGAAGTCCCGTTTCAATTTTCACTGAATATAATGATTGGAATCCTTTCAGTCGACGTGTGGTTAGCTCCGTAACTAGTCCTCGGTTATGAATTGTATAATTTATTCATATGTTTTATTAATATTGAATTTTCTCCTTTGATTAAAGTTTTATAGAAAATTTGTGAGCTCATTTTCTTCTTTATTTAGGCTTGATCTTTTTCTTAATTTATTCGTAAATATCCACTGCTCGCCTCTTCTTTTATTCGAAGGGTTTTCCATAATCGCTACTCTTAACAGGCAGCAGGTGATTGCAGTGCTGCCTGTCGTGAATCTGGTTATTTTACGTCTGACGTAAATTGGTTAGTTTAACGCAATCTGTTTGGAGCCATAACACCTTTTAGCATTTTTCATTGTTACCTTTACTACACCCAAGGAAGTAAAAGGGTGATAGATTTGGACAAAGTTTTATACACAAATAGCACACTAAGTATCTGATACTGGAAATCTTCTAATATGAAAAGACTTAGTTCGTGGATTTCAAAAATCAATTTTAATATTACACGGCACTTTACTGATATGAAACAGAAAGGTCAAAGGCGTGTCTAATATTCTGTAATAAGTTCGATTGAGAGATTGTATATACGTTCATAATACGAATTGTGTTTGAAAATTGAATCAGCGGGTATCTGTACACCTGGGGCAATGGCGGCTACTTCGGACGCCATCTTAGACCATATCTCGCTTGGCCTACATTTCAATTGTATTAGGTAGGTGTCGCTGTGAATGCAATAATCAATCTGTATACGTTATTTTGCTGGTAAGGTCGGCAAGTGAATGTTTTGTCCCATTTTTATTAATAGTTTGAAGATAAAATAACCGAATTTAGTATAGCTTAGTGATGATCCGGCTAAATACTACAACTTGCTATCGGGTATTTTTTTTCAAGATGGTTTTAAAACAAAAAGGCGTCTGCCGCACTACATCAATAAAAATTGGCGAAATTCGTGTGTTATAAAATATATATAAAAAGGGTTATTTTAATATTAAGGAATTTATGGAAGATAACCCCTGGGAAGGGTGATCGCTACCAAGCTATTTCTAAAATGTCTTGTGTTGTTAATTGTAAACATGATTGTAAGCTATTATTTGAAAAAAAAAATAGTCCTGCTGGGTTTCTTGCTGGTTCTTCCTAGGACAGAGGTTTTTCTTGCGAACCAGTGGTAAATGAAAAAAATGATTTTTTTTGAAATTGAATAAAAAAGTTTCTGTTTCTGTTTCTGTTTGTGTTTTTATGAAGTCCATTGGTGGTAATGTGTTAAGAAATTAATGATAATGATGTGATTTAATGAGGTATATCGAGATATTCTGACGTTTTTGCCGATTAAAAAAAATAATATAACATAATTAAAAGTAATAACCGATTTCAAGAGGTTCACTTCACACGTAGGAAAGCCACGCTGCAGGTAAGTTATGGTTGTAGCACGAATGGTTCTGCTCGACCGGAATGGGACCAATAAATAAAAAATGGGAGCTCTAATACCAGCTTAAAGCTGCTATGTTTCGTAGGGTGAGTGTAGAGGACCGGAGACTATTTTTACTTGAAGCGAGGCTTCCCATCTTAGTCTTCAAGGGCAAAAACGCATCTGAATTTGTATTATAAATTTATGATAAATGTAGATGTCTATGTACCATAGCATCCACTAACCATCAGGTGGACTTCGTGCTAGTTTGTCACTCTTTTTCTATGAAACAAATAAGGTAAAAACCAGGAATGCCTTCCAAAATTTTATATTAAAATATACCTCGCCAATTTTTTCACTCTAGCTATGCAATTTTCAAAAAAGTATATATTATGGGACCACCTCTGAAATATTAACTTATTTAATAAACAAAGTAATCTTTAAAATCAGGTAATACACTTCCGAGAGATGTTTAAAAAATATACTCAAAAATGTACGCGTAAAATACAGATATATTCTCGATTTTTAAACTCTGTTAATTAAATTACAACAAAAATTAAATGTAACATTTATGTTTTTTTATAATTTACTTGAATCCTTTTTATAGTATAGTACAATATCTAGTCCGTTTTAACACAGGTACATACGATTTTAAATTTCAAACTGAGCTCGTTAGCGAGACGAGTATCGGATAAAATGAGAGCGCACATTCTCTCGTCATAAAGAATTGATTGGCGGTGAATTTTGTACAATCACCTTGAAGTATTTATTCAAAAGTGAATTATTTCTGAATAAATACTTCTTGCTAAGCTTTATTAAGTGTCTCTTTAACAAAATACTTATAGAGATCGACACATGTAATTTTAATTAATTATAAACTCAAAAACTTATTTATACGATGTAGAGCCATCCTACATCCATATTATGGTTGTAGCACGAATGGGTCGCGAAATGAGAAGGCTCCGGTCGAGCCGACCCATTCCACCACGCTCTCACAGAATACTGGCGTAAAATAGCAGCTTTTGCATTTCGTATAGTGAGTGTAGCGAATTAAAGATCCTTTTTATTGGAAACGAGTCATTCCATCTTAGTCCTTAGGGGTGACAACGCATCTGCGTTCTGATTTTTAATTGAGGATAAATGTAGATGTCTGTATGTCACATCATTCACGTACCATCAGCTGGACTGTGTGCTCGATGCTCGTTCATCACACTCATTCTATATATATAAAAAAAAAAACTAAAAGATTGAAAAGTATAATTCATGTTATTAACTTTATGATACATATTAGCAAAAGTCGCAAATAGACGATGAAATGCGGGTTTAAGGGAAAAAAATATTATACGAATATGGAAACAAGTAAGTGATAAAACTAGCTTATTTAATATATCAGATAGCGTATAATACGCAAATATGTACAAAGTTTCAAATATATTCTAAGTAGGTACTTAGTACTAAATGTATAGGTTATGTGTTTTAAGCAAAGTAAGAAACAAGGGAAAAATATTTATTTTAGTAATACACATAACACTTTCTTTACTACTTTTCTTCACTAACTTTGTAATACATGTGTATTACAAAGTTACAGTACACTTTAATTTTGAGCAATGAGAATTAAAAAAATTATACGTCATCATCATTAGTCCATTATTACGGCGCAATTCAAGTTCGCTGTTGAATATATGCCTTTGTAATAGTTTGCCATGAAAAACGGTTATGGATCACCGACACCCATCAACTTCCTGCATGTTTCATCAAATCATCACTCCAGCGGCTGATCTTAAAAGCTTAAGTAAAAGGAGACTTTTAAGTGTAATATCTAATATAACAAAAGTTAATACATATTATAAAAATTGTACTTTTTAACCTAATCTAAGCTAACCTAGCAATTTTTCTAGGTGGGGAGAATCCATTTCTGTCCGAGATTCGATCTGATGAGAGCTTTTTACCTATTTCTGCTGCCAAATAGCAGAAATTGCTTACTCTGCTGTGTTCCGATCTGAAAGTTATAAAAAGCCAGTACAAATACAGGTGCTTTCCGTGCAGCAGCGGGCAAGAATACCCACTTCGCTTTGTCTTCCCGTGGGTGTCACTTTAGCAGTGTCAAGTTGACTATTGGTATATAGAAGCGCTAAAGTGTTTGTAGAGTAGGGCAACGATAGCTTTCTGAGTACAGAATTAGAGTATGAAATCTGTCTAACTGCAGAGAGGTGTAAGCCAGGGTGATTATATCTCCGAAACTAATCACCACTACATTGGAAGACGTTTTCAAGCCACTGGACTGATAAGGATACGCTATTAACATCAATGGCGAGTAAATCACTCACCTTCGGCTTGCTGACGTTATAGTCCTTATGACAGAATTGCTGGAGGACTTAAACAATATGCCCAATGACCTCAACAGAGCTATCCAATGCATAGGTCTTAAGATGAACTTGGACAAAACAAAGATTATGTGTCACGTCCATGTTACACCTAAGCAGGAAGTTGCTAGAAGCTCTAAACTCGAAGTTGTTGACAAATAGTCCGACTAGGTAAGTCCAACTTCGAAGGAGAGGTCAAATCTGCTGGTTAGCGTTTCGGAAATTACGACACATCTCCTCGTCAGGTATACCTCAAAACATGAAAACGAGATTGTAGAGCCAGTGCGTGTTGCAACTTACGGATCTGAGTCGTGGTCCTTTACTGGATAAAACGTTCTCGAGTGGCAATCTCATACCGGTAGGCGAAGAACTAGTCAGAGTGATGACCAGGTAGGACATGCAGGAAGTCGATGGATGCAGGTGACTCAAGACCGTGCTTTGTGACATTCGTTGGAGGAGGCCTAAGTTCAGCAGTGGACTTTTGAAGGTCTGTAAGGATGATGATGATAACTACAGGCTGTGAAGCCATCCACCTTAGTCCTCATAAGTGACAACGCATCTTTACCTTTGTTTGAAGTTGACTGCAGGTGTTTATGGACTTTATGGACTCCACCTGATGATAAGTCACTTATCATCACGTGGACTGTTAGCCAGTTTTGTCCCTTCGGTTTTATAAACAAAAATATTGATTATTTGCAACCCTCTGGATAGAACTACAAATAATGTAATAACAATGTAAATAGAATAAGGTAGAACTTCGGAGCAATGCCCATTTAAAAAAAGAGCATACATGACTGAGTATACCGGATTTTATTGTAACCAGCACTAAAAGCGTAAGCTAACTTCCATCGGTTAGGTAGAACTCGTTTGAAATTAAGTTGCAAGATTTGGTAAAGTTAAATAAAAATTTTAAAAATAAGGAATAAAATATTCGGGCACAGTAAAATGTTTAAACTGTGATTGGGTTTGAACGTTGCTGACTTGTGTAATTCGTTCACGGTAGCAGACGGGGGTCGTCGCCGCAGACACACACAGAACTTCAATTTTCGAATTTGGAACGCAAGGGTGTGACCGAACGCGGGAAACTGAAATTATTAGTAATAATCCGTATTCTTTAATAGATAGATACAAATTATATCGTTTATGATTTTTTAAATAGTTATTCTCACATAAGAAAACATATAATTTGCTTTTAAAAGTCCTTATAACTTTTAACGCTTACGTGTAGTATAACACTAATTAGTGTATCACCAACCAGTATAACACCAAAAGCGGGTTTAGTTATTTATGATATTGCATTTACATATTTTCTGATGTAAGAGGTAACTAATGGGAGGGGTCCTACCAGTCTTTTCTCCGCTCCTTGGCCATTTTCGAACAGAAAGGACATCTGTGACGTAACAGTTACACGTTTCTAAATGCTAACGTTAGCTTTTAGTGAACTTTACAATAGATGCCATTGTTTGTATGAAATACATCAATTATACTTTACTATTGTAAATGTTTAAAACGCCCTCCGTCAGTTTGTATAATAACGCGTTTGTCTAACATATTATAATGATAGGATATTGCGAACTACTCGCGCATTACGTGCTTAATATTTAATTGCGTCATTGCTACGTTTGCGTTAAGGTATACTGGTAACGACCTTCTTTTATTGGTAACGAGGTATTCATAGTCCTTAAGGGTGACAGCTCATCTATATTTTGATTCCTGATCTAAGATCGATGTAGGTGTATTTAGGCCAAAGCATTTACCCACTATCATATCCTCCTTGTGCTTGTGTGACACCCTCGTTCTATAAAAAAGGTTTTTATTTCATACTTATTTTTTCTACAATAGCGTTAAATGAGAATTAATTTGATAGAAAAAGTAAAAATAATATGTGAAATTTCATTATTTACCACATTAACATTTACATCAATAAAATAAATAATTAATAGCAGTGAATTAAAAACTTATTGAAAGAAAAGTGTCTGTATTATTCAATTTAAATATATTCCTGGTTAATTAGTCCTAAAACCTACTTTTGGATAAAGGTTTTTATAAGGAATTTTACTGGAATAGAGGCATTCCATCTTAGTCCTCAAGGGTGACGACGCATCTGCATTTTGATTCTTAATCGAGGTTAAATGTAGATGTCTATGGGCCACAGCATCCATTTACCATCAGGTGGACTGTGTGCTCGTTTGTCACACTTATACTATAAAATAATAAATAAAAAAGTCAAACACCTTACAACTTTGCTGTCGTCTGCTCTGCATCATACGATTGTAAATATAATGATATAATATTTATATTTGATACCACGTGTATACGAACAAGTAAGTAGTGAATTATTTTAATTAAGTCCTGTTGACGGATGAATTTTTCGTTTGATTCTAACACCTCAAAATGTATCTCGAAATGCAAAGTATCTAAAAAAGAGATTAAGTTAGAAATAAAATAACGATTTAATATCCAAAAATACTTTAATCATTTTATAACGTTATTTGCATACTAACTACTCCTTTTATAATTGCAGTTTGCAATAAAAATTCAAGAGCGTTCGAAAGCGTGCGTGATCGCCCTTTATACGTTTATCATTATCATTTTATGCAATTCTGCGATGATTCATTAACGAGTCTACACATGGGGGGCTTTCAGCAATACATTATGGAAGGTTCCTCGCGTGCACTTCGCGGGAACAGCAAAATGTGTTGTACAACATTGGCAGTTATGTGGACATGTCTCATTAAATGATTATATTAATAACGATAATTACGTGCGGTGGAAGATTATAAGTATCCTTTTCCTTATCTAATTCCGATAAATGTAAGCCTTCGATGTTCCCATGGACCTCCTTACGAAGAAAAGTTGGAAAGCTACAGCTTCATCCTTACCAAGAAAGGCGCCATACACGGTAATGTGGTTAAGAATTCCAACATATTTTAAGGACACTGAGGAGGCTTAAGCCAGCTGGTGACCAGAATAACCCCTACGACCTGACATCGAAGATTTCTTATTTGCTTTTCTTTTTTTGAATAATATAGCTGTCACACTATACAACTGCAGTATAATATACATTGAGAGAAGCTGTGGTGAGAAAGAATTCATCATTCCATGTTGTCTCGTAAGAAACTACTATAGGAAAATAGTGGAATGATCCACGTCTTCCACTTGCTGGCGGTGTAACCAAGTCTCGTAGACTGAAGTAAAATGTCCAGACTAACGACGGGAAGCCGAGTGAGAGCAATTCGCGTGACGGTTAATATATGTCCTCCCTGCCTTGTAGAAAGACAGATCATCCAGCGGTGGACTTTTACATATTATGAGGAAGATAAGAAAATGCGACTGATTATATGCTGATTTACTTTCCTTAATTTCTTTGAATAATATTTAAAACTTAATAACATGAAACTTTACTCTTTTGCGACGCTACCGCCAAACGGAAGTATAAAAATAATAAAAAGCCATATCCTCATTAATCTTTTAACACATGACGGATTGCTCAGACCCAGCTATTCATTTAAGTCTCATGTACGACACTTATAATCCATTCAAGCTTTCGTACAGCAGCCGTACAGCGGTCATACTTATTAAAAAACTTGACTATGTACAAAAGAATCTACACTTAATTAATCTTTGTGGGGCTTTATATGTCTGATAGGGGTTAAAAATTACTTCTCAGTTATTTTTATTTTTATTTTTATTTTCCTCGGCTATTAAGGGATTAGTATTTACTAGATTGTAGGGCTGCATTTCTGTTAAGGAGTCTGTCTGAGTAGATCATCACCTGCTTGTTTCTTTCTACTGCTAAGTGCACGTTCTCCAGTGTTCTGTTAAATGGCAAGGAACTTTGATTATGGGCTGTAGGGCATTTCATATTAGTTTATAGAAATGGAAAAAGCACCAAGTTACTTTTTTAGCTTTCTTTGTCTGAAGAGTGCTGAAGCTGTACAAGGAATCAGTGTTAATTTTCATCAAGTGAATTTAAAGGTAAACTAATCAATCTCATTCTTCATAAATAAATAAATAATAATATAATAAAAAAAATATAATACCCTTTTGTCTGGTGTGAATAAGACACACGCATATGACGGTTGGGTCATGCCTGTCCTCATGTATACCTTTAGCATACTCAGGTGGACTCGGACTGAACTTAACGCCCTAGATAGAAAAGTCCACACTACTATGACGTCCCATAGGATGCATCAACCGAGATCGACGGTAATGAGGCTGTACTTGCCGCGAAAACTTGGTGGGCGTGGCTTTTTGAGTGCGATCACCATGTATAAAAGAGAAGTTCCAGTTCCACCACTGTAAGGCTGAGTGCTTTGCAGATAGCATTGCCGCTCAATGCTCGCCTAGCTCTCAACCCGTCAACCCCTCACACGTCCAGGCAGTGGAGGATGAGGTCCGCCGCCGGAACTCACCCCCCACGACCTCCGAACCTATCTCTGTGTCCAATGATGAGATTTCATCCCTCATCAAAGGACTTAAGCCTAAAAAGGCTCCGGGCGCGGATGGCATTTCCAACCAAGCCCTGAAACACTTTCCTGAGCAGGTGTTAACCTTTTTATCTATTATCTTCAACGCTTGCTTCAACCTTAGTTACTTTCCCACTACGTGGAAAGAGGCAACTGTGATTGGAATTCCCAAGCCAGGCAAGCCTCTCAACCTCCCCTCCAGCCATCGCCCCATTAGCCTCCTCAAGGCAATGGGCAAGCTCTTCGAAAGAGTCATCCAAACACGGATGAGGCGCTATCTGTTTCCCACAGACGGTGACCCTCTCATCATTCCCCACCAATTCACCATGTCCCCAACAAGTTCACCGCATTGTGGAATATATCCTCAGCGGTTTCTATCCTCGACGTCATAAGACCATCGCGGTCTTCTTCGATATAGCCAAAGCTTTCGATAGAGTCTGGCACACAGGCCTCATCTACAAGCTCTACAAAACAGGTCTCCCCGATCGTCTAGTTCGTCTCGTGGCCTCCTATTTGAAACATCGTACCTTTCGTTTTAGACACGAAGGCACGCTATCTTCACAGCGAACTATCAAGGCTGGTGTCCCTCAGGGCTCAGTACTTGCTCCTCTGCTGTACATCCTGTTCACCAACGACATTCCCATCCCGTCGAAAGGTGTTCAACTCTCCCTCTTCGCAGACGACACTGCCATCTACTGCAAAGGTGTCTCACTACCCTTCATACGGAACAAGATCCAAAAGTCAGTTGATGACCTAGGAGCTTGGTTCAAAAAATGGCGCATCGATGTGAACCCGGAGAAGAGCTCCGCCGTTCACTTCGATTATAAACGACGCCGTCTCAAAAACACTCCACCAATACGTATGCTAGGGACACCTGTCCCCTGGCATACGTCCGCCAAATATTTAGGTGTCACTCTAGACACAGGGCTCACTTTTAGGCCCCACGTCAAACGAGTCACCCGTCACGCACGGTTTTACCTGAGTAGGCTCAACAGTATGTTGGGCAGACACAGTAAAATGTCCCTTCCAAACAAGCGTACCCTTTATAAGGTCTGTATACGACCAGTCATGTCCTACGCGGGCCCCGTCTTTGCCAAGCAAACGCAAACCCCAAAATTATTAACGAACTCCAAATAGTTCAAAACCTTTTCTGTCGTCGAGCTGCGAACGCACCTTGGTACGTCCGTAATGCCGACCTTCATCGGGACCTAGAGCTCCCAACAATTCAACAATTCCTTAAAAACTCTCTGAGAACTTCTTCAAAGCCTCAGAATCGCATCCAAACCACTTAATTCGTGAGGCAGCTACTTCGCAGTCCGCAGGCCGAGAAACTCTCTTTCGGACCCGCCTAATAAACTGACAAACGACCTGAACTGCCTCCTGACGGCTCAGGCCAATTCTAATTAAATTAATTATTATTATATTAACTAATTTTATTTTGCCTTCGTAGGCACTCCCTCAGCGGCTTTTAGCCGCCTGCGCCCTCTTTTCCCAAAAGAGGTTCGCTCATGATAAGGCACAATACAGCTTAATCAGCCAGTTGCCTGTCCCCAAAGGCGGTTTTTAGAGGGTATCACTTAGGGTCCCCGGTAGGACAGTGAGTCCCTCATAACCACGATAGACCGGCTATCGTGGTATGCGTAATGCATTTTCCGCCTCCCTACATACAGGGTAGCCCTTTAATTGCTTCGGGCGCAAAAAAAAAATCCACCACTGTACGTTTCACAAGGAGTTTTCTTCCGCGTACGGCCTTTCTGTGGAATAGTTTACCACCGGCGATTTTTCCGGACCGATACGACCTGGGGACCTTCAAGAAAAGAGCTTACTCCTTTCTAAAAGGCCGGCAACGCACCTGCAATTCCCCTGGTGTTGTGGTTGATCATGGACGGCGGTAGTCACTTAATATCAGGTGAGCAGCATGCTCGTTTGCTCCCTCTTCTATAAAAACAGTGTGCAGCCTCCGTAATTACTCCCTGTCGAGATCGGATGATCCATTCTATAAGGACGTTATTTCTTGTGATAAAGGACTTACCCCTCTATCCTTAGCCAACTAGCATGGAAAGACCCGGCAGTGCGGAGCATTTCCCATTGGGAGACCGTATGGAAGGAGAAGGAGCTCCACGGGAGGTTATACAAGGCTCTACATGAGCCTTTCGTAGACACAGTAGCCTCCCTCCACTGCCTACGCTTTGGTGACATCTTCGAGGAAACCGAATTATTCCTGTAGTCGTTTCTGCAAACGGGCTAATCCCAATAGGCCTCTCGGGTGATCTGAGGCGGCTGGAACTCCGTGACGGACCGCTCCAGACTCAAATGCATAAGGCGGTGCTCCTCGATATTGCCCGTATCGTCCGCCGGTTTCTTTCCCTTTCCCCATAACACTCGACCATTTGGTCTCCCCTGCCGAGGGCCTGCATCTGGTTGGGCTTTTACTTATTTATGTATTATTTATTTATCTTTGTATCTATGTATATTTATCATTTCCTTTTTTATATTTATTCAGTCCAGCCAGATGAGAATACCCCTCTAATAATAATAATATGTTAACTATTACAGTTGCCATATTATAATACAATATACGGTAGAAGTCAATCTATTACCCTATATCACACCATTATATATTATCACACCAATATAGTATTATCAGAGGTAACAGGGGGGAGCTGAAGCAACAGGTTATCAGCAGCATGGTACCAAATAATATAGTTGCCAATTAGTCTGCCTAGCATGACAACTATGGCAAATGAGGCAAAGATGCAAAAAGCAGTGATGATGATCTTCTTTTTTTGTTATCTTCTTTTGTTAAAACGTTACCCCCCCCCCCCACACTAGGATTTTATCACGTATCGTGGAGGCAGTTTACATACATCAATTGCAGAAGGACCAACATCCAGACACGGAACAATGATTTGTGGGTCATACAACTATTTGTTCCGTGCGGGATTTGAACCCGCAGCTCCCAACGTTACAACCCATTGCTAAGGCACTACTCCACGGAGCGCATGATAATGAATAATAACATTATAACTACATTTGCGATTATGTATCATAAATGTGGAAGTGCTCACCTTCTTTCATTCGTTTCAACCTACAAACTCCATTGTTGAATAGAACTTCCTATAAATTACCTCATACGGGGGATATTTTTCATTGTTGTTGTTAGTTTTTATTATCTAGTTGTTATTAGGAAGTCGATGCTGTGCATCTCCTGGCCATTTTTTTCAAAATTACATTACGCCAGCAAAACCTACGATCCTTATCGGCATCGTCCATAATAGTAATCGTTATCTCAGATTATGACTTACCAAGTGCACGCAGTAAAAAACAACATTCTGCAGCTACCTGTTTGTTTGATAAATTGAAATTATTTTTGTAGTGTTGTGAAATCCACCCGAATTGGGGCAGCGCGATGGACTCCCTAGAACCCTCTCATGAAAGAGCGAGTCTACCCTACTAGTAGGACGTATATTGGATGTTATTTTATTATATTTTTCTTCTTCTTCACTAGATTGTATAAATCCACTATTGAATATGGGCCTCTCAAGCTTTTTTAAATACTAGCAATCCTATTTAACATTGCTAATGTTACCCTTAACCACTCCTAAGCTTAAAATGCTTGTGTTAGGAGTGGTTCACGACAGTAGTTGAATGACGGAATCGAACCCACGACCTTTTGAGTTAGCGGTCCGCACACCGTCATTAGGCTACTGCCGCTTTTTTTGCGCCCAGAAGCAACTAAAGGGCTACCTTCCGGGAAGCGGGGGAGGCAGGTTGTGAATGCTCTAAGCATACCACGCAGCCGGCTGCGTGGTTATGTGGGTCTCACTATAAACCTAGAGTGCCTACCCCCTAAACACTACCTGAGACTGGCTTGGTAGGGTCTTTCAGCCGTATCGGAAGCAACCCCCTTGGGGAAAGGGGGGGCGCAGAATTACTTCTACGCTACTGCCGCTTAATTTACCTAATGCATTAGGCTACCGTCGCGTTGTGAGGAGAAAATGTCTATTACTATCACAATTAGTCATGGGCCGGCCCCTCCTTGCTTCAAAGCTTTCTTAGAAAGGAGAGAGGGGATATAACCTAACAATGAGACCTTTTATAATAAGGTTTGTACTTTACCATTTTTCTTCTTCAACTTCATCTGTGCGACATCTTTCATTTCAAATTATAGAGGGAAGGAGTCGAAATTTTCCGCTACTTTACTCATGTGGGTGTTATATAGGACTTAAACAAGGATTGAATATTAATTAGCATTTTTTTAATATACTCACAGAATAATGGTGAGAAACAAGAGAACTAAATCTATTCTTGATTAAGAATCAAAGAGCAGATGCATTGTTACCCCTGACCGCTAAGATGGAATGCCTCGTTTCTCTCTCCGGTTATCTACACTCACTACACGAAAGATCTATTTTACGCTGGTATTTTGTTACAGCGTGGTCCTTTCCCAGTGTAGTCTACCCGTGGCTCGAACCATTTGACACCAAACCTTAAAATAATATTATAAACTGCACTACTAAACTTGTGTAAATTGCAACACTCACAACAATATTTACCTAATAGCAACATTTAAGCCGTCTCCTTAAACGTTCCATTCGACGTATAAATCGTAATTTAGCAAACAAGTAAATCCTAGTATCGCAACACATGGACGTGGGATAGGCTCTAATTTATAAACGGTTTACGTACTTAATCTCCGACGGCGGGGTATGGGGCACGCGCCCACGCGCACTAGCAGACGCGCACCGGTTGCCTCGGATTACCTAATGTACTAATATTACCACAACATTCATTATGTTCAGTACACGTTTGTGAGACTAAGGGTCTTACTGACAAAATGGTACAAAAATATTATAGGTTTAAAATCACAGAAATATTGTTTAAGGTGGGCCAACTGTCCTTGAGCATGCGAGTAACTGTTAGGATAAATAATAAAATTAACAAACAAATATGCACATCGCATTATTTAAATCGACTATTGACGCTTAACGATTCGAAAGAAAATTCATTAAAATTAAAAAAAGTTTCACGGAATACCCATTGTGCATTAGAATTCAGCAGTGAAAACTTTTGTGGCACAATAAATACTAACACCCAAATTTTATGAGACGCAGAGACAATTATAAGGTCTGTCACCTTTTTTACCTTTTTAACCTTACAAATGAGTGTTATGGTCGTGGAATTTTATAATTATACTTTAGAGGTTTTTATGAAAAGACCATTATATATTCGAGTATATTTTGAGAATCACCTGCTTTAATTTACTATACTACTACATAATAATAAATTGAAAAATAAAAATGTAAATATTTCCAAAACAAAATTTTAATTTTCATTTCTTATTTCGTTAAAGTCACAATTCGCATCTGTAAATTATCTTCTCTCATAGGTTATAGAGTTGTAAATAGTTATTTCATCATCTGTCAGAAACCAAAAGGTGTTATTGGAATAAACTACCGGATAAATGGTTTTCCTAACACTCTAACCACATGAGAAATTTTCACTCTTTTTTTTTGGAAAATTTTTGTTTAAGCTCCTTGTCTAAAATAAAACACAACGAGTTTAACATAAATGTAAACTATACCCACTATTAGTATATATTTAATAAAGAACAGCATTGTCATTAATTTTTGAAAAACAAAACCATACTGGCATGTTTTACTGCAGCATACAAAGAGAGAAAAAAATTAAAAAAATGTCCGCACTACATGCAATTTTCTATCGCAATCAGAACTATAACAACGCTCGAGCTGGCACAGACGTCCCGCCAGCTGAAATCATAACGAGAACCCAAATAATAACAAAAAACATAAGGCAAAAAGAATAAAAAATAGAATTTGGTTAAGCGGCACACCACCCGAAACCGAAACGATGTGGATTGCCCTCGAGAGATAGCTGTACAGCTAGAATAACGGGGCCAGGAAACAGGCGAAAACAAAATAAAACAACAAAAAAGTTGTTAAAAACAAAATTAAAATCGTAGACAAATGATGTGCACTTGCGCTTTGATACTTCAGCGTTCTCTCTGGCCCCACTAACAAACGCAACGACTGGAGCAATACTTTTTTTGCGCTTCTCTCCTTTACCGGGAAATGACTTTCTGACTCTTAATCTCTCTCGCGATCTCATTAAAAATTCATAACTCAAAACTGCGAGTAAATGAAAACTTGCTACATCTAAGTTACTTAGGCGTCTATTTTTAAAAAGATATAATAAATTAATAAAAATAATTAATATAGCGGAATATAATGTATTGCGATATGTATTCTTAAAAGTAAACAACCGAATACGATCTGTAATTGGAATATAAGATATCTATATCAAATATGGTATATAAGTGCTTATTGTCATGGCATAGAGGCGATGTAAGAATATCCTCTCGTATCATCCCATAGGCGACCCTCAGACGACAGAGAAAAGGAACCAGGAGATGGGTAGCAGTATCTTCCTTATAAAACCTAGAAAATAAAACATTGAGGGTTTTTTTATATAGAATAGGGTGACAAACGAGCACGCAGTCCACCTGATGGTAAGAGGTTGCCGTGGCCCATGGACATCTACATCTATCCTCGATTACGAATCAGAATGCAGATGCGTTGTCACCCGTGACGACTAAGATGGAATGCGTCGTTTCCAGTCAAGAGGTTTTCCGTTTCTGTACACTCACTGCAAAACACAGTAGCATTAAGCTGCTATTTTTTGCTGGTTTTTGTGAGAGTGTGTTCCTACCCCGGTTGTGTTACAACCACAATTTAGCTGCAGCGTGACTTTACTACTACTCACGATCTATCTGCTGCCTGCAGAAACCTGCTACTAAATTCATTAAATAATTAATTATATCTTTCAGAGCAAAACACGGTCACAGTGGTCTGTCTATAAGGTGACTTGCCAGCCGTATGCGCAGGACAGGATTACTGTTATCGATTGAATAAGCGGACGTAAATGCATTCTCCATTTCCTCACTCTCACAGTCCGATGGGATGACACTCCGACATGACTGAAGAGAGCTCAGGTGCAGGACTAACAGCATTAAGAGCCTAAAAGGCATCGGGGGTAAAAACAGTCAAATTCTTGACTCCGGGCTCATATTAAGAATTTATTGACAGACGATTCACCCACAATAATGGACCACATTTCAGCAGTCGCGTAGGCGTATCCACTCGACCAACGAGTTGGTCAATTTCATTTAACGAAGTTTACAGATGAGTTGTCAATTATAAGGACTAAGATGGACGGATCTCACACTGTATTTTTTTAAATAGAATTATGGTGATAGACGAGCATACGGTCCCTCTGATGGTAGTAAGTGGATCCTGTGGCCCATAAACATTTACATTTAAACTCGATAAAGAATCAAAATGCAGATGTGTTGTCACCCATGAAGACTAAGATAGAATGCCTCAATACCTGAAAAAACGGTCTTCCGGTTCTCTACACTCATCATACGAAACACAACAGCATCAAGCTGCTATTTTACACTGGTATTCTGTAAGAGCGTGGTCCTACCCCGGTCAAGATGACTCTTTCGCGCTATATTTATAATATAGCTGCAGTGTGGCTCTACCAGGTATAAATTTAAAATTATACTGGCTTTATATCCTTCAAACCGGGATTTAACAGTACATGCACTGATGCTTGGTAGCGGAAATAGGTATCAGGTAGTGTCACCTGGCCAGACCAACTCCTAGACAAAATTTGTCCTACCCTCCACCACTCTTCCACGATTCCGAACCAAACGGTTGGCGTCGTAATGCGTATTGCAAAGTAGTGGAATAGTTTGTCAGCATTTTTCTTCTCTTCCGAAAACAACATTATATTTGTCTTCAAGGCAAGAGTGAACAAAGTTACGAGTATATCACGATAAGATAGTGCGATTTATCATTTAATACTCTACATATTTTTATAAGTCGGATTCAGAATTTTTTATTTTATACTTATTTTTTATTGTTGTTGTTAGCTCATACATTATTTTAGTTATTTTTTTTATTAATAAGATATGTCATGCTCAACCACGAATAAATTTACTTATATACTCTCTTACTTTCTTTCTTTAAAATTAAAGTAACTGCAATGTGTCTGAAAATTTTTCACATCCAAAACTAATATTGTAGTTTTTGCAAAAATATTGAACTCGACTGGTATCATGAAGCAGAAAATGTAGATATTCCAGGTTTACTGAACACTAGATTACACAATAAGATAGTGATGGGATTAATATATGTGCTAAATATAACATAACATACTTATACATTTTTTCTTCATATTTTCATAATATTTTCCGTCGTTAACGTAATTCCGCAATCCACAGACGGTAAAGGAAGCGACCGCGTCGTACACTAACCCTGGAGCGAAAAATGAAGAAAAACGTAAAACAAAACTGCGACCCGCCTCGCTAGCGTTGCTGTGTTTGTTATTTCACGAATGGAAGTTATATTTGTATACGTATTCCAACAATGTAATAACTGATCTTTGGCAATTTATAAAATTTGGTTGGAATCATGACATAGATGCGTAATTAAAAAAATCCCGCTCAACTCGGTTTTTTTTGTAGAAATAAAGAAAGCAACATGGCACATAGTTCACCTGATGTTAAGTAAAATATGTGGTTCATATAAAGGTATATCTATCATTGATTAGGTATTAAAATTACCCATTGCCAGTTAAAATAATCTTCTGTTCAAGTCACTCACCACACGAAACACAGCAACATAATGTTGCTATTTCCCTCTGGTATTCCGTGCTAGCTTGGTTCTTGCCCGGATTGACCGACTCGTGCTTCAGCAGTAATATGTAAAAACTTGCTTATTATTGGCGACTGTACGCGGCTCTAAACTAACATAAGTTTACGTACAAGACCAGCCTCCCTCCGACAACTTTTTTATGGAGTTAACTACTCCAAATACCACTAAAATATCGACGCTAGGAAATGGGGTGTAAAGTAACACAAGCAATTTAAACTTACCACGAGTGGTTAAGGGGAATATTAGTAATGTTTATAGCATTGTTAATATTCTTTAAAAAAAAGTTTATTTTACACAGAAAAGAATATTAGTGGCTGCGCGGAAAAAACCATTGGATTATTATATTTGACGGTAGGAGTGTCAAGTCGCTTGTTCCTTTCCGAAAAACGATATCATTCGTACCCTCCTATCGACACATCGGGGTGGTGGGGTGGGAGGGGCAAGAAGATGATTTTAGAATGTCACGTAATCATCGGAGCCGAGGACATATAATCGAGTCGTTGAAACCACACCGCTAGTAGAAACCGCTTTAGCCTGGAAGCAGTCGAGCTCCAGGAGAACCGCCTCACCTCGTGTGAGATATAGTCGCGCACCGCCTCTCTCCGGAGTGTTCCAGAAGAAGTTCCAGAAGTTGCAGCTATAGTGCTCAACAGGATAGAAGAAACCCCGGTGAGTCAATACTCCTTTATTTACTGCCTGATATATAGTTTAACCCGCTCCAATTTTGTTGTTCTCCTAATCAGGCAGGATTCCTTTTCAGCGATTTGGCACAATAATAGTTTAGTTTTAGGGAAGAGCGAGTGCATTATACCGCATGCTATAGTAGTCGCCTTTACGTAAGCGTAGAAGCAACCGCATATACAGTCCACTTTAGTTAATATCTCGCGTAATAGGTTTAAGGTTCGACCGGGGAACTAGACTTCGGCAGCCTTAAACACGTGGCTCCACCATTTTATGGTCACTTCGAGCAGGATTTTGGTCGAATTGTTGAATTAATTAATTAGATAATGCACTCTAATTTATAGAATAGACTTAAATAGTGTTCGTTTAAATTTAAATTTTGATTAGGTACTCACAAACAGAATTATTCGTTTTATAGCGCTCGTATTTGATTAAATTTAAAGCCTATTAAATAATTAAAACAGTGTAATAGGAACCGTTTGATACGCTTACCCACAATCTTGATAAAATTATTGAGTGCAAATGACGCGTCACCTCGACTCGCTGCGCAGGTGTTCGATTTAATTACGTAATACGGCATACCGAGTGTCCATCCTTTATTGTTTGTGCGTTGTGAGATTAATTGTGATTGATATAACTTTATTATAATAGTTTAAAATGGCAGTTAGTGGAAGTGAAATCAAAATTAAAACGCTTTATGCCAAGAGGGACATACTCTTTTCGCGTATGCAGAATATAAGTGATTATATAAAGAACATTCATATAGAAGCAGTGCGGGAAACCTTTTTGACTGAAATCGAAACGATAGATTCTTTACGAATGGATTACGAAAAAATATTAGACCAAATTAATCATTTGGAATTACAAATCGACCCGAAATACATAGTGAACTACCAACCGCTGCTGGCATTCGAAGATATGTTGTGTCGCGTGAAAAGAATTGCGAGATCCCTACTATCTCAAAACGAAGCAAAGCCGGAAAAACAGGTACGTCCAAGCGACTCGATTAGGTTGCCGCCAATAGATATTCCGGTATTTAATGGTGATATTAAGACGTGGCCCTTCTTCTTCAGTAGTTTTCAAAACAATATACACAATAACCCATCGTTATCGGACGCCGAAAAATTATATTACTTAATCAGTAAACTTAGTGGCAGGGCACAGTCGATCTGCTCTGGTTTTACACCTACAGCAAACAATTACTTATTAATATTCGAAACGCTTAAAACTAAATATGAAGATAGGAGAATGTTAGCTTCCGAATATTTGAACCAGATATTCGATCTTAAACCTATATCATCCGCGAACATCAACGGCTTAGAGCAATTTCTAGATAAATTTGTGGCATCGGTGGCTGCACTTAAGAATTTGAAATTTAATTATCTTATGGACGTGGTGTTTCTCCATATTGCACTGAAGAAGTTGGACCCCGACACCGTGCGTGCGTTTGAAATGGAGCATCGTAGCTTAGATGCCTTCCTTTCATTCATTAGCATCGTTCGTGCGAGATCAAATAAAGGTGATGCAGCGCTCTCCGAACGTTAAACAGGAGAATAAAAGGTGCGTCGACCGTAGACAGACTCAACCATCTAAAATAGCAGGGTCGTTAACTTACGTAACCGCTACGCCAACATCACTCCAGCATACTTGTTTAGTATGTAAAGATAGACACGGTAATTTATATAATTGTGCGACTTTTCGTAAATATTCACCAAGCGAACGTTATAAATTAGTAAAGACAAACAACCTATGTTTGAACTGCTTAAGCGATAAGCATTTAGTTGCAAAATGCAATTCGAGTTCCGTATGTAGCAAGTGCGCCAGGAAACATCACACGCTATTACATTTTGAAAATAGCAACATAGCGGCGTCAAGTAAAGCGGATAAGGAATTCGCCCCTACTAAGGTCAACGATTCTAGCGGTCGACCTGGTGATGTCGCTCTGTGCTCATTGGCAAATATGGGAGCACAACCTCCTTCAACCGTGTTACTGGGTACGGCACGTATTTTGGTTAGGGATTCGCGTGGAAACGAACAAAGCGTCCGTGCACTGCTGGACAGCGGAGCCCAAAATAGCTTTATAACGCGACAATGTTGTCAGCGCTTAGGCTTAGTAATAAATAGGTCACTTTCATGTCCTGTAATTAAAGGCATCGGAGGCACTAGTAAATCGACACAGGGATATATAAATTTAAAATTTTATTCTCGGATAGATCGTAATGTTAACTTTGATATAAATGCACTAGTAGTAGATAGGGTCACTGAACGGTTGCCAACCGTTTCGGTTGACACCTCGGCAATGATTGAATTTAAGAATTTGAGTCTGGCGGAGGACACTTACGCCGTTCCTGGAAACATAGACATGCTCATTGGAGCATCGCTTTTCCCTCATCTTTTGTTAAACAATAAGGTCAGGGGCAACTCCTCGCATACCGCGCTTTACGCACTGGAAACCGTATTGGGCTATGTGATCCTTGACTCCGCCCCCATCATAGATAGTATTTCGGCAACCTCTTATTGTGGTATGGCTGTCGAACCGCTCGAGTCGTTAGTCCGCAAATTTTGGGAGATGGAGGAGGTGAACGTCCCACCCATAGCTAGCTCAGATGACAGGTTATGCGAGGAAATTTACGTCCGCACGACCGTTCGTGATCGCGACGGTAGATATAGTGTAGCGCTACCCTTTAAAGGAGATGTTTTATCTCTCGGCGATTCGCGTCAAATGGCGGAAAAACGTTTCTACAGCTTGGAGCGTAGGATGCTCGCTTCAACCCAGTTAAAGGAAGCTTACGACGGCGTCATTAACGAATATATAAGAGAAGGTTACATATCACTTGTGGCTTTGAAATTAGATAACTACGAAGACACACCGTCGTATGTCATACCACACCACGGAGTCATTAGAGAGGACAAACTTACATCTAAGTTACGTGTAGTGCTCGACGCTAGTGCTAAAACTAGCACTCACTTGTCGCTTAACGATATCCTCTATAGTGGGCAAAATTTACAGGACAGTTTATTTAATATAATAGTCAATTTTCGTTTGTTTAGTATAGCACTATCCGCCGATATTCGTCAAATGTTTCTTAGCATAGGGGTCCGTGAATGCGACCGTAGATTCCAACGCATTTTATATCGTTTCAACCCAAAGGAACCTCTAATGGTGTTTGAATTTAACCGCGTTTGTTTTGGTTTAAAGTCGAGCCCATTTCATGCGTTACGCACGGTGAGACAGCTCGCTCACGATGAAGGTCCCTCTTATCCTAAAGCTAAGAGGGCAATTGAGAGCGGATTATATATGGATGATTTTGTGTACTCGGTCGATAGCGTGGAGGAGGCAACCCTAACCACCGCCGAGGTTATAAGGCTCATGAAATCGGGTCAATTCGATCTTGTGAAGTGGACTAGTAATTCGCGTCCGGTTTTGGATACAATCCCACTATCACACCATCTTTCGGCGATAAAGGAATTCGACGATTCTGATACACACAAGGTGCTCGGTCTGTGTTGGTCACCAGAGTCCGACGTGTTTAGCCTTAAGGTAAATCCGCCCGTAGAGAAATGCACAAAGCGCACAATACTGTCATGCGTTGCTAGATTATGGGACGTCATGGGTTTCGTAGCTCCAGTGGTATTATACGCTAAACTTTTAATTAAACAACTTTGGTTATTGGAATGCGACTGGGATGACTCGCCGCCTGACAGCATTGTTCGGTTGTGGCAGCGCTTTAGAGAGGAACTTCCTTTATTAAGAGAAATTAAAATACCGCGTCATATAAACGTAGATAGAAGTAGCGCCATAACAGTCGTTGGGTTTGCAGACGCCAGCGAGAAGGCTTACGGGGGCGTTGTATATTTCCACGTCCAGAATAATGGTAGAAATTCGATTAGCCTCATTAGTTCTAAGTCGAGAGTCTCCCCCCGTAAGGTTGTCTCTCTGGCGCGCTTAGAGCTTTGCGCAATATTAGTACTCACCAAGCTTATTACCGCAGTTATCAGCGCATGTAGGGATAGAGTTCACATAGAAAGGATATTTGCCTTTTCCGACTCCACCGTCGCCTTATGCTGGGTTCATTCTTCACCCCACCGTTGGGATACGTTTGTTGCGAACCGAGTGGCTAAGATACAAGACGAGTTAGAAACGCGGAACTTTTATCACGTGTCCGGTACGGAAAACCCCGCCGATTGTCTATCCCGTGGACTCACCCCGATGCAAATAATGGACCACCCGCTTTGGTTCCACGGACCTGCTTGGGTTCACTTGGATCCCTCGCAATGGCCAATAACCGATTTCGAACCTTCGTCAGTGTCACAACCGCCGGAAGAAAAGAGACACGCTCTAGTGGTGAACGTTTCGAGCGAGGTTTCTCCAATCATTGCTTTGGCGAACCGCTTGTCCTCTTGGTCGAAATTATTGCGTAGCGTAATTTACGTTTGTCGATTCGCGAAGCTGTTACCGCGACGTTCGTATGTCTTAGCATCCGATTACAACTATGCTGAGTCGCTAGTATTACGTGAACTTCAACGTGCGCACTTCTCTGAAGAAATTAGAAGATTACAATCGAATAGAGCTTGTAGTCGCGCCTTTCAACACCTTAAGCCATTTTTACAGGATGGGATTGTAAGGGTAGGTGGACGCTTGTCCAACTCGCAATTGAGTTTCGACCAACGGCACCCTATTGTTTTACCGCGTAAAGACCATATCATGAACTTATTAGTCGATTACCATCATAAATTGAACTCGCACGCTGGCCCCGACTTGTTGATGTCGATTTTGCGTCAGAATTATTGGATTATTTCTGCACGTAGTTTAATACGCAATCGGGTGCACAGATGTATAGCTTGCTTTCGGGCACGCCCCAAGCCGTCATTTCCGGAAATGGCGGAACTTAGATATTGTAGAGTAATACAATCAGTAAAGCCCTTCACGCACACCGGGTCTGATTTCGCTGGCCCGTTTAAGGTCACGCTCACTCGCGGGCGTGGTATGGGATCCACAAAGGCTTACGTCTGCATTTTCGTATGTCTAACTACTCGAGCGGTGCATATAGAACTCGTTGGTGATCTAAGCACAGCAGGCTTTATGGGCGCATTTAAAAGATTTCTTTCCCGCCGTGGCCCTGTAAGTAGATTGTATTCGGATAACGGTACGAACTACGTCGGTGCAAAACGTATTCTATCAGAACTACATGAGCTCTTAGCTAGCAAATATTATAATTCGGAGTTCGCTCACATTCTAGCCGAGAACCGCATTGAGTGGTCTCTGAACGTCCCAGCCGAGAGTCATTTAGGGGGCAATTGGGAGACTAATATCAAGAGTCTAAAGAGTCATTTATACCGAGTAATAGGAGATCAAATTTTGTCCTTCGAAGAGCTAAGTACGGTGCTCGCTCAAATTGAATGCGTAATGAATAGTCGCCCACTTTGTCGTACGTTGTCTAGTGACCCCTCGGAACCGCTGGCTCTAACTCCAGCACATTTTTTGAATTTAACGCCTTTAAAGTATTTGCCAGCCGCAGATATGGATGAGAACAGACTTAGCATTTCCGCACGCCACAAATTATTAGATCGGTTAGTGCAATCGTTTTGGAAACGATGGAGGATGGAATACTTGCATACTTTGCAGTCTCGACAAAAATGGAACACAGCAAATGAGCCTTTAGCTGTAGGAACTGTAGTTGTGCTCACCAAAGAGAATACGCCGCCTCTCCACTGGCCGTTAGGAATTGTCGAAGAGGTCTTTCCCGGTTCCGACGGAGTAGTTAGGATAGCTCGCGTTAAGACCACGGTTGGGTCTTACTTGCGTCCGGTTGTCCGTTTGTGCCCCCTGCCTCTTCCATAATTTAAATTAGCTTTCTAGATTAAATTGTAGTTGAATTTAGGTAATCTTAGCGTTAGTTAGTTATTTTGTTAGTTGATCTTAGCTCTAGTTGTATTAGTTAATTTGAAGGAAATCCTTCAAGGGCGGGGGAGATGGTTGCGCGGAAAAAACCATTGGATTATTATATTTGACGGTAGGAGTGTCAAGTCGCTTGTTCCTTTCCGAAAAACGATATCATTCGTACCCTCCTATCGACACATCGGGGTGGTGGGGTGGGAGGGGCAAGAAGATGATTTTAGAATGTCACGTAATCATCGGAGCCGAGGACATATAAGGCACGCGCGACCGTTGCGCGTCCTCTTTCCGCTGCAGTCGTCGTTGAAACCACACCGCTAGTAGAAACCGCTTTAGCCTGGAAGCAGTCGAGCTCCAGGAGAACCGCCTCACCTCGTGTGAGATATAGTCGCGCACCGCCTCTCTCCGGAGTGTTCCAGAAGAAGTTCCAGAAGTTGCAGCTATAGTGCTCAACAGGATAGAAGAAACCCCGGTGAGTCAATACTCCTTTATTTACTGCCTGATATATAGTTTAACCCGCTCCAATTTTGTTGTTCTCCTAATCAGGCAGGATTCCTTTTCAGCGATTTGGCACAATAATAGTTTAGTTTTAGGGAAGAGCCAGTGCATTATACCGCATGCTATAGTAGTCGCCTTTACGTAAGCGTAGAAGCAACCGCATATACAGTCCACTTTAGTTAATATCTCGCGTAGTAGGTTTAAGGTTCGACCGGGGAACTAGACTTCGGCAGCCTTAGACACGTGGCCCCACCAATTAGTCTTTTCCCCAATGTCAACTTACCCTACACGCAGAACATCATAGCGATTGTTCGAATTTACAAATTAAAATTAAATTATCTGATTAATAATATTGTAATCGTCCAGGTTTTTTAAGAAAGTTAAGACACACAAACGGCGTCAGAAGTGTACCTACTTAATTTTATCCAAAAAAGAAAACTAATGACTTAACAAAGGCACTTAACAAATGTATTGTTTAAAGATGATAGCGATCAGCGTTAACCAGGGTAGGGCCATTTATATTTCATTTTGTATTCAACTCCTAATAAGATTATGGGATATAGCACCAATTTATAATACTAAATCTTTATTAGAAATAAAGTACGCGAGTTTAAAAAGATCATTAAAGCCTATACTCTTATTTTCAAGAGGTTTTCGTTTGGACTCCAAAAGTTCTGGAAATATTTTCAGTTACCCAGGCACGCCAGAGAATTCACTAGCCCATATTGTCTCGTGGGTGTCGTAAGACAGAGGGTAACTGAAACAGTAAATGGACGGCATAATTTATCTGATTACTCTCAGAACAAGCTCAAAATAATAAGAACTGGAGTTGCCAACAGCCCGCAAAGCGTGACAACTATGGCAAATATCCCAACTATGAGAAAACGAGAGGCTTTTGTTCAGCAGTGGACTTTTGTAGCGGTTTCCTGGCACCAATACCGTCACACATTCAAAAATATTGTTAAAGATGACTGTGTTGCCATGTTTTAAAAAATGTTGAATTTTAAGTAAAATTTTGTAAAAAACCATGTTTTTAAATTGATGTAACATTTTTATATTCATTAAAAATAAGTTTTTTTATTGCTAACACATTGCAGTACCTTTGTGCCCCTTTGGGATCAAACAGCAGCGGAATTTTTTTACATTCTTGTATATTACATAAAGTATATGCATTCAAATTGTTTAACTAATAACAAAGTCCATTAATTTTGCCGTAATTACCCAACATTATCTAATATCTTTCCGACCTAATTAGACTAGGGCCAGTTAGATGAGTAGGCGGAATTAACTGTATCCTAATTACAACAATCAGCGCATATATCGATGCGTGCGTTGGCTCCTAAACGTGGAAATTTCCTGAACAGATTGCGTATCGTTACGAAGTGAAGTGCTTAATGACATATAATTTATAGTTTTAAAATTACAAATCCACTTATATTACCTATTCTGTCTCGTAAAAATAATAAGCAAAGGAAAATTCTAGGAAGATGATCTCGGAAAAATAAATGAATCGTAAACTATTTATGTTGATGGCGATGTTTCTCTAACTGGCTTTCATCAATTTTAAATACATATAAATGCCGTGTAGTGTTAAGAGATTCCACTACCTACCTATTATCATCTCGTGGATCTCTCAAGATGCGACGGAGAGAAAGTGAAACAGGAGATAGGCAGTATCTTCCTGACAGCTCAAAGTAATGGAAAGTTGTGATTCCAAATCAAACTGCTAAACGTGGCAATTATGGCAAATATCTTTACTATAAGACAATGTATGTTAAAGACCTGTTTCAGCAGTAGACTTTAAAATTCTGTAAGGAAAAAAAAAAAACAAAACGCATATATTACAGTCTCTATACCTCTAACAGGAAAATACCAGAGATGGCTTTTTACAGAGCCGATATTCAGCCTCTTTACTTGTTAATTTTAATGTTTTCAATACAGAATGATTTGAAGTATACTCATATGATTTCCTAAATTTGGAAAACTAAATTTTCTTTTATCATTCTAGTAACAGTTGCTTTTATAATGGACAGATACAAGCATTATGCCTAGTAAGAAATTGCTAATAATAAATACATGAATTTCTTTTATTATATATAGTACAAATTAAAACTAAAGGGATAGGGCACCATCATACCTTTATCCTCTGAGTTACAAAAACTTTTTATACTACTTTTAAATTTTTAATGGTTATTGTAAATAAATACGTTGTAAGTATACCTTAGACATGCGAACGAACAGCCAGAGTTAATTACAACCGTGCATACCGCCCTAATCTAGTGTCCAGGGCCAAGCGTAACGAATCGCAACTCCCGTGCGTGTGTAACCGGCTTTTAATCTCATGCACCTGAGTAATGATCCGACGTAGGAAACAGGCGCCAAGTTTTGGAAATTAGAAAATAATTAAATGATATGATAAAAGCTTAGAAAAAACTCGGAAGGTCGTGAATTCAAGTACACCGTTCGACTATTGTTCTGAACCACTTCTAACACAAGCATTTAAAGCTTACTTGCAGTCGTTAACCAGAATAAGGTACTTGAGAGTAATATGGCAGCTTAAGCTTTGCCACCCTATAGAACCATAACTAGGAGGAGGACAGAGACAAAAACACAAAGTCCTATACTATAACTAATATATTTAGAAAAAACAGCAAACAAGCTTTGGCAATAATTAGGAACACTTCGTAAAATTTAAAAAAAAACTAACTTTACTACACCATACTAAAATCGACTGAAATATTTACTATAATGTCAACTGTCAAAATGGCATCGATAAAGCATCGCCATTTTGACCCTATATTATTCGGGTAACCGATGAAGAGCTATCGTATCACAAAGCTATCTATGCTAACAAGGCTGTAGTTATTGAGTTATAATTAAGTGACCATATTAATCGGATGATCATATTGCCTTCACGTACTATACTAATAATATTAACAGCGTTACTAGATAAATTATTTTACTTACACTCTTTTGTTCTGTAGAAAAAATTAAAAGATAAAAAGATTTTTAATCAACGTTTAATTAATTTATAGTCAGTGCTTTAGTTTTGATTTATGGGTTGTGATTCAAAGAGTTTTCATCATCGGAACGGTAATACGTATTTTAAATAAACTTAGGTTGCGTGAAATGCTTCTACGATGCTTTTAAAATAAAAGATAGTTTAGGTCACTGTTTTATTAGAATACTAACTGTTCGCTGCGCGTAATGAATGCCTAAAAATTTTTTGCACTGATTCTTTTTCTAAAATAAAAGTTACTCCTTAAGAAGAAAGGTTCTCGAGTGGCAGCCTCGTACCGGTAGGCGTAGTGTAGGGCGACCCTCCACTAGATGGAGTGACGACCTGGTAAGACATGCAGGAAGTCGATGGATGCAGGTGGCTCAGGACTGTGCTTTGTGGCATTACTTGGGGGAGGCATATGTTCAGCAGTGGACTTGTGAAGGGCTGTAATGATGATGATGATGATGATGATGAAGTTACTCCTTATAAAAAACTGTCAGAAAACGTACCGTCAAAATCAGTTCAGCAATTTCGTAGATTAACCGAAACAAACAGACTGATAAACAAACAAGTACCTAATTTATTTACTTTTTTTTAAAAGCTGTTATGTTTACATTACAAACATACACTTAATTTTTATTTATTTGTATAGTAAGACAATACATTTCCTGGTATTTTGTACCAAATTTGAGAGATATTAAATAAAACTAAATTGAATAACTTTATTAATCTTTTTATTAATAATTGTACAGATAACAGAAAAAACTGTTTCTGATCTGTACGTAAAAAAGCGTCAATAATTTTTTCAACTTGGTATTTCTTTTAAAGCAGATAATAATGTTCTTAATAAAAAAAATTATAGATGATTGTGACATAATATGAGCACACAATCCACCTGATTGTAAGTGAATGCTGTGAATCATAGACATATACAACTATCCTCGACTAAGAATCAAAATGCAGATGGGTTGTCATATCTGAGTAAGATGCAATGCCTAATTTCCAATAGAAAGGGTCTCTAGTTCCCTTTAGTAACAATATTAATTAAGAGAACTAATAATAACTCTACACCCACCATGCGAAACACAGCGGCATTGAGCTGCTATTTTACACTGGTATTCTGTGAGAGTGTGGTCGTGCCCCGATCGAACTGACCTGTCCGTACAACCATAACATTGCTGCAGTGTGGCTCTACCACGTAAAAACTTCTGTTACATTTTGCTCAGTCTCTTCTAACGGCACCTAAGGAACAATATGGTGTTGTGAATATTATTACACTACACGGTACGAAAGATTTATTTATTTTTCATTTATCTATTTATTTACTTGTTTACACTTTATTGTTTTAAATACCTTAATAAAAAAAACATAATTATAAAGGGTGGACTTAATGCCTGTGGGTGTTTTCTTCCAGTTAAGCTGGTTATGAGTAGAAAAATAATTAATTATAATTTATATATATATATATAATATAACATTTCAGAGTAAATATTCGCAGTGAGCGTGATTATCTTGGCTTTCTCACACACTGTCGTACGGCGATTTGTTTAAATTACTTTAGCACGTACGTTCCTGTTTAAGGAGAGTTCTCTACAACTAGCGAAGCTAATAATGTCGATCTACTATAAAATATGATCAATATCTACTAATCACGTTTCAATAAAAAGACGTTATCAAATCTTTTTTTCAGGGTCTATATATTAAAAAAAAACAATTTTAGTCCCTCAAGTATAATGAAAATCTCATTTACATGTTGATATCATTTACTCTTGGAAGACGTATTTGCTGGCAATTTTCGAACGAAACGTTTTGCATCTTAGACACTATCCTTCGAATCGGTTATTTCTGAATAATTTAGATGTATCAATTATTTAAAAAGTTGTTCCACGAGATTGTCCCAATATATATCTACGACTAGTAAAAGCAACATGAATGGATTAGTTCGACCCATGGAAGTCTACAATGTCACAGAATAAGAGCGTAAATCATCAGCATAGTTCTATTTTTTTATAGAAAAGATGGAAAACAACCATACGGCTCACTTGGTGGTATGTGATCACCGTCGCCTATAAACGTCTGCAATACCAGAGGAGTTGCAGGCGAGTTGCCAACCTTTTAGAAAAGTATAGGCTCTTTTCTTGAAAGTCTCTAAGTCGTAACGTATAGTGACTAGCTTTGAAATGAACGAGGCGTTAAATAAATCATACATAACTGAATTGATTTTTTTGACACACGATTGTTTTAAGTAGACGGTGTGCACGTTAACCATTTTTAGTTTTATAAAAAATCCTTTCTTTTACAGACATCACATGAGTAGGAGTAAGTTATCTATACCTATAGTCTTCTTTTATTACGCTTCTTCCTCGTAAAATGACTACACTTGGTCTCATGTCTTGTGCGATATGTAAGAGGTTAGTTACCCTGTGAATAATTTAACTATATCACAGTTGTTTTAATGGAACACTGGCCTTATCACTCGTGTGGAGAAACATGCGTGGGCGCGCTCGTGATGCGTGCGGGCAGATTAAATTGCATTAACGCAATATACTTCCACATAACAGTGCAATCTATATTGCTCGTACATGCCATGTTTATAATAAAAGCAAAATGATTCGTTTTATTTGTTCGTAAAATATCGTTGGGCTATGTATTCTAAATCTTACAGCAAAAGATAAAATTCTAAAATTTGTGCATAAAATAAATTCAATGGTTCTAATTATATTAGATTATTAAAATCTTAACAGGAACGTGTAATGGCCGTATGTGTCCCAAGAGGCGGTAGAGGTAAATTAAAACGGGAGATGGGCAGCATCTGTCTGATAACACTTAATTATAATAAAAGAGCGGTTACCAACAAGTGCTAGACTTGTTGGCAACCGTGGCAGCTATAGCAACATTCCCACTATAAGATAATCTACGGGGGAGGCTTATGCTCAGCAGAGGAGTTTGAAAGGCTGTTATACATGGATTAAAGGAGAATACATCACGTTTTTTAGAAGACTCTTTCTATGTCAATACAATCGATTGGAGGAAATTCTACATATTCGCAGACGAAAACAATAATTTAATTAGGAATGTTTGTCTATAATACGAATTTAGAATAACTCAGTCTCAGTAGATAGGAATAAATCTCCTGAGTCATCTGGATCGCTGTAACATAGGAAAAATCTCATTGTGACCGTGACTACTCTGTAGATAAGATCACTGTAATGCAAATTATCAAGAAGACATTGCTTGATATTAATTCATAACTAGTGACTCACCCCGGTTTCGCCTGCGTGGGATCAATCAATATTTAGACTAAAGATAATTTTTAAAGATAAAAAATAAATTTAAAAAGATCGGAAGACTTAGTAATAGCAGGTTGATGCCTAGTCGGTTGGCGGAGGAAGCTCGGTGCTAGGCATCAACCTTCTCAAGCATTTGCTTGTGAATAACTGTAAGCTATACTTCTATTTGTTTGCAGGCCTCACGTTAGGTAACTGTGTATTTTTTTATAAAAAAATATTACCCCCACAAGAGCAAATTTTTCAATATCGTGGTGACACTTTATGAATATAAAATGCACATGGATGTATATCCAGCTGATATTATTTATATGCTTTTTATCATGGTAGAACCACACGGCTCTATATTAAGGGTGCAATATGAATGGGTCCGACCGGGAAAGATCCGCGCTTTCATATGCTTCTATTTGACCAGCGTAAAATAGAAGCTTATGCGACTGTGTTTTGTATGGCCAGAGACCTTTTTTTACTGGTAACGAGATATTGTATCGTAGCGTGGAGTCATGAGTATTTAGAGTAGCAAAGACCACTTGTTTTATCAATTTTTCTGATTTTTTAAAAAAATCTTGTAAATAAAATAAAGCCTAGATCACACCTGACGTTTTTCTTTATCTTGCTTGAAGTTTCACCAAGATCGGTTAAGGTATCCCGAAAATTAGCCCGGACTGGCGACTCCATTAAAAAAATACAGACAGACAGGTAGACAAACGCTCTCACACTATTCCAGCGTAAAATAGCTGCTTAATAATAATAATAATAATAATTTATTTCGATAACATATTGTCTACATTTACAGATAGTGATCGAAGACACCTTTTAAACAAAAATCTTGCCTGTATTAGGTGCCTTCGCTCTTCCGTAGCTACTAGTTAACATAAAGTTTATTATCTATAACGGTATTAGGGGTACATAAAAATATGAAAACTAAGAATTGTGTGTGTGTGTGTGTGTGTGTGTGTGTGTGTGTGTGTGTGTGTGTGTGTTTGTGTGTGTGTTAAGTTATGCCGTGTGTCTAAGAATAATTTCTGCTTCCTCGTAATCTAGAGGTATTAAATAGTTGGTAACTATTTTTTTGCAGTCGTGTAGTGTTTTATTATATATGTCTACGATTTTATTTACTTTATTATATAGATAGGCCGAAGTAATGTTGAGTTGATTTTTAGCAAAGTCGGTTCTAGTTTTGGTAAGTGGAATAACATTTTTTTTCTTCTAGCTGTAAGATTGTTTGAGACATAAGGTGTAGTTTTATGTCTTTTTAATATAACGCTGAGAATGTACAGCTTTCTTACAGATAAGACTTTACAAACAGCGTATAGAGTGTGCGTTGGAAATCTTCTACGTTTAAAGAGCAGAGTTACTTTCAGTAAAGCACGTTGCGCACGTTCCACCTCAATCATTTTTGTTTTAACCGCTCCTCCCCAAATGGAAATGCAATAAGTTAGGATTGATTGCGCAAGTGAGGTGTAGATTTCTTTAAAAATATTCCTTCTGGGGCTATGATCAACCCCCCACCCCCCAGGCACTACATGTCTCAAGGTCTTGAATATCCAGATCAGTTTTCTTAATCTGGTAGAGACTAGTTCAATGTGTGAATACCAAGAGAGCCGCTGGTCTATCACAACCCCCAGGTATTTTGTTTTATCCATTCTGTCTATAGCCGGACAATCACAATTAGTGGGTTCAGTATCAGGATTGCAAGAGTGAATTAATAAATTGTAGTTAGTGTCAGGTTGTAAATTATTTTGAACACTGTAACAGATGTAATTAGTTTTGGCTGTATTCAGGGTCAACAGATTATTTTTTAGCCAGTTGTTAATCAAGTGCAGGCCAGATTCAGCATTATTCTTCTAGAAAAAACGACTGCAGTGTCATCGGCGTAGGAAAAGATGCGCGCAAGGTCAATTTTTAGACTACAGAGGTCATTAATATATATATAAGAAAAAGCGTTGGTCCTAACACACTTCCCTGTGGTACACCATAAGATACAGCAACGTCTTCACTGATGTAATGACCCAATTTCACTCTTTGCATTCTATCAGAGAGGTAACTCTTAAAGAGAGATAGCGCAACATCTCTGATACCTAATTGTTCTAGTTTTTGGACAAGAATAGGGATATAAACAGTATCAAACGCTTCCCTGAGGTCCAAAAAAACAGTCAGGCACTTGATCCCTTTATACATCTTCTCAGTAACTAGTTGGCTAAGTGCAGCTATTGCATCTTCAGTTGATCTGCCCTGTCCGAAACCAAACTGTGACGTCGATAGAAGCCGAAATTTTTCTAAGTAATTTAATAATCTAGAATTCAAAAGTTTCTCAAGTATCTTCGAAATAGCTGGCAGTACCGAAATTGGCCTATAATTACCCACATCATCCCTGTCCCCACTCTTGTATACAGGAGTGACTACTGACTTTTTTAGCGGGGCTGGAAAAACGCCCTGCTCAAAACATAAGTTAGCTAAGTGAGTAACTATAGGTACAATTTCGTTTTTAGCAAGTTTTAAGAACGTGATGGGAATTTTGTCCCACCCAGGAGCGCCATCTGATCTCAAGTTCATGAGTGTTCTTTCGACTTCTTTCACATCAGTTTGTAGCAAAACAAAGGAGTTGCATGTAGCAACAGCATTTCTAGTTCCGAGAATTAGATTAGAATTGCCACGAGGATTAATATTTTCGCCAAGATGCTCTCCTATTTTCGCAAAGTAATTGTTAAAAAATTTGCAGATTCAGTTGGATCATTTTTAGTTTGAATAATACCTCACTTTCATCGTGTGATTTATTGTTAAAAGTAATGGTTTTTATATTTTTCCACAGCAGTCTATTATTACTAACTGATTTAGTAAGCAAGTCCCTTTCGTATTTCCTTTTAAGTTTTTTAATAAGCTTATTACAGAAATTTCTATATCTAGTGTAGGTTATTTTTAATATTTCATTGTGACTCTCTTTTCGAAGCTGTTTTTGTAGTTTGTTACGATGTTTGATGCATCGTAAAATGCCAGGAGTAATCCACGGCTTTATTGTGCGCTGGCTACTAGGAATCGAGATATTTATGGTATTCGAATTCAGTGATTCAGTGAGCATAGCTATCAGACGGTCAGATAAAGCCGTTGGATCACTATAAAACAGTAATTCATTAATATTTTTTGTTGGAGGTCCTTATGAGCTTTAATATAATCAGTTTTAGTTTTTGTTTTATTAATAGACTTTAATAAAGCTTAAGCTTAAGCTTAAGTGTTTCGTATTGTGAGTGTAGAGAACCGGAGATCCTTTTTACTGGAAACGAGGCATTCGATCTCAGTCACCAGGGGTGACAACGTATCTGTATTTTGATTCTTAATTGAGGGTAAATGTAGATGTCTATGGGCCACAGCATCCACTTACCATCAGGTGGACTGTGTGCTCGTTTGTCACTCTTATTCTAAAAAAAACATTTTAGAAATGATTATTCATGTCTTCTTTCTTATGCTCAGAAAAAATAAAAGCCGTTTAATTCGATATTAAAGATAGACACTTCAATTAAGAGCCGTGGTAGCTCAGTGGTTAATGCTCGCTTTAAATATAACAGAACGCGAGTAACCCGGGTGCGATCCCCGCCGGCACCAATGAAATTGTTAATTGCAATTTTAAGTGCTGATTTACCACGTGCTCGGCGGTGAAGGAAAGCGTCGTGAGGAAACCTGCATGTCTGAGGAATAAGAAAAAAAATATTTCGAAGACATGTGAAGTTCGTCAACACGCATTTAGGCAGCGCGGCGGACACTTCCTTGCCCTAAAACTCTCTCAGAAATGAGGGGAGGCCTGAGCCCAGCAGTGGGACGTATATAGGCTGTAACTTTACTTTTTTACTTTACTTCAATTTAATTTACATGTATAGGTTTATTTAAAGATTTGACACAATGATATAAGCCATCCAGTGGGTACTCTAAAATTAGAAGACATGGTATGAGATATACTCAATAACGGAATGACCATGTGCTCATCAAGACACTACTGAATAAGGTTGAATGGAAATAGCTAAAAAAGTTATTGATAAAATTCCTAGCTGCTTCATTTTTACCTTTAAATGTTAGTTGTGTATGTTAGTACCTGGATGACCGAGCTTTGCTCTGTTTTTTTTTTGAAATTTCATTTAGATACAAATTACATACTGATGAAACATGAACAATATTTTTTGATCTTATTGACATAATAGAAAAAACTGAACTGGTTATTTGAATGAAAAATCATGAGTGCAATTAGTTTAATTAAAATTTTTGTATTTTTAAAAAAGACTAAAAAAAGGGCTAGAAATAATAGATTTTCTCACAAAAGAAGGGAACTTAAAAAAAAAGGAAAAAAAGTCGGACCGAAGATAAAATTTTCGTATTTTTAAAAAATTTACCAAGGCATTACGATTACGCGACCGCTCGATATCCACTTAAGCTATTACGCTCATTAACACAATGTCAAAATTTACCTTCTGATATTGTAGCAGTTTTTCATTGCCTGAAAACACGGACAAAAAGACATTTTCAAAAAATAAATCCCAGCTAGATCGATTTATTGTCCCCGAAACTCCCTGGATACTAAATTTTACGAAAATCGTTGGAGCCGTTTCCGAGATTCCGATTATATATATATATATATATATATATATATATATATATATATATATATATATATATATATATATATATATACAAGAATTGCTCGTTTAAAGGTATAGGATAAGCTGGTGTTTGACTTTGCCTCATAAAATGGTAAGTGGTGATGTAGCCAAAGGTGGTAAAATGTAATGAGCTTCTGGTAGTAACTATCAATTAAGATTTTCAGCTGAGGCCACAAGTTCCAAGGACCGATTTCGCACAGAAGCATTCCTTCATTTCCTGGATTAAGATCTATTCGCATAAGCATTACACTGGTAAGGAAGGTTTAGATACAATCTCAGCGATATAGGACTCATAGTGACTCAAAATCCAACAACTTGTGTTTTCGCACAAATATCGGATTCAACTGGGATCAGACTCACAGCATTGTAAACAAATCATGACGTATATACTCGTATACTACAATGTGATTCACGTCAATACGATATTCAAATCAGGGATAAGTTTACGGAGTGGTGTTTCCGTAGATTCTTAACATGTATGGCGTATCGCGCCGTACAATGTCTAGTACAATTGACTTGTTAGAATTTCGAATTTAGATTGAGAGTAGGGAGTGGTCCCAATACAAACATGATATATTGAGTTCATATATATTATTAATATTAATTAAAAAGTTAAATCAGACTTCAAAGAACTATACAGAAAAAATAACTTAACATTCTGATGGTGGTGCCAAGATAATAATAATGTCTTTCAGACCGAATTTCAGTCACAGACGTCAGTTTCAATGGACACTATTCATCATAGGTGCACTATCTATTTCATCTATCTATCCCATTGACTGCCTTGTTGGTCTAGTAGTGGAACTGCTGATCATGAGGTTCTGGCTTCGAATCCCGCATCGGGCCAAAAAATCATTTATTGAGTTTTTCCGTCAAGAAAATATCAGTAGCTTAATGATTTCTTATATTTACGCGAACACTACACATTGAAATAATACTAGTTTTAACGGAATTTATCGCGTATATTTAACTTTTTTACCCGACGTTTCGAGAGCTTTACAGCACCCATGGTCACGGGAAGGACTGAGATGTTCAACGTCCAGCTGTCATAGTTAACCGCGGTTACCATAGATTAAAATTTTAACTTTTGTTCCGATCTACACAGTATGAGCTTATGGTATCATGGAGTCTTGCAGTTGTATGCTTGGGTTGGGATTTAATTTTATTTATTATAGGATCCCAAGCAGATGGTAGCACCCAGCCATCTTCTCCATTGAAATTAGGATGTTTTTTGATTTCAATAGCCTCGCGAATCATCCTTGGAAGGAATCGGTGTTCTTTAGCGAGGATTTGTGGTCTATCAAATCTGATGTAGTGACGGGGGCGATCTTGTACATGTTGACAGACTGCAGACTTCCCGGAGCGTCGATTCTTCACATCAGCTATATGTTCTTTGACGCGGGTTTTAATTGATCTTTTAGTTTGTCCTATGTAGGAGAGACCACATTCACAATCAAGCTTGTACACTCCTGCATCTTGCAGAGGGACGTTACACTTGACTGATGGTAAAAACTGACCAATCTTCTTCGGCGGCTTGAAGTATGTTTTGATGGAAGCGCGCTTCAAGATGTAGCCAATCTTGTCAGTGACTCCTCTAACATATGGCAGTACAGCAGGTACACGCTCGACTGTGGCCGGCTTCACTCGTTCTCTGTGACGTAGGCGTGGGACCCGAAGCTTGTTGTCATGCAAAACTTGCTTGACATGTTGGAGCTCGGCAGCCAGGTGTTTACTGTCACAGATCCCTCGTGCTCTCTGAAACAAAGATTTACCCACGGTAGCTAACTGTGAAGGATGGTGGTGAGAATCACCGTTTAAATATCTATCTGTATGGGTCTTTTTTCTATACACAGTATGGCTCAAGGTGTTATCAGGATTCCGAATTACTAACACATCTAGAAAAGCTAAGGAATTGTTTGCCTCTAACTCCATTGTGAACTGAATTTTAGAATTTATAGAGTTAAGATGGTCTAAAAATGCAGTTACTTTATCTAAAGGTAGAATTGTGAAAGTGTCGTCTACGTACCGCTTGTAGAATCTTGGATTTATGGGAGAAGTAAGCAGGGCTTTCTCCTCAAAGTCTTCCATGAATATGTCGGCGACAATGGGAGATACAGGTGAGCCCATCGCCACACCATCTACTTGCTTGTAGAACTCCTCCTTCCACAATAGGTAGCCAGATGTAAGGCAGTGTCTGAGTAATACTGCATATTCTGCGGGCATGTTGTTTTCTTCCAGCCTTCTAGTTACAATTGAGATGCAGTCTTCAACAGGTAAGCATGTAAACAATGACTGCACATCAAAACTGACCATAGTTTCATTGTCTGCCAGACGTAGGTCTTTAATCTCGCTGACAAAATGGTAGGAATCCTTTAAGTGTGCTCTTGTATGTCCCCTGAGCGGTGAGAGTATTTTCGCTAAGTGTTGAGCCAATCTGTAAGTTGGTGAATCGATTTGGCTCACTATGGGGCGTAATGGAGCATTGGGCTTGTGTATTTTTGGTAACCCATACAACTTTGGTGATTTGGCGCACGTAGGTATTATCCATTTTACGTCCAGATTTAATTTTTCGGAGTGTTTCTTTATGAGGTCACTAGTTGTTTTAGTGTGCTATTTGTTGGGTCGTTTTTAACCTTTTTATAAGTACTTACATCCGACAAGAGTTCTTGTATTTTAGAATTATAATCTGACGTATCCATGACCACCGTGGCGTTTCCCTTATCTGCGCGGAGAATCGTAAGTTCTGGTTTATTGCGTAGGTTCTTTAACGCTATAAATTCGTCTCTGGGAAGATTCGGTTTAGGCACTGAACATCGACGTAACATAGACGAAATGTCTTGACGTATCGCCTCCAAATCTTCTTTCCGCATATTGTTTTTAAATAAACAGTCCTCGACACTACAGATAATTTCTTCGTACGGTAATCTGCTAGGAGTTATAGCATAGTTTAGTCCTTTGGATAAAACCTTTATTGTTGCATCATCCAGTGTTTGTTTTGACAGATTATAGAACGCGATTAATCTATGATCTGTGTTTGTCAATGGTTGCTTTTGGTTCTGGCATTGATTCGGATGTTTGACATTTGATTTGGCCGTTAATTTTTGATATTTTTCTATATGTTTGTTTTTGCATTCGTTATATTTACTAATTTCGCGTTTATTTAATGTTTCCATGCAAAAATTATAATCAAACGTCGTTAAAACTTTCTTTAATTCACTGGATGATGTGTCTATGGATTTATTTATGTTATATAGATCGGAGCGTTTTTGTTGGATTACCGCCCGTAACAACTTTTTACTTGCCTGATTTAAGATCTTAGCGCTTCCTCGAATGTCCTTTTTGGTGGATATTTTGACACACGTAGGAATGAGATTATGGTCTCGACATCTCTTCAAGAAATTTAAGGCTGTTAGATATCTTGCGCGCTTAGTCTTTAGATCTTCTAATCGGTGACCATGGGTGCTGTAAAGCTCTCGAAACGTCGGGTAAAAAAGTTAAATATACGCGATAAATTCCGTTAAAACTAGTATTATTTCAATGTGTAGTGTTCGCGTAAATATAAGAAATCATTATGTAAACCAGTACGGACTGGTAATTGCAAATAAAATACGCCGATTAGAAGATCTAAAGACTAAGCGCGCAAGATATCTAACAGCCTTAAATTTCTTGAAGAGATGTCGAGACCATAATCTCATTCCTACGTGTGTCAAAATATCCACCAAAAAGGACATTCGAGGAAGCGCTAAGATCTTAAATCAGGCAAGTAAAAAGTTGTTACGGGCGGTAATCCAACAAAAACGCTCCGATCTATATAACATAAATAAATCCATAGACACATCATCCAGTGAATTAAAGAAAGTTTTAACGACGTTTGATTATAATTTTTGCATGGAAACATTAAATAAACGCGAAATTAGTAAATATAACGAATGCAAAAACAAACATATAGAAAAATATCAAAAATTAACGGCCAAATCAAATGTCAAACATCCGAATCAATGCCAGAACCAAAAGCAACCATTGACAAACACAGATCATAGATTAATCGCGTTCTATAATCTGTCAAAACAAACACTGGATGATGCAACAATAAAGGTTTTATCCAAAGGACTAAACTATGCTATAACTCCTAGCAGATTACCGTACGAAGAAATTATCTGTAGTGTCGAGGACTGTTTATTTAAAAACAATATGCGGAAAGAAGATTTGGAGGCGATACGTCAAGACATTTCGTCTATGTTACGTCGATGTTCAGTGCCTAAACCGAATCTTCCCAGAGACGAATTTATAGCGTTAAAGAACCTACGCAATAAACCAGAACTTACGATTCTCCGCGCAGATAAGGGAAACGCCACGGTGGTCATGGATACGTCAGATTATAATTCTAAAATACAAGAGCTCTTGTCGGATGTAAGTACTTATAAAAAGGTTAAAAACGACCCAACAAATAGCACACTAAAAACAACTAGTGACCTCATAAAGAAACACTCCGAAAAATTAAATCTGGACGTAAAATGGATAATACCTACGTGCGCCAAATCACCAAAGTTGTATGGGTTACCAAAAATACACAAGCCCAATGCTCCATTACGCCCCATAGTGAGCCAAATCGATTCACCAACTTACAGATTGGCTCAACACTTAGCGAAAATACTCTCACCGCTCAGGGGACATACAAGAGCACACTTAAAGGATTCCTACCATTTTGTCAGCGAGATTAAAGACCTACGTCTGGCAGATAATGAAACTATGGTCAGTTTTGATGTGCAGTCATTGTTTACATGCTTACCTGTTGAAGACTGCATCTCAATTGTAACTAGAAGGCTGGAAGAAAACAACATGCCCGCAGAATATGCAGTATTACTCAGACACTGCCTTACATCTGGCTACCTATTGTGGAAGGAGGAGTTCTACAAGCAAGTAGATGGTGTGGCGATGGGCTCACCTGTATCTCCCATTGTCGCCGACATATTCATGGAAGACTTTGAGGAGAAAGCCCTGCTTACTTCTCCCATAAATCCAAGATTCTACAAGCGGTACGTAGACGACACTTTCACAATTCTACCTTTAGATAGAGTAACTGCATTTTTAGACCATCTTAACTCTATAAATTCTAAAATTCAGTTCACAATGGAGTTAGAGGCAAACAATTCCTTAGCTTTTCTAGATGTGTTAGTAATTCGGAATCCTGATAACACCTTGAGCCATACTGTGTATAGAAAAAAGACCCATACAGATAGATATTTAAACGGTGATTCTCACCACCATCCTTCACAGTTAGCTACCGTGGGTAAATCTTTGTTTCAGAGAGCACGAGGGATCTGTGACAGTAAACACCTGGCTGCCGAGCTCCAACATGTCAAGCAAGTTTTGCATGACAACAAGCTTCGGGTCCCACGCCTACGTCACAGAGAACGAGTGAAGCCGGCCACAGTCGAGCGTGTACCTGCTGTACTGCCATATGTTAGAGGAGTCACTGACAAGATTGGCTACATCTTGAAGCGCGCTTCCATCAAAACATACTTCAAGCCGCCGAAGAAGATTGGTCAGTTTTTACCATCAGTCAAGTGTAACGTCCCTCTGCAAGATGCAGGAGTGTACAAGCTTGATTGTGAAAGTGGTCTCTCCTACATAGGACAAACTAAAAGATCAATTAAAACCCGCGTCAAAGAACATATAGCTGATGTGAAGAATCGACGCTCCGGGAAGTCTGCAGTCTGTCAACATGTACAAGATCGCCCCCGTCACTACATCAGATTTGATAGACCACAAATCCTCGCTAAAGAACACCGATTCCTTCCAAGGATGATTCGCGAGGCTATTGAAATCAAAAAACATCCTAATTTCAATAGAGAAGATGGCTGGGTGCTACCATCTGCTTGGGATCCTATAATAAATAAAATTAAATCCCAACCCAAGCATACAACTGCAAGACTCCATGATACCATAAGCTCATACTGTGTAGATCGGAACAAAAGTTAAAATTTTAATCTATGGTAACCACCTTGCCCGGCGGGAGATCTCCCCTTTTCCTTTCACGGCCACAGTTTTCATAAAAGTATTTGTACAGGGATTCTTGTTGTTTTTTTTTTGTTTTAAAATATACAAATTTTCTACTTTTTTTTAGAAACTACAATATTTTAACATTAGCACACATAAATACCTTATGCTATCAGATGAAACCCCAGAGGCGTGTAACCAATATAAATTGACATGCTGATTGAAGTACGAAAGGAAATTCAATATATCGTCAATATCGATTACAAAAAAATCTACAAAAAAGTAGATAAATTGAAGAAAATTAACACGTAATGCAATCGCATAACAACTAAATTAGAATGAATTTGAGTTTCAGCCAGGGTAGACAGATACTGCCAATGATAGATAAGTGGCTGCGTATATCCCGCCGGCGATCGGATTCATATCCGAATTAATAATCTCGATGCAATATGGGAACAACTCGTTACGTGTCATACAATTACACCGAACTGTACTTTTGAACAGAGAGGGCATTATATTTGACAAGAAATTAAACTAAAAATTATTTTTGGTTTGTATAAAGTTCCGATCATTTGTCTATGTTATGATAAATCATCATTCATCACTTCACAAGTCCACTGCTAAACATAGGCCTCCCCCATGTGCCACAAAGCACGGTCCTGAGCCACCTGCATCCATCAACTTCCTGCATGCCTTACCAGGTCGTCACTCAATCTAGTGGGGGGTCGCCCTACACTACGCCTACCGGTACGAGGCTGCCACTCGAGAACCTTTCTTCCCCATCGGTTATCGGCTCTTCGAGTTATATGGCCGGCCCATTGCCACTTCAGCTTACTAATCCGTTGGGCTATGTCGGTCACTCCGGTTTTACTGCGGATATCCTCATTTCTGAGTCTATCACGCAGAGAAACTCCGAGCATAGCCCTCTCCATAGCTCGCTGAGCGACCTTGAGAATCCTCATACGGCCAGCAGCAGCATGTTAAGATAAATATGTGTGTATTATAATAACATTATGTCTAATGCACTAGTACAAAACAAACACAGTAATTTATAAAATAAATAAAAGGTATGTGCAATTTATAATAATATAATATTAATTATTAGTATTATTATTACTACAAATGAGATAATTCTTAGAGAAAAGTTTTAGCTAATGGACTCGACTCTGAAATAGAGAGGGAAACCGATCAGGAGATGGGCAGTAGCGCCTTATTAATGACGACTAAAATAACAAAATCCGGCCAAGTGCGAATCGCACTCGCGCATGAATGGTTCAATACCATCGTACATGATTTCATATACGTTGCCTGTAAGAGGACCACCCTTTAAATTTAAATTTACTTTTATTTTCATTTGTTTTTATAGTGGCAACAGATTTCTGTGTTGAAATTTTCACACATTATGTGAAAATTTCAACTGTCTACCTATTAGGGACATGAGATACAGCTCGCTGACCGACTGGCGGACGGACGGACGGACGAACAGAGGAGGCTTAGTAATAGGGTCGCGTTGGGTATCTTTCGGGTATGGAACCCTAAAAACTGCGTTTGCTAACTGTGGCATCTACGGCAAATATCCCCTCCATGAAGCAATTTATAGGGGAGGCCTATGTGCAGTGGACTTTAATAGTCTGTAACAGTATGGCAGGCAGGCAGATGAAAAATGGATATCATTTACAAACTAAAGAAAATAAAATGATAAAAAAGATTTCGTAGCTCCATGTCAACATTAGATAGATTCAATTTCCGCATCGTCGTATTTTGATATTAAGTCTCAAGGACTAATGTGATTCAAATGTGTCGAGGCGAGGTACTTCATCGATGATGTCTTTAACCATCCGTATTATCTTTTATCTTCAATTTTGTCACAACAACCCATATGTTTAAAAAGTTTTCACAGTTTTTTTTGCAGTTTTTTTTTTGGAGTGATGTATTTAAGTGTTTGACTATTGAGATGATATTAATCTAAAGGCCCTGATCTAAGCAAACTTTACAGAATTCTTTATGGCTCACTAGTTAGGGCCGTTGGTTTTGTGACTTGACGAGCCAGGTTCGCGGATAGTCTAAAGATGCTACTTCAAAAAACTCTTAATAATTTCTGTTTGACTTGCCAGTGTATCAAGAACGACAAGCTGCGAGTAACTGCCGTAATATTTAAGCTCATGGCTCAGGTACGAGAGCGCGCAGTATACTATATGAGCGGTCTTTTTTTTTTGCGCCCGAAGCAAATATGGGCAACCCTCCGGAAAGCGGGGGAGGGTGGTTGAGAATGCTCATAGCATACCACGCAGCCGTCTGCGTGGTTATGTGGTGACTTTTACCCACTAAACTCAACCTTTTAGGAATTGGCTTAACGATCTGACTAGAGATCTCTAAGCCGTATACGAACGCGACTCTCCTTGGCAGAAAGGAGGGCGCAATGAGCGGTCTCACTCGCTGCACGCTATATATATGTAGTGGGTACTTAGGCAAAACTACACTGCTATGTCAATAGAGTCATCAGCAATACTGGTTGCCAAACCACTTGGGAAACATCTTTTAAAGGACTGCTGAATGTGAGCCTTTCCCTAGAAACGCCATAAAGCACAAGTTTAGCCACCTGCATCTATCGACTTCCTGCATTTCTCATCAGGCCGTTACTTCATCTAGTGGGTGGCCGCACTACTCTTTGCATACCGGTACAAGGCTGTCACTTGAGAACCTTTCTTCCCCTTCGGTTGCCGGTTTCACAAGCTACATGGCCTGGCCGTTGCAAATTCAGGTTACTGATCCGAAATAGCCCAACTTTGTCGATCACTCAGGCTTACTGTGGACAAGGCTATCTATAAAGTCTATCTATGTCTATCTATTAAGTATGATTTTTAACATTCTTAATCAGAAATACATTACTCCGTGCATAATTCACTCCATAGCTTGCAGAGCGCCTTTGATCTATATCATATGGCCAGCAGTAGAGGATTACTTCACAGATTCATATAATATATTTTCAGTGATAACATAATGTGGATCTCCGAGGAATTTTTCGGATCAATTGGCGTCGCCAAATTTCACCAGCGTACACTGAAGCACTAAGTTCCACTTACAATTAAAGAAACTTTTCCATTATAGTCTATAAAAATCCACTGCTGAACTTAGTACTACCCCATAAGTTGCCTCATACATAGAATATTGCCATAGTTGCAACAATTCGCAGACGGGTAGGCAACTGCGGTTTTTTATAATTTTGATTTGTTATTAGGAATATGATGTGGCTTATCTCATGTTTCAGTTTCTCTCTTCCCTCTAATGGCATCCACTGGACGATATGGGGTAGTAGATACTTCTGCAAGAATACCACTAAAAGCTTAAATTAAAACGTTTTAATGGTTCTATTAATTATTTGTCAAAATTTCTTACTGGTACAACAAATGAATATTCAAGATATTATGTAATTAGCCCTGTTAATTAAAATATATATAAAATCGTTCAGATGTAACAACTTTACACATTAATTCCCAATAAACACTAACTTCGAACGCCAAACTTCACATGTTGTAGTCCAACGACTGAGTTAGGCAACTTTTAATCCGCTCCTCTATTCCGGATAGTCGGTGCGGAACTTTAGTTTCTACATCATTATATCGCGTAGATAGCACTCGAGATACCAAGTTGATCGTTCAAGCCGAGTTCAGAATAAGAGGCCAGCACTAGAACGTCGCAAATCTCACGTATTTGATCGGCCGTTACTCGCTACATCGAGAATTGTTACATGTGCGAATCATAAACTTACAGAGCTGATTTTACCACTCTTAAGTAAAACGAATTTAAAGCACTAAGTATGATTTTTTTTTTTCGATTTGCAACATTGCCGTGTAGTGGTGGCGTAAGAAAAACCACTATTCATCTTCCTGTGAGTGTCGTAATTTACACGACAAATATTTGCGTACTTACATATTTGCCAAAAGAAGTTTGGCAAATATTTGACGCAATCTACGGGTGAGTGATAGGCTGTAAAATAATCAAAATAAATGAAATATATTACCGTAATTTTTTCATTAATAGCTCGATTGTATAGTAACATTAGCTGCGATGCGGGGGCGCCGGTTATAATCTCACATTTATTAAGTTTATATCCTGGTTTTTTATGTCTATCCACGTGTAATTTATAAATTCACGCCGCACATAATACCAGCGAAGAGTAGCAGGATAATGCTGCCGTATTTGATGCGATACGAGTAAGTGAAGAGTACCGGAGACTCTTTTCACTGGTAACGAGGCACTCTATGAATCTATCCAGGTCATCGGAGGTGTCAAAGCATTTGCATTTAAAATCATGATTGAATGTTAATGTAGTATTTCATGTGCCACAGAACCAAATTACCGTCAAGTTTTTTTTATAGAAGACAGGGCAAACGAGCATGCGGCTCACCTGATGATAAGTGACTACCGCCACCCATGAACAACCGCAACACCAGGGGAATTGCAGGTGCGTTGCCGGCCCTTTAGAAAGGAGTAAGTGTACTCCTAACTTCAACTAAAGTAGATTTAAATATCCACGAACGGACACAAATCCCTCTTAAACGTATGATTCACCTTCGAATCGTTTCTATTAGTATTCGGATTCTGATTGATATTATTTGAAATAGCTGTAATGTTAGTAGTACATAAGTCAATTTGTCCACATCTAAGCCGTAAAGAGTTTAGCCCTGAAATATAATTCAACATAACATAGTGGTAATATAAACTCTAATGCTGTACTGACTGACAATGGATCACATGATGTGTACAAATCAAATAGACGGTGTATCTGCAGCCAATCAACAATTTCAAGATGTTTGCTCGCTGGCTGGGTACGTACGCGCCTTGCAGCCAGCCTCGGTATGTTAACATTGTACGATTTCGGATGAGTCATCTCAAGTATTTTCACAAATATCCTCACTACAGACGTTAGGCGTTTCCGTGTACTAATTGAGATATTAGTTGAGGACAGCTCTGCTTGTTTAGTTGTGCAAACGATATTTGAGTGATTAAATTTCTTTAGGATAGTTTCATAAAAATATATTGTAATAATTTTTACATGAACAAAAAAATCGGCAGATTTCGTGTAAATGTTCTTTTCTAAGAAAAATCTAATAAAATAAATTAATATGAATTGTAGAAATTAATAATTTATCACTGATTTTACCTGCATATCAATTTTCGTTTAATGATTTTTATGATTCTAATAAAATTTTACGTACTTCAATAGGTTAAGCTGTTAAGCAAGTAGGCGGTAACATACACGACGTGTTTTTCTTCGTTCGTAACATATCCCAGTGAAGTTCACTGACATCTTAGACAAAAGGGTTATCTTGCTGCCAAATGTAAGAATTGTTCATAAAATTAAATCGGGTAGCCTAAAATGGAGCCTACCTTAGTATTTTAGGCGACTTTAAAATAAAAAAGGATGTTTACATTTCGACTGCATGTTTTTTGCATTTTACGCAAGCCTTCGTTTAACTTTGGAACGATTTTGACGATTCGTTTTTTTATCTTATAGGCCATAGTTCAGAAGTGGATAGTTTGGAGTTGTAAAAAATTCCAATCCTAATAGTAATGAAATAGGAAAGTTTTTAATGTAACGTTTCAGACAGCCTTGAAGTTGTGATATTACTTAAAGAGTAAAAACTTTTTTTAAATTAAAAGCCGACGTCAAAAAACGAAAAAGAATAAAATAATTTCACATTATCTATTCGGGGCTTTATTTTTTCTATAAACTATGTTTCACTATGTGACTGCCTCGTTGGTTTAGTGGTTGTAGTAGTGTGACTGTTGATCATGAAGGTGCCGAGATCGAATCCCGGGTCTGGTCAAAAATCAGTTTAATGAGTTTTTCGGTCAAGAAATTCTCAGTACTTGCCCGGAGTCAGGAAGTTGGCGGTGTCTCACCCTTGTGACTCGAAAAACCCGTAAAGCCGTTGATCCTGCGCCTGATCTCTCTCCGGTCATGTCGGTTTACCGTCCCATCGGACTATGAGAATGAGAGAATAGAGAGTGCACCTGCGCATGCGCATACACTAGAGTACTATAATCCTGTTCTGCGCCGTTGGCTAGTCTTCGTTAAAGATACACATTATGCTACTGTTTTAGCATCTCAAGTTGCCACTGTTGCCACAAGTTAACACACACACCACACACTGCCTCGTTGGTGTCGTGATCGAAACGCCATTGCTGATCATGATGTCCCAGGTTCGAATCCCGGGTTGGGCCAAGATCAGCTATTGCGTTTTCTGTCGATAAAGCCTCAGTAGCAGCCCGGAGTGAGGAAGTTGGCAGCATTTCACCCCTGTGACTTGGAAAGCGCGTAAAGCTGTTGGTCCTTCGCCTGATCTCTCTCTCTAGTCGTGTCGGATTAATGTCATATCGGACTATAAGAGTGATGGAATAGATAATAATAACGTCCTTCAGACCAAATTTCAGTGACGGCGGCCCGCAGACTAGACATCGACGCAGAACAGGATTATACCGCCCGAGTGTATACGCGAGCACGGATGCACTTGCTATTCCCTCACTCTCATTATCCGATGGAACGGTAAACCGACAAGACCGGAGAGAAATCAGGCGCAGGATCAATGGCTTTACGTACTTTTAGAGGCACGGAGGTGAGACACTCCCTGACTCCGGGCAGCTACTGAGAATTTCTTAACAGAAAAACTCAATAATTGATTTTTATATATATATATATATATATATATATATATATATATTGTTTATGATTCGGAATTGTGATAGCGTGATTTAGGCTGCGGTGTCTTTCGCTTGCGGCGCGACGACAGCGCTGCTACATCAACCCCCTACTCAGACCGAAGGTCGATAGTGCAGCCTCGTTGCCGACGAATGTGCAAGTACCAGGTGATTTGCCTTGTAGTCTGCGGTGAGTCGGGAAGAAGGCAAGTAATCTGCGAGAGTACCGTGAAGCAGAGGCGAGCAGTAAGGCTCAGAGCCGTGCCGAACATTGTATAGCGCAGAGAGTAGCTGGAAGGAACAGGAAGCATTATTATTCCAGTGCTGCGATGAACCTTGTGAAGCTAGATAGCTTGCAAGATATGAAGACTGCTGACGAAATCTGCTCGGGAGCGAATGCGTGGGGTATTCTATGACGATGATGAAGCTTGAAGTTTCCGAAGGTTGTTGGTTGCGTGTTCAGATCATGTCGGATGGTCACCACTGTGGCCGTGAAAGGAAAAGGGGAGATCTCCCGCCGGGCAAGGTGTTCTGCCCGGGGAGCGGCCAACACTCCATGTGATAGTTCGGAGATGTTCTATATATATACTGTTTATGATTCGGAATATTGATAGCGTGATTTAGGCTTCGGTGTGTTTCGCTTCCGGCGCGACGACAGCGCCGGTACAAAACCAATTATAGAAACTGGTATAATATTAGTCGATATACGAGTATTTACTATCAACTTCTCTTGAATTAAGACAGGCATCTTAAGCTTATTAATTGATAACAATGATTATTACCACGTTTTTACCGACTTCGAAAAGGAGGAGGTATTCAATTCGACTTTTTTCACATAACTTTTCTTTGTGTGAACCCATTTTGATGATTCTTTTTACTGTCTGAAAGCTGGTGAAAAGCACATGGGGTCCTATATAAATTTAATCAAGATCTGACCTAGTTTTTGAGTTATCTTTAATAATGATTATTTAATTGGTTTCGAATACATTGATGATGTTCTCATTTTTAAAAATTATATTGTTGTACAATAATTTTATTAAATAACTTTCTCGTTTCTCTATCTGCCGTTCCGGGTGGTATTTAGTTTTTGATTTTAAACAAACTTCCCGATGAGCTGGAAACTCGAAATATTGAATATAGCTCAAATTAGGATAAAAACCAAAAAATAGGATAAAAGACGTTTGTAATTTCTTTTTATTAATTTTTTTTAAATATTTCACTCGTTTTATCTTGTCAATACGCTTCTTTTTTCTGCCCTGGTGTTCGTCTGGACATTAAACAATAGAATACACAACTCCTTTGGTTACTTCTTGCGACAAACACTAGCATCTGAACTGTTGTCTTTCGACCTGAAGGTGATAGAGAGCCAATATAATTAAAGAATGTTTGATATTTCAACATATTCCTCAGAGAAGAAAACGCGTCTCTAGTCTTCTTTGTCTGAAGTTGGTTGCAGTAGTTGGTGCAAATTACCATCAGGTGGAATTCAACTGCCACTTCTGTTTTCATAAAAATCATTATTGATTGTAAATTTGTAAACGTCATTAATGATTGTGACGATAATGAATGTTCGGCTTTGGTGGGATTTAACACATCAAAGCGGAGGTATTCTTAATTCGCAAGCCCTTGAGCCAGCGTAAACACAGACTGTGACGTCATCTTCTTAGCAGAAACCATAAACGAGGAGGTTGTCAATTTGACTGTACTACCCTATTTTGTATTTATACATCTAACGCGATAACTTCACCAATTCTAAAGCGGATTTTATTTTTATTACCTAAAGAAAAATTTAATAAGTGTGTAAAAATAGTGAACTTCTAGTTCTTACCTTAACTCTATGATATTTTTTACTCTAATAAAAAATGGTCAAAAAATTTAATTTTTATATAACTTATTCAAAGAATGAAAAAGAACAAAATAATTTTCACGTAATTAACTTTTAAAACTTCTAAAGTCAGAAGCGATTTCAGAATCTTCTTGAACACATTACTTTTAAATATTGTATATGATTATTTTATGTAAATAAATAGAAAATGAGAAAAAATTGACACCTTATACTTATACTATACATTAATTATATCAGAAAATGGAGACAAAATCACATAATATTCAAGCAGAATATCTGAATACTTATCAAAGAAGTATAACTCAGAGATAACGGGCCAACCTATTTCACTCGTACATTTTAAGGCAACAGCGTGTGATATGTAAATGTATGATAATGTACCGACAATTTGCACAACTCATGACCTCTGCGCCCAAACTATCTGCGGGCAACCCCGTAACTTTGCCGGTTTAGATTCGGAATACAGATGTGGGTTTAAAATTAATATGTTTGGATTTCATTATGATTCCGTATACGGGTCGTACATTTGCATTGGTTAATCGTATGTTTTGTTAGTGTAGGCCTATTGATATGTGAAGAACGTGTGGAAACAGCCACAATTGACAGAGCCAGTGTACTACTGGCTTTATCGAAATTGTGTATTTCATCACTTACGGGAGGTGAAAACTAGGAAGCGTACACGGACAACGTTCACCACGTTATCCGTAAAGTTATCATCAACATCATCGTCTTTTCGTCTACTGGTAGGCTAAGCATAGGTAAGGTGCTTAGCATACCACCGAACTTTAAGACTGCATCTCTATACTTACCCAGATGCAGTGTTAAAGTTGGAGCCTCACGTCGGAGAACATATTGCGTGATTGCTATGTTTTTCTGTATGGCTGTTGCTAATGTTTAAAATGAATAAACTGACTATATAGAATATATTCGATGTCAAAAGACTAAATTAATCCGGAGTATCATTTTGAATATTAATATATGGTACATACGTGACTGCCTCGTTGGTCTATTGGTTGTAGTAGGATGACTGCTGATCGTGAGGTCCTGGGTTCGAATCTCGAGTCGGGTCAAACAATCAATTATTGAGTTTTTTCGTCAATAAATTCTCAGTAACTGCCCGGAGTCAGGAAGTTGACGGTATCTTACTCAAGTGCCTTGGAAAGCACGTAAAGTCGTAGATAGATATTGCAATAGTTGCCACGTTTTGCGGGCGGGTTGGCATTTGCTTTTTTTTAGTATTAGCTGTTACATCTATTACTGTCTACCACTACACGGCATGTTAATAAAAAAATTATGCTTAAGTAGTATGCGCAAGCACAGGTGCACTCTCTATTCCCTCACTCTCATAATCCGATGGGACGGTAAACCGACACGAACGGAGAGAGATCAGGTGCAGGATCAACGGCTTTATGTGCTTAATGGGGCACGGGGGTGAGACACCGCCAACTTCCTGACTCCGAGCAACTACTGAGAATTTCTGGACGGACAAACTCAATAACTAATTTTTTGGCCTGACCCGGGATTCGAACTCAGGACCTTATGATCAGCAGTCGCACTACTACAACCGCTAGACCAACGAGGCAGTCATATAGCAGCAGATTGGCTCTATTATTATGATCGCGAATCTACCTACGAAGGGTATTCATTCAAGCAATCACTCCCAACTTTCTTGATGCTACATATATCAGCTGTAAATCCACTATCCGATAACGAAATGCTAATAAGTCGACACTATTCTTCACCAATGAAACGAGTTCGACGAGCAATGTAATAACAAGGTGAGTTTTCAACTCTTATCAAATCTAGAAAAACCGTCCAGATAAAAAGCGTTACCCCAACGATTACGTGAGAGTAATATCGTCATCCGGTTAATATGGTCACATCCTTATAATTGAAAAAATTATTTATACGTGGTACAATAGCACTTCATCAGTCAATCAAATAATAAAGGGTCAAAAGGCCTCTGCTTAATAGACGCCATTTTGACAGTTACATTATAGTAAATATTTTAGTCGATTTTAGTATTGTGTAGTATAGTTCGCTTTTTAAGTTAATTTTTCGAAGCGTTCCTTATTATTGCCAAAGTTTGTTTAGTTTTTTTTTTAAATATTAGTTATAGTATACGACTTTGTGTTTTTGTCTCAGTCCTTCTCCTGGTTTGGGTTTTATAGGGCGGCAAAGCTTAAAATGAGCATAGTACCCTCATATACCTTAGTTTTATAGTAAAATCTACATATTACAACATATAGACACAGTATATCACAGCCGAATTTACATTACAAAACTAGTGTTATGCATGATTAAAACAATTTCATGAAACTAATTGCAGCACTTGTGAAACTTGCTGCTAAACTTTAATACTGCTGTGTTTTGTATGGTGAGTGTTAAGATACGGAGACCCTTTTTTACTGGAAACGAGGCATTCCATCATAGTCTTCAGGGGTGACACAACGCATTTACGTTTTGATTCTTAATTAAGGATAAATGTAGAAGTTTATGGGCCATAGCATCCACTTACCATCAGGTGGACTGTGTGCTCGTTTGTCACCTTTATTCTATAAAAAAAACTTGTTTATCAAAATGAATGTGTCGTGAAGTTAACAGTATCGTTGAGATTATAGAGTGTCGCAGCTTTATTTTTTTGGCTAAAGCGTTGTCATACTGATGTTAATATATAAAATTAAAAATTTGTGGTAAAATTAGTTGCACACCCTAGTTCTACCCAAAAATTGCACGTGGCACGAATCTTACTCAGTTTCATGAAATTGATACATGCATTGTAAAACATGACATTTACACATGAAATTATGGTGAAATTAATGTTATGACATTAGTTTTATACGACTAGTTTCTTAATGTAAATTAAGTTTTCAGTCTATGATTTAATCGCAAGCGAGCTAAAGGATAGGAGATAGGAAGCTTTAGATAACAACACATGTTAAAATCTAGATTTTATTATTATTATACGACTAGTAATAATCATAATCCTCTGCTATATATGGGTCTCTCCCATAAATTAGTTGGAGGAATATTTGCCACACTTGTCTCACTTAAAAGGTGAGTGCCAACCCATCTTTTAAATGTGACAAGTGTGGCAAATTGTTGTATTTAGTTTCTCAGAAATATGCTGTTACTGACTTAGCAGCTGAGTTTCCTGTGAACCTGTATTTGAGATTATTTATCATATTATTGTGACAGATTTCGATAGCTTAGATAGAATACAGTTCTGTGTCCGAATAGAAGAACCGTCTCAAATTTCATAATACGCAACCTAACCGAGTTCGATACACGCCGACAGCAGTAATTTTGTAGTCGAAATTTTATGGCCTGGCTTATTACTGCCAAAGTAGACTTTGCGATGAAACCTGAGTGTTTAACATATAAAAATAGGTCACACATCAACAATTTTAAGAATTAAGAGCTCATCATTTTTAAGCAGTACGGATTTTGGCCCACCATAAAAATCCATAAAAGTCAGTTAAGAGGAGTCCTGCGTCCAGCGTACGAACGTTACAATACGCTGTTGTTTTACTTTACTGAGCCCTACAGCAGAAAGTAATAGTTGTTACTTATTGCTATTACACGAAATTAAAAAGTATAAAAAGTAAAAGGCAATGCTAAGACATCTTATACAAAATTAAAGTTTGTTTATTCGTATTTTATACAGTGCCATGCCGTTCATAAGAATGCGGTCAAACTTTGTCAACTTCTTGCTGGCACTCATAAACAATATGTAAGTTAATTGTAGTATACCTATAACCTTTGCACAAGGTTATGGGTATACTACAATTAACCTACATATTTATTTGAAAGTTATATATCATTCAACTTCACTTAACTCTTACTTAACACTTACTCACTTAACTCTTATATAACTCTTCCAAATTTAAAACGATATTTCCACAATTTTTTTCTTCTTCGGCAGCACCTAGTGCCAGCAGTAGTGTATAAAAGAATTGTTGTCCCAAGTTTAAAAGCTGCTATGTAAAAAAAAATATAGCGGTAACCAACCGCACACAGCTTTCTACGAGAAATATTTATTTAATATTCTGGTTTGTTATACGCTTATCACCTTTATATGTAATCAAATCATAAACAATGCAGGTATTTGGACGGAGGCAAATTTGCGTATCCCAAAGACCAATATTTGCAGACTTATCCCCAGATTACCGTGTTCGTGTGTGCCCGTGTTTCTAAGGATTAAATCTGATCACGTGATCTGTCGAGATCGAAGCCTACGTGTGTAATACGTGGCCTGTTTGTATTTGGTCCGAATAATAAGCAGAAAGCTATTTACAAATTTATGCTTTCAACAAATGAAAAATCATAATTAATATTTGACTTTAAATAATATAATAGTAAAAAGAAGTAGTGTCAGTCTACACACGTCTTGGTATTGGGCGCAGGTCTCCTCTCATTCCTGAGAGGATAATGGAGCAGTTAGCTTCTACGCTACTCCGGCTCTAAATTATTTTTTGGAACGAAGTTCCTTATCGCGCATTGCGAAAGGGAGCTAGACGGAAAAAATTAAGACGAAAAAAGTTCTCTCTCTCTCTCTCTCTCTCTCATAGAAAGCAAGCCAGTTATTTTCGTTTTGTCTTCCTATTTCGCATTGAATAGTGTGGTGTCGCGACGATTATTTTTGTTGAGTACAAAAAACATGTATACAGGTTAAAAATAATAAAAATAATGGATCCTGACAGTGTTCTGCACAAGTTCCGGATATAGCTGATGGAGTTAGGTAAGTAGAGGATTTTATACAGATAGTAATAAATGCTTGTGTATTTTTAGCAGGTACGCATTATAACCTCTCTTTACTATTGTGCTAACCAAGTCATACGCGTTATAATCTCTCATTTATTGTGAGAAACTTCGTTCCATCCGGGTGTCCCTTGACACCTCTCAAGTTTTTCCATTTTTTCTTCTTCTCAGAACTTAAGTGTTGTTTTTGTATTTTATAATGGTTTTCTGTAGTTGTGGCGTATGCAAATCTATCAGCCTATTTTGTCCTATTGGTGGCAAAATAACGATATCGTATTCGCCGGTGTGAGGTAACAATGCGACAAGAAGCTGCGTCAAAGATTCGTTAATGGTAGAAGCCAGTTCAGTAATGCTGATCGTGATATTGATGGCATTTTAGGGGCTATGTGTAAACTAGCGATTCCTGCTGACAGGAGTGAAATAATTAACATTTATTTTATTAAAGATACCGCGCGGTATTTACAGAATAGTTATTAGTAGGATATACATACACACTTATTCGTGCGGGTTTCCAACCAGCGGCTGTTATTTTAAACACTGAATGCCTGTCTGGGAAATTTAAAAAAAAAACATATCAAGAAAAATGTGAAGTTTGTCAACTCATACGGCTTTCTCCACGCATCGGTTGTACAACTGTGGGATACATGTGCGACGCATTAATTGTTGATCTACTTTTGTAACTTTTATACAATGTGACGCTAATAAGTTATGACTTGCGCCACAATATTGCTAGCATAAGTATAGTGTGTCCCTTGTTATGTTTAATCTCGATCGGGTTGGCGACATCTGCATTCGACAATTATGTTCGTGTGAAATTAAATGATATGTTAATCCTATAACCATATTTATTTTGACATTAATGACGCTAAATTTAAATGAAGACTGAGTTATCAATCTCAAAATTAAGTTGAGTTCAATTGTTTCACTTTGATATATATATATATATATATATATATATATATATATATATATATATATATATATATATATATATATATGCTACGATGCTGAATGGATGCTGTGGCGTATAGACATCTTCATTTATCCTCGATTAAGAACCAAAACGCAGATGCGTTGTCACCCTGATAACTAAGATGGAATGCCTCTTTTTCAGTAAAAAAGGGTCTCCGGTTATCTACACTCATCATACGAAACACAGCAGCATTAAGCTGCTATTTTACGCTGGTATTCTGTGAGAGCGTGGTCCTTCCCCGGTCGAGCCGACCCATTCGCGCTACAACCATGATATAGCTGTAGCGTGGCTCTAACGCGTATGAAAATTAAGCATTACAGATGTATGAATAAAAGAGTTCAATTGTTTCAATTTTATGTATACTATTTTTATTTATTTCACGGTTATAATATGTGATGGATAACTTTTATCAGATGAACTGATAATTCATAAATTAGCCCTTAGAAATATTTAAACGAAAACAAATAAAAAAGTTAAATTGCTTGTGTTACGAGTGGTTCACGCCAGTAGTCGAATGGTGGATTCGAACCCACGACCTTTTTGAGTTTGCGGTCCGTGCCCTGCCATTAGGCTACTGTCGCTATAAAAATTAAATTATTGAACACTTACTATAAGGTTTATTGCACCCGTTAGCCCCTTTCCTAGTGTTAATATATAATATGTATGTGCAATAGTAAGTCATGGCAAGAGTAAGCCGATATACGATAATAGTAAGTGCCATGCCAAGAAGTGGTAAAATTAAAAATTTTGTTCAACCGTCTTCAATATAAATAAAATGGGAACAATTATTATTATTCGATATCAATTAAATACGCATTATTAAAGATAACTCAAAAAATAATGGTCAGATCTTGATCAAATTTATACGGAATTAACACGAGAAGCACCAACTTTTAAATAAAAAAATACGTGTGGCACTCGGGGACTGCCGCGTTAAAGCTATTGCATAGCATTTTTATCAACGTATGCAATTTTAATTATTTATGTATTTTAGTTATGCAGTATTTTTTCTTTGTTTTTTTTTTTGATATTAATTCAAGTTTTTTCTTTGATACCTGTCCGGTAGTTGTGGTATGGTATACGGGTATGCGACCCCGGCTACCCTAGCTATTACTGTCCTATCCCTTGCCCTTATGGACGGTAATATCCTACATTTCCTATTTCCTACCCTAACTTACCTTACTCTTCCTTTTCACACCACCTATCCTTCCCGTTTTCCTATTCCTACCCTCCGCCAATCCAACGTCGGCCGTGCGGATGGATGCATGGCTAGGGGCAAGCCTAGTCGTTAGCGTGCCACACTGCCCTGGGACCGGGCGACCCCAGAATTAGGCTAGCCTTACCCTGGCATGCAGGGCTCTGCTGTTGGGGGGGACAAATCTTTCCTTCGCTATTCGTGGGAACGCAATGGTTTTTCAAAAAATTAACCAAAATGGCGGCGATGTGGTTCGCCACCCATCACGTCTCGTTTCTCGCGGGGGCGAAAAGCGGCCCACGGAGAGCCGCTTCGCTACGTTGAATGTAAGAGGAGGGATGGATGGAAAGGTAGATGGAGTGTGTCAGATGATGGATGAACGTTGCATTGATATTCTGTGCGTGAACGAAACCAAGAGGAAAGGATGTGACACCACGGTTCATGGCCCCTACACGGCATACTGGTCGGGAGTCCCCCAAACCAGCCGAGGATGTCAGGGAGTTGGTGTGATTCTTTCATCTCGAATGGTTGAATGTGTGATGGAGCATGAATGTGTAAGCCCAAGACTCCTCTGGATTAGGTTAAAAGTTGGACTCACCCGCTTGTTTATCCTTGGGGTCTATGCACCGACGGATCTGCGTGGAGGTGGGTCAGTAAAATCACAACAAGAGAGAGAGAGGAATTTTGGGATAGCATGAGAGAGGTCTTGAATAAATGCGGAGAAAATGAACGGATCGTGATGTTAGGGGACTTTAATGGATGGGTTGGAGTAAAGCGTGATGGGTATGAAGGAGTTCTGGGTATGTTTGGGGACGAGAGAGTGAATGACAATGGGAGAAGCCTGCTTGAAGTATGCTTGGAATGGAATCTGTGCGTGGCCAACACAATGTTTGACCACAAAAAGATCCATTTGTATACAAGAGATGAGGGTGAGTCTAGAAGTATGATTGATTTTGTAATTGTGGATGAAAGACTGAAGAAGAAAGTGCTAGACACTCGGGCATACCGCGGTGTAGGCCTCGACACAGACCACTTCCTGGTCATAGCCCGAATGCGTGGCCTCTTTATACGGTGGCGACACCGAGGGGCCGAGCCTACGAGTGTTTTGGACAGAGTAAAAGTGGAAAATCTACAAGAAAAGAAAGACGAGTTTGTAGAGAAACTGAAAGAGTGTTTTAAAGGGATAGAAGAGACAGGAAGGATTGAAGATTTGTGGGAGACATTTAAGAAAGGGGTTGTAAATGTTGCGATTGAGGTATGCGGGGTAGCTAAAAGAAGGAAAGGGAGAAAGAATGATAACGTGTGGATGGATAAAGATGTACAAAGGGTTGTGCAAGAAAAGAAGAAAGCGTGGTTGGATTGGTTAGCAACAAAAGCTAACCAAAAAGTTCAAAAGGCAACGGATGACGAGATAAAGGAAGCAAGAACGAAGTATAAAAGATTGAAAACAGCAGCGAAAGAAACTGTGTCTAGAAAGAAAGAAGAACGAAAAGATGATTTCGATAGGAGGCTCACTGAAGATTTCCAGTCAAACATTAAGTTTTTCTGGAAAACCATCAAAACAGTCAGAGGAAAAACTTCTACCTCGGAGCTGAGTACAATCAGGAGTCAAGATGGGAGCATTATAAAAGGAGAAGAATGTGTGTTAAAGAGATGGAAAGAGTATTTTGAAAGTTTGTTTGAAAGAGAGGAAGTGCAGGTACAGCATCTGCCACCTTCCATGGAAACGAATATAAATGTTGATGAAAATGAGATAAGCATGGATGAAATAGTGAAAGCGTTGAAAAGTATGAGATTAGGTAAGGCTGCAGGGTATGACAGGATTACCGTCGAGATGCTGAGGGCTGGACAGGGCCTGGTGGCTAGTCAGCTGTACTGCCTTTTCAATCTGTGCTGGCGAAATGGGCAAGTGCCGGGAGACTGGTGCAAAGCCGTAATCGTGCCATTGTATAAGGGAAAAGGGTCACGGCAGGACTGCATAAATTACCGTGGTATAAGCCTTCTTAGCGTCGTCGGTAAATTGTATGCGAAAGTGTTGATTGAAAGGGTTGTGAATGAAACAGACGAGAAAATATGGGATGTACAAGCGGGATTTAGAAAGGGAATGGGATGTACGGATCAGGTCTTTTCCTTGCGGTGCATAGCCGAAAAGTGTTTGGCTAAAAACAAGAAAATCTACTGCGCCTTCGTAGATCTAGAAAAGGCCTATGATAGAGTGGTGAGGAATGAATTGTGGTCAGCACTGTCCGTGTACGGTGTGAGCAGTGTCCTCATACGAGCATTGCAATCTCTTTATAGGGATTCTAGTGCTTGTGTAAGGATAAACGGGGCATACACTGAATGGTTTAATATCGAAAAAGGTGTTAGACAGGGATGTGTAGCGTCACCGTGGCTGTTTAATCTGTTCATGGACAATTGTTTGACAGATTTAAAAGAGAATGAAAGTGGGTTGAGAATGAATGAGTTACTCGTCAAATGTCTTCTCTATGCTGATGACCAAGTATTACTTGCGTCTTCGGCCGAGGAGTTGCAGGAGATGGTAACTGCTATGAGTGCAGCTTTTGTTAGAAAGGGAATGAAGATGAATGTAAGGAAAACGAAAGTGATGGTGTTTGAAAAAGATGAGGCAGTGACAGACTGCAATATCGTGATTGAAGATGAACAAATTGAACAGGTGAAAGAGTTTGTGTATCTGGGGTCAAAGTTTACAAGAGACGGAAAGTGTGAGAGTGATATCGAAAGAAGAGTGAATGCAGGAAACATGGTGAATGGAGCTTTGCACTCCTTTATGAGCAGTCGGAAGGTGTCTAACAAGGCTCGTTTGGCTGTGCATGAGGGGGTGTTGGTTCCGACACTCATGTACGGAAGTGAAAGTTGGGTATGGCAGAAGAAACATGAAAGTAGAATAAATGCAGTTGAGATGAGGGCACTAAGAAGTATGATAGGAGTTAAACTGAGTGACAGGATAAGAAATAGTGAGATAAGGAAACGTTGTGGTCTGAAAGAAGATGTAGTGACAAAAATTGAGAAAGGTATGCTGAGATGGTTTGGCCACATCGAGAGAATGAATGAAGAACGATTGATGAAAAAAGTGTATAAGGTGAGTGTGAACGAAAGTGCTGGAAGGGGTAGACCTAGGTGGACTTTTCTAGACCAAATTAGGGACGTCTTGAAAAAAGGCCAGGTTAAGAGTACCCTAAACCGTAGAGGATGTATGAAGGGAATAATGAAAGTGGACGAAGCGAAACAAGTATGTAAGGATCGTAGCAAGTGGAAAGAAGTGGTCTCTGCCTACCCCTACGGGAAAGAGGCGTGATTATATGTATGTATGTATTAATTCAAGTTACACTTTTTGAGCGTGGTGACCGATAAGAAAACATTTTTTTTCTTTTATTGAATAAATGAGAAGTTAATATTGTTTAAAATATTTTTATTATCTTACAATAGATGTAGATTATTCAGGAATTTGTATCATTGAAACTATAGGTTTATGGTAATTAACGAGTTCTTCCGACAAACGATAATTTTTTATAAATATTATATATAAAGTCTGTGTTTATTAAATACTCTAAATTCACGAAAGTTGCTAGCATGACGACGACTCATATAAATCCAAGGAATATGCTTCTTGCAATAAACTATATTATTGTTTAAAATATTTTTGTTCTCTTGCAATACATGTGACTAAGTCTACACACATACTCGTACTTCTAGTAGCACGCACACAAACACCGTGCCGAAGTCTGCCGAACTTAAACGACGTTAGACGATGTTAGGTTTTCGGGTCTTAGGTTTAATTCGTTATGGAATTTCTTGATTCGGTCGCCGCGCTCAAAGCCCGCGATAAAAGCTATTCAATAGCTTAAAAAGAATTATCAAAATCGGTTTACCTATAAAAAAGTTCTGAGGTAACATGCATAAAAAACATACAGTCGAATTGAGTACTTCTTCCTTTTTGAAGTCGGTTAATATAAGGAACCATATCATCCATAACTTGTCTAGCTATTTTCCAAATTAGAAGTCTCAATATTTTTATTAATAAAATTGGATGAAAAACGAGCATACTATTCACCTGATATTCAGTGAATACTGTGATCCGAAGATACCTACTTATTACTTAATTACAAATCTAAATACAGATGCGTTGTCACCCCTAAGCACCTATAATAGAAACCCTCTTAAAGGTCTACGGTTCTCGTAACTCCCATATGAAACACAGCAGGTTTATGAGGCTATTTCACGCTGGAATTCCGTGCGAGCGTGGTGATGATGGAGGAATGGAGGATGATGGTCAAAACCAAATTGTAAAGGATCCTTCTATGACAGTGCAACCATACAAATAAAGAAGGAAGGAAATGAAGGTTTTGTAGTTCTTAATCCAGAAATAGAAAGAGATTTTTTTATTTTAATATAGATTACAAATAACACTTATTGAAACATAGTTTTTAGTTTGATTTCGCACAAGTTTGGAAAACAGAGCCCTGGGAACATAAGTCTCGTATTTTTTTTTTTTAAATAAAGAACACGTGTTTTAGTTATTTTTTTGAATTTAACTTATTAAATGAAACTAATTTTTACGGATTTTATCGCGTTTTATTTAACTTTTTAATTATCGACGTTTTGGGTACTTTAAAGCACCCATGGTTACGGGGGGAACTGAGTTGTTTCACGTCCCGATGTCATACACCACTACCTAGGGTGATTCTCGAGGCTATTGTAATAAAAAAATATTCTAATTTCTATAGAGAAGATAGATGGAAGTACCATCTGTTTGGAATGCTATAATTATTAAAATTAAATCAAAATCCAAGCATACCAGCTCATTCTGTGTAGTTTGGACAAATTAATATTGAAACACTGAAGGTAGCCGAGCTAATTATGACATCAAGACGTCAAACATATTAGTTCTCTCCTCCCCGTGACCATGTGTGATGTAAAGCACCCGAAAGGTCGAAATTAAAAAGTTAAATTAAACGCAATAAAATGCGTAAAAATTAGTTTCATTTAATGTGTAGTGCTTGCGTAAATATAAGAAATCATTTACGCAAAATTTTACAAGGCATTAACTGTTAAACTTATAAATTACTTTTATTTATACACATGGTATGTATACATACATGAGGTTTAATAGTGAGTGAACGTGTCAGTGAACCCATTGAACGCACGCATACCTTGTCTCACTCATTTATCTAGCTCTTAAATAGGCCCATATCGCTAACAAGACTACTGACTAAACACATTATAATATCTTCTATACGAGTATAAACAATAGAATGGGTTAGATCTGTGAGGTTTGGACACACTGACAGCGATTTGTAACAATTTGTGGTTTTTTGTGGTTGTTAATAATCCCATAAGACAGACCTGTGTCTATTGATTGCCTAGTCGGTCTAGTGGTTGTCAGCGCGGCTGTTTATTATTTCATCCAGAGCTCGAATCCCGGGTTAGTCCAAAAATCAGTTATTGAATTTTTCTGTCTGAGAATTCTCCACCAGAAAGTTGGCGATTTTTCATCCCCGTACCTCGTAAAGTACGTAAAGATTTTTGTCCTCCGCCTGATCTCTCTTGAATGGTATCGGATTGCCGTCCCATTAATCTATAAGAATAAGGGAATACAGAGTGCACCTATACTTGATCATACAATTGGGGACTATAAACCTGGTCTGCGCAGTTGGCTAGTTTTCGTTGAGACTGGCCGCCGTGACCAGACAATTCGGTCTGGAGGACCATTCTTATTAGAAGACCTGTTAATAAATAATCTAATAAAGTTATAGGCATTTCTATCTGAAACAACCGATTCTAAGAAATAGGTTTGTATCTTTTACGTTAATGATGTTAGTCATATAAATAGTTAGAGTTAGTAAAAATTACTCTGCAAACATCCGCTTCATGAAATAAAATTATGAGCACCTCCCGCCATCTCTTATTTGCGTGCAATAACCCCGTCACCACTAATCACAGCAACACTACTCCCAACACCACTAAACTATAAGATTATAGGAAAGAAACACCAGCGACGATAATACGTCACGTGTTCAGCCTCTAGCCTCTACACGAGGCATCCTCGGGTGACACTGCGGTGGCTGACCACTACGTCTTAGCTAAATTTCGTTGGTGCTCTTCAAACTAGGTAAGACACATCATTTGGTTTCATTAAGCGGATGTGGGAAAAGTATTTTTTTCTGAATTTAATATAATGGATCTCCGCAAAGTAATGCTTTATTTTATTAATTAAATAAATACGTGGATGGTCTGAAAAGTTTCTGATCTAACAAAAATATAAGACATTTTTTCTTTTAAAAAAAGTTCTACCTAGTCTCTCTGTAACTCTACACATTTCTTCCAGCGTTGCCCCCATCTCTCTAAAATGAACGTACGAATAGTACTCGGCGTTTGTCTTTGCAAAATGATTGTTCACGAAGGAGCTTGCATCCTCATTTGACGAAAATCTCTGTCCTCCGAGCGCAATTTTTAGATGAAGGAACAAAAAGAAGTCGCTTAGGGCTAGATCTGGTGAGTAAGTAATTTGACCATCCAAATCGTAATTCGATTCGATTTTTGGCATGACAACCGCTGAGGTTTGAGACGTCGCATTATCATGGTGAAAAAGGATTTTCTTTTTCTGCAAATGTGGCCGTTTTCCCGCAATTTCTGCCTTAAGTTTGTAGAGTATTGATGCGTAGTATGCTCATGAAATGGTTTTCCTTTTTGAAGATAATCGATTAAGATAACTCCATGACTATTCCAAAAAACCAAATAAAGCCGAAAAAACAGTTTTTGATTTTTTGGAGCCGGTTCTCACATTGCAGTCCAATGTTTTGACTGTATTTTAGTTTCGGGCGTATAATGTTGTATCCATGTTTCACCTACAGTAATTAATCTGTGCCAAAACTCGGATTTATTGCGCCTAAACTGCGCCTACAGAGCGTTGGAAATGTTCACTCGAGCAAGCTTTTGGTCTAACGTGAGCAAAGGCAGCACCTAAGGCGCTGACAGCTTTCTCATGCCTAAATATTGATTTGATATGTGACAAACACGTTATTTGGACATTTTCATAGCCTCTGCTACTCGTATCTCTCTCACTTTGATTCGGCGGTCATCTAGCACCACTTGGTGAACTTTAGCGATGTTATCGTTAGTAGTTTTTGGACGTCCCGAACATTCATCGTCTCCCAAGCTCTCACGGCCACGTTTAAATTCAGCTGCCCAAAATTTCACTGTGGAAAATGACGGTGCAGAGTCCCCATAAACAGAGTCCACTCATTTTTATTTGCATGTATTGCCTTTCAAAAACAAAAATTTATTAACAACTTGATATTCAATTTTAAAACACTCACATCGACTTAAGTTAAAAAATATATGCTTAAGTGTTCCCGCTGTCAGTACGCCGCTGTACTTTTACTAAGAAGGCCAATTAATCAGTAGACGGTCTAATGAGCGAATATTTCATTGTCCGGCTCCTTCTGCGATGAAAGGATAAGGGCTGTCAAAAGGTAGTTTTTTTTTTGTGAAGACATGTTAAGTATAAGTATATCTACTTTTTTGGTGCTTTATTATATTATATATCAAAAAATGACTAACATAATACGATTTCATGTAAAAATAATTACAACTGGCGACCATCCCTAGATGCATCTGGATAGAATCTATTAACGTGGCGTTATTTAAATTTAAAATAATTTATTTTAACAAACTTTCGTATTTTTTTTAAAAATAAAATTTTTCGTTAAATATGTGGCTTAGATCTTTATTCTCATCTCATCGATCATTACTCTCTATTTGCTCGTAAGGTTTTACTCTGAGACATTTGTTATTTAGAGATAAACAGGAGGACAGACAGACAAACATTAAAAAATGCTGGTTTATGTCTTAATAGAATGCCAATAACTTCATGAGAACAGAACAAAATATTGCAATAAACGTTACGTAATAATGTGCTGCGCGGATCAAACTTGAGTGCTCACGTGCTATTAAATTTACGACAATCGTTTAGCCTCTAAAGTATAAAGGCCCTAAAATGTTCTGTTTCTTCACAATTATCATCCGTCTTTAAAAAATCTACTGAACAAAGATCTTGCGTACAATGGAAGAACTGTATATGAAATATTATTTATTTATATTTATTGAATATATCTTAGCATTTAATATCACCAGTCTTACGTGTCAGCAGATAAAAGAAATACCAGGTCATTTCTAACTTTGAAAGTCCACTAATTTAACTTAATTAGAAACCGTTCCTAACCAGGGTTAGGTTATCCTATAAACTACGTCTAGATCTCAAAAGCTAACAAAACGTGGTAATAAGTTTTTTTTAATAATAAACATTATTATTTACGCCCGGTCATTTGCTCATCTTCTTCATTAAAAGTACATAAAAATTCACTGCTGGACTTCTCGCATCGTAGAGAGGATTTGCCACAATCGCCACGCGTGGCAGACGGATTGGCGATACACATACATATCACAGTTGTGAGCGCATTTCCCTTAATACACTGCTCCCCATTGCCGGTCTGGGCATGTCATCAATAAAAAACTAATGAATTAAAAACTAAGAAACAGTAGATTACCAGTATTTAATGATACCTAACTCAAATAATCTATAGGTATAACTTCGTTATAGAGATTTCTAAGTAATATTTTAATTATATTACTTGAGCTCTTATATATTATTATACAAATTCACTTTAGACCTTTAGTCAAATTTCACAGCCAACGCCTCAGTTTAATTAATGTCTTAAGAAGACTAATATAAAGCACGGCCTAGAGAAACTATTTAAATAAGCCCGTATTCAATCCTTCCCCGCCGAGTGCAGACCAGCATTAATAATTCCCTCAGACTCATACGACAGTCGCAGTGTTCATATTATTATATTATTGGGATCTGTGTTGGACGGTATCTTGAGACGATAGTGTAGTATAGGAGTTGACGTGCGACTTATGCATGGGTATTTAACCACGTTAAATTATAATTTCGAGTAGAAAACACCTATAGCTTTTAAGTTTTACGTACATCTATGTATAGAAAATGCAAAAAATGTTTCTACTATGTCCGACTTTAAAATCATTAAACCGAATTAATAAAAAAAATTGTGTGAATTTGAATCGGTCCTTAAATGGTTTTGAATGGGTTCTTTTTGGGACCGGTAGGGGCGCTGTTATCGAGATCCAGAAATCACCCCTGCAAAGCCGGGTGGATCGCTAGTTCATATTAAATACTAGCACCGTAAGTGGAGTAAAAGCCTAAATCGCGTGCTTTTGCTTTACATGTATTTTCCCATAGACAATTTAGTTTTTCGTTATTTTTTTAATATCTTTTAAACAAATTCAAATTTTATTATTTACAAACCTTGTCTGCGTTGAGCTACAAATATTGCAGAAAAAGGTATGTAAATTGGCCTACGGGCTACAAAGAATCATCACTTCTTGCGCCATGGGAGCTTCGCTCGCTTCGCTCTAACAAAGTATTCAAATAGGGTAAAATGATAATTAAATATTTTATTGAACTCATTGCTATTTTAATGTCGCTTAACAACATACATAATATCATAAAATTCTGTCAGAACTATCGTAAACTTCGATGGTAAACAATAGTACTAATAAGTAAAGTATTAAACTTCGTAATATTTTGTTTTCTTATACATACTGCACTATCGCAAGAAGTTTTTCTTCACCGCTGTGGTACCAACTGGTAAATCATCGCTTAAAGTTGCTTGTGTACTGTAAAGTGAAGCCCAACCGAACTTAACCCGTCAGCCATTGAGCCACGACGGCTCTTATTTACACCAACGCGTAATAAATGCGACATTGACTTCGTTTATTCCGTTCCTACAGTACGCATACTACTAAAAATGACCCCCTGGATGATATGGAACATATATCACCAGACAGTATTGTTCATTAGCCGAGGCAGTTGTTAAAATTATATTAAAAGCAATACAAGATATTAACCATTTTAATACTACAGATAAATGTGTATGGTTCAGCGAGTTTGTTGTCACACTTAATGTTATGTAAGGTCAAGCAAAAATAAAATTTGTAAAAATAACGTTATTGTCTCTCTGACTAGAAGGGTTGTCTCAATCGAAACATGTCGTCCGCAATGAGGGAAATTCGAGCCATACGGCGAGCACGAGGCGCAAGACACAGGACTGTCACACGGCACACTTGGTAATATCATTCGGTAGACAAAACATTCGCAACGTGCTGATTGGGTAGAGGTATGTTGGAATCCGAGATCCTAATACGACTTCCTGGTTTTAATACTTTGATTTAAGTAATATATTAACGTAAATTAAGTTATTTATTAAAATTAAATTATATTAATTAATTATGTAAATTATGTTGCTTTATACTCTTAATTCCGTTTTTCGTGTTTATTGTTTATGTCAAATTCAGCAAAACCGTAAATTTATGGAATCGCCATGGTAATAAAATAAGAAAATAGTGTATGGCAAATCGAATACTATAGTTGAATAAAATATAAAAAAATAAAGAAAAAGTATGACAAAAATGAAAGCAAAATTTAATGTCTGCAGAACTTATGTTATATTTTATACAAAGAATGGTTAAGAAAGAACTATAATTAAGTATGAATTTTAATAACGTGTTGATAATGTATTAAGAACTCAATGTAAATATTAGGTCATTTATACGAGTATATTTCGTATGAATGTGAACACACGTTGAATTATCATACGATAGAGTTATGGCAAAAGTTTAAATATTAAAAATTAAAATTTGCCTAGTCTTTTTAACAGAACTCGGAACGGAACCAAAAATAAGTTTAACTTTTTGGTGAAGTTGTTAATAATTGATAACGCGCTCAAATATCAAATACGCTAGTTCGCACTTTAATAATGACCAGCATTAGTAGAAGGTACAAATCTACATATTGGGGTGTGGGCATTTCTTGCATCCCCGTCTGAGATATGTGTCTTAAGTCCCCCCGTGTCCGAAACTGGGGTGGCAGCAGAGACGTAGTTAGAAACGTTACGGATTTATTAATTAAATTTTTTTTTTGTGAATTTTTCTTTCTGGAGGAAAATAATATGTTTTCATTTTTATTTAAAGATAAAATGTTTTTTTTTTAAATAAACAGTCAAATATTTCGGACTCACAAAAATGTAGACTAATTAGAGAATACAAGAATTTAATCATATTTTTTAACGATATTATTAAATATAGCAGATAGCATATACGCTGTGCTGAGGTTCTGCGCAGATAGCTCGCTTAGGTTAAATTCTAATAGGTTAATAACTTTTTTTAACGTTACCCCCACACTGTGATTTTCTCCGGTATCATGGAGGCAGTTTGCAAACTTAAATTGTACAAGGATAAGCATCAAAACCCGGAACAATCATTTGCAGGCCATAAAAATACTTGTTCCATGTGGGATACGAACCCGTTGCCGCCAGGGCAGCCACTCATTGTTAAGCCACTGCTCCATGGAGCTGTCATAAATAGGTCAAACTATCATATATAGGTCAATTTTTTTTTAGCCAATGCCTTTAAATCCAAAAGATGTGCATCAACATAATCGTCGCCTCGTGCCTTCAGCAATGCACCACTGGAAATAGTCCTCTCTCTCTTGAAAGTTAGCACCATTTTAATCTCCCACGTTAACTTAAAAAAAATATAGATGTAAACAATTGATTTTATTATATTTTAATGCATACCAACGGTCTTTTAACTTAAAATTTTATTTTCGAAATTGACTTTAAAATAAAGGAACCTAAGTCCGTCCCTGATATAAATGTTTAAGGTATGCAGATGCGGTGCTGCCGTGATAAGTTAATTCCTACTGGCCGATCCCTTACCCGTATCAAAATTATAATGGCGCAGAATATGCTAGAATATGTGGCCCGTCTTCCTTTATTGAAAATTTAATGGTCCTACATAAATATGTCTAAGTTATGTGGGAGAATTGTTGTGCATTAGTTATTGCGTTCGTACCATAAGATTTTTTGATGTGCCCTACCATCGACTTGATTCCGTAATTCATAATGATACAAGGTTAAGGAGTCAATCTTAGTAAGCTATACGAAATTGATAAAAGATTTATGCTGTAGTGCGTCAGTATACCGTGAAATATAACGATTAGTCTCTTCTAAAGAAGGAAATACTGGCGCAGGGCTATATTTGGGTTATATTTGGGTTTATATATGGGTTTCAATAAGAATATACCAACAAAGGTAAATCTTGGTGAAAAAATTATGTTGTGAAAACAGACATACTAGTAGTACATAATAGTGTGTACAAAATAAACAACTCTTTGTAGGTATGTATTTCAATAGCGTATCCTTCTCCGCTTTAAGGGGCAATTGGCTAATTTTCTTAGAATTGAGAAAAAGACTGTTCCTATCTGTAGAATATTTATTGGCCGTAACTTTGTTTTAAATGAACAGTCTATAAGAAAAATAGATCAGAACTTAAAAAAACGACCAATCAATGAAAAAAACTTTTTATTTCTAGGGGTTATTTGAGCATTAAATATTCATTATTTTTATAATATCATTCCTTAATCAGTTTTGGAATTTGGAAATGAGTATATTGATGACAATGAAAATCATTAAAAAAGTGCTCCCTTTCATCTTCGCTAACCTCCCACGATCCAACAATGTGTCATGAGCACAAACATGTATAGATCACACTGTAGGCGTCGCGTGGGCTTTTCGAAAGTCCTATACATATTGCTTACCTACGTGCCAAAGCCTAATCTCCAGATAACCAATCTTATCTGACCTTTCCGCTAGCACATAATGCATGGTAATCGTGTTGATAAGACGAAAGAATTAAATTTTCAAGAGTTCTATTAATCTGGCCATTCAGTTGATTCGATTTGATACGGCACGTTCTATGTTTACTGTACCATAGACGATGTGGGAATATGTGTCGGTGAAAATTATACAATGTAACATTAAAATCGATTTGAATAGGAGATATGAGCTTTCTAAAATTCAAAATTGTATGTGTTACAGACACGCTAATATCAAGGAGTACCTGTATAAGTTAGTATAACGGGCGAGGTATCTCTTCCGTGTCTTAAGTGACAACGTACTACTGACATGTTTTCAAAGAATGGTTATAGACGTTGTTGATATCCGAGCATATCTTGAGAACGCAAAGCTCCTTAGTGACTTGCTTCTATTCTCTCTGGTTACGTCATTGTTAATTTGCACGTATTGATAAGCTCATTGCTTATTATATCCCTCATATATCCAGGTCAAAATAATAATAAATACCTCCAGGCCGGACTTCGGGCAGGCTTAATGGAAGTTACCTGCGTTGTACAAAATTAAAGTGCTCCAGTGTATGCGCAAGTACAATTGTACTCTTTATTCCTTCACTCTTATAGTCAAACGGGACGGTAATCAAACATACCCGGAGGGAGATCAGGCGCAGGATCTACGGTTTTAGCATTGCTTTTCGTTTAATGGAGGTGAAACACTGCCAGCTTCCTAACTCCGGGCTGTTACTGAGAATATCACAGATTCGAACCTAGGATCTCATGACCAGTAACCACGTTAACGACCAACAGAGCAACGAGGCAGTCAAGTCGAAATACAAAAATGATAACATGTAAGACTTTTCCTTTGTAATTAAAATAATACGTCATTAATTTTCATAACACGAACTGATTTTAATGTACCTCGATTACCAACTACCTAGTAATAGTAGTAGCTTACTACATGGTAAAACCATGTTGCAGGTATACAGCTGTAACACGGCTTTATCACGTAGAGTGTGAGTCGGCTCGACTTGGGAAGAATATCACTCTCACAGAATACCAGTGTAAGTGGTGAGTGTAGAGAACCGGATACGCCATTTAATTTTATCATGTTTTGTCTCGAGGGAGACCATGAGGAACTGGAAAAAAGGGATTCCATATTAGTCCCCAGAAGTGGCAACGCATCTGCATTTTGATCCTTAATTGAGTGTGCATGCCTCAGCATCCACTAACCATCAGGTGCTCGTGTGTAACTCTTATGTTATAAAAAAGTAAAAAGCTGTTTATGTTTACTTAGTAAGAAGGTGGTTCATTTTGAGCCTAAGGTTATTAACTTACGTTTACCAAAACCTTTAAAAGTAATTACAAATTTAACAATTTCGAATTTTTTATTGGAACTTTCTGTGGTTAAAATATCTGTGTAAATTTTACACAGAGAATTTTTAAATATTAAGATCTGAAGTTTTGGACAGGGAATTGTACACAATATAGAACATGGCTTAGTTTTGGTAAATCAAATATAATTTTCAATTAAAGACGTAACACAGACACTCATATCCAATACTGCCACTAGCGAAATTAGCCTAATGTGGGGGCACGACCCCCTCCCACCGACCCATCTCAGCCGGCCCTACTGTACCCGGAACTTGTGCCACATGTGTTCCTAATACCCGGGCATTTGTCAGTCTGTAATTACGAAGTGATTTTACTTTCGCTGTCCCTTACTTAAATCTTAATGTTAGTTCGGTCCACAGTTTACTTGAGTGAGCTCCGATTTAATAAGCGAAAGTTTCAGGGAACTTTTATAAGTAATTACAATTTTTATTCAGTTCGGTTTAGACTAATATAATATATATTTTAAAATTTGTCGCTGGATTGAATTTAATTTTTTTGTTCTCAGACTCTCGCACAGGAAGAACACTAGGGCTAATTTTCCCATTCTAATACAATTTGGAAGAGACTTATGTCTAGGGTGAACGAACGTAAACGTAAAAGAAAACGTCTAAAAATTGAATTACATAGTTCTACGTAGATCATGTTCGAGCTTTTTAACTGCGTAAGGAACATCTCTCTTCCTCTCTCAGTGGGACTACTTTTAAAAGGGTACAGCAAGCTTATAGGCGGTAGAGAACGTTTAAGGCAACGTGCTTTAATTATTTAGGCTTAATAGGGCTTAATATTACACCCATTTTCAAATAGTGTCTTGAAATGAATTCTATAGAGATAATAAATTTCTTTAATTTTTAGATATTTTTAAACCGAATAGTGCCATAAAAATTACTTTTTATTCATCGTTTTAAATTTTCTCGCAAAAACGCTAGCCGCCATGTTGTTTAACTTGACAGTGAGCGGATTGTTGCTCCTGTTTTATCGTTTAAATAATGGTTAGATTTTGACACGCAAAGGTGATGCGATTTTGTGTATTAAGTGCGCATGTAAACTATTAAAGAAAGCGAAGAAAAAGTTGCTTCGATATTGATATAAACCTCAAGTTACTTTGTTTCACTTAGGCGCCTTATAAACTTGGGCGACTGACGTCGTCAACATGTTGTGAAGAAAAAATCTATGAAAATGAAAATCATGAATAAAATTGTTGAAACCGTCAAAACTCTTGCGTTATTGAGATTTGAGGCACACATTAAAAAAATATTCTTAAAATTGAATTATAAAATTTATAATGCATTTTTATGAATAGATATCAATATTACTCATTTACTTTTTACAAAACCCATCATTAATATGTATTTTTTACATAGTTCAAAATACCCTATCGAAGGCAATGTCTACTTTTCTAACATAACAGGTCGATGCCACACTAGGCATGGAAATAATTTATAAAAACAGAATACCAGGTCTTATATTCGCAGAATTTGGTCAAAAGATCAGATCGTGGATAGCAGAAGCAGGTGGTTATGGGAGTTGACTTTCTACTAAAATTTTAACAATCATTTTTAAAAGTACGCTATCTGCAGCGTGTAGTCTTGCTGTTTTCAGTTTTCTGCTAACTTCTTGGTTGTGGAGGTGAAAAACACTATACTAAGTTTTTCGTTTCAAAGAATGATATTATTCTCATAATCCTTGTACTTACCTAATCCTGCGGTTCAAATATTGATTGTACAGTGTGCAGTGATTGACTCTAGCGATGCAGGCCGTGAGATCGATTTCCGCATAGATGAAGTTTATACTTCATCTATGCGGAAATCGATCGATGGCCCACAAATAATATATGTCTGTTTATTTTTGTACGATTTATGAATATACTTTATGCATATAAAACATACGCTATGCATATAAAACACCCCTATTTACAGGAGAAATTCATCGTACAGTAAAATTCTTTTAAATAATGAGTACCTACAAAATTCGCATAACTACGTGTAAACATTCGAACAAATAGACCAGACAAATAAACGGGAATCGGTGTGTACAGATAGGCCAATAAAAATGCTGACAGAGTTGAGCAAATTGCAGCAATGCCGAATCAAAAATGGAGGGAAATTGAAACGTCAAAACGTCAGCATTTTCATTGCTTTCGTACATATGTAATGTTCACGTATTACGTTTGGTTGGGTGGGTGGTAAAATGGATTCGTTTATTCCTTCAATTTAAGTAATATGTTTGTCACATTTTTTTTTTAAATACAAATACGCTAATTTTTTGTCAAAGTACTGTGTTTTACTTGTTGATAACAGTATCCTATTTTATTGTTAATTTAATGACTTAACATTTTTATGTTACCTTGTAATAAAAATCTGAAACCTAAAGTTATCGCAATCCTTCCTCGCGGTTATTTTATAAAATTAACTGACAATAGCCTTACACATAAAACATCATCATTAGTAATGATGTTATACGTAGGAATTATGTACATGTGATGTCTCAATTAATATACGTAGTTTAATTTGAGTGATGAATTTCTCTTTAGTTTTTAAAATAAAATAATATTCGACATCAGGATTAATTTGGAAACTACTTTAATTATTTTAGTTCTTTGAAGTCAGTTTGTACCTTTTTAACCGACTTCTAAAGGGAGTAGGTACTGAATTCGACTGTTTTTTTATATGTACCTCAGAACTTTTTTCCAGGTAAACCGATTTTACGATTTTTTTTATTTGAAAGCTAGTGCTTCTTCTGTGATCTTATATAAATTTTATCAAGATCTGACAGTATTTTTTGAGTTATTTTATAAATGCGTATAATAACTTCGAAAACATTAATGATATTCTCATTTTATTCATATTGAAGTCGTTTGTACGAAATTTTTAATGTTTCCACTACTACTACTAAGGAATATTGCCTTACAGTAAAGTACAATTAACATTAGCCTCTATTTTTATGACCATATTGCGTAACATTTTTTACGTGGTAAAGCCACGCTGCAGCTATATATTATAGTTGTAACACCAATGGGTCGACTCAACTGGGGCAGGACCATGCTCTCACAGTAAACCAGCGTAAAATAGCAGCGTAATGCTGCTGTGTATCGTATCGTGAGTGTAGAGAATCGGAGGCCCTTTTTACTGGAATCGAGGCACTCCATTTTAGTCCTCAGGGGTGACAACGCATTTGCAATTTGATTTTCAATTGATTATAAATGTCTATGGGCCACAGTATCCACTTACTATCAGGTGGACTGCGCAATCGTTTGTTGCCCAATGCTGTAAAAAAATCATATGTTCTTGACTAATTTAATTACTATAAAATAATAATAACTGTTGATATATACTCTTTGTAAATCTCTTAATTTTGTATTATTTTCTATTTATTGTTTACGTCTACTTCTTTATCTTTTAAATTAAAAATTTATCATACAACCATAACTAAACATAGATATTCGTAGAACATACGTATAGAATTAGACCTACATTTATAAAATTATGTATCTGCATGACACTGGCGAAATATACTTGTAATAAATATACTTGTTGCAAATAAATTATTATATTATTACACATATTAAGGAAAACATACAGTTTTAATGCGAACCTCCCTCTTTATAGTCGTTTTAACATGGTCAAATAAATTTCAAGCAAGTTATGTTGTAACGGATGTATTTTTATATTATTTACCATTGAACAATACTTCGAAAATATTGAGAAGTGTTCATTGTATAGCAAATTAGACTTTGCCGCATTATAACTCTTTCATGAAATTAACCTGCTCAAATGCGTCGCATTCATAAACTTTTAATTGCCATCAACGAATTTCAGACCCATCGAAATACCGCATTGTTTAATCTCCGATTTCGTATCGAAATAACATTTGAAACTTTTGATTTCAAGTTCACTTGTATTCTAGGGTTGATACATATAAATTGAAATTTGTGACAGTCTTAAATATCTAATCTAAATACTGTAGCCATATATTTTATTAACGTAGTGTGAGTGTAGAGAACTCACAACGAGGCATTCCATTTTAGTCCTCAAGGGTGACAACACATTTTGCAATTTGATTGTTTATTCATGATAAATGTACCGTTGTGTAATATAGTGTTTTTACCACAACATCCATTTAACACAAGGTGAACTGAATGGCCGTTTGTTACCTACCATCATCATTATCATCATTCACAAGTCCACTACTGAACATAGGCCTCCCCCAAGTTAGGCCACAAAGCACGGTCCTGAGCCACCTACATCCATCGACCAGGTCTACCATTCAGGTCAGGATTACCAGATCGTCACTCCATCTTGTGGGCGGTCGCCCTACACTACGCCTATCGGTACGAGGCTGCCACTCGAGGTCCTTTCTTCCTCATCGGTTATCGGTTCTTCGAGCTATATGGCCGGCCCATTACCCCTTCAGCTTACTAATTCGTTAGGCTATGTCGGTCATTCTGGTTTTACTACGGATTTGCTAATTTCTGAGTCCATCACGCAGAGAAACTCCGAGCATAGCCCTCTCCATAGCTTGCTGAGCGACCTTGAGCGTCCTCCAACGGCCAGCAGTGAAGGACCACGTCTCAGATCAGTGAGTCATCACTGGCAACACGCACTGGTTGTACAATCTAGTTTTCAGAGTTTGAGGTATACCTGACGAGAAGATGTGTCGTAATTTTCCGAACGCTGCCCAGCCGAGTTGAATCAGTCGATTGACCACTCTGTCGAAGTTGGACTTACCTGGTCGGACTATTTGTCCCAGGTAAACGTATTCGTCAACAACTTCGAGCATAGTGCTCCCAACAACTACCGGCATAGGTGTGACATGAACACTAAACATGATCTTTGTGTCGTCCATGTTCATCTTAAGACCTATCCGTTGGAAGACACCATTGAGCTCATTGAGCATAGTGCTTAGGGGCTCCAGTTAGTTTGTTACCCGTACATGAATAAAAAAATTACAATTGGGATTGACTTGGAATTTAGATCGTCGAATATTGATAACAATTTCATAGACAGATTTCCGCACAATGTTTTAGTCCAGATGTATACTCATATTACTTATATGAGTGCATTATTTTAACTTTGAAAACAATTATGAAAATCCTGTCGTTACACTTCGTCGATTTTTAGCGTTTAATACGTCTAAATATGATATGTAATTACGTGCGTTCCAGTAATAGTTTCGATCTTTACGTTATAGACCTTAAAGTTACAACATGAGACAATAGTTTGAGCATGAATTACATATAATTTTGTTAACAAATATTAATTTGACCCTGTACAGAACATAGATCCTTCAAGTTCACTATTATGTAACTACTTAGTTCAGCGATTGTCACTATTTTTCCTTTTAAAACATTGAAATTGTTTTATGTTTACATTCGTTTTAGGTATACGAAAGTCAGTTTATAAAATTGGTAGAATTGTTTTGAGCTAGTGCTAATGTCGTTAATATCCCACTTTAAATATTTTAAAATATAGACTTTCTGCGGAAACGTGAATATATTATGTCACATATTGATAAAATGTATTGAACGTTTTTCTATACGTGGTAAAGCGTAGCTGCAGTTATATTACGGTTGTAGCATGAATGTGTCGGCTCAACCGGGGTAGGATTACACTATTACAAATTATCAGCATAAAATAGCAGCTTAATGGTGTCGCCTTTCGTATGTCGAATGTAGACCGAAGACCCTTTTTGATGGAAACAAGGCATTCCATCTTAGTCCTCTGGGGTGACAACGCACCTGCGTTTTGATTCTTATTCGAGGATATCCAATGTAGATGTCTTGAGCGTATCCACTTACCTTCAAGTGCACATTGTATTATCATCCTATAAAAATAATTAAAAAAACAAATTAAAAAAAAATCTTTAAGAAACTGAATATGTACTTAACAAATTAAAACTAAATAAAGTTTATATTTTATAATTCATTTTTACATTGTATCAATATTCTTAAAATAAAACGATAAATCCAACTCGGCTGGGAAATATTCGGGAGGTGACAACATATATTTTAACTCATGATTATAGCCTCAAACTTGTAAAGAAGCGTGTACAACCAGTAAGTGTTGTCAGCAATGACAGCTGGATCAGAGAAGTGGACCTTCACTGCTGGCCGTATGAGAAATCTTAAGGTCACTCAGCGGGCTAAGGAGAGACCACGCTTGGAGTATCTCTTTCCTGATTCTACTGTGGACATCCTAGTGACTTCGGATCAGTAAGCTGAAGTGGCAATGGGCCGGTCGTATAGCTTGAAGAACCCTAGAACAGAACTGTGATGAACTAAACTGAATAAATGGTCTTCGACCGGTAAACTAAGTACAGGGCGGCTCCACATCAGATGGAGTAACGACCTTATAAAAGATGAAGGAAGTCGATGGATGCAGATGGTTTACGACAGTGCTTTGTGATGTTTCTTTTCATCATCATATGTGTCCCATAACGAGTAACAAGTGCAAGTACAATAAGATAAAAATACAATTGAATTAAATTTAGAGAAAGAACTAGACGACCATAACTTTACCATTAATGTTAAATATTTGAGTACCTATATTCATTATCATTCACATAATCGTCATAAGCATGAAAGTTTGGATGTAATCATCATAAATTGATTACAATTTGGATGTATTTACGGCAAAAGTGAATAAGCTTTTATTACGCTAGTAGTGAGGTGGTTAATTAAATACCTGTATATAAGCGGTTGTGAAACCACTGCTTATATACAGGTGTGATTTTTTATAGGATAAGGGTGACAAATGAGCACACAGTCCACCTGATGGTAAGTGGATGCTGTGGCCCATAGACATTTCCATTTATCCTCGATTAATCAAAATGCAGATGCGTTGTCACCCCTGAGGACTACGATGGAATGTCTCTTTTTCAGTAAAAAAGGAATGGATGAGAAATCCATCCTCACCATACGAAACACAGCTTTATTAAACTACTATCGCTGGTATTCTGTGAGAGCGCGGTCCTGCCCCGGTCGAGCCGACCCATTCGTGCTACAACCATAATATAGATGCAGCGTGGCTCTACCACGTATATGCGATTGTATTCAAGCACCGGCTGGTAATAAGTTAGAAGTGTCAGCTGACCATTAGTCCATACAAGCGATTATTTGTTGTCTTCGTCACGCTTTGCAGGCAGATTTACGATCGCAGTACAAATTATTTTTTTATATATTGGAGGCCATCATACTAATCTTTTTTTCTTTATAATAATCAGCCCTTAATACTGCCCTTAACACTGCTCGACAATTGGACGAGACGGCTCCGTGCCGTGTGGCTTACCATTAGCATTGGCTGCGTTTGGCAGAAAAAAGCGCTAGCAAGCACTTGTAAGCAAAATGGCGAAACTAAACAGTTTTCGGCCAGGACACGCTTGCTAACTTCAGTAGCGCTAACACAATCCGCCATTCTGCTTATTTAATTTGTTTGTTTTGAAGTAGAGTTTATAAGTTGTTTTGTGCAATATTAGTTAAAGTAATATAATGACATGAATAAACATATTATACATGTTAATAAAAATTCGTGATTGGTAAGTTTTTAATATGAATACTTCACAAACATATATTTAAATTAGGTTAGGTTCCCCGGTTAAAACTAACTTCGTGTCCTAGAAGAAAATAGCTACTTACGATTTGACAGCGCTTACCGCTTACGATCGGCGTTTTGCTTACAAGCGCTTGCTAGCGCTTTTTTTGCCAAACGCAGCCATTGAGTTGCGGCGCTAAAGCTCGCGAGTGGTTGGAACCCGCACGTGCAGGTATTTGTATGGCGTACAAATATTTGTCCTTATGCAATTTATTTTTGTGACTTGCCTCCACCAGAAGGGGTAGAAACCTAGTGTGGAGATAACGTTTTTATAACAAATAGAAAAAAACATCAACAAAAAAATGTTGCCATAATCGTCTTGCTTGACAAGTATAAATAAAGTGATGTGGCGGGGAAGAAAATCCATTACCGCATTGTCCCAAAGGTGTCATATGAAGCGACTGTAAGAAATACCACAAAGATATTGTATACGTGGTAGAGCCATGCTGCAGTTGTATTAGTAGTATAGTTGTAGCACGAATGTTCGGCTCGACCGGGGAGGCACCACGCTCTCACAAAATACCAGCGTCAAAGCTGCTGTGTTTCATATGGTGAGTATAGAGAACCGGAGAACCTTTTTACTGGAAACGAGGCATTCCCTCTTAGTCCTCACGGGTGATAACGCATCTGCATTTTGATTCGTAATTGAGGATAGATGTAGATATCTATGGGCCACAGCAACTACTTACCATCAGGTGGACTGTGTGCAATCCTATATAAAAAAAAGATCTGTTGACCTCCGATATATGGAAATATAACTAAAGTATTCGTTGAAATCTTATAACATTTCATAAAACGCATTATTATTCCCACATGTCACTTAAATATAGTAATTTAGATATATCAAAACGGGTGACTCATGTCACGCGTCGCACAATGCAACAGTTGCATAAGATTCGATGAAATGTATCGCATGCAGTCGTTCACATTCCGCTTCGCATCCCACACAAGTTGCCAAACAATGACAACATTAAAGAACCAATTACCAGTCACAAGCGCTATCACTTACTGGATAACTGCGACTTATATTTAGTGTAGTGGTTTGTTGTTTTTATAATACCTATATATTAAAAACATCATTTTTTTTATAATTAACTGTCTTTAGCATGATGTTAAACTATTGTATTGCAGTTTGAAGTGTTTGCCCAGTGCAATTGTAGACTACGAGACATTCCGTGTTAGGCCTCAGAGACGATCACACTTTTTTTATAAGACTGAAGTAACACACGAACTCACAGTCCACCTGAAGGTAAATGGTAAATGCTATCCATGGATACTTGCAGACAAGTTTTCGTGACGTGGTAGAGCTAGGCTGCACATATGTTATGGCTGCAGGACGAATGAGTCAGCTCGACAGAAGTTGGACTACGCTTTCACAGAATACCGTAAAAGGCGTAAAATAGCAGCTTAATGCTGCTGTGTTTGTATGTATGTACAGAACCGAAGACCCATTTAACTGGAAACGAGGCATTCCATCTTAGACTTCAGGGGTGACAACGCATCTACATTTTGATTTTTAAACGAGGATAGATGTAGATGTCTATGGGTCGCAGTAACCATTTACCATCAGGTGGACTGTGTGCATTATTCACCTTTATTCTATAAAATAAAAGTTCGAGCAAGGAAGGCTACAGATTCGTTGTCATCTATGAGGACAAAGGTGAATTACCTCATAGCCTGTAAATATGCTGCCTCTCTTTACCCTTACACTGGAGTACCTACAGCAATACATCACCGCTATTTGGGGTTAGACATAGGAAAGAAGGTTTTAAATCCTATTAGGAATCTAGGCAGAAAAGCAAACCACCTAGTACATCTGTAGCGATCTTTAATTTAAGTTGAGAATGATTTGCACTGGCCGTCAGGTGGACTGCTAATCCATTTGTCATTTTCAAATATAAAACTTTAAAAAAATATCTCTAAGACATTTCGTTGAAAGCCTATGTAGCAAGCTTCGGCGCGTGCCTTCATCGATATAACTCGTGAAATACTCCATTTGAAACATAATTATAAGAATTAACTTCTACACGTGTCACTCTATTGAATCCGCCGGTGAGCAATCTATTGGGCTTGCAAGGCATAAAGCGATACGTTCACGAAGCAAATGCTGCGGCAATTTTAGAACAAACATATCGTTATTTTTTTTTTTTTTTATAGAAGAGGGGGCAAACGAGCATGCGGCTCACCTGATGTTAAGTGACTACCGCCGCCCATGATCAACCGCAACACCAGGAGAATTGCGGGTGCGTTGCCGCCCCTTTAGAAAGGAGTAAGCTCTTTTCTTGAAGGTCCCCAGGTCGTATCGGTCCGGAAAAATCGCCGATGATAAACTATTCCACAGAGAGGTTGTACGTGGAAGAAAACTCCTTGTGAAACGTACAGTGGTGGACCGCCAAGCATCCAGATGGTGTGGATGGTATTGGGACGTTTGCCGTGTCGTGCGTTCACGAAATTTGGCGGCTGGGATTAATCCGAACAATTCCTCAGAGCACTCCCCGTGATAGATGCGATAAAATACGCAAAGAGATGCAACATCTCTTCGCAACGCCAGTGAATCGAGCCGATCGGAAAGCACTCGGTCGTCGACGATTCGAGCCGCTCTGCGCTGGATGCGGTCAAGTGAAAGGAGCTGGTACTGGGGAGCCCCAGCCCAGAGATGGGAACAGTATTCCATGTGCGGCCGAACCTGCGCCTTGTAAAGTTGCAGGCGGTGTGCCGGCATGAAATACTGTCCCGCTCTGCTGAGCACGCCAAGCTTTTTAGAGGCCAATTTGGCCTTCCCTTACAAGTGACCACGAAACTGCACGTCACTCGATATGTCGACGCCGAGGATTCCGATACTGGCTGAGGCAACAAGGGGAGTGCCTTGAAACTGAGGGGATACGACAAAGGGGTTCTTTTTAGCGGTTAACGCGCAAACTTGTGTCTTCTGGGGGTTAAACTGGACTAGATTTAGTCGTCCCCAATCCGAGACTCTGTTCAGCAAAGACTCGACTTCAGACACAAGTTTGTCCCGGCACTCGGAGACGTTTTCCCGAGAAATATTGGCTCGGCCGGTGTAAAGAGCATCACCAGTGCTGTCATCTGCATAGCAATGAATGTTACGGGTATGCAACATATCATTGATATGCAGAAGAAACAGCGTTGGCGATAGCACGCAGCCCTGTGGAACACCAGCATTAATAGGCTTGCAATCGGAGCTTGCACCGTCTACAACGACCTTGATGCTCCGATCTGCAAGAAAGCTGGTGATCCAATTGCACAATTTCTCGGGAAGCCCATAGGAAGGGAGCTTCGAAAGAAGCGCTTTGTGCCAAACCCGATCGAAGGCCTTCGCAATGTCCAAACTAACGGCCAATGCCTCCCCCTTGAACTCTACTGCCTCCGCCCATCTGTGAGTGAGGTAGACCAGAAGATCACCAGCTGACCGACCACGGCGAAAACCGTATTGGCGGTCACTAATCAGCTGGTGATCCTCAAGGTACCTCATAAGCTGGCAGTTTACAATGGACTCCATTGTTTTGGAGAACAAGGAGGTGATGGCGATTGGCCGGTAGTTGGACGGGTCTGAGCGGTCGCCTTTTTTAGGGATCGGGTGGACGAAAGCCGTCTTCCACGATTTTGGGACTACGCCTAGGGAGTAGGAGTACCGGAAAAGACGCGTTAAAACCGGTGCCAACTCTGGAGCACACGTCCTCAGCACAATTGGGGGGATTCCGTCAGGCCCACTCGACTTGTGGATGTCCAGGGAGAGGAGTGCTTTGCGAACCGAGCGCTGTGTGAACTGCACTTCCGGCATGGAGCACTCACACCGCGGGATGGTCGGCGGCGTACTCCCCCCGTCATCGAGAGTCGAGTTAGACGCAAAGAAGGAGCCTAGAAGATCGGCTTTCTCCTTTGCAGTATGGGCCAGTGAGTCGTCCTCCCTGTGCAGAGATGGAAGAGATGGCTGACAGAAATTCCCCTGGACAGCCTTGGCGAGAGACCAGAATGCACGGGTTCCAGAAGGAAGGCGAACTAGTTTCTCGCCAATTCTGCCTATGTGCTCTGACTTTGCCTTGGCAATGACTCTTTTGAAGGACCTAGAGCCGGAATTATACTTCTTTTTTAGAGCGCTGGTGTTTACATCCCGGGACGCTGGTGCATCAACCCAGGCTTGGTAGCACTCCTGCTTATAGCATGATGCTATTTTACAGGAGCGACCAAACCATGGCTGAGATTTGCCTCCAATGGGCACCACAGAGGAAGGAATAAAAAGTTCCATACCCTGAAGTACCACATCAGTAACAGAATCCGCAACAACGTTGGGATCATCCGGCGAGAAGCAAACCCGCCCCCAAGGGTAGGATGCAAAGAAAGACCGCATCCCATCCCAATCGGCTGACCTATAGTGCCAAACACGGCGGCAGCCTGCAGAATGCAACCGCGATTTCAGCGTGAGTGGCACAACACTCCGGATCAGACAATGGTCCGAGGAGCCTAAAGGGACGTCGACGGAAATCTGATATCCGTCCGGGTGAGAGGTCAGCAGAAGGTCCAACAGGGAAGGTGCATGATCCTCCACATCTGGAATCCGCGTAGGCGAAGTAACCAGTTGTGTCAGACCATATGCCAAGGCAAAATCATGAACAGATCTCCCCGCATGATCGGTTAAACGTGAACCGAGCCATTCGGCGTGATGGGCGTTAAAGTCGCCGAGGATCACGATCTCTGCGGAGGGGATCTGCTGTAGCAACGAATCCGCAGCCATTTGGACGTGGTCGAAGAGTCGGTCTGTTTCGGCATTACCGCTGTGGGACCTATAGAGGCACCCGTAGACGCGCGGATGGTCGTCGCTGTCTACGCGTAGCCAAAGGATGGACAGGTCCGAACCTTCAAGTCTGCCGAGGCGTCGAGAACAGATGTCCTCTCTGACGTAAACGCAAACTCCAGCCCGAGGCACAAAGGAGTGTTCCAGTTTGTACCCCGGGTAGGAGAGATACGAAACATCAGCCGGAGAGGACACCTGCGTCTCGGTCAGAAAGAGCAGAGCCGGCCTCGCCGTCTCGAGATGGTAGTGGACGGCGTTTAGGTTGGAGTGAAGTCCCCTGATATTGCAGAAATTCACGGACAGCGTGGCAGGGGTCGCCTTGGTCTTGTTGCTCCGTTTGCCCCGAGCAGTTGTAGTCTTGAGCGGAATTTCGCCCCCCCCAGAATACGCGGGGCAGCCTGAGCACCCACGCTCAGAAGTGAAGAAACATGGTCGTGGATGCTCAGCGAGGGATTCTCCAGGGGTGCTGGTACCCTCCTGGGGTAGTCTATCTTTATTTAATTCCGCTACCATGTTGATGGGGGGGGGGGGGATTTGGGCCTCCGGCCACCTGCACTCACCAGACGAAACGCGGAAGCAGAACTTCCACTTCACGCCGGTATTCTGTGAGGTCGTGGTACCACCCCGGTTTGAGCCGGCCCATACGTGCAACAGCAAAGCTGCCGCATGGCTCTACCACTGTTAAGTGTTATTTATAAAAACTTCTCCGTGTTTTAATAAAAGGGAATTAGTTTGCATTCCATTTTGCTTTCTAAATGACCTCACATAAATTTTTGGATTTATTATTAGATTTTTTAAATGTTTATGTTTTATTTATTTAAATCAAAATTAGTGTTTTAAATAAATAAAATTTAAAATTCTGTCGAATCACCCCATTGACCTTGTTCTTTATTTTCATCACCGGCTGACAACAGAAAAGGGCATCCTGTATAGATTTTAAGCGTAATCAATCAATAGATAGTCGTTATCGAATCGAAAATCGATTCGAATACATAAATGAACCTTCAAGCCCCCTCTCAGTAACAGTAAGGCACGCGAGACGAAACTGATACATCAATGTTGCATTACGGAATATCTAGTCATTTATACAATGACACGTTATGTCCCCGGGACAGTAATTTCGTCCATCAGTGCCGCCCCTAACTTTCTTCTATTACCTGCGCACTGTATTTTGTGGGACGAAGATGCTCCAACGCTTTGAACGTAGTAGTTACGATAAAACTCTTTTAAATGCGTGAAATAGCGTGCGGTTGGAAATTATTATGTAATTCAATTTATTCTGAATCTTCAAATTAAGTGCATTAAGACGTTTATTTTTGAAGAAAATTTCTTTATTATTTCTTTACAGCTTGTGACAAGAATTCGTCACGTAAAGGGGCCAACCTCAATTTTTAAAAAGCTAGTAATAGGGAAATAATATATGTTTTCTTGCCCTCCTGTAACTTTTTAAAAATTGAGGTTCGCCCCTTTGTGGCGTCAGCGACGAATTGTAGTAACAGTGGGCTTTACCCACTGCTGGGCATGGGTCCCTCACGTCGTATGGAGCATTTGCCTTTACCGTCACGCTTCGCAATCGTTGGCTATATTGACAATTACAGTACTAGACGTAACACACCTTTGATGCTACGTTACTTTCAGAGCCGTGGTAGCTCAGTGGTTAGTGCTCGCTGTAAATATAACAGAACGCGAGTAACCCGGGTTCAATCCCCGCCGGCACCAATGAAATTGTTAATTGCAATTTTAAGTGCTGATTTACCACGTGCTCGGCGGTGAAGGAAAACATCGTGAGGAAACCTGCATGTCTGAGGAATAGGAAAAAAATATTTCGAAGACATGTGAAGTTCGTCAACACGCATTTGGGCAGCGCGGCGGACACTTCCTTGCCCTAAACCCTCTCAGAAATGAGGGGAGGCCTGAGCCCAGCAGTGGGACGAATATAGGCTGTAACTTTTACTTTCGGTGCCTAAATGTATGCGCATACACAGTTGCACTCTCTCTCACAGTCTGACGGGATAGCAATCCGAATTGACCGGGTAGAGATCAGGCCCAGAGCCAACGGTTTGTCAACATGCTTTCCGAGGCACGGGGTTGAAATGGCAACTTTCTAATTCTAGACTGCTACTAAGAATTTCTTAAGGAAAAAACTTAACCGTGGACCAGGAAAAGAAAAGTACATCATGAACACCACTTGTATGTACGACAAGGAGACAATCAAGTCGCATCTTAAAAAACCTATGGGACGAAATGGAGTGACGGATTATCTTAACCCCCCCCCCCCCCATAGTAAGTAAAAAGACCACAAATCAAACAGACATGTATAAATGTTGTATGAGAGTTACTCCATTATATCAAAGTTTAACCCGTTTATCTCTTCTTTAGCTTCTTTTTATATTAGAGGACATGCAATTAGCCGGTTACTTCGGAATCAGAAAAACGAAATCTCGCGAGAGAAAATATGATGTACTTCATTATTAGTATGATTTATTAAAGTAGTGTAAGAAATCTTTCTAGTAATGCATTGTCGATATTTTTAGTATTAAATTAATAGGGAAGATAGGTAGGTTTTATTCTATGCTTGGAAATCTACAAATGAAAAAAATAAATCACAAACCCAAGCCCACCATGAAGCAATGTCTTCAAGATACTAAAAGTACATCCTGCTTAGATTGGTGGAAAAAATTATAATTTTAGCTGAAAGTTGCCGTGCTTTAATATAAGATTAAGACGTAAGTTATTCAAACTTAGTCCCCTCGTAAACATGGATGCTGCAGTCTTCAAAACGTCGGGTATATAAAAATAAATAAATTAATAATTTAATTAAGTTAATAACACAAATCAATCCGTAAAAAGTAGTTACCTACATTAAAAATGTTTACTATTCGCGTGCGTCTAAATAGAAGAAATCATTTATTGCAAATTGTCATCGTAATATAATCTTTAGATGACATTCTTGGGAATTACATTATTTATTTATACAATTACAAAGACCTTATAATAATAAAAAAAATAATTTTAATCAATAAACAATACTCTAGCCACACAATAAATTATAACTTTCTGCTAAGTACGAAGTTCAATGCCGGACCCCACATGCAGCCTTATTTCGCAAGTCATGCCCAAATGAGTCGATCCTATTAACGATATAAATACCCAGAGATAGCATCGCCGGCTCTTATTTCATCATCTAGTATAGTCTTATATTTCCTGGAAGGTCCAATTTTGCACAATTAGAGGCAAATCACAATGTCAGACATCTGGATATTTCCTAATTAACAAGAGACAATATTGTGTTGATGATTATGGTTATAGCCCATTAAAAATTCGCTGCTGAACCTTGGTTTCTACCATAGATTGTTCCTTGGGGGGGGGGGGGGGATATTTTCCATATGTGCCAAGCTTGGTAGCTGGGTAGGCAACCGTAGCTTTTATTACTTTTTGCTCTTATTATGTGAGGTGTTAAATGGGGTAGGTATCATCAAAAACTGTTGCGTAGTTAATATATTTAGATAGTGTTTCTGAATTTACACTTGAAAGTACCTACCAAGAGAATCATCATCATATTTTTTATTTGTGCGACATAGAGCCGCGTACTATTTTTGCAGCACGAGCACAACCCGGGAGGGACCATTCTCACACAGAATACCAGCGTGAAATAGCAGTATAATAAATGTATGTAACCGGAGAACAGAACCGGAGAATATTTTTACTGGTTAAGAGGCATTTCATCATAGTCCTTAGGGGTGTAAACGCATCTGCATTTAGATATATATTATACTTAATCGAGAATATACAGCATCAGGAAGGATGTGTGCTCGTTTTTCAGCCCTTGGTGATATTGAAAGATTGTGTATGAATAAGACCATAAGAAAATGAGAACGAATGATTCATTTGAATTTTGGTTCTACAACTTTATGTTTTGCCTAAAGAATGAACAGACAATGTGGAGTGTGGCAAAATATTTAGGCAGTTTGCAGCTAGTACAATCTTGAAATAAAAATTGAAAACACTTTGATTTTGATTTATAAATTACTTTTAAAACTATTAATACTAAACAAGTGGTAAAATTAAAAATTTTGTACAACCGACTTAAACATAAATGAAATGAGAACATATAATAAAATACCCTATTGAAGCCGGTAAAAAAAAATAGATACACCGTTGACAAGTATTCCCAAAATAGGAATAAGGCTGTCTATTTTAAGAATCGTTAATCTTTCGTATTTCAGTAGTTTCGAAACACAATATAAAAATGGTGATTGCAGAAGATACAGTTTTGGTTACAGCTTCATTACCTCTTTTTATATTAGATAAGGGTAACATCCGAACATACAGTCCACCTGGTGGTAAGTGGTTGCTGTGGCTCACAGATATCTACATCTATCCTCGATTACGAATTAAAATGCAGATGCGTTGCTACCCGTGAGGACGAAGACAGAATGCCTCGTTTTTAGTAAAATAGGTCTCTCTCTTCAGGCGCTTCCCATATAACTGCAAAAAAACTTGCATTATTTACAAAAGTGTGGTTTCCTTAAACAAGGTAATGCATTTTAAAGTGCATACTAACTCAACTACAATATTTACATAGTCTGTGATTTTTTATCACACAATGTTCATAATGTCCCCCTTTTTCCCCTTATTTATTAAGGTAGTAAATATAAAGTTTATATAAATAAATAAAATTTCAACTTCAATAGGTTGATGAGATTGAACTAAAACTTCTTCACTCGAAGGTTTCACGTGAGGGTTTCGAACAGAAGTAAGTACAGTAAATTAAGAATATATAACCTGCGTGTCGATGCTGGTCACACGCCTCCTTTCATTTCTGAGAGAATCGTTAAGTCTACCCGACTACGGACGATTTAGCATCTTTAAGAAATTCCTTGGGGCAACTACGCGCACCTTACAAGCGGTAGAAAAATTCAAGAGTTTAAGAAAGTCGGTTAAAGGACCCGACAACGCAGCGGAAAAGTCGGTTATGTGTTCCAACGAAATTTTAGCAAAGTCTGAAATTCTCTCAGAAGTGAGAGGATGTCTGTACCCTGCAGTGGGACGTATATAAACTGTAACTTCAAGGCTATTTAGAAAAAAAATCGGTCAACATTCACTAAGTCACTGAAAACAGTAGACATAAATTTAAAACTTTTTAAAAACCCAAAAGTGCATTTATTTTGCTCATTTTATAGTTTATAAAACATTTTTTGAGAATAAATTGCAAGGATTTGACCAGTGAGAAACCTGTGTATTCATATATAAAAATACTGATAGAAATTTTAAAAATGCAACAGCCAAAAAAAGACTTTCTTAAATCCGATTTATAAAAGAATAATAACAAACTAAATTACTGTAATTATGATTTTAGTTGCTTAATATATATACCATTACACATTCACATCCACATTTTCAAAACAGGAAATAAGAAAGTCCCAATAACCTACCAATCACATCGTTCCGCATACATAAACTCACGTCTTTTACGTGGTAGAGCCATTCTGCAGCTATATTGTGGTTGCAGCACGAATGGATCAGCTCGACCGGGGTAGGAGCACGCTCTCACAGAATACCACCGTAAATTAACAGTTAATGCTGCTGTGTTTCGTATGATGAGTGTAGAGAACCCAAATCATTTTTATTGGAAACGCGGCGTTCCATCTCAGTCCTCAGGGCTGGCAACGCATCTGCAGTTTAATTCTTAGTTGAAGATAAATGTAGATGTCTGTGGGCCACAGCATCCACTTACCATCAGGTGGACTGTGTGCTCGTTTGTCACCCTTATACTATAAAAAAACGTCTAAAGTTTTCTAAGTTTTGTAATATTTTCTACTACATATAAATTTTAATGTTTTTTTCATGTATTTGTTTATTACTGTTTAAATTATTCATATTTAAATTTACTCGTACGTGTACCAATGTAATACAGCACCCATGGCTAGGGGGGACTGTGATGCTTCACGTCCCGATATAATTGTTTGCCCGTCTTCACTTTTATAATATAAAATTTTGGGCCGATTTTCGCATAATAAGCTTACAGTAGTATCGAGAGATCAGACAAAATACTCAGACCTGTGCTAGGGTTACATCAAAGCTTTTAGACATTTGATGCTGCGAACGAGAGTTCGCGTCGCAAGAGGCGATCAAGGCAAATCTTCTTTATAACGGGATTTACCATCAGTCCTGAACGAGTGACTTATAATAAGTATAAAAAAAAGATTAAACTTAGGTAAAACACCAAACCTTGGTAAATCGATAGTTAAACTTTTTATGGTGTGCAGTTACATTTATCGTTGTTGCATCTGCATCTGTGCTTACGCAAACACTTGTTCACATTAATCCTGTTCCACGCAGATATTTATTCTCCTTTGAGACTTGCGACTGTGATCGAATTTCGGTCCGGATAACATTACTTCTTGATTAAAATGACTCATACTCACTATAGTCACGGAATGAATAATAGTACGCTATAGTTAGCAAAGAAAATCACAAATACTGAACTAAATATATAGTGCTGTAGCTGAATTATTAATTCATTTTATATTTACACTGTAAACAGTCCGGAGTGGATTCGAAATTATTCTTATCGCACCATCTACCGAAAAGGTCAGAAAAGCATCGTCCGAACCAGCTAGTTTTCTTGTATTAAAATTAATACCTCTAGCAAAACTGCACTGAAAAAGTCCATTCATTAACATACATTTCACTATTTCGTTAGCTAGAAGACGCACGTGCACGTTCTCACGTGCCTCCTTTGTCGGCTTGCGACAAACCATTGCCGACGATGCGCGATCTTCAAAATAAAACGAGTCATGAGAGAATAGACTCTAAAACATAAGAGATAAGTCTTACTATTTATGCTTCCAATTTAAATAAAAAAGTTACCTACTTCTCGAAAACATTACAAAGCACAATTAATTGATAAACGATTTTGAATCGTATCTACAGTTTTTAGAAAATAAAATTAGTTTAATTATAAAGTTCTACAATTATGTACTTGATGTAAGTTAGGACCACACCATTGACCTCTCATTAAAGTTAGACCAACTGTTTATCAGTATGCCTATGATTAATGTGTGGTATGTATCGTCGTGACCAAGAATCGAGTTGGATTCACTGAGCGGTGGGCAATTAGACCCGATCACGATTCAAATGATATGTGATCGTTAACACGGGTGGTATGTACGGCTATTGAAGAAGTTGAGAAAAAATTGAAGAAAGAGAGATTTTGTTATTATTTAGTCTCCATACCAAGCCATTTTAAACCGAATGACTCATTAAAAATTTGTAAAATATTCTTGTTTAGTAACTGGTACCAAAGGCATTGTAACCGCTGGTGAACAGGAACTCCTGTTTTTTTGAGAGGGTTACGGAGCAATAATTCCGAAGAACTGTGGTGGGCTTCACATGACTGCATTTTTTTATTTTATAGTAGAGTTCGGCCGATGAGTAGGTACTTTGGCCGATTGGCCGATTAGCTGATTAATCGGTTAAGAAATGGCCGATTAATCGGTTAAGAAATGGCCGTTTAATCGGCCCTACCGATCCCTATCCGATGATAAATTCAAATGGCGGGACAAAAATTCCAGATATCCAGAAATGTCCCGTTTAGACAAAGTTTTGCTGCCCCGCCCGCCAGCTCTGTGTATAGTGAGAGACTTTTTTCTGAGGCAGGGAATATCTAGTATCTACGAAACAAAAAGAAATCAACTTCAACCAGAAAAGGCTGAGATTTTGGCCTTTTTGCATAAGAATTTGCCACTGGTTATAAATAACAAATAAATTAAATTTTCTAAAAAGCCTTCAATACTTTTTCAAAATGAGTATTTTTTTAACAAATTATTAGATGATTATAGATTCTTTATTTAATAACATTACGGGAAAAAAAAACAATTCATTATAATTTTAAGTATAGAAAAATAACATTTAATTTAATTTTAAGTACAAAAACTATAACAATTTAGTTTTATGTACAGAAAAAGTATGTTCTATTTGTCTTTAAAAATATACGTGCGTGTAGTTTAACAAACTTTATTCAAGAATTAAGTTTTTTTTATTATGCAAAGGGAGAGACTTAATTTTTTTAAGTTTATTAAGAATAATATTATTAATATTTTATTTTGTTGTGTCACTACTCTGCATTACGATTAGAAAAAGTTAAAAAGTAGAATTAAAATAGTAAGTACTTAGGTTTTTGTTTAGTTTTAAATAGTAACCTCCGATTCTTTTTTTACTAAAGTTCCTATGTCCAGAATAATAAACATTAAAACACGTGAGACCGATTTTTCAATAAAAGTTACGTATGAAACCTACTTATTTTATTATGTATTTGATTTACCTACATATAAATCTGACATGAGTTTACGCATGGGAGAGAAACTATACTTTTCTTAAATTTAAAGATTTACTCATATTAATATAGTCGCAGTTACCACGCAGGAAATCACGAAAAACCCTTGCTGAAATCAATAAAATAAAAAGCCGATTAATCGGCCGTTTTAGCCGATTAATCGCCAACTAATCGGTGACTACAAATAGGCCGATTAATCGGCTTCACCAATTAGTCGGCGTCTAATGGGCCCAACTCTATTGTATAGTCATTGCATAATACAAATTTTCTCACGATGTTTTAAAATTGCCGACGGAGATTAATTTATGGCAAATATCCCTCCTATGATAATATATGGGGGGCCTATGTTCAGCAATGGACTTTTGATAAGCTGTAACGGTATGGTAATAGTATGGTATAACATAATAAGATAGTCTTCTTCTTTTTCTTTATCAGCACGTTAAAGTCTGTTTTTAGTAATGGACTTTTCAAATTCAGGAAGGGTTAGCCTCAAATATCATCCTTGGCAGGCGATTTGGCGAAAGAATAACCAGAGATCTCTCATCTGTGCCGTCATCTGTCTAAATATTTTCCATCTTGCGTAGGAATGCCAGATCAGAAGACCAAAATATCTGGACAAGATTTGAAAACGTCGGAATTAGGGGATTGTTGTCGGAAAAATAAGTAATTATTAAAAAAATGTAAAATAATTTTTTTTTTAAATTAATAGGGTACAAAAGGACTTAACATTGTTTGCACATAACTAAGTACACTCGATTTTTATGTTGCCACAAAATTGTCAGTTGTTGTATTTGGCATAAAACTTTAAAGTCCACCAATTTGACCCTTTAGTAGTATACAGAAATGATTTAAAATACAAAAAAATTACTTCAAAGTTCGGTCTAATTACAAACTCAGCTTTTATTAAATCAAAGACAGTTGTGATGTGAATAGAAGCTGTTTTCTGGAGATTTTGAGTTTTGTCCGTAGTCTGGAAATCATTAAAGATGTCGAGAGAATCCATACAAATCCCGATCATCTGGCAACCCTAGTCTTAATGATTTCTTAAATTTACGCGAACACTACACATTGAATAAAACTAAATTTACGGATTCTATCGCGTTTATTTAACTGATTTTACTTATTTTTAATTCTCGACGTTTCGGGTGCTTTACAGCAACCATGGTCACGGGGGAGGGGGGGGGGCTGAGATGTTTGACGTCCCAATGTCATTGTTAGCCCAGCTACCTTCAGTTTTTGAATGTTAATTTTTGGTCCGATTTACGCAAAACGAACTTACAGTATCTTGAAGTCTTGCTGTGGTATGCTTGGGTTTGGGTTTAATTTTTTTAATTATAGGATCCCCAGCAGACGGCAGCACCCAACCATCTTCTCTATTGAACCATAAAAACCCGCGTCAAAGAAAATATAGCTGACGTGAAGCACCGACGCTCCGGGAAGTCTGCAGTCTGTGAACATGTTCAAGATCGTCCCCACCATTACATCAGATTTGATAAACCACAAATCCTTGCAAAAGAACACCAATCCCTACCAAGGATGGCTATTGAAATTAAATAATAAAACCGGCCAAGAGCGTGTCGGGCCACGCTCAGTGTAGGGTTCCGTAGTTTCTCGTCCGTCACAATAAGCGTTCCCACTTATGAGTTTAAAGGTGGGTGGTGGTATCCGTTATGTTCGCGCTCCAGCAGCGCTCCGCGCTCCTGTAACTGCTCCCGGTAGTGGGTACTGTTGTTTCTATCCAAGTTCAAAATGATTTTCCTAGAAAGTCCTTATAAAGTTCTACTTTTCAGATTTTTTTCATATTTTCTAAACTTATGGTTCAAAATGATTTCTTATGGTTCAAAAGTTAGAGGGGGGGGGGACACATTGTTTTTTACTTTTGGAGCGATTATTTCCGAAATTATTGACATTATCAAAAAATGATTTTAGTAAACCCCTATTCATTTTTAAATACATTTCCAACAATATATCACACGTTAGGGTTGAAATTAAAAAAAATCACTTCCCACTTTACATATAGGAGGGCTACCCTAATAAAACATTTTTTTCCAATTTTTATTTTACCACTTTGTCGGCGTGATTGATACACATACTGGTACCAAATTTCAGCTTTCTAGTGCTAACGGTCACAGAGATTAAGCGAGGACGGACAGACGGACAGACAGACATGGCGAAACTATAAGGGTTCCTAGTTGACTACGAAACCCTAAAAACATCCTAATTTCAATAGAGAAGATGGTTGGGTGCTGCCATCTGCTTGGGATCCTATAATTAACAAAATTAAACCCAAACCCAAGCATACCACAGCAAGACTTCAAGATACTGTAAGTTCGTTTTGCGTAAATCGGACCAAAAATTAATATTCAAAAACTGAAGGTAGCCGGGCTAACAATGACATTGGGACGTCAAACATCTCAGCCCCCCCCCCCCTCCCCCGTGACCATGGTTGCTGTAAAGCACCCGAAACGTCGGGAATTAAAAATAAGTAAAATCAGTTAAATAAACGCGATAGAATCCGTAAATTTAGTTTTATTCAACCCTAGTCTTGCGTGAACAGGATAGCTATCCCGCCATCTTGGACGCCATGAGAATCTTATGGCAATTTTCACAATCACCTATTGATCAAATTTTTTACTAAGACAGGACTCTTTTTCTTATTAAGAGTCTGTTTGGTAGCATTAGTAGTGCTTGCTCTCCTGAGTTCCGGTCTGGAGGGCGCAGAGAGCCAGTATAATTATAGGTATTGAAGCATTCTATCTTAGTTCTCAAGTGCCACGACGCATCTGTAACCTTTTTTTTAAGTTATCCGCAGGTGTTCATGGACTGCAGTACCCAGTTACCATGGTGGACTAAAAGTTAGTTTATCAGTTTAGTTTTTTTTAAATACGCGGGGTGAATTGTATGGTTTTTTAACAGTGGTAGAGCCACGCGGCAGCTTTGCTGATGCACGTATGGGCCGGCTCAAACCGGGGTGGTACCACGAACTCACGGAATACCGGCGTGAAGTGGAAGCTCTGCTTTCGCGTTTCGTCTGGTGAGTGCAGGTGGCCGGAGGCCCAAATCCCCCCCCCCCCCATCAACATGGTAGCGGAATTAAATGATAGACTACCCCAGGAGGGTACCAGCACCCCAGGGGGGGGGGGTAATTCCGCTCAAGACTACAACTGCTCGGGGCAAACGGAGCAACAAGACCAAGGCGACCCCTGCCACGCTGTCCGTGCATTTCTGCAATATCAGGGGACTTTACTCTAACCTAAACGCCGTCCACTACCATCTCGAGACGGCGAGGCCGGCTCTGCTCTTTCTGATCGAGACGCAGGTGTCCTCTCCGGCTGACGACATCTGTTCTCGACGCCTCGGCAGACTTGAAGGTTCGGACCTGTCCATCCTTTGGCTACGCGTAGACAGCGACGACCATCCGCGCGTCTACGGGTGCCTTTATAGCTCCCATAGCGGTAATGCCGAATCAGACCGACTCTTCGACCACGTCTAAATGGCTGCAGATTCGTTGCTACAGCAGATCCCCTCCGCAGAGATCGTGGTCCTCGGCGACTTTCACGCCCATCACGCCGAATGGCTTGGTTCACGTTTAACCGATCATGCGGGGAGATCTGTTCATGATTTTGCCTTGGCATATGGTCTGACACAACTCGTTACTTCGCCTACGCGGATTCCTGATGTGGAGGATCATGCACCTTCACTGTTGGACCTTCTGCTGACCTCTCACCCGGACGGATATCAGATTTCCGTCAACGCCCCTTTAGGCTCCTCGGACCATTGTCTTGTCCGGAGTGTGGTGCCAATCACGCTGAAATCGCTGTTGCATTATGCGGGCTGCTGCCGTGTTTGGCACTATAGGTCAGCTTATTGGGATGGGATGCGGTCTTTCTTTGCATCCTACCCTTGGGGGCGGGTTTGCTTCTCGCCGGACGATCCCAACGTTGTTGCGGATTCTGTCGCTGATGTGGTACTACAGGGTATGGAACTTTTTGTTCCTTCCTCTGTGGTGCCCAGCCATGGAGGCAAATATCAGCCATGGTTTGGTCGCTCCTGTAAAATAGCATCATGCTATAAGCAGTAGTGCTACCAGGCCTGGGCTGACGCATCAGCGTCCCGGGATGTAAATACCAGCGCTCTAAAAAAGAAGTATAATTCCGTCTCTAGGTCCAAAAGAGTCATTGTCAAGGCAAAGTCAGAGCACATAGGCAGAATTGGCGAGAAACTAGTTCGCCTTCCTTCGGGAACCCGTGCATTCTGGTCTCTCACCAAGGCTGTCCAGAGGAATTTCTGTTAGCCATCTCTTCCATCTCTGCACAGGGAGGACGACTCACTGGCCCATACCGCAAAGGAGAAAGCCGATCTTCAAGGCTCTTTCTTTGCGTCTAACTCGACTCTCGATGACGGGGGGAGTACGCCGCCGACCATCCCGTGGTGTGAGTGCTCCATGCCGGAAGTGCAATTCACACAGCGCTCGGTTCGCAAAGCACTCCTCTCCCTGGACATCCACAAGTCGAGTGGGCCTGACGGAATCCCCCCAATTGTGCTGAGGACGTGTGCTCCAAAGTTGGCACCGGTCTTAACGCGTCTTTTCCGGTACTCCTACTCCCTAGGCGTAGTCCCAAAATCATGGAAGACGGCTTTCGTCCACCCGATCCCTAAAAAAGGCGACCGCTCAGACCCGTCCAACTACCAGCCTATCGCCATCACCTCCTTGTTCTCCAAAACAATGGAGTCCATTGTAAACTGCAAGCTCATGAGGTACCTTGGGGATCACCAGCTGATTAGTGACCGCCAATACGGTTTTCGCCGTGGTCGGTCAGCTGGTGATCTTCTGGTCTACCTAACTCACGGATGGGCGGTGGCAATAAAGTCCAAGGGGGAGGCATTGGCCGTTAGTTTGGACATTGCGAAGGCCTTCGATCGGGTTTGGCACAAAGCACTTCGTTCGAAGCTCCCTTCCTATGGGCTTCCCGAGAAATTGTGCGATAGGATCACCAGCTTTCTTGCAGATCGGAGCATCAAGGTCGTTGCTGACGGTGCAAGCTCCGATTGCAAGCCTATTAATGCTGGTGTTCCACAGGGCTGCGTGCTATCGCCAACGCTGTTTCTTCTGCATATCAATGATATGTTGCAAACCCGTAACATTCATTGCTATGCAGATGACAGCACTGGTAATGCTCTTTACACCGGTCGAGCCAATATTTCTCGGGAAAACGTCTCCGAGTGCCAGAACAAACTTGTGTCTGAAGTCGAGTCTTTGCTGAACAGAGTCTCGGATTGGGGGCGACTAAATCTAGTCCAGTTTAACCCCCAGAAGACACAAGTTTGCGTGTTAACCGCTAAAAAGAACCCCTTTGTCGTATCCCCTCAGTTTCAAGGCACTCCCCTTGTTGCCTCAGCCAGTATCGGAATCCTCGGCGTCGACATATCGAGTGACGTGCAGTTTCGTGGTCACTTGGAAGGGAAGGCCAAATTGGCCTCTGAAAAGCTTGGCGTGCTCAGCAGAGCGGGACAGTATTTCATGCCGGCACACCGCCTGCAACTTTACAAGGTGCAGGTTCGGCCGCACATGGAATACTGTTCCCATCTCTGGGCTAGGGCTCCCCAGTACCAGCTCCTTCCACTTGACCGCATCCAGCGCAGAGCGGCTCGAATCATCGACGACCGAGTGCTTTCCGATCGGCTCGATTCACTGGCATTGCGAAGAGATGTTGCATCCCTTTGCATTTTCTTTCGCATATACCATGGAGAGTGCTCTGAGGAATTGTTCGGATTAATCCCAGCCGCCAAATTTCGTGAACGCACTACGCGGCTAACGTCCCGATACCATCCACACCATCTGGATGCTTGGCGGTCCACCACTGTACGTTTAGAAGTGAGTTTTCTTCCGCGTACAACCTCTCTGTGGAATAATTTACCACCGGCGATTTTTCCGGACCGATACGGCCTGGGGACCTTCAAGAAAAGAGCTTACTCCTTTCTAAAGGGCCGGCAGCGCACCTGCAATTCCCCTGGTGTTGCGGTTGATCATGGGCGGCGGTAATCACTTAACATCAGGTGAGCCGCATGCTCGTTTGCCCCCTCTTCTATATAAAAAAAAATGGTGACGGATTTGCTTAAGTCAAAATGAGTCTTTGCAAAATTTTTAACATTATCGTAATTTAAACGAATGTACCATCTTTCAATTGAGTGCACCATGAAAACGTTTTCAACGATATACATAAGAGATGATGTCTTGCAATAAAACGAAGTGATTTGTGTAAACACTGGCGCGGCGTTGAAGGAGCGGCGAATAACAGATTGCATCAGTATGCACTTAGAGAGGAAACGTTAGCTCGATGAAGAAATCTCTGCGGAAAATTCAAAACGGTCCCTCAACAAACAACGCTCTTTCAGTAATTTCACGTGCACTATTTTCTGCAGTTACAAACTGTTTGTTTTTCTCCCTCCTAATGGAAAGTGGTGATATAGCCGCATATAGTTAAATAAATTGAATTAGCTTGTTAAAAGTTTAACAACACTTGCCTTATTACACTCTCGTTTTAATCGGATTGAACGACTTCATTTTACTTGATCCAATTACAGTTACAAACTATTAAAGTTCACTGCTGAAAATAGGTCTTCCCTATAGGTAGCCCCTATAGGGAAAATATATGCCATAGCTGCCACGCATAGCGAGCAGGTTGGCAACCGTAGTTTTTTTATTGTTAGTCGTTATTAGGAAGGCGCTAAGTGCGATAAAATAAATAAAAATAGTTATTCAAGGAAGATGCTGCTTGCCCAACTGAGGGAAACAAATCAGTTTTCCTCAGTAGTCTCTTACGACACCCACGGGATGATATGGGGTAGGGGATATTTTTACACCGCCACTATACATGATGCAATTAATGGTAGTTGGGTATTTATAATTTGATGACAAAGTTGTAAGCGATTCTTCATTGGTAATTGACAAAATTTCAGTTAAGACATTCCAAGATTATACCACAACAGTACTATCTACGGATTTACCTCATCCTATCAATGTTCGCTATTTATCCAAGATACAATCACAGAAACTCAGGATCCAACAATAACAGTAAAACTTGAACCAGCCAGCCGTTGTTAGTTTTTTTGACAGAAAACTAATAATGGCTGGCCGTGAAATAAAAAGACTCACGATCCGAGACCTAGTAGCAACACTCACCAACGTGACCACGCGGTCTCCCGTTGTAGGGAGGATTTGGCGCAATCACATAAGGTATCACCATTTTTACTCAAGATTTCATTGCTATCTTGAAACTTTAAAATAGCTTGTATAATAATAAAAAAATGATAGGCAGATATTACAGATATCCATTTGTCTCTCAAGCTTCTATTAAACATATTTATCTACGCATACATGCGCGTCGGTTCAGGGTACTATTACCTAGGCCCATCTTCAATAAGTAAACGCCAATTTAGTCGTAAACTTTCGTGTAGAGTATCTTTTGCCAAATTTTTTTTAAACGTTACCCCTACACTTGGATTTTCTCCTGTATCGGGGGGGCAGTTTACAAACATAAATTGCACAAGGACAAACATCCAGACCCGGAACAATTATTTGTAGGTCATACAAATACTTGTTCCGTGCGGGATTCGAACCCGCGACCCCCAGCGCAGCCACTTATTGCTAAACCACTGCGCCACGGACTATGAAATGGTTATAACGCCATCTATGGGAGGCCATGAAATATTCCTGCCATTTTACATAATCGCCTCTTACAACGGCTACGGGACGAATTAGGTGATGGAAGTTTTATGCAGTCATCTCATTGCAACATGTTTAATTGGCCTAAAATAATTGTAAATACACATACCAGATGAAATTAATTGGATACCATTCCCGTATATTCAGCATTGTGTTCAAGTATTGTAACTTTGCCTTACAATATGTTTTGTCGAGCAATTCACAAAGATGGCCCTAAGCGTAGGCGCGTTACCATATCGGCCTAATTCTCGTCTAATAATTCCATTTAAATCGTCGCTAAATCGCGTGTTTCTCTCTACAATACCACAGTATCTCACGCGTAATGTGTGCTGTGACAACGCGCCATGCGATTCAGGGCTCACGAAGACTTAATAGTCTTGATACTTGACAGTTTCACCTTCTTAATCAATCTTTTTATTTCGTTTAATAAACTCTTCTTCTTTGTCTTCTACTTCTTTCTCTTTAGGAGCTCGTAAAAGTCGACAGCTGGACATAGGTCTCTTCTTCTTTTTACTTTACCACAGTGTCTCACGCTCACGCGTAATGTGTATTAAAATAACGTGCAACGCTATTCAGGACTCACGTAGACTTAACAATCTTAATACTTAAATAAAATAGAATCTTTTAATAAATTCTCCTTCTTCATTTTCTGCATCCTTTTCTTCAGGAGTCCGTAAAAGTGCTTCTGGATATAACTTGTCCCTCCCTTTCTGTAGTCCATTGTGTCAGACTGCTACTTAGCTTTACAATCTGAATACGTACCACTGCTACACACAAGCCTCACCCACATTTCTGAGTAACGTAATAGTTAAGGAACTGGGCACTAGTTGGGCACTAGAATAAGTACATTACAATTTTAGGAACTGATTAATCGAAAGCTGCTCCAAGTGGTGAAAAGCTCATACATGGTGAAAAAACTGTCAGTCGTAGGATTGCACACACACACACACACACATACACATTTATATACATATATATATATATACATACATGCATATATATGTATATATATATTTAAAGAAAATTAAAAAAAAATTAAAATATTGTATATAGTATAGAGAAATTCAAGCATCAAGTACTATTAACTAGAATCATCCGCACAGTTTCGGCGACTCTAGTTCAAACTAATGGCGTCATTTTGCCGATATACGGCGTCGGACACGATCCGTCGCTACGTGTCGCCCTATTAAACACTAATGCACGATGTGTTTAATTCACTTATATAGGCTTCTAATAGGTGTCGTGATCGCTGTATTGCAATAGCATTCGATTGAAAACAAATGCCATAAGTTCCTTAATTGCTCATTTCTAGGACTTTCCGTGTTGGGAAACAATGTTAAAATTTCACTAAACACTTTATAAATAAACTCACGAACAGTATATTGCAGGTATAAAATAAACGCCGCGGCAGTGTTATTTTAAATGTGAGGGTATGTTTATATATATTTACCCTTCTATTACATTTGAAGGGCCTTATCAATTGTAATGAAATTCGGAATAGATGACGATTACGAGTATGTGGTAAAATAGGACATGGGATGATTTTGTGTAACAACTATTACTAAAGGTTATTTTATTCCAGCAAATCGGGCGGGTAAACGCTGTTATTATAAGACATAAAAATCGTTTTAAATATATATATATATATATATATATATATATATATATATATATATATATATTACTTTGCCACTAATTTAAAGGCAAATTTTTTATATATATATAAAGATTGAGATTAAAAACTATCCTGTCTCTCAAGTAAGACCAAACCGCACACAGTACAAAATCTCATTGAAATCAGTTCATTATTTTAGCAGTTCATCGCGGACAAACGATGTAACACGTATTTTTTATATATTAAGTTATATAATATGTAATTTTATTCCACTTTGAAAGACAAAAAATTACGTGCTTAAATTCATGCAAATGTCAAGCAAGTATAATTCCTATGGCAATAGGTGTATCACGACATGTAATGCGACATAGACTTTTCAAAAGGCACTGAGAGTGCGATTATCGTAAACATTCCGCATTACAGTAAATGTTTATTTTCAATTTATCTTGTGTAATTTGAGCCTTCACGCTGAGTTACAAAGTTGCTTACAAGGTTGTTAAGTGAGACACCTGTTTGCAAATTTAATTTTCAAGTAAGTAATATATTATCGCTATTTAAAAATGTGTATAAACATTGTGTATGCTACATAATTATTTATTTAACGGACTACATCACATAAAACCAACATTTTAAGTTCTAACATTGGAGAAGAAGCCTCCAAGGAAACGCCAGCTGGTAATTTTTTTTCTAAGTAGACTGGTAGGATGCGTTATTATTCACATAAACATGGATTTTTTGAAAACTAGAAAATGAGCTAATTTTACACGACTAAGATTTTATTTTTATTTTAAATGTCCGTGCTTTTCTCGAAGAGCTCCGTTTAATTAAAAACTTATGATAATTTAGACGGCTACCTCTAATTATCTAATATATAATAATTAATATTTGTTTTTTCTTATTTTATTCGCATACCGTTTATCAGATTGTGGTGAAACTTTGTCAACATATTACTTGCACTTCCGCCAAGAGTATAGGCATAGTTTCACCTGGTAGGAGGTAGTGGACACCGACACCGCGACGCGGCATTGTCAAGATCCTGCCTCAACTTCATGATTTCAAAATATTTTCATCGAAGCAGAAGCCAGGGCAGATTACAAGTAATATAACAAAAAGTACGTACGCCTACGGAAGAAATAAAGTCCAAATTAAACTAATAACGTTAATAATTTAATAATAATTTACTAAATCTATGAACTAAAAAGATTAGATAAATAGTATTTTTATAACGCCCGGCTTTTATTTATTTTTTCAAAGGCAGATAAACTAGCACACGGTCTATCTGATGGTAAGTGGATAGTAGGTACATATTCACCTTCATCTTACTTGGAATAACATTCAAAATGCAGACAACGCATCAGCATCATTTAAACCCTAAAAATTAGGATGGAACACCTCTTGATCTGTAAATACGGTCTCTGATTCTGTTTGTGCAATAGATACTTTTTTTCATTACATTGGAAATAAAAATGAACTTACAGTCCACATGATGGTAAGTGGCTACTGTCGGTAGACAACTGTAAACAACTTCAAACAAATATGTCTCTGAGAAACAAGATGGAATGCCTCATAATCTGTGATTATACTGGCTTTCCGTACCGTTCAGACCGAAAAACAGCAATACAAGCATTACAATTTACTGGCATTAATTCCGTCGGTACCACTGAACTATTTGATTGTATTTTTAAATTTTTATTTAATCGTGTTTGACGGTGAAGGAAAATACTATGAGGAAACCTATAAGTCTGAGGAATAAAATATTCAGACGACATGTTAAGTCCAGTAGTCCAGTTAAGTTTCAATAACTTTATTTGATTTATTTATTTATAACAAAAACAGTTACATCTCATAACAGTTATAAAACCAAGACAATTATATACACAAAAATGGTAGATATAATTATTGACATACAAAAATATTATTATTATAACTTAGTTAAATAATTATAAATAAAATCTCAAAGACCCTGTGTGCCGCTTCTGTGAACTTAGAGGAACTTTGCTCCTTCTATGAAATAAGAGGAAGCCTGTGCTTAGGGGACCTGGGTGCTTAGACCTGATTAGGATGGAAAGCCGAATAGACTATTATTATACAATTCTCCATTTACTTCAAACTAATTCATAACAAATTAATACTAAGCCCCATCGTCGGTATACTTTCCTAAATACTTTCGCTTTGCAAGTTTATAAAAATAATACGTCCTATTACAATCCTCTTGTAAGAATGTGTCGCCTATATAATGACTTATTGATATAGGCTATATATATAATAGTAAAAATATAGACATTTTCAATAACAAATGAACAATTTCAAAAAATCCGTATTAGATATACTTTGTAAATAAGGCATTCAAGGCTTAAAATTTAAATCTTAAGGTAAATGAACATTATTTTAATAGAGATTTAATTTTTCAAAATTTTCCACAACATAATTTCATAAGTAAAGTATGTTTATAATTACTTATAAAATTATTTGTGCTGTAAAATCATTACTGTTACTTAATATCATGTTGTGTGCACATGTTTTGGAATACCGTCCAGATTGTAACTTTGTATTTATTATTTGTTCATGTTTTGGTGTTATTCTGTTTTGTGAACCTAAATAAATAAATAAACTAATAATAATGTTAATTTCAACTTATAATAATAATGACCTCTAGACAGGATTTTGGTCACGGTGGCCAATCTCAACGGAAAATAGCTAAATGCGCAAGGCAGGATGTGTACACTAGTGTATGTCAAGCACAGATACACTCTCTATTCGCTCGATAAGGCGCATGACTAACGGCTTTACGTGCTTTTCAGGTACAAGGTGGCTTCGGACTCAGCAGTATTTCAACGCTAACATCCTGAGTCTAGGCTGCTTCTGGGAATTCCTTGATAGAAAATCACAATAACTGATTTTTGTCCCGACCCGAGATTCGAACCCAGGCCCACATGATCAGCAGTCGCGCTTATAAACACGAGTCACGAGGAACGTCACTTGGCAGATGAGGTACTTTTCCAGTTTAGCTCCTATGCAGAAATGTGATCCTTTTGTCCAAATACCTCTTCCGCCTCGGGATTTCTTCTAGGATTTCAATTCCAAGTGTAAGTGTAAGTATCTTCATAAATTAAAACATGCTAGATGCGTGAAAATTATTTATTTCTTTAAGTGAATATGATAAATCAAACAATAGTGTTCGCTTGAAACCAATTTGCTCATAAACAACAAGTAGTTGACTGCAAGAAATGTCAAGAGGTGGTCACATGGGTCAGAAACGTTCCCATGTCGCTTAAATGTCTACATGTCTTGTATTATGTTAAGGTTAACTATCAGTCTCGTTACACCTGCTGATAATATACATTGTCAGTGCTTGACTAGTAACGTTTAGATTTAAATTATTATCGCAATTGGCATTTAATTAACTAATGACCCCATAGCTCAGCGGTAAACTGACCACTGAGCTATAGGGTCATTAGTTACGTACACAAACTACTTAAGTTACGAGTTTGCCTGCTTATATCCGACTTGGACTTAAATCCTCGACAATGTTAAATTTACTCACTTCAATTATAAATTCTTGGGTCGTGATGACTTGTAATTGATTTGTTAGATTTACTGCTAAATAATTGCTAGTTTACTCCGTCAAATATGTAATTGGTCACCTATCTTCATTAGTAAAAAGTACATAGATGGTTTGTTTTTTTAAAGAATAAGGATGACAAGCGATCGCAAAATCCACCTGATTGTAAATGAACGCTATGGCCCATATAAATCTACATTTAACTACGATCAAGAATCAAAGATGTCAATCATCATGGTGGAATGCCTCCTTAGCAGTAAAAGTAGTATGCAGCCATTATATATCCGCAAAGTGGCTCTACCGCGAAAAGGACCAGGTAGCTATAATCGTCATGCTTTACATCTCAATTGAGATGGTTATATTACCAGTCATCGATGACCACAATATTTTGGGAACAACTTCCATAGTTACTTCTTACAACAACTATGGAGTGAAAGTGACTAAATTATTCATCTATTTATGTTCATAATTTCTGCGTAGTTTGTTGTTTCTGCAAACCAAAAAAGCAAAAAAGATAAAAGCTGCAAAAAATGTTCACATCAGGTTAATTTAAATTTGTCAAAGAAAGACATTTTTTTTTTTTTTATAGGATAGGGTGACAAACGAGCACACAGTCCACCTGATGGTAAGTGGTTACTGTGGCCCATAGACATCTACATCTATCCTCGATTACGAATCAAAATGCAGATACGTTGTCACCCGTGAGGACTAAGATGGAATGCCTCGTTTCCAGTAAAAAGGGTCTCCGGTTCTCTACACTCACCATACGAAATACAGCAGCATTAAGCTACTATTTCACGCTGGTATTCTGTGAGAGCGTGGTCCTTCCCCGGTCGAGCCGACCCATTCGTGCTACAACTATACTACTAATATAACTGTAGCATGGCTCTACCACGACATGTGTTAAATGAACACTTGAAATTGCCGTTAAAAGTTTCATACTGCGGGCGGGAATCAAAGTTGCATTGTTAGCTTGCTGTGCGTATTTTGGAGGCAAGAGTTTACCCCAACCTCAAGAACAACAAAGAAAACTAGAGTTAGCGCTGCGTACATTTTAAATGACGCCGAAAACAATATTAAACTTCTGGACACGCACATTTTTCTTTCTTTCTTTAACAGACCGTATATGTATACCCATTGATGGACGCACACATATCTACCTATATATAACCTATGTTATTTGGCTTAGGTCCGGCGACACTTAATTTGTACGGAGCGCTTCGTCTGCCTTCTATTGTTGGTCAGTGGCAATGAACAGTAAATTGAGAAATTTTTCAAAGTATCAACTTTTAATTCATTTTGTTTTAAAGGTTGATACTTTGAAAAACTTTACTCTTTATTTTATTTTAACTTATTAAAATAAACATCTCGTTTCAAAACTTCTTTGCTTTACTTTTTCCATTTCTCGTGTACCGTGACATCTGAAAGAATTATTTGTTGGCCACACAAATACTCGCTCCGAATTTACAACCCAAACTTAGCCAAATCGTTATTGAGACAATGAGCAGAATTTGAAAAAATATATTGTTATTCTTATTAAATCATTGTTATTCTTTACTGTTGCGTATCTATAATTTAGTAATGTCTATAACCTTTTTACATTATAGATAAGCAACAGTGAACTATCTTGAATAGTGAAACATCTTTTATTGGAACTGATATCACGCGTTGTTGTAATGGAATTGTGAAGAAACAACGCTAAATATTTGCTTCCATAACCTATCAATTATTTTTCCATGCACCAAAGGCAGTCTGATATGCTGTCATAAACGTGATTAAAATGTCTTTATTAATTTTTAAGCGTTTTGTATTGAAAAAACATTAAACAGGAAGAGAAACTTTTTTATTCAGTATAGACGCAGAATAAATAATAGTACTAAGTAGTATAGATCATAAAAAATACTTATTAAAAACACATTTTTAATTTACCACTGGTTCGGGTAAAACCTCTGTCTTGGGAAGAACCACCAAGAAACCCAGCGGGACTTATTTTTTTTTAAAATAGCAGCTTATAATGATGTATGTTACCATTAACACCACATAAATTTTAAATAGCTTGGTAGCGATCACCCTTCCCAGGGTTTATTATCATCCATAAATTCCTTTATATTATAATAACCATTTTTGTACAAATCTCGTTTAATAAAATTTTTGAATTTTGTGCAAGTCGAATTGACTCGGTGGAGTCGACTAACTGGCACTACAAGCTTGTGTCTGTACCTAGCTAGTATTTACGGAATGAATATAACTTTTTTTCAAACTACGATTATTTTTGTGTACGTACATTACATTTTCATACATTGGTTGAGAGGCCAAAGTTAATATATTAACTTCTTCAAATTTTTGTCTGAGCCACTCTTTAGGTTTTGAATCATAGATTGCTCTAAAAGCCCTCTTCTCTAAAACAAATATGATCTAAATGTCTGTCACGTGTTCCTATAGCAAAATACTTTACGACATTATGCTATGGAAATAGCTTAAGTAAACAGTCTAGTAGTTTCAACACTAGTAAGACTTCGAATATTTTTTACAGCATATGCTGCAGAACTAAGTTTGCTTGCTAGTGTTGATATATGGGGGCCCCACTGAAGCTTTGCAACTAGTGTAACTCCAAGAAAAATGGTAATATCACCATTTTTATTGGAAGAAGCCGTCTTTATTTTTTTGCCCAAATACAAAGACTTGGCTATGGACCACACTATTTGATATATTTTTATACATGCCCTAAATTCGACGTTAGGATTATATGACCTCTCAATTCAAAGTTCATATAACCTTTGTTTACTCTTATGGACTCCTACTGTCACCCTTTCATTGAATCCCTTGGGATTGTTTTAGAAGTAAAAATATTATCAAATTTATGGCAAATAAGCTTAAATAATGTTACATACAAAAAATCTGGATTATTTTGGTATGAAAGTGATAGAAGTTTTATTTACCATGTTACTTCTAAACTTCTCCAAGCGACGTGCATTTACTGGAACAAACACAACTTTTTCATTTACTTGCTTTTTATGAACATGAGGTAACAAAACTAATTGTCTACAGTGATTAGAGCTCAATTTTTGAATTATACATTTATAGAACGGCTTAACATTTGTAAAAATGTTAACTATACATGTTGCACTAGATTCAGCAATACGCGTTGGCTCCAATAATAAATTAAAAGACCATATGATTTAAATAATGATCTAAATTTTATATATAAATGGATGGAGGAAGCTTCTAGGAGATTGATATTAAAGTCTCATACATATTACATTGTTTATTAAGCTTAACAAAGACTTTCTCCATATTTTTTTTTTTTTCAAAAGTATCGTATATAGAACATGGGAGTCTACAGGCGCTAGGTCTTTGGTAGACGCTCACAACAATGAGTCCTCAAACTCAACACATGCCATTTCTACAATTTGCCCAACAGAGAGGCTCACAATATCTTTACGTTCTTTACATGATAATAATTTACTAGCTAAAATTAAGGAGCCAACACTTAAAACCATTTCTCTACTGAAAAAACTAACCACCTGGTGATTACTGAAGTTAAATAGTAAGTGCAGCTCATGCATGCAGTGTCTTGAGGATCACCAGCTGATTGGTGACCACCAGTACGGTTCTCGTCGCGGTCGCTCGGCTGGTGATCTTCTGGATTACCTAACTCATAAATGGATGGAAGCAGTAGAGTCCAAGGGGGAGGCGTTGGCCGTTAGCTTGTACATAGCGAGGGCCTTCAATTGGGTTTGGCACAAAGCGCTTCTTACGAAACTTCCTTCCTACGGGCTTCCCGAAAAATTGTGCATTTGGATCACCAGTTTTCTTGCTGAATGGAGCATCAAGGTCATCGTAGTAGACGGTGCATGCTTCGATTACAAGCCCATTAACGCTGGTGCTCCATAAGGCTGCGTGCTATCACCAACGCTGTTTTTTCTGCATGTCAATGACATGTTGCAAACCGGTTACATTCATTGCTATGCAGACGACAGCACTGGTAATGCTTTAAACACTGGCCGTGCCAATATTTCTCGGGAAAACGCCGCCGAGTACCGGGAAAAACTTGTGTTTGAAGTCGAGACTTTGTGTACAAAGTCTTGGACTGGGGGCTACTAAATCTAGTTCAGTTTAATCCCCAGAAGAAACAAGCCTCAGCCAGTATCGGAATCCTCGGCTTCAACATATCAAGTGACATGCAGTTTCGTGTTCACTTGGAAGAGAAGGCCAAATGCCTTGGCGTGCTCAGTAGAGCGAGACAGTATTTCATGCCGGCTCACCGGCTGCAACTTTACAAGGCGCAGGTTCAGCCACACATGGAATACGGTTCCCATTTCTGGCCTAGGGCTCCCCAGTGCCAGCTCCTTCCATTTAATCGCATCCAGTGCAGAGCTGTTCGAATCGTTCAAGCTCTTTCCGATCGGTTTGAATCACTGGCACTACGAAGAGATGTTGCATCTCTTTGCGTATTTTATCGCGTCTACAATGGGAAGTACTCTGAGGAATTGTTCGGACTAATTCCAGCAGCACAATTTCAACATCGCACGTCGCGACAAAAGTCGCGATACCATCCGTACTCGTACTATCTGGATGACTGGCGGTCCACCACAGTGCGGTTTTAAAGAAGTTTTCTTCCTCGCACAAATTCCTTGTGGAATCGACTACCACCAGAGATTTTTCCGGACGATATGACTTAGGGACCTTCAAGAAAAGAGCCTACTCCTTTTTAAAAGGCCGGCAATACATCTGCGATTCCCCTGGTGTTGCAGTTGTTCATGGGCGGCGATCATCGATATATTTGTACTATGCACAAGACTTGGCATTCCGAACACTCACTATGTTCAACTAAACTGTACTGCAATCCGTACACCTGTTATTGTTGCTTCGATATTCATGCAGTTCAGAGCGGCGCTAATAATAATTTTATATTAAATTAGCACATAAGCAAAATAAACGAAATAAAAAAATTTACTTGATTAACGATGCAATCTAAATAGACAATTATTATTTATTACGACGATTTTCGCGCGTTTATATCAACTGCGCATGCGCGACTCTACTGTTTCCCGCGCATGCGCGAAGACGGAGATAATCACTTACCATCAGATGAGCCGCATGCTCGTTTACCCCTCTCCTATAAAAGAAAATTCTATTAAAACAATTCTATTAAAATGCTTACAATTAAATGTCAAATTTAAATTATTATTACATGAAAAATTATGCATGAATAAATTAAAATCGTATCTTATGTTATTTTCCTGTGGCCAACCCTGTATGTAAGGCAATGTAAACATTGCACATTTAAAGTATTGAGGTAATCAATAAATTTTAATAATTGATTTTTGTTTGCATTGCCTTTTCTCCCAACAAAAATTATTAATATGCTATTAGCACAAACCTTACTAGCTTAAACTTTATCTATTCATTATATGACTAAAGGATGCTCCAGGCATACAATAATTACTAATCAGCTGTCCTTTTAAACGGTTATTTAAGAGCATGCCCAAATTTTTACCTATATCATCACAATACATAATAACTTTTTATTTTTTAATATTTAAATAGCATTTAAGTTTAAATTATTTATCATGACACTGTCATAGAGTGTAGGTGAAAATAAGGAGTTATTACTATTTATATCATTATTTGCATATAAAATTGTCCCTAACGAACATGGTATGGAGTGCTGATACTCACTCTTTCTTTATTTATTTTTTATTTAAAAAAAAGAATATTTACAATGCTATAAACATTACTAATTAACCACTCGTGGTAAGCTTAAATTGCTTGTGTTACGAGTGGTTCACGTCAGTAGTCGAATGGTGGATTCGAACCCACGATCTTTTTTACTTCGCGGTCCGCGCCCTGCCATTAGGCTACTGTCGCTTTGTTTCTGATTAAGGAGTCAAAGTCAAAGCTCTCCTCAATATATTTACATGACTTTATAAAATCATTCGTGGCCAATATGTGTTCTTTTATCTCATCCTGAGCCGATGCATATTATGTATAGAGCTTAACTTCTGAATTGAGACACTATATTTCAGTCTCTGTTAGTTTTTCATATTTTCCACCTCAATCGAATATAATTTAAGCTTATTAATTAAATTTTGCTTTTCCTCGCATATATTTAAATATTTTTAAATATTAATTTTAGTTTTAATCAACTTTAGAAATTTCTCAACATGTTTCTTAATTTTTATATATTTCTTTAATTTTCTCCTAATGCTACTTGCATGCTTTCTGCTGTTGTTGATGTTACAAAATCATCACCAGTCAAATGGATTGCTGTGAAGGGTTGCAATGTTTTAGAAGATTTATGTTCTATGAGCTCATTGAACAGACTTTGAGTTTGGGACGTTATTAAGTCATCTATTTATTGTTTTAATTGCATAATTTGCTTATTAGCATTACTTAACCGTAACTGCAGTGCAGCAATTAATCTAAGGGATTTCTCATGTTCCTTGCAGCATCGGTCAAACTCATCGACTGTTCCATGGCACTGTGACTTGAAAGCACATATAGGCAATCTATGTACGAAAATAAATAAATTTGTATACTCCCTACAACGACTCACAAATGTATCATCCATTGAAACTGCTCTATCGGAATTATATTGTGGGGAGATTCAGCGGATGCAAACCGGGCGTTCATAGCCCAAAAGAAATGTATTAGGGCTATTTGCAGAGTACATTTTCTTGAAAGCTGTAATCCCCTTTTCAAGAAACTTGGAATCCTACCGCTACCGTGCCTGTATATAAAACAAATGTGTCTTTTTGTACGGCAACATTCTCATTATTTTGTCACTTGAGAGAAAAACAAAAATAAACCTACCAGACATCGAGAAAGGATCATGCAACCTAGAATAAGACTTCAACTATACAGACGAAGCTGTTATTGTATGGCTATTAAAATTTATAATAAGCTTCATCCAAGTTTCAAAGCTCTGCCACTACCATTGTTTAAAAGAAAGTTACATTCCTGGCTTTTCACTAGTTGCTTTTATTCAGTCCAGGAATACTTAGATGACCAAGAGGTTTTTGAATTTTAATTGTGTTTGTAGCTTTTCTGTGTTTACTTTATTTTATGACGAATAATTTGACATAAAATATTATACAATTTATAAATGATGACATGTAATGTTCTGTCTGTGACTCATATTTAACATTAGTACCCGGTTGACCGAGCTTTGCTCGGTATTTTCACTCGATTTTTTTTAATTCGTGTGTTTTGGAAATTATATTTAGATACAAATTACATACTGATGAAATATAAATAATACTTTTTGATTTTAGCGACATAACAGAAAAAACGGAACTGGTTATTTGAATAAAAAATCATGAGTGCAATTATTTTAATTTAAATTTTCGTGTTTTTAAAAAATACTAAAAAAGGGCTCGAAAAAATAGATTTTCACAAAAAAGAAAGGAACTTGAAAAAAAAAATTAAAAAAGTCGGTCGGTCGGTCTGGGCTCGAACCAGGTTTTTACGATTCCGTGACCGCCCATTATACCCATTAAGCTATTTATAATCATTAACAATCTGTCAAAATTTACCTTCTTATTCTAACGATATTGTAGCAGTTTTTCATTGCCTTAAAACACGGACAAAAAGACATTTTCTAAAAATAAATCCTAGCTAGATCGATTTATTATTCCCGAAACTCCCTGGACACTAAATTTTATGAAAATCGTTGGAGCCGTTTCCGAGATCCCGATTATATACATATATATATACAAGAATTGCTCGTTTAATAGTATAGGATTTGTCTGTTTAGTCTATTAACTTATTTTTAGCTCTAAGTAGACTAAAATGTGATTACTTTTAAACTTGCATGACAATTATAAGTCAAACAGGACGTACCACTATGTTAACATCTTTGCACTACCAAGTTTAAAGCAAATAAAAAAAATTCTGATTTCTGAAGCTGATCCCTTTTTTTTAAAACATTCTTATAGCCTGCATTCAACCTAACCGTATTACTTTTTAGCTGAGTATTTTTGGCATTTATATTTATTATTTACTTTTCATTGTCATCCCTTTCTTTAAGCAACAGTTCACACTGCTCCTTTGAAGTCTTTAGTTCTTGAAGCGTCATTTGAAGTTGATTCTCCATTTGAAGCGTTTTGGCGTTACCTGTATTCATTTTACTATTATATGAAAATAGCAAAAGAAAACAAAGAAAGAAAACCGAAGAATAATGTATGTATGTTCACTTTATTTTACCGTTTTATTAACTACAACATACACACATGATTTCATTTTGTGCACATCTACTGCTCAGTAGCTTTCTAATGATGTAAGTTTCATTCCTCTCCTTTATTAAAAATGTGCTTAATTTTTTAATGTGCACGAATTAGTATAAAAATGAGGTTAAAACGTACAGCCTATATACGTCCCACTGCTTGGCACAGGCCTCCTCTCATCTCTGAGAGTTTTAGGACAAGGAAGTGTCCGCCGCGCTGCCCCAATGCGTATCAGAGAACTTCAAACGTCTTCGAAATATTTTTTCTTATTTCTCAGACGTGTAGATTTCCTTACAATGTTTTCCTTCACCGCCGAGCACGTGGTTAATTATCACTTAAAATTGCAATAACAATTTAATTGGTGCCGGTGGGGATCAAACCCGGGTTACTCACGTACTGTGAAATGTTATATTATAAAATGTTAAAATATAAAGTTTATAACAGTTTTATTGAACGATAACGGAAAGTTTACTTGTTTTATAGCAAAATGTTTTACTGCTCCTTTCACTTTAAGCTTTTCTGCATAAACGTGTGATGTAGTGTCGTACTGAAATAAAGCACCATACAAACTATCACATACACGGCTTGCTCTTGTTTCCTACAAGACTCTCGTTGCAGTGGAGATAAGGTAAGGACTACATTATCTCAGCGAATATATCTTCATGTTTATATTTTAAATTACTGTCTAAGAAATATTTAAAATATTGGATTTGAAAAAGAATTGTTATTTCAATTTTTCATATCTAAGTTTTCTCCGAAATTGAAGTGATTTTTAATAATTTATACGTAAACTAAATTAGAGTTGAATTTTAATGTTTATGCTTTTATGCTTCAGGAGTTTCGTTGGTAATAGTCCTTTGCTAAATGTTGACTCTCCGAAGCTGGAAAGATTTCAAAGGAAGGAGCAAATGTGCCAAAGTATTGTACCTTAAAGTAATGATATGCAATTAGGCTACTAGCTAAGCCATGGCAGCTCAGATGGTTAGCGATCGCTGTAAATTTCACAGTTCGTTAACAACCCGGGTTCGAAGCCCGCCAGCACCAATGGAATTGTTAATTGCAATTTTAAGTGCTGATTTACCACGTGCTCTGCGGTGAAGGAAAAAATCGTAAGGAAACCTGCGTGTCTGAGAAACAAGAAAAAATATTTCAAATACATATGAAATTGGCATACACGCATTGGGGCAGCGCAGCGGACACTTCCTTGCCCTAAAACACTCTGAGAAATGAAAGGAGGCCTGTGCCCAGTAATGGGACGTATATAGGCTGTATTTTTTTTAAATTAGTTTAAGGACTCTGATAAAATGACTACGAGGTTAATGGGTCGGCGCCACACGTAGATAACCACTCAAAATAGCAGCATTGTACTGCTGGGTTACGTTGGTTTTCTGTGAGAGTGTAGTCCCTTGGAGGTTGAGGAGGATCATTACTATTGCAGCATGTATTCATGCTGCAATAGTAATGATGCTTCGTGGTTCTGCGAAATAAAAACATTATTCTCCCAGAGATTGCCTTATAGGAGGAGGATAATTGCCTAGCTTGGCAGGCGGGTTAGAAACCGCAGTTTTTTTTATTTTTGGTTGTTATTGGGAAGGCACTGCTGCTCATTGTGGAAGTGGACATTCCTACACCGCCACTACACGGTCAAATATAAGTCAAAGTTTTTAGTTATGATGGACAAACTTAATGACTTTTTTATTTATTGAGATAAATAAACACTAGTACAGTAAAAGATTTTACATACATAATTACATAAACACTCACGCCTGTCACCCAGAGGGGTAGGGAGAGACTACGGACTTCCATTTGGCACGAATTAACATAATTTTTGATAAAAGATTTTATCAAAAATTATGTTTAAAACAATCTTAGTAATTGACCTACGGTACACGTAAACGTAATAATGAGTTGTGCGAATACATTTTCAACCTAAAGTGCTTAGTAGAGGCCAATTTTGAATATTTGACTTTATTTTAGCTTTGACTTTGTCAGAGAGATGACATGACTTTTGAAAGGTAGCGGTATAAGCATCTCTTCTACAAGTGTAAATTATGCAGAACGAACGGTGAGCAACGTCCAATGAGCCAAACTTCTGGTACTGTGTTTGTCCTTCTTACTTGGCTGATGAAGAAGATAAAGAAGAAGTTATTAATACTTTGTAACTGGCCTACTGAATTGCAATGTATCTATGTATATACTGGCTTTTGTAGAGGTGATAGACGGGGAAACAAATCAGGAAGTGGGCAAAAACATCTATATAATATCAACTAAATTAAAAACTGCGGTTGCCAATCCGCCAGACATGTGGGGCAACTATGGCAAATATCCCCCCCCTCCTCTTTGAGGCAATTTATGGGGCAGGCCTATGTTCAGCAGTGGACTTTTATAGGCTGTAACGGTAACGGAAATGGCCTATTGGTATAAAAATTTTGAAATAAGTAGCTCTCTTGTATAAACTTTTCATCGTGGTGATATTATGTCCTTTGCGTTGCTTGTTATCATAAATTGTTAAATTAATAAATAAGCAGAAGAAGAATGCATTTCTGTTGTAGTTAATTTAACATAGAGTAACATAAATCCTAGTATATTTTTATTTTAAGTACGTTAATTCGGTTACTTGCTTATACTCGCTTTCCGCTTGTGCCAAGCGCTTGCTCGACTGGACATATTGTAACGACAACAGGCTGTAAATCAGTAACCCGATACGGTAGTGTAGGCCAGAGTCGCAGGTTTGTGTCCCGGCTGAAACCCCTCGTTTTACTGACGTATTTACTTACACGCCGATTTTGTATTAGAGAGCGTTACAAGACTTTCGAATTGAGAACTTTGCCCGTGTAACAGTATCAGCGCCACTATTTCCCCGCATACGAAAAGTTACTTAAATACACCGTTGAGTTGCATTACGTTACTATACGTGTCCAGTTCTCGTTTTTGTTTTGAAAAGTTTATCACATTTCTAAAAAGTGTTTCAGTAATGCCCGATTCTTATATTCAATAAATGTTTCGTTCTTCGTTACGATTCATTTAATTGCATAAATTAAATATTGCAAACTCATTTAGCAACTTAGGAAGATCTAAAATAAATATAAGATATCTTTAAACATATCATTAATAGTTGAACAGATATGAGAGATATGAGACATGAGATAGCAAAACCGTTCATAAAAGGAAACAAAACGACGAAACGAAGAAAAAGTCTACTAAGGACTGATTGAATGTCTCGGAGCGTATAATTATACTGGTTATACATGTATACCCTTCAGACTAGTTGGCAGCAAAAATAGGGACAGTCTCCCAATCAGAAATGAAGTTCTACCAACAAGTAAGATACTAGTCATATTGTATAATATATGTAATCTATACCTAAATATTTTTTATTAAAGAAGAAACAGTCTTTATGTATAATAAGACGATGTAATAGTAGAGATGTTATTTGTCAACAGGGGTGCCAGTTTTTTTTTAAATTTCTCTTGTCTTACGTGATTGAATACGACTACCACTATCTTTCACCACGCAATGTGTGGACTAGTAGAGAATACTGCATGAATTCCGCCTTTTGCTACTTCATTTTTAAGGAGAAAACAAAAAATATCGTTCAAATTAAAAAAAAAACTGAATCTTAATGTATACCAGCATAAAATACGATATATTATTGCCGAGTTTCGTAGTTAGTGAGGAAAACCAGCGATCGTTTTACTGGTAACGTATCATTTTATCATAATCTTCAGGGTTGATGACGCGTACGCGCTTTAGTTGTCTTTGGCTTATAGTTTACACTTACCATCAGATGGACTGTGTGCACATATATTACACTTTCATTTAAAAAAATAAGGAGTACTATTCCGGCGCCGATTCCATATCTTATCTCATTTCCCATCATGTTTTATACTACAGCGATTTCCACACATACAAATATACTACCGATAATATCAGGAAACATGTACACAACAAAGGTTGTCACGGGAACGGCGATGCAGTTGCCGCATATTCAGCGATAACGCCTAAAACCAGGAACAAAACTGGACATTACAGCAAAGCAATAGGTAACTCACAATGAACATTACGCCATCGTAAAGGCGCGTGCACATGACTTAGTGCTGCATTAGCGTCAGAGATACGATATCTTAACGCCCCGCCTCTAGTGCACTCGGCAGAAATAGTTGTAACGCGCGGAACGTGTAAAGTTACAGCATGTGATAAATACCGGTTGAAGTGAATAGTGATTATGTACCCTGCTCTAGATTTCGTGTTTTATCAGAGGCGGTGGTAATCGACACTTGATTTGTATATGATCTTGTTCCAGCTGTCGGAGTTTTGGTTGTAAATTTCGGTACTCGAATGCTTAAGGCAATTGCTGCTGAAGTCGTTTATGTTACAACACGTTTAAATAGTCTAAGTAGACGGACTCGAAATATTTACAATATTTAGTTGCTTAAAAGGTTTCAGTTATTTTCCATGAATCATGTTTTAATGAGTAAGTCTATTATCTATCAAAATCTAAGTAACAAGCTAGAAAAAGCTAGTAAGATACAACTGAAGGTGTGACCGACTTGTACCTGCTGAACTTAAATATCTAGACTGGCAACGAAAACTGGAGTAACAAAGTAAGTAGGTACAGAGTACGCTAGTGATGGTAAAAAGTCTACAGATACGTTGTCAAAGACATGACAGATGCGTGGACAAAGATGGAATACCTCACAGCCTGTAATTGAAGCGAAGCGAACGAACCGAGCGGAGCTCCCATGGCGCAAGAAAACGATTCTTTGAAATCTATCTGCTCCGTAACCCGTAGGCCAATTTACATAATTTTTTCGGCTATATTTGTAGCTCAACGCAGACAGGGTTTATAAACAATAAAATCTAAATTTGTTTTTTTTTTTCTTTTGCTATCTAATCAATTCGCTAATTTACATTTGGGCAATGTCACACCATTTGATTGAATCTCTTGTTGAAATAAAGATAGTTATGACTTTAGACATTTACTTCGCTCCGTTTACGATTCTAGCAAAAGGTTTTACCTTTGCATCTGCATCGGCCCTAGTTATTCTAGCTTTTTATATTTTTCAGACCAAAACAGCAGTGCAAGCAGTGCTTTGTGGCGACATAACCCAGGGGTGAACCGAGACTAAGCCTGGCCTATCTGCCTACCACCTGTAACCACGCGTTGATTATGTATGCTAGTATCCTGAATTCACTTGCAAATAAGATTCCGAGTGGTGGCAATTGCTAAATAATCAAATCATTAATTGCAACATTAAGTGCTGATTATTAAAAAATAAAATAACTAAATAAAATAAAATAATTTAAATAAAAAGTATATATTTGGAGACTATTTTAAATCCGCAGTCTACTATGCACAGCCCACTTGTCCTTCCTAAGAGAATTGTAATGCAAGGAAAACTCGCTGCTATGCGCTAATGCATCTTGGCGATCTTCTTATTGCTATGTCCTTTATTTTTTAAACATATTTTTCTCATACATTTAGGTAACTAAAGTTTTCCTTCACAATCGGTGCAGTGAAACTTATCTTACTTAACTTCGCACAGTCGTGGAAAATCAGAATCTAACATTATAACGACCAATTATAATGATCCCGGTGAAGATCGAACTCGGTTTGCGCGTAATACATTTTTAAGACCTTTTTAAATTTTTCTCACCTAGATATTCCGATGTAACTTATTAAACTTACAGCTGTGGTAGTTAAAGTAATAATAAATTATAAAATTCGAAAATATGTTTTATTGGTATTACTAAACTAACGTTTGTTTCAAATTGTTTTCCTTTCTTTATAAATACTAGTGAGCTAGTGACTGTGTGTATGTGTGTGTTTCAAGTAGTGGCGGTGTAAGAATATTTCCTACCCCATATCATCCCGTGGGTGTCGTAAGAGGCGACAGAGGTATACAAATCAGGAGATGAGCAGCAACGTCTTCCTAATAACGACTAACAATGAAAAAACAACCCGCTTGACAAGCGTGGCAACTATGGCGAATATGGTAAAATATGTTCAGCAGCGCATATGTTTAACTATAGGTTGTGGTGGTAACGGTAACAGATTGTGTATGTATGTGTGTATGTGTGTGTGTGTGAATACAGATTAATTCATTTAAAAAAAACACAAACAGTCTTCTTTTTTTACAGAATAATCCTTTGAAACAATATAACTGTTATGCTCCTTTTATACTGTAAGTTTTACTTTTGTTAAGAAAAAAACAACAGCATTAAAACATTTATGCATCAAGTCTAACAATACCGCTTCCATTATATCCCAACGCAAGTCTTAACATATAAAAAATAATACCGTAAACCTCCTATTTTTCTTCACACATTATTTCACTAGACGGGGCTATTACGCACCACGTCGACGCTAGTAACATTCATAATGGCTGCATAATAGCCCCTCGGCGCCACTCCAGGTGTTACGTGTGCATGAATACCCTCTTAAAAGCTAGTGCTAGTGTGAAAACTGTACGGTAAAATGCGTTCGCAATTCCTTCCAAAGTTTTTTTGGAGTTGAGGCATAAAACATTTTGAGGAAAAATAACGAGCAAACGTTTTTCTACAGTTTAAAAACTGAAATTAACGAGGTATGTGCATTACTCTACATTTGAACACATATCGGAAGAAAAAACTAAATCATCTAAACTAAAGCTGGTAATTTTAAAAATTAAAAAATTATTTTATAACTATGCCAAATTTTAATTTACTGCGTCAAAAAGTTAAGAGAGAAAACTTAGCGACGAATGAAATAGACACCGAAATAGTTCCTTTAGTGTTGCGAATTTGATGGAATTTCTATCAAGCCGATAAAATCACTCAATTTTGATACCCAATTGTTTAATTACACCTTTCAATTTCTTCTTCTTAATCAGCATACAAAAGTCCACTGATGATACAAGCACCCCCACCCCCTCCCTTTGGATTTTACTTTATTGCTGAGCATGTCAGACGGATTGGAAATTTAAGACTTCACGCACTTTTGACTCTTATCTTAGGTCCAAGTATTATACGTCTTACGATAAAAAGGGTACAAGAATGAAAGAGATTGTTAAGCTGCCATGGATTGAGAGTCATGAGATTATTTAGCATTGCACATAGTCGACTCTTACTACACCCACCAGCGTAATTGGTTGATAAATCGTGTTCAAAGTTGACAAAGCAACAACACAACGTAGCTTTATTTCCTAGAAGTAATCATTAGGCAGGATATAAGTTCATTTGTCACGTAAGATTTAAAAGAAATTACATTTGACTTGAGACGTGTTTCTAACGTATCTCAGAGTCCTGATAATTTATTTATTTATTTAATTAATACAGCTTACCAACTAAATATATAATATGAACTTATGATATCACGATTTTTGGAAAATACATGTTAACATTTTCAAATTAATACAGAGAAAAAATATGAAACACTTATATTTTACAATAATAAGAATACTAAAAATTAATCTTGAATTAATACAAAATCGATTTTTTTTAAAGTGGCTTTTATGATTTTTCTTATATCTTTTTTTTTCTAAAGAATATTAACAAAGCTATAAACATTACTAATATTCCCCTTAACCACTTGTGGTAACCTTAAATTGCTTGTGTTACGAGTGGTTCACGCCAGTAGTCGAATGGCGGATTCGAACCCACGACCTTTTTGAGTACGCTGTCCGCGCCCTGCCATCAGGCTACTGTCGCTTCATCTTTTTACAAAACATATCTAAATTACACTTTTTCAATAAAAGGTTATAATTTTTTACTATTGTACAAATAGGAGAGGAACTACTAAGTATATTTCATTCTCCTTAAGTACATTGAGAATGGTTTATAATTATGCAAACGTCCGTAACTGTAGGAACTAATATATTAATTTGTGATAGGAGAGACGGACAATCCACTTCATGGTGTAATAATTTATACAAAAAATATATGGACAGCTGTTCCTTACGTTGCCTTAATGATAGCAAAGCCAATTTAGGAATTGGTTTAACCTATCAGAATAACTACTAATGCTGCGGTAACTACCGTTGATATAATATGGCGTGTTATTTATAAATTATGCTGATAATCACATACGATCCGTTACGTCGCGATATTTAATTGTAAATAATTGATCACAATAGTTCCATTATAATAATAGGTGCATTGTTACGAATGTGTGATTATTCTTAAAATGAAAAGTGTCTTCATTTTCCATTTAAATATAATTGAAAATGGAAACTAAATGATTCAGTGAAAGAAAAGAAGAAAAGGAAAAATATGTAATGTTTGAATATTCCTATCTATTATGGCTCTTTGTGTGTTCCAAGGTATAAGCGCTAAGATCGAGAATTTTATATTAGATCTCAAACTATTGAAAGTTTATCTTATGTTAATAGAAGTTCAAGAGTAAACTTTTGCAGTTTTATTTATAATCATTGATTACCGTTTACTTAAATAAAGTATTAATTATTTCTGTTGTCCCTTTTTGTCGTTATTTAGTGAAAAGAGTGGCAACATTAAGCATTTATTAGACTGTATTAATGAATTATTTGTGTAAATATGAACCTTAAAATTATTATTTGTATCTTCAATATACGATTTTTCTGAGTTATTGAGGCATACTGTACGTGATGTCTTAACTTCCCAAACGTTGTCCAGCCGCGTTGCTCGAAATATTGTATTAAAAAATATTATATTAAATTAAATATGATATATGACAAAACGGATCGTAGTTTACTATCGTTCATGACTTAAACTACCACGCCCCAGTATGACGTACGGACGTGTCATTAGTCGGTTGATGAATGCTGGGCGTTAATGTGCCTCCCATTCAGAGATGCGTTAGCTGACACGCGCTTCGAAACACTTATTCTGATGATGTCTTTTCAGTCTTTCCGTAATTTGAATTAGCGCTAAAATTCCTTATTCTGGAAAATGCAAGACATTTCTTATTAATGCATCCCGTAGGCAACAGAGGAAAACAAAGCAGGAGATGGGTAGCAGCGTCTTCATAATAACGATTAAAAACTAAAAACTGCAGTTGCCAAGGCGCTTGCCAAGCGTGGCAACTATGGCAAATAAAATATTCCCTTATTAGGCCATCTATGGGGGAGGCTTTAGCCGTCTGTTCCGTATTTAAAAAAAAGTATATGAAAAATCTAATCATTGCTTTAACCCCAAACTAGGATTTTTCATGCATTATGAAGTTCCTAAAGGAACAGTATCCGTTTTGACATCACCGCTGGTGAATAGGGAGCTGGTTCTTTTCAAGCTCAAACTCTGAATATAAAAATAACCTTTCATCAGGAAATGCAGCCAGCGATACTATATCGCTAGGAGTGGAACTGTGTGATAATTTAAGTATTTAGTTTTAGTTTTATTATTATTACGATAGTAAATATTGTATATTTTAATATTTATATTTAAATTTAATTTCATTTGAATACCAGTTGACTATAGTTAATTAAAGTGTTAGTTTAGATACGTGCTGAGCCAAGTGCCTTGAGCACCGGTTTTTGACACTTACGTTTTTGTATCGTCATCGATTTAAATAGTATGTAAATACTCCAGGGTTGTGGACACTTTTTTGATTCATGGGTGGTGGAGACTGGGATTGGTTTACCTTAAGCAGCTACAGTTTTAACGACATACAGGACAGAAATTATTTACATAAAAAGATAGAAACTGCAAGTATGTATGAACAAATGTTAACATTCATCCTCACAACATTGTCGCCAATGGGACTCTAACAAATTAGAGTTTTGCAAACTGGATCACTACCAAATCGTGGTATCAGCTTACCTTCATACGAAGTGAGCTTAACAAACTCTCTCACAGCGACCATATTTCTTCTCTACCGGCATTCATTTACCATGTCTTATCAAGTCATTACAATCGATAAATCAATACATAATAAAAATACTTTTTATATCACTACGAGATCATTTCCATGTTCCACAATACGTCCGCATGAAGCTATGGAAATGTATGAATTAAAAAAAAAGGTTTTAATGTTAAATTCACGGCATAATGCGCAGAGCGTCTGCATGATATTGCAGTTTACTTAGCGTTGTGAACGTTTCTTACTTCAAGTGTGAATTTAAATTGGTAAAACGCTATAATTACGCAGTACTCGGTTAAGAATTCTGTTTGCGTTTGCCTTGAGGAATTTCCATGGAACTGTGTACACTGTACACTTGTTTTCTGTTGATACAGGAGATACGAAGCAGGTTCTACTTGGTTTCAAGTTGAATGTTGAAGTTGAATGTAGGACAGAAGTTTGTACTGCGTTTTAACAAATTCAACATGTGTAGATGATAGTGACGAGAAATGGTGCCATGTGATAGGTATCACTCAATAATGTCCCGTGAGACTCGACTATAGAAGATGCCAGAAAGATATCATGACTTGAGATTGAATAGACTCGACAGCGAAAGGACCACGCTCGCACAGAATACTAGCGTAAAATAGCGTAAGTGTCTAAACTTGCGGATGTTGAAATTAAACTCCAGATGTCACCAGTAGTTAAACAATTTATTTGCATAATAATTCTCAGACCCTATACGGTTTGCCGTAAGCGAAAAGATAACGAGTTGTAATTCGAGCTCGCGACATCTCTTGACATTTTTCAGTACTAAATACTAAGGTTAGATTAGAACCGAAATTAAATGTTTTTAAACATCCCGCCCACCAAAGGACTCCGTCCTTTCATAAAAGAAATTTATACAAACCAAAAATAAGGTCTATAAAGGAACTCAAACAATATAGAAACTCTTAATAGAAACTATAAAAAATAATTAGGCTCTGGGCTTACATACACCGCCCACCATGAGATCACACTTGAAGAAAAGGAGTAAATTAAAATACTTAAAAAAAAATACATATAAATTTGTACTCAACTTTAAGAGAAAAACTCAAAACTAACATCAAACTAACCCTGTAGTTACAACTTAAACAAAAATTTAAACTTAGTCTACAGACTTAGGTAGAAAATATAATTTGTTACACGGCCGTTTACAGTATCCGTTCTTAGTTTTAAGCGTTACAACACGTGTAATTTGATCTTTACCGACATGTTTTTCTACAACTCTACCTAACAACCATTTTGCAGGGGGTAAGTTATGATCTTTAATTATAACAACATCATTAATCTCTGGCTCAGTTTTTTTCATTGTCCATTTATAGCGTTGATTTTAAAGTTACTAAATATTCTTTAGACCATTTTTTCCAAAAATCGTTAACCATTTTTTGAGTATATTTCCATCTCTGAAGACCAGTTACATTTTTACTAATACAATATTCATCAGGTATTACAATAAGTGGCTCCCCAACTAAAAAATGTCCAGGCGTTAAAGGTAAGGGATCATCAGGATTGTCACTGAGATAAGAAGGTGGACGAGAATTGAGACATGCCTCAATTTGGGTTAAGACAGTCGAAAGCTCTTCATACGTGAGCGTAGAATCTCCTATCACTCGCTTTAAATGCGTTTTAGTGGATCGAACTCCGGCCTCCCACAAGCCTCCGAAGTTGGGGGCATGTGGAGGTATGAAATTCCATGTCGTACCTTCGCTAGCAAGTAAGTGGCTAATTTCGTCTGGCAGCTGCGATACAGCGCGATTAAAACTCTCTCTCAACTCTTTATTAGCGCCGACGAAATTGGTACCATTGTCGCTGAACAAGGTTTTACAATGTCCTCTCCTTGAAACAAATCTGCGAAAGGCGGCATATCGGTCACTGCTTCTAAATGTACCGCCTTTGAAAACATGCAGATAAAAACGCAGATATAGCCTTTGTAAGACTTTGCTCCTCGTCCAGGTGAAAAACGAATATTAATATGACCCGTAAAATCAACTCCTGAGATCCTAAAGGGTCTCGTTGGTTTTAAACGATCCTCGGGAATTTGGCCCATCAGCTGATTGTTGTTTTGTTTCGAATACCTTATGCATTTTACACAGGTTCTATACTGCTTCTTCACCAAGTCTCGAGCTCGAATGATCCAGTATTTTGATCTTAAGAAATTAAGCATCAACTGTGGCCCGCCATGAAGCGTTGTAAGGTGAGCATCCGCAACTATGAGCTTTGTAAGATGACTCTCACTAGGCATAATTATTGGATGACGAGTGTCGTAGCTAACCTTGGCTTCATTAATGCGTCCACCTACTCGTAACACACCATTCTCATCGAGAATCGGGTTCAGAGTATGTAACCGGCTCCTCTTTGGGACCCAGTTGTGGGCTTTTAAGTGCTTGATCTCTTCCTCAAAATATAAACTCTGTGTCTCCTTTATACAATGTCTCATCACCGTGCTCATTTCGTCGGCTGTTACTGTCTTCGATAAGGTCAGTCTTTGTTTCTTTGGTATTTTTAAATTTAAAAATCTTTTGCAGTAGGACATCACGCGTAACAACCGTGGTAATGAAGAAAATCTCGTCCAAAGGAAAGCCTCTTTTGGTTTTATCGTAGTCAGAAAAGACTTGACAGGCTTTTCTTCTTCTGCAGTCTCAAATTCTTGACAGTCTTGGCTCTCATACATTTTGTTGTCCCTTAGCCATGTGGGTCCGTGCCACCACAACTCGTGATCAACCAGCTCTTCACTGCTTATGCCTCGGCATGCACAATCCGCCGGATTATGATTTGTGTTTACATGTCTCCATTGACTTCTATCCAGTATTGTAAGAATCTCTGATACTCTGTTGCTCACAAAAGTCACCCAACGATGAGGTTCTCCTGCAATCCATGCCAGCACTACGGTGCTATCCGACCAGGCGTATAATTTTTCCTTTGGTATTTTCATAACTTGGGAAACTTCATGTATCAACTTTGCAGCAAGAAGTGCAGCACACAACTCTAAGCGAGGTATGGACATCTCCTTTTGAACTGGCGCCACCTTAGTTTTGGATGTAACCAGATTAATAGCAACTTTACCATCCTTGTCTTCAGTTTTCAGGTAAACAACTGCAGCATATCCAGCTTGGGAAGCATCTGCAAAGGTGTGTAGCTCAACATGATCCTCTCTTTTTGTTTGCAGCCATCTTGGAATAATAAGCCTAGGAACATTTACCAGATCATCTCTAAATTTACACCATTCGCGAAGGAGTTCCGACGGCAAGTTTTCATCCCAATCGAGACCAGACTTCCAGAGTTTTTGGATGAAGACTTTACCCACAAATATCACAGGCGCGATCCACCCGATTGGATCATAAAGTCTTGCAATTTCGGATAACACAGATCTCTTAGTCACCATCTCATTCTTCATAGGAAGTTGTAAATTGTATTCGAAGTTGTCAGTGCTCTTGTTCCAAGATATACCCAATACTTTGACCATGTGATTAAATTTGAAACCAATAGTTCTATCTGTACGCAAATTCTCAGTCTTAATGTGCTCAAGTAACTGATCATTGTTGCTACACCACTTTTGCAGTTCGAAACCTCCAACTCTCATCAGGTTCGTCATCTGCTCATAAATCTCTATGGATTCCTCATAAGTCTCGCATCCCGATAGCAAATCGTCCATGTAATAGTCCTCAAGTGTGATCTGAGATGCTACAGGATACTTTGCAAACTCATCCATTGCCAGCGTTTGCAGAGACTTAACCGCTAAATACGGCGCTGACGCCGTACCGAAAGCTAGTCGTTTCATCCGAAAATGCCTTATTGGATCTTTGGGATCTGATCTCCATAAAATGCGCTGTAAGTGAGTATCTGGCTCCTGGACTATTACCTGGCGATACATCTGCTTGATATCCGCCACAATGCAGATCGGATGTCGTCTCCATCTCATTAAAATATGGCGTAATTCCTGCTGAATCTTGGGACCGACGAGCAGTTCTTCATTTAAAGAAACATTGTTCTTTCCTTTGCACGAAAAATCAAAGACCAATCTCGTTTTGGTCGTCTCTTTATCTTCTCGCACAACTGCGTGGTGAGGAGCATACACTACTGTCGGATCTTTCACTTGCTCTTCCTCAATGATAGGAACCATATGATCCTGAATCAAATAGTCATCGATAGCTTTTGTATACTCTTCACGTAAAGATGGATTTCTCAAAAGCTTCTTCTCTAAATAGGTAAACCTCTTCAGCGCTATCTCTCTCGTATTGCCATGTAAACACTCTGGGTTTGCACTTTTGAAGGGTAGTCTCACCATGTAACGTCCATTCATGTCTCTCATTGTGGTCCTTTTATAAATTTCTTCGCACCTTATTTCTTCTTCTGTCATCTTTTTTTCGATTTTGTCTGGCTCTCTCTCTATCTCCCAGAACTTTTTCAGAAGCTCATCTTCATTAACTCGGATATGAAGACTGATGGGAAAAGAACATGCTCCAGGGAACTCGTTGTCGACTTTACCGGACAAAATCCAACCAAGTTCAGTATTTTGAGCAAGTGGACCACCTGGCTCTGCAGAAGGATGTTTAATAAGACCCTCTTTAATTATCCCACTGTGAACATCGACTCCTAAAATGACATCTATTTTACTAGGAGATCTATATTGTGGATCAGCTAGTGAAAGATTGTCAAGCTCAGGCCAATTTAGATTTGCAGGTTTGCGCGAAGGCAGTAATGAAGTCAAACTCTTCAACACATAGGCATCTCTAACTGGAAATGAAAACTCAGAATTAAGCAAAGACTCAATATTAAAAGATACCATGCTCCTGGTTCTTGTTTCACCTTCACCTACACCGGAAACTATACCATTAATAGGAGTTCGATCAAGACCTAATGACTGAACGGTTGCCTCAGTGATCAAAGACACCTCAGAACCCTGATCAATTAACGCTCGGGCTAATTGGGAGTAGCCATTTGATGAAACAATTTTTACCAGGGCGGTAGCTAACAATTTACTCTGATTGCCCTGATAACTCTCTTTAGCAAAATGAGCTACTACTCTCGACTCGGTATGATTATTAGGTTGTTGATTCAAATTTTGTGGATTCTTCTTTTCAGACGGTTGCTGATTCTCTGACAGAACCGTAGGCGAAGTAGCTAGCGGTAGGATCGGAACCGCACCAGCCACTTGTGGATCTCTCTCGTAATGTAGTGTAGTGTGATGACGTCGTCCACACCGACGACAACTCATAGACTGATGACATCCTCTCACAGAATGACTCGATGATAAGCAGTTGAAGCACAAGCGATTTGCTTGCACATACTCAGTCCTCTTCTCTGGGGACAGCCTCTCATATTGCTTACACTGGTATAGTGAGTGTCCTCCTGAACACATCACGCAAGTATTGATTGACACTTTCTTTTCGTTGTTGTTAACAGTGGAGTGAAATGACTTGTGTTTAATTATTTGTTTCGAAGTATTGTTCTGTGTAGCCTTTGGTGTATATTTTTGGCATTCCAGCATCTCTAATGTTCGAAATCTAGTCTCCAAAAAACTCGTAAGTTGACTCCAAGATGGTAAGGTGTTAGGCTGAACATTCTGACTCACATACATTTCCCATTGCTTGCGTGATTCGGTATCAAGCTTAGATACTACCAGATAGTTCATGATAGGATCCCAAGTGTCAGTGTTGATATCAAGATTCTGTAGTGACTTGAGACACGCAGATGTATTATCTAGAAGTTGCTTCGTAGAGGTCGCTGACTCAGCAGCAATAGCCTTTTGGGAAAACAGACGCTTCATTACCTCGTTGCAGTTGTATCTCTTGTTTGTGTACCGTTGCGTCAGTTTTGTCCAAGCATCTTGATAATTTGCATCAGTCACTGCTAGGTTTCTCAGAAGCAGCTCAGGTTCTCCAGACAGGCTACTTTTCAGATAGTGGAGCTTTTGAACATCTTTTAAACTGGAATTGTTGTGGACGATCGAAGTGAACATATCGTAGAAGCTCTGCCATTCGTCGTAGTTCCCGGTAAACTTTGGTAACTCTATTCTCGGTAGCTTCACGTCAGGTTGCGGTTTTCCAGTGTCTCCTGAACTTGTCTCCGAATTATTACCAGAGTTGCTCGATTTAGCAGCTGGGCTGGTTGGAACAAGCTTCTCTAACTGATCTAGCAGCATAGTCTTGAATGTCAAATATGTATCTTCACAACAGTCATACGCATCCTCGAGGAAGTACGCCAACAGCTTCTGATCGTCTGGTGAGGTGGCAGCAACAATCTCATAATGGTTGGAGTTGAATAGGTCCCAATGTGACTTTAAGGTTTCTTCTCTAATTCGGATGTAGGGCACCGTAATTCTATCCTTCGGGGATTTTTTAAAGTTCTTAAACGCCTTTGAAATACGCTGACTAATCTCAGTTTGTTTGAGAATCATTGAGTTTATCTCCTCCATATTGACGCAAAACAAATGTCTAAATAACTATAAATTCAATGATAAATGTTGTACTAATGTTCACTAAACGCTCCAGCGACTATGTCCAAAACACTTGTAAAAAGTTCGCAAAATGTTCCAGAGACTATGTTCAACACTTGTAAAATACCAAAGAAAATTCCACTGATCGAAAATTTTCTAAGTCCTATAATCAGTAAAAAATTAAAGTCCCATAATCAGTAAATTTTCTAAGTTCCAACACGAGTTAAATTTTTCTAAGTCTTTGGGACTCTGACAATTATTCACTGCACACGAAATATTCTAAGTTCTAAACACTTTGTCAATTTTACAGTTCACTCACAACTATTCTAAGTCTTTAACACTTGTAATTTTTTCGTCACTTTACTCACTGTTACACTTATGTCCTTCTTCTCCCGGGTTTCGGCACCACTCTATGTCTAAACTTGCGGATGTTGAAATTAAACTCCAGATGTCACCAGTAGTTAAACAATTTATTTGCATAATAATTCTCAGACCCTATACGGTTTGCCGTAAGCGAAAAGATAACGAGTTGTAATTCGAGCTCGCGACATCTCTTGACATTTTTCAGTACTAAATACTAAGGTTAGATTAGAACCGAAATTAAATGTTTTTAAACAGTAAGAATATCTCTTTCACTATTTCTCTACCAGAAATTCCGCATCAGTCAGAAATAACGCATCTACATTTTCATTCTTATTTAAGAATAGACGTAGGTGACTTTGAGTGGTGGATGCCCATATTAACTTACTAGCATTAATTTACCACCAGGTAGACTGTGGGCTCCTTCATCATCATCATCATCATTACAGCCTTTCACAAGTCCACTGCTGAACATAGGCCTCCCCCAAGTAATGCCACAAAGCACGGTCCTGAGCCACCTGCATCCATCGACTTCCTGCATATCTTACCAGGTCGTCACTCCATCTAGTGGGGGGTCGCCCTACACTACGCCTGCCGGTACGAGGCTGCCACTCAAGAATCTTTCTTCCCCATCGGTTATCGGTTCTTCGAGCTATATGGCTGGCCCATTGCCACTTCAGCTTACTAATCCGTTGGGCTATGTCGGTCACTCTGGTTTTACTGCGGATATCCTCATTTTTGAGTCTATCACGCAGGGAAACTCCGAGCATAGCCCTCTCCATAGCTCGCTGAGCGACCTTGACCATCCTCATAAGGCCAGCAGTGAAGGACCACGTCTCAGATCCGTAAGTCATAACTGGCAACACGCACTGGTTGTACAATCTAGTTTTTAGAGACTGAGGTATACCTGACGAGAAGATATGTCGTAATTTCCCGAACGCTGCCCAGCCGAGTTGAATCCGTCGATTGACCTCTCGGTCGAAGTTGGACTTACCTAGTCGGACTATTTGTCCCAGGTAAACGTACTCGTCAACAACTTCGAGCATAGTGCTCCCAACAACTACCGGCATAGGTGTGACATGGACATTAAACATGATCTTTGTTTTGTCCATGTTCATCTTAAGACCTATCCGTTAGGAGGCACTATTAAGGTCATTGAGCATAGTGCTTAAGTCCTCCAGCGATTCTGCTATAAAGACTATATCGTCGGCAAATCGAAGGTGAGTGATGTACTCGCCATTGATGTTAATACCGTATCCTTTCCAGTCCAGTAGCTTGAAAACGTCTTCCAATGCAGCGGTGAAGAGTTTCGGGATATAACGTCACCCTGTCTTACACCTCTTTGCAGTTGGATAGGTTTCGAGCTCTGGTTCTGTACTCGGATAGCCATCGTAGCCCTACTGTACAAACACTTCAGCACTTCGATATACCGACAGTCAACTTGGCACCACTGAAGGGGCTGTAGCACCGCCCAAATTTCGACGGAATCAAAGGCTTTCTCATAGTCCACATACGCCAGGCAAAGTGGCAGATTGTACTCTTCAGTCTTCTGTCCAATCTGCCGCAGGGTATGTATGTGGTCTATGGTACTGAAGCCTTTTCGGAAAGCGGCTTGTTCGGGAGGCTGGAAGTCGTCGAGTCTGCGTGCGAGACGATTCGTAATGACTCTCGAAAACAGCACGTAGACGCGGCTCAGAAGGGAAATCGGTCTGTAGTTCTTTAAGAGAGCGTTGTCGCCTTTCTTAAAGAACAAGAACACCGCACTTCTGCTCCACGCCTCTGGAGTAGTGCCACAATGGAGGACGAAATTGAAGAGCTTCTGAAGGACTTCAAGTACCGGTGTTCCACCCGCTTTCAGAAGCTCCGCTGTAATTCCATCCTCGCCTGGGGTCCTGCCGTTTTTAAGGTGCTAGAGAGCTGTGGAGTAGTGCTGTGGGCTCCTTGGTTATTCTTAATTCTATAGAAAACATAACAGCGTAAATAAGAAAGGTGACAGGGAACAGTGTCAAAGTCCTTCCTACTTTGGGAAAAACCGTTGTGCAATAGTAGGCTGTAACGAGCTCATTATTACAGGCTATGGGATGTTTATTCCTTTTTTTCTTTTTTTATAAAATAATGACGCTGTGGCCCATAGACATCTACATCCATCCTCGATTACGAATCAAAATGCAGATGCGTTGTCACCTGTGAGGACCAAGATGGAATGCCTCTTTTCCAGTAAATAGGGTCTCCGGTTCTCTACTCTCACCATACGAAACACAGCAGTATTAAGTTGCATTTTAAGTTGGTATTCTGTGAGAGCGTAGTCCTTCCTCAGTAGGGCCAACCCATTCATGTTACAATTATACTACTAATATAGCTGCAGCATGATTCTACCACGTAAAAAACTTACAGCCTTTGTACGTCCCGCTGCTGAACACAGATCTCTCATATCATTTTTGAGAGGGTTTTATAGCTAGGGATAAACATTTGCAGGTGCAACATGTATTGGGGCAGCGCGGCGTACACTTTCTTGCTTTGGGGCACCCTCCCAGAAATTAGTTAAAAACTAAAACTTTCTTTCCTCATTTATTCTAGAATGCCACTCTGGTCATTTCAAACGTAGTAAAACTACAAACTGCTGCCCGAAATTATGCAACCAGCATAAAGTTGATCTTAGTGAAAACGGCTCTAGTTACGCTACTAGCTCTAGACACCGTAGTAACACATCTAGCACTGAATGTGAAAATAGGTAGTTACATAGTTTTTTTAAAATACTAGCAATGCTATTAACATTACCACTCCCGGTAAGCTTATAATGCTTGTGCTAGGAATGGTTTAGTATAGTATTGTATATATCGTATTTGTATTTGTATTTGCCATTAGGCTACTGTCGCTTCAAAATAAAGAGTTAGCTCAAAGTAAGTATAAGTAAGCTACGTATTATATGTATAATACGTAGCTTACTTATATTTACTTTGAGCACACTATAATAAAATATTATTATAGTGTGCTGTGTTTTGTGATGGACTAACATATCACACCTCCGCTGCGAAACAACAACTGCGAAACCGCTGCGTGAGTTTCGCTGTGCAACAGTACTTCACTTACGCGAAACTATATTAGCGAAACCTAAAACTAAAACAGTTGAGAAATAACAATCGAAAGAAAATGTCGTCGCTTTCGGAGTCAGAGGAGGAACTAATCTTACTGTGGTCAACTACTTTAAAAAGGCGTCGTACTTGGGTGCATGATATCAATAAAAAAGAAATAAGTTGGGAGAAAATATATTATGTAAAGAGTTACAGTCACATGACGACCGTTTTTATTCTTACTTCAGAATGACACCAGACAGTTTTGAAGAGTTATATAACCTTATAAAGCCTTGTATTACTAAACAAGATATAAGGTTTAGAGATGCTATTTCTAGCAAAGAAAGACTGGGATTAAATTTGAGGTAAGTACCTATATTAAAAATAAAGTTACAAAATTAAAATTTAAAAACAATTATAATGATGAAAATTGAGAAAAATATGTAGATGTACTCAAATCAGTAGGTTCGGCAGTATTACTGTCATTACTTATCAAGGAGTAGTTTCCCGGAGTAACAAGAGCATGTATGTTTGTTGTATTACTGTCGTAAGAATCTTGATGTGCTGCCTCACTGTCATTTTGAGTAATAGGAGCATGCATGCTTGAGTATGTTGTTGTATGTGAAGATGATGTTGCTTCCCCAGTGGGTCCCCGGAGTAGAAGGAGTATGAATGGTCATATCATTAGTTTGAAGTACGTGAAGATGTGTTTCTTTCAGCAGTCTCAAGATCATTACGATCAGCTTCTATCAATATTTTTGCGATATCGAATTTAACGTTTACTTGAGTCCGTTTGCTTAGTTTTTTAAAACAGTCTGCATAACCCAAAAATAACAAATCAATACCGTTACATTTAACCGTAACTTTCTCATAATTAGAGTTTTGTTTCCTACTATTTTCTTAGTACTCAACCATTCTGTCTGTAGGATTCATGTTTATTCTTCGCTGCCGCCTGATTTGATTTAAATTGATATGATGTGATGGGCCGGATTGTTGTGTATTTTCTGGTACGGTTGTCGCGTCGTAAGAAGTGGAGGGTGTAGGTTGATTGGCTAACTCTTCATTTGCCACCGAAGAATTTGTACGGCTTGCTTCTTCGTGTTGAGAAGATTCATTATCCAGAATAATGCTGCTCTCCGTTTTTTGAGGGTATTAGACGATTCAAGAAATGACATTTGTTCAGCCCAGGCCCAACTACTACTACTTTGCGTTATTTTGCGGCATTACTTTGTATGCTTCCGCCACCACTGGTGGAGGAAGCATACAAACCACTGGTGTTTGTTTGCCACCTATGTGGTATAAAAAAATAGATATCAGCAACAGTTTTCTTCCAACTTAATTTTTTTTTGTTACAGGTTTCTGTCAACTGGAGACACTTACAAGACACTATCTTTTTCGTATCGTATGGGTAATTCAACAGTTTCGAATATAGTGACTGAAGTTTGTGAAGAATTGTGGAATACGTTACGACCACTTGTCTTTCCAATACCCATAGAGGAAAATTGGCTCAATATGGCAGAAGAGTTTTTTCAAAAATGAGGATTTCCTCATTGTCTTGGTAGCATAGATGGAAAACACATAACAATAAAGTGCCCTCCGTGTAGCGGGTCAATGTTTTATTGTTATAAAAGTAAATATTCAATTGTTTTAATGGCTGTGGTAGGTGCCAATTACAAATTTATTTTTGTAGATATTGGATCATATGGGAAAGATGCCGATAGTACTATATTTGAAGCAAAATCTTTTGCTCGATTATTAAGGAGCGGCCAACTTAATATAACAAATCCACAACCACAACAAGGAGAAACAGACTCTTTGCCTTATATTTTTTAGGCGATGGTGGATATAAACTTGAAACTTTTTTGATGAGACCTTTTGTAAGAGATGCAGCTTTGTAAGATAGAGATAAAAATATATGTAATCAGTCGCTTAGTACAGCACGGGTAGTTGTGGAAAATGCATTTGGAATAATGGCGCAAAAATTCAGGATATTCTTAAGACCCTTTGAAACAGATTTGAGAAATACCATAAAAATTGTGAAAACAGCTCGTTGTTAACACAATTTTATACAGACAAAAGAGTCAACCGAACGTTTAGGCTCTGGTTTGGAAACAAAACAGCTTGGAGCCTTTCTTCCACAAAACAGACTCAATGGAAACCGCGCACGATCATCATTTGCGGCACGTGACATCAGAGACAAATTTGTTCGATACTTTGCACAACGCAGAACAGATAATTGATACGTATACCTTGTAAATAATAAATAATTATACTTACCTTCTTCGTTTAACTCTCTCTGGATATCCCTCCATGCCTGTAGCTTTTTTGTGTTGTTTTTGTAGTCAGGGTGATTTAGTAAGTACAAAACAGGTCTATTTCTCACTGTTTGTATAAGTTTTTCAGCAAATTCCAAATCCATTGTTCCTATTTCGCTCATAAAAATTTTCGATTACTACAGACGCGTCCGAGATACACGCGGAACCGCTCCAAAATAGCGGACAACGGGCGGAGATGTAGACGGCGCCTGAGCAAACGAGCAAAAACATGTTAGAAAGAGACAACATCATATTCAGTTTTGTACGTTAGAGCAGGGATTTTCGTTATTGTTTCGCCGTCAAAGAACTCACAACTCACAGCGAAACTATTGCGGTTTCGCCCTTTGAGTTTTGCAGCGGAGGTGTGCTACAGGCGTAAATAATATATGGCTATTGTCTATTATTTGTTTGGAAATGATTTCAGGTTTCCATGAACTGCAGTGGTCGCTTATCACCAAGTGGAATGCAAGCTCGTTTGTTACTGTAGCATATCTAAAATAGGAATCTGCAACGTATAATATATCTACCATTAAAATATCAAACATAAAACAGTGCGAATTGATTTATTAGAACAAAATTAACATAACGCCATATAAAATTTCGTCATGACAATGCGTGACCCGCAAAAACTACATAATGTAGGAGCAGATTTAACGGGTTTTTGCTCGTTTTTGGATTTTTTTTAAAAACTGAGCTTTTATTTTCTTGAATAGAATATAAATACCTAAAGCCAAATCAAGGATACTTCTGCAGCGTAATTTTGTGGAAATGGATTTGGACAAATTACGAGAAGATGTTGTGAATACGGATTGGAAGGCTGTAACAAACGCTTGTACTGTTGACGAGCAGGTAGCAGTATTTAACTCGTCCTCCTCCTGTTCTTCCAGTTCGTATACCGAAGACCTTAAGAAACTTATAGTGAAAAAGAATGCTGCAAAGACCAGACACAAGTCGGATCCTACAAATGACATGATTCGGGAATAGTACAGGATCCTACGTAATCAATGCAACTAGTTGTGTAGAGACTTACGACGACGCCACATCCATAAATCTGTTCAAAACGAAGATCCAAGTCATGTTTGGAAATTCCTAAGGTCTCTTGGAGTTAAGAAATTACATTCAAGCTCGAGTCAAACTGATATAGATTTAAATTTGCTTAACCAGCACTTTTCTTCTGCTTCTTGCACCGATAATGTTGCAAAGTCAACTACAACTCAACTTTCAACGTTACCCACTCCTGACTATCCTCCATTTGTGTTTAGGCAATTTGCAGATTATGATGTTAGGAGAAACATACTCTCTATCCATTCTGACGCTGTCGGAAGTGATGATATCAGTCATGAAATAATTATTCCCTTACTTGATATATTAACACCTATTATTACCTATATCCTAATTTTTTCTATATCCACATCCTCCTTCCCTTCCCAATGGAAATATGCTCAAATCATTCCTTTGCCCAAAAAAGCTAATCCTTCGAGTTATTCCGAGTATCGTCCCATTCGTTCCCATTTTAACTTAAAATATTGTGAACTTGATATATTTCACCTTAAATATAATAGTTATAAAAAAATATTGTAAAACTTAATTTATAATTGGTAGCTTCACTATAGGTCGTGTGTATTGTATTACTTTTAATTTATGCTTAGAACTTAATGTTTGATTGTAAATCCATTTAGTTATTTTTTTTTCTTTTCAATCTTTAAACATATTGTGGTTGCAAGCTTTTAATATGTTTTAGATATCTGTGGAAACTTCATTGGTTTTAGGATTACTTTTATATGTTTTATAATGTATTTTTTTATTGTACTGTATGTTTCCCTGAAAAAGCAAATAAATAAATAAATAAATAAATAAAATTCCAATTCTTCCTTTTCTGTCCAAAGTCCTAGAACGTCTTGTCCAACAACAATTAAATTCATTGAATAAAACTAAATTTACGGATTATATCGTGTTGTGATTTGACTCATTTTACTTATTTTTAATTTCGGGTTGACGTTTCGGGTGCTTTACAGCAACCATATTCACGGGGGGGACTGAGATGTTTGACGTCCCAATGTCATTTTTAGCCCGGCTACCTTCAGTTTTGAATATTAATTTTTGGTCCGATTTACGCAAAACGAACTTACAGTTTCTTGAAGTCTTGTAGTGGTATGCTTGGGTTTGAGTTTAATTTTGTTAATTATAAAACCCCAAGCAGATGGCAGCACCCAACCATCTTCTCTATTGAAATTAGGATGTTTTTTAATTTCAATAGCCTCGCGTATCATCCTTGGTAGGAATCGGTGTTCTTTTGCGAGGATTTGTGGTTTATCAAATCTGATGTAATGGTGGGGACGATCTTGAACATGTTTACAGACTGCAGACTTCCCGGAGCGTCGGTGCTTCACGTCATAAAACATAACATAGAACATATAGCTAAGAAATGATATCCTCAATTCATATCAATCCGGATTTAGGCCGGGACGCAGTACGACCACAGCATTATTAAAAATCACTGACGACATACGTTTCGGAATGGATAACCGCCAAGTCACAGTAATGGTGTTGCTGGATTTCAGCAATGCCTTCAAAGATGTAAATCATGATATACTAATTGTTGTACTGCGTTCTCTTAACATATCTCCAACTGCAATTGCCTGGTCTCGTAGTTACTTATATGGACGTCGCCAACGTGTTCGAGTACAAGACAGAATGTCTTCGTGGCTTGATACCGTTGCTGGCGTTCCACAAGGTGGCGTGTTATTTCCTCTCTTATTTGCACTCTTCATAAATTCTATTACCTCCAGAATATCTTCTCTGTACCACTTGTATGCTGATGATCTCCAAATATATCCACAAACAACCGTAGAGGATCTGCCAAAAGCAATTTGTAATATAAACAAGGACTTAGCGTGTATTCTTGACTGGAGTCAATCTTATGGGTTAACTGTTAATCCGATAAAATCCCAAGCTATTATTATTGGTAGTTCTCTCTAAAACTCTGTTAAACCCTATAATATTTAACGTTGTTCAAATTTCTTATAAGGATGTAGTGAAAAACTTGGGAATCTTGATAGATTCTAATCTTTCTTGGTCTCCTCAAATCAACGCAAGCATTTTACGAGACATAAAATGTTTGCAGCTTATGGTTCACTCCGAAGAATAAATTACTTCTTACCCATCTCCACCAAAATTATGCTTGCCCAATCTTTACTGCTCCCGATTCTCAATAATGCTGACATAAGCTATCTAGACATTACCGAAGAGCAACTTAACAAACTTGAGTGACTCCAAAATCTGTGTATAAGGTTCATATTTGGACTTCGTAAATATGACCATGTATTAGAATACCGCACTAAGTTCAAGAGGCTTCCAATCCGTCTTCGTCGGAATACTCATATACTTTCTGCTCTCTACTGCGTTTTATTGAATATATCAAGTCCTCCCTTCCTTAAAAAACCTTTCCAATTTCTCAGCTCCTCTCACAAACTTTCCCTTCGATCCTTAGAAAACCTTTCCCTTCTATGTCCCCTGCACTCTTCTACATTTTACAGTAAATCTTTTTCAGTCCTTGGAGTTAAGCTTTGGAATTCCTTACTATCAACTATAAATTGTGCTCAAACAATAGACTCCTTTGAAAACCAAAATAAAAACATTATCTTTCCTTCTGAATCATCCCTCCTCCTTTTATCTATTCGTGTCGTTTTATGATCACTAGTCTGTCAATTAAGTAAATTCCGGCATGTTTATTAAATTTCTTTTATATTTATAGATAACAATATTATTTATAGTGCACTCTACCCATTACTTAACTTTTCACTTATTTTTATTTCCTCTTTAGGTTGTCTGGAAGAAATTGCTGCATAGCAATAAGACCGCGTTTTGTTTTTCTCTTTGTTTGTTTCTTGTTATGTTGTATTTTTTTAGTGTTCAATAAAGGGTATTGTATTGTATTTTAAATGCTCCGTCATATGAGTAGAAAGTCTGAATTCATTGATAGCATATTCTAATGCTAAAATAAGTGGTACAATCCCTTGTGCCATATCTACCGAAACCGAATACAAAAAATATTTAGCTTGTTCACCCCTACCGTTTGTTAAGGCCACTCAAATAATGTTTTCCTACAAACTTTTTAATCGAGGAGTGACAATTTATTATATTTTAACTTTGCATGCAATGAATAACTTCGATATTATTAAAACTCAACTTGTACATTTTATATTTAAGAATGTTGAACATGCGTAAGTACACTGTTTAACTTAAGCTTTTTTAACTAAGTTTTTTTTTTTAAATTAGATATGACAAACGAAATTACAACCCAACAATAAAATATGACAAATTTTACGCGGTAGAGCTATACTGCAGCTACATTAGTAGTATAGTTGTAGCACGAACGGATTGGTTCGATCGGGGAAGGACCACGATCTCACAGAACACCAGTGTAAAATAGAAGCTTATGGTGAATGTAGAGAACCGGAGACCCTTTTTACTGGAAAGGAGGAGTTCCATCTTAGTCCTAACGGGTGACAACGCATCTGCATTTTGGTTCGCAATCGATGATAGATGTAGATGTCTATGGGCCGCAGCAACCACTCAACATAAGGTGGACTGTTTGCTCGTTTGTCACCCTTCTCCTATAAAAGACCTAAAGTTTAGGGAACAACTAACTTCAATCAAAGAATGCTACAGATGCGTTGTCACCTTTAAGAACAAGTAGAGTGTCCTTCGATCCAGAACATAGCAGTGCATGCGCTAATGTCTACTGCTGAGCAACAGAAATGGGTAAAAAGGTATATAATTGTATGTTCTTAGTGTATTATTATTATATAGGTAAGTAATAAATGGAGTGACGACCTGGTAAGACATGCAAGAAGTCGATGTATGCAGGTTTGCTCAGGATTGTGCTTTGTGGCATTCCTTGGGGGAAGCCTATGTTCAGCAGTGGACTTGTGAAGGGCTGTAATGATGATGATGATGATGATGAACTAATTATTGCGACATTTTGTCATTTAATTATTTAATCTCGTCAGAGAATCAACTGTAAAAAATGTAGGATGCGTCCATAAAACACGTGTCTATTGCTGTACTAACATTTTTCATTTTACATTTATTATATAATGTATTTACCACGTGCTCGGAGGTGAAGGCAAACATCGTGAGGAAACCTGCATGTCAGAGAAATAAGGAAAAAAAATATTTCGAAGACATGTGAAGTTCGCCAACACGCACTGGGGCAGCGCGGCGGACAATTCCTTGCCCTAAAACCCTCTCAGAAATGAGCGGAGGCCTGTGCCCAGCAGTGGGACGTATATAGGCTGTAACTTTACTTTAATACTTTACTTTATATAATGTATAAATTATACTTAATAATAAGTAATATTAGACCATAGGGAATGGGGATACACTTTCACTTTAAGGGGGTGTTTTATTTTTTATTTACCTAATATTGAATCACTTGATCTAAATACGATACAATCACGTTGGCAGCAACAACCCTTAACACGTATTAGATTAATGTTATCATCTCCCGCGGGATTCTCCCCTCGTTTCACGCGTTATCACACGTCCCGCTAAACGTTTACGGTGCCTACCATATTACGTGATGCCACTTTATTATATTGCTGAAGTTAACTTGATGTCTGTGGAAGTATGAAGCGTTAAAGAACTATATTTTGTTATAGAGTTTTTTTAATTTATTTTAGATTGTAATCTGATATATTATACATTTGTTACACATCTTTAAAGGCTATATTTAAAATTTTTATTAGTTTATAAAAATCGTGTATTTTTCAATTTAATTAATAATATTATAATTTTCTATTAATATTTAATTATAAGTGTTAACCATCTGAGCCGTGGTAGCTCAGATGATGCTAGCTCAGAGGTGATGCCTGTACCCAGCAGTGGGACGTATATAGGCTGTAACTTTACTTTTTTTTAAATTGTGAGATTTAAGAGAGGACAATATCGCAAATTTTATACCTATGTTTATCAAAAGAAAACTTTATCAATATGTTTATTTTATTTGTAATTTTTATTTGTTTGATATACCTTAACGGATGCCGTAAAGAGCCACAGAGGGAAATAAAACCTAATTGGGCGGCAGCATCTTCTTAATAACGATTCGAATATTAAAAAACTAATGTTGGCAACACATCTGTCAAGTGTAGCAACTATGGCAAATATCCTCCCTATAAGGCAGTCTATAGATGAGGTTGGTACAGCAGTGGTGTTTAAATAACAAACTGTAATGAATAATTAATTTAAAAAAAATATGGAAAGTGACGTTGTATCTATGTTATGGCTAAAGTATTGGGTTAGCCGACCAAGTCGACGGAACTCAATGATTAATGTTATCCAGACCGAATTTCGGTCACGGCGGCCAGTCTTGACGGAGACTAGCTATCTATGTAAGACAGGATTATAATGCGTGAGTGTGTGGGCAAACACAGGTGCACTTCTTATTCTTTCACTCTTACAGTGCCCGATGGGATGGCAATCTGCACGATCGGAAACAGATCAGACGCAGGACCAACTTCATGGCTGTCCGAGGCACGGGGATGAAAATCCATCATCCAATCCAGATTCTTGACTCCGGGGTACTGACAATTTCTTACAAAAAAACCCAATAATTGATTTTGGCCAAGTAAAGTATCACAGATATATATCATTTATTTACACAAAACAGCAAAATACATAATAACCAACATTTATTAATCCCAAATATGACATAATCTATGGGGGAGGCCTATGTTCAGCATTGGTATTTTGTAGAGTGTAATAGATGAACGATTGGAACATTTATTAACACGATTATGACATAAGTATCGTAATCGTGTTGATAAATGTTTCATTCGTTGGTTATTATATGACTATTATTATTATTCTACTACTTGCATACACCTACAGGGTTAGCCGAGTTGACTTGAACCTGAAATATATTTTTACTACCCCATTCACACACATCTTCGTTACCGTTAACACCACCTTTTTTCTTTTTTCTGCTTATATTAACATTGTAAATTATACAATACTGACATGTGTTATCGTATAAATAATAAAAACTACCCTCAAAAGCACTGGTACCATAATAATTTAATTCTTACATTGTCATAATTCAATAGTTCAAATCCTATTGTTGATCCTTCTAATAATAACGTTACATAAATTATCGCAAAATATCAACGAAACATGCACAAACAAGAATAGTTCCTAGTTCCAACGAACATGCGCCAGTAACATCCACTTATCCATAACAATAACAATTTAAAAGATACAAAGCGAACGTCTCATATGCGATCCATAAATAGCGCTATCATACCCATAAACAATATTCCGCAACAAGACATAACCCGCTCAAAGCGGTCGGGTGTATTATGAAATTTATTCAGAGCCGAGGCCTCGTAAAACAAAAGTGCGACATAAATTCCCCGCTATGGGCCCCAACACGCATTAGCTGCAGGATTTTCCGCCATATGAGAAAACATTTTCCTTGTACCCGCATCGCTTTTTTACTGGAGGATGGTGCTCTACTCGCCACCATTATCTATAGAAGATTTCTTAATTTTTTTTAAAACCAATTATAAGTTCTTATTTATTTAGTACTTAAAACATTTATGATGTATCGTTTGAAAATAAATCAAACTTTACAAAGTGCGTATTAGGACACCGCAGATTTTGTCTATTATTTTATTAAGTTTTTTTTTTTGGAAATTTGCAATAAAATGTATTGTCAGATTTTTCTAGATGTTTATTCTTATAAATTGTAGAAGTAGCGTAAAATGCAATGTGAGGATGTTTCTTTTTAACTGACTTCAAAATGGAAGAGGTATTTAAACGACAGTATTTTTATGTGAGTTACCCCAGAACTTTTTTCTAGGTGAACCAATTCTGATGACACATTTTTATTTAAAATCAGGTGTTTTTCTTGTGGTCCCATATACATTTGATCTATATCTAACCAGTAGTTTTTGAGTAATACTTAATAATGCATATTTAATTGACTTCGACTACATTGATGATGTTCTCATTTTATTTATATTCAAGCTGGTTGTACAATTTTTTTTTAAATTTTATCCTTTACTATGTGTACATATGAAGCACATTTATTTATTTGACTACAAATGCTTGTTTTATTTGAAAATGTATACACTAGAGCTAGACCATCAGTAGCGCCACAAACTAACAATTAGCCTCTACATTACTGTAATATAATAATTTCCTAATTTTTGTTCTATAATATTTTTAATATATTAGTTATTTATATGTTATGTTATTGCATGTATTGATATTATATTAGGTATGTTTATATTGCACCACTTACCTAGTATTCACTGCTTTATTTTTTTACACCTTTGGTTGCCTGGAAGAGATCGCTATGTAGCGATAAGGCCAATATGTACATGTAATCTGCTCTCTGTTATGTTCTTTGTAAATTTGTTTGTGGTGTACAATAAAGTATATTCATTCATTCATTCATTCATCGTTACTTATCATAATTATTTTTACCAAGTTTATCGCATGCTTATTGTCAAAGGTTCATCGTAAATCACTTAATGTACAAACATGCCTAAACTTATTAGAGTATTAAAACGAAAACTAGTAATTTTGTTATTTTATTAGTGTTATTTAAAAAATAATCATGCTAAAAACGGGAAGTAGAGCATCTTTTACACATTCGACTACGGAATCGTTTAACCCTACGGGCTCCCACCTGTTGATCGCATACGACAAACCCATACACTGGTCTACGTTACCCCTATGTCGCATGTATATGTATAGGCCTGGCGTCCCGGGACGTGAAACGAATTTCACCGAAAATGTTAAGAGATTTTGCGGCGTCATTCTTGAGGAAAATTGAGTTTATTCTACGTGATGAAGGGTTTATTTATTGGTTGGTGATATGAGTAGGGTAAGGATTATTTTGATAATGGATTATGTTACTAGTTGTATTATTATTAGGTTATTTGTAAAATGAGCAGAGCTATACGATTAAATCAATTTAATAACAACTCAAAGTACTTATAGAACGTACTTCATTAATAGAATCAGGCATTACTTTGCAGAAATCCATTGTATTGAAGTTGTTAGAAATTAACTTGCTCATATCCGCGTAATTAAATAAAATGATGTGTTCTACCTAGTTTGAAGAGCACCTACCTTAATTGCGTACTGTATCCCCATCACCACCATTCCTAGCACCATCACTCCCAACAACACCACACTAAGAAAGATACACCACCCTTGATAATACGACACGTGTTTCGTCTATATACGAGGCATCCTTAGGTGAAGTAGGCTCTGCGGAAGCTGACCGCTAAATGGCAGCGATTTTATTTTTCGGAAAGTGTATGTTGTTGGCCCTGCAGCCTTTACAGCTTCATCGAAATAGACTCGTAAGCAAGGACCTACAAACTATTGAGTGCAATAATTCTGCCGGCAACGAGGCGGCGTCAAGTACCGCACCGCCAACTGCAGTCCCGAGGCACCCCGACCCCTACTTTTGGAGTGAGGCTCCCCGAGCTAGGAAGGCGTTCGATGTGATTCGGAGACCTCTCAGAAAGAGGTTAGAATCTCTGCTTAAATCACTATCGCAGTGTGGGAAAACAGGTCGAAAAACTAAAAACGCCCCGTAACGCGGGTATTGAACCTCGTGTTGGGTGTGTCTGTGACCTTGCAATCGCCGGCGAACGCGGTGTACCATAGTACACTATACTTGTGTGGTGTCTGAATGTGTGCGTATGTGTTAGTGTAAGACACTCAGATTACCTCTCCTGTGAAGGGGAGGGGGACGGGATCGACCTACTCATGGAAGTGATCTCGACGTGTCTTGGGGGTCAGCATCCCTCTCTGGGGAATACGAACCCGCCTCTACCATCAACGGATTTTGAGGCTCTTTGATCTAATTGAAGTATCTTAAGGATAATTCCTTAAGATACGAATGGATGGCGGGCATGTCGAGGTCGCGATGGAGATCCATGTTTATCACATATAAGAGAACTCCTGTGATTTCACGCAGTAAGTCGTTTTGGACAAGTGAGCGGCTAGCCGCAACATTTGCTATTTATACAACTCAGTGACACTCAGGAGCGGTTGCTAACAACTTCAATAGAACGTATTTATTATTACTCGTAATAAAAATATAAGGTATATAATATTTACTTACTTTACTTAATAAAACATAAATTTCACTAGGATAAACAACCAACTCGCAACAATTATTTCTAGGCCATACAAATACTTGTTTCGTGCGCGAATACGCGTAGAACCCGCAGTTCTCAGCACTGGTACTCAATATGGTACCTCTGCGCCAGGGAACCGTCAAAAATATTATAATATTTAACAATTTACTTTGATGTATACGGTTTCAATAATCACAGTGACATAATTAAATTTATACATATTAAATATATGTCTATAGGAAAGACCTCAACGTGTGAAAGAAGTATATCTTGATGTGTACTCTAAGTCTTTAATTTGTAATCAGAGATTAAAAACAGTCTCTTGCAGTTATAAAATTTAATGGTTTTAATACTAAACTGGGATTTCTATGTTTTTGCTGTCAAATAGCAGCGCATGGACTGCTGTGTTCCGTTCTGATGGGTATTGAGCGCCGGTATAACTGCAGGATGTGGGTTATACCATCTTAGTTCCGAGAGGTGACAACGCATCTGTAGACTTCTTTGTTTGAAGGTAGCTGCGGATGTCTATAGGCTGCAGGTACTTTTTAACAATAGGTGAATTGTCAGTTCGTTAGTTAAATCAGTTTTATAAAAAGAAAACAGATGTGAACTGTTCAACGGTTTATAAGCGAAGCAGACCAAATTAAATGACCGTCACAACAGTGCAAAAGCGTGCAAGGACTCAACTCAATCGAACCCTTTCGAACTTTTTTCTAAAATTGAAAGCCTTTATTATTAAGATGGAACCTGTATAGTTTGTGATGGTACCTTTGATCCAGAAATTTTAAATTATTACTTGACCGGATCCAAAACCGTACCGAAAATGGAAAAGATATAAAAACGTACAAACAGTTCCCTTTTATAATTAAATATACCTAATTCAACAAACTAATTTATAAAAAATCGTTGCATCTTTATTAAAACTGTAGCACGAATGGGTTGGCTTGACTACCTTTCTAAAGATTACTAGCGGTTTTTTTATAGGATAGAGGGCAAACGAGCATACGGCTCACCTTCTGGTAAGTGATTACCGCCACCCATGAACAGCTGCAACACCAGGGGAATTGCAGATGCGTTGCCGGCCTTCTAAAAAGGAATAGGCTCTTTTCTTGAAGGTCCCTAAGTCGTATCGGTCCGGAAAAATCTCGGTCGGTAGTTAAATAGCAGCTTAATGCTGCTGTGTTTCGTGTGATGTAGAGAACCTAAGACCCTTTTTACTGGAAAGAAGAGATTAGGATCCTTCATCTTGTTTCGGTTTTGATAGAGAAACCGTTTTGGTGAATTGGAATTTTTTTCACTAATCGAATCCTTCGCTGACGTTCTATACCACTTGATTGCAAGTGGTGATGCAGCCATAGAAGATGAAGAGTACTGAATACGACTGAACCAGTGTAAAATATCACCATAATGCTGTTGTGTTTCGTACGGTGCATGTAGAGTAGAGAACCAGAAACTTTTTACTAGAGAGGACATCTGCATTTTGATTCATAATCGAAGATATGTAGATATAGACATTTATAGCTTACAGTATCCACTTTACATGGTAGCTATATTACTGGTATAGTTGTGGCACGAATGGGTTGACTTGACCGGGGAAGGACCACACTTTCACAGAGTACCAGGATAAAATAATAATAACAGTTTCGTATGGTGAATGTAGAGATCCGGAGACTCCTTTTACTGGAAACGAGGCATTACATCTTAGTCCGCAGGGGAAACAACGCATCTGCATTTTGATTCATAATTGAGGATAGATGTAAATGTCTATGGGCCACAGCATCCACTTAAAATTTAAAACTAGCTATATCCGCCCTTCAGTTGCTGTGGCTTAGTCTGGTAATTTATTACTTTTTAGCCCAACAGATGTTGCTGTGTTTTAAAAATCGTATGAAAATACATGGGATTTGAATACAACGTTGATTGAAAACTTGCAAGCGTTCGTTAAAGAACTTTTGAAGATTTAAGATTTTAAATATATATATATATATATATATATATATATATATATATATATATATATATATATATATATATATATATATATATATATATATATATATATATTAACGGCTATACTAAAAAAATCGATGACAATTTATGAAATTCTTAAAGTTGCTCTATATATATATATATATATATATAGTATATATATATATAGATATATAGGATATATATATTATATATATATATATATATATATATATATATATATATATATATATATATATATATATATTATATATATATATATATATATATATATATATATATATATATATATATATATATATATATATATATATATATATATATATATATATATATATATATATATATATATATATATATATATATATATATATATATATATATTATTTACATATTAAAATATTGGGTATATATTAAAAGAATATGTTCTTAAAAATAAATTAAGCAAATAATTTTTTTTATAAATAAATTATCAAAAGCGCCTGTCTTGTCTTTAAGTTATCGCTTCCGGGTTCTTTTGTGTATCATCATACTTGTTAATTCTACTCAACTTTACCATTACCCACACGTACTAATAAGGGGACATTAAACGTCCTGCACACGTTTCAATTTCGTGACTTTTTGGCTCAGCCGCCTGGCAAAAGAAAAGTTGTAACCGGTATATGTCATAAGCGTATGCGGTCCCAAAAACGTGTTTACTAAACGAAATTCCAATTGTGTTCGGTTCACAATTTATTAATGTGATGGAATGAAAGTATTTTTATTTACTAACGGAGTAAGCTTAAAAGACTCCACGTAATATTAAAAAAAACCATCTTTAAGATTGGTTAACTTTACTATGAGGAGTTACTAAGAAATAGTTACAGCTTCCGATAAAAGACGGAAAGATCAAATAGAAAGAAAACATCTTTAATGTAATTTAATTGGTTATGGTGAATACATAACCAACCACACTATAAAATTATTAAGTAAGTATTATTAATTAAGTACAGGGCTTACTTGATATATAATGCCGATAAGCATTTAGTCCGCCTTTTGTAATCTATATTTTGATAATGTTTTCATTGAAAATAATTGAATAAGAAATACGTATACATATCAAAGTATTGTTATATATTATGTTTTATATTAATTTATATTTATGGTGCTTAAGTAAGCTATACAGCAATATAACTTTTTCAATAATTTGATGGTTACTGAAAGTGTTACCTAAAATCTGGTTATATTACCATAAACCGCCTGAGAAGTGTCAAGGCTGCAAGATTTTGTTAGGACTTATAATCAATTGAGCTTCTTTAAATCCGTTTTTCATCTAATATATTAAAAATATAAAAACGCTTCTGCTTATAACAAGACTAACATGTCATCGCTGGCAACCCTGTTTGGTTTAAGACGACCGCACACGTAGATGTTGCGACCGCACTAATTCTAATGATATTATTATGAGAAATGTGATTATATTATAATATATGCTAGACGTATAATGTATGAGACAAGCATTTACATTTTACGTTGTAAACGTTATTAGGCGTAAACGTTGTTGATATTAATGATTACTAGTCCTCATGTTACAAAAATTGCTCTCGTAGGTATTCTATATATAGATAGTCTATCTACTTAGGAGAATTTGTAGTTATAGCTACGCTTGACACTTTCTTTAATAAAGTGTTCTGCGAAAACCACTAATAAATTGATATGAACACCAGTGAAAAAATATTTAAAAAAATCCTTAAGTTAGTTTTTATGTAACTAAGGAACCTTCACACTAGGAATTTCTCTAGTATCGTGATTTAGGGATAAATATTCCTACTCAAAACAAATATTTGTCCGCATGGAATTGAACCCGAGACTCTCTTCGTCACAAAAGTTACACTTAGCGCTACCGACTGATTAATATTTCTATAAATCGCTGATACTGATGATAAAATACACCAACTAATAACTATTATAATCAAGCTTAGATATGATTGCCGTGACGATTAAATAATATAGTACCCCCCCCATAGATTGTCCTATAGAAGGAAAATATGCCATAGTTGCTATACTGGGTATGTGGTTGGCTCCCTTACACTGCCATTACAAAACCACGGTTATTTATATCACATTAGTATATTTATTAATAAGTTTGTGTTTGTCGTGTGCTCAATTCACGAATGTTTTTCATTCTTTATTTTTTTCACAATTTCAAATAGGCTTATTTATCGTTAAAATTATTAACATTGTTTTTAGATAATCAAGTATCAAAACTACACGGTCGTAGTACTAAGATGTTATCACATCATGCCCATACACTGAGTATGATCTACTTAAAGACAACTTAAAGGTAACTTAGTGTCACCGTCTCATCTCGAGTATTCCCACAATCGATCATAGCACGCTTATCGAATACTTAAAAGCTTTATCTAAAAGCAGCCGTGTTAATATACAGCGTCAATCGGTTTCTGATAGTTTAGTTTTATTTTACAACCTCGCTTTATATGGGGACGAAACATGTCATTATTAAGCCACTGAGATTCATAGGACTTGATACAAAAAGTATTTGAGATAACGGACAAGCGTGAGTTATTCCTGTCATTACAAGCCCCATGGAAAGTTTTAAATTTCATCACTCATCACGAGATCTCCAAAACTACACGCCCGATGGACTTGAAATTTGGCACATATACTCCTTTCTCAACGCAGACACCTACTAGGATTTTGGAAAATTCAACTCTTGAGGGGGTGAAATGGGGTGTTGCAACTTGTAACTAATTGGTTACAAGTTATAGCCGTAAATGTAATTTAATTGTAATGTTATTTCTGGTTCTCTTTATTGTCTTTCTTCTTCTTCATCTGTACATGGGCATCTCTCATTCTACGGAAGATCTGCCTTAATATTCATACTTCACTGGTGGTTTGGTTAACGCATTACCAGATATATCGTACCTTTGCTCGCTGCGCGCGCTGCTTGCGTCTGGAAGACAAGTGGTCTTCGTGTGAACACCGATAACTGTTCTATAGTTTAACGATCTAGAATAAGAATTAGGATAGTCATAGTCATAGTTACGCTCTCGCATGTATCGGATATTTGGCTTTAAGTTAGAATCCATCGCGGATTTTATTAAGTAGCTTATGTAATGTATCGCACATTAATAGTAATAAGTTTAAAATAAAGTCTTTTTAAAAACGTCTTGCGTCAATTTTGAATCTTGAATATTATGTTCATAATATTATCCTGCTTGTCTTTATGCAAACGAGAAGAAAAATAGAAGAGGCAGACAACTGGCATAACTATTGACATTAATGCAGTATCGGTTAATTTTTTCGTCATTAACTTTAATGAAAAATAAATTTTAGAACATTATAATCAACAATCATGAAATACACTGTTTTGGTGTTTTTGTTTAGCACTAAAGCTCTCTCGCTAGCAGACTGATGTTCATTCATTTATATTTGACAAGGGATGAGCGAGTGAGAGCGCTGCCGCCAGTCTCCGGTCTGGGTATTTTACACCGTTTCACACTATGAACATAGGCCCAACCTATAGATTACCTAACAGAGGGGATATTTGCCAACTATGGCAAATATATCAACTATGGTTCCTAATACACGCTTGGCAAGCGGATTGGCAAGCGCAGTTATTTCAGTCGTTATATTAAATACTGCTGCCCATCTCCTGACTTGTTTCCCTCTGTCGTCTTTAACGACACCCATGGGATCACATGGGTTTGTGGATATTTTTACACCGCTATTTCTCTGGTTATTTTATGTCTGGCGTAAGCTACATGTCTGTCGGAAGCCATAAGATGTCTATTGGCATTTTCCATGTGATAGTGGCGTAAGAGAATCATCAACTTATTTCTTCCCGTGATTGTCGTAGAAAAGCGACTTTTGGAAATGATGTTAGAATAAATAATTACGTAAAAGTAAAGTTACAGTCTGCATACGTCCCACTGCTGTGCTCAGGCCTCCCCTCATTTCTGAGAGGGTTTTAGGGCAAGGAAGTGTCCGCCGCGATGCCCCAATGCGTGTTGGCGAACTTCACATGTCTTCGAAATATTTTTTTTTCAAGCAGTGTTGGCTCAGGGAATTAGCGCTCGTTGTGATGGGACCACGCTGTAGTTATATTATGTTTATAGTACTAATGGATCGGCCCGACCAGGGTCCATACTCTCACCACCAGCGTCAAATAGCAGCTGATGTGTTTCGATGAGTATAAAGAACCCTTTTTCGTGGCCAAACGAGGCGTTCCATCTCTGTCCTCAGGGGAGACAACACATCTGCATTTTGATTCGTAAATGAGGATAAATATGGATGTCTATTAGCCACAACATCCATTTTCAGGTGGACTATATACTCGATTGTCACCCTTATTCTAAAATAATGACAGTACGCTAACAACTTGGTTTTGATCCCCGCTGGTAACAATGAAATACTTTATTGCAATTATAAGTGCTGATTTACCATGTGCTGCGTGAAAGACAACATCGTGAGGAAACTTACATGTCTGAGAAATAAAATTAAAAATTAATACGTACATACATACATATAATCACGCCTCTTTCCCGTAGGGGTAGGCAGAGACCACTTCTTTCCACTTGCTACGATCCTTACATACTTGTTTCGCTTCGTCCACTTTCATTATTCCCTTCATACATGCTCTACGGTTTAGGGTACTCTTAACCTGGCCTTTTTTCAAGACGTCCCTAATTTGGTCTAGAAAAGTCCGCCTAGGTCTGCCCCTTCCAGCACTTCCATTCACACTCGCCTTATACACTTTTTTCGTCAATCGTTCTTCATTCATTCTCTCGATGTGGCCAAACCATCTCAGCATACCTTTCTCAATTTTTGTCACTACATCTTCTTTCAGACCACAACGTTTCCTTATCTCACTATTACTTATCCTGTCACTCAGTTTAACTCCTATCATACTTCTTAATGCTCTCATCTCAACTGCATTTATTCTACTTTCATGTTTCTTCTGCCATACCTAACTTTCACTTCCGTACATGAGTGTCGGAACCAACACCCCCTAATGCACAGCCAAACGAGCCTTGTTAGACACCTTCCGACTGCTCATAAAGGAGTGCAAACCTCCATTCACTATGTTTCCTGCATTCACTCTTCTTTCGATATCGCTCTCACACTTTCCATCTCTTGTAAACTTTGACCCCAGATACACAAACTCTTTCACCTGTTCAATTTGTTCATCTTCAATCACGATATTGCAGTCTGTCACTGCCTCATCTTTTTCAAAAACCATCACTTTCGTTTTCCTTACATTCATCTTCATTCCCTTTCTAACAAAAGCTCCACTCATAGCAGTTATCACCTCCTGCAACTCCTCGGCTGAAGACGCAAGTAATACTTGGTCATCAGCACAGAGAAGACATTTGACGAGTAACTCATTCATTCTCAACCCACTTTCATTCTCTTTTAAATCTATCAAACAATTGTCCATGAACAGTTTAAACAGCCACGGTGACGCTACACATCCCTGTCTAACACCTTTTTCGATATTAAACCATTCAGTGTATGCCCCGTTTATCCTTACACAAGCACTAGAATCCCTATAAAGAGATTGCAATGCTCGTATGAGGACACTGCTCGCACCGTACACGGACAGTGCCGACCACCGACATTAAAAATTAATTCGAAGACAAAACCGCCAAATCGCACGGGACATCGCGGCAGACACTTCCTTGCCCTAAAAACCCTCTCAGAAGTGGGAGGAGGTCAGTGTACAGTGGAACGTAAATAGGCTGTAACTATTATACGAGTGTATATAAAACGTTACTACTTAGTATATGAGACATCCTTAGTCAAAACAGGATTGACAACCTATTAGAAGCGTTCATTGTTTCGAGTTTGCAAGCTTCAATGGACTTAATTGACTGTTATCAATTGTATTGGGAGCTATAAAAAATTATAATCGCACAGAGACTAATTCAACTACAACGGCAAGTGCATTTATATCCCTCGAACCTGTTACCACTATGTAAATACGTCCACATTTATCCTCAATTAAGGATCAAAATGATGCGTTGCCACCCCTCGAAGACTAAAATGGAATGCCTCGTTTCCAGTAAAAAAGGTCTCCGATTCTCTACACTCACGAATGAAACACAGCAGCATTACGCTGATATTTTACGCTGGTATTCTGAGAGAGCGTGGTCATGCCCCGATCAAGCTGACCCATTCGTGCTACAACTGTAATATAGCTGTAGCGTAGCTCTACCACGTATAAAACGTTTTCTTACTCGCTCAAGTTCCCGTAGAATCAACTACTGCCAGCGATTTTTCCGGATCGATATGAATTACGGACCATCCTTACGGAACCTTATTTTAAAAGGCCGACGACACATTTCCCCTCTGGTTTCAGTAGTTCCTGGTCGGCGGTAGTTACCATCAGATGTCAGCATTGCCAACATTATCATTATTACAAACTAAATGCATTTTTATGTATAAAATTTAATCGTAAAATAATGAATGCACAATTTATGTTAAAAATTTAAAAACTATTGAACAAATAGATAATCTATAATGTAAGGTATACCCGTACATCCAGTCTGCTATAATATAAAGTGAACCTCCGTTCACGTCATGTCATAAGGCGGCATCAATTATAGTACGTAGTAGCAATGGACTGACGAGTGACAAGATGCCTTTAGATCATATCGCTTCTGAGATGAGATAGTTACAGCATGTTCTAAAATTATTTATACCATTTTTAATAACATTTCTTTACAAATGCTTCACAACAAAATAATATTATAATGTTTTTTTCAAATATATTTTATAAAAGTTAAGTTCACGGTGATTAATAGTTAATGCAGTTTATGGTCACTTACAACTAACCGTATCAAATAAGTCTACAGCAGCGTCTTCACCTCTGAGAACTAAGGTGATACGTCTGACAGCATTTTAATCGTAGGTAAAATGCCTGTACCTACGATTAAAATACTTGTATCACTAGACCACCACATTGGGTGCATTACTGCTTTTTTATAGGATAGGGTGACAAACGATCACACAGTCCACCTGATGGCAGGTGGTTGCTGTGGCCCATAGACATCTACATCTATCCTCGATTACGAATAAAAATGCAGATGCGTTGTCACTCATGAGGACAAAGATGGAATGCCTCGTTTCCAGTAAAAAGGGTCGCCGATTCGCTGCAACCACCATACGGAACACAGCAGCATTAAGCTACTATTTTACGCTGGTATTCTGTGAGTACTTGGTCCTTCGCTAGTCGAGCTGACCCATTCGTGCTACAACTATATTACTAATATAACTGCAGCATGGCTCTACCACGTATAAAACGCACGGAGAAAGAATTAAGTAAGTGAACAGTAACAACTCAGACATATGTCGACGCAGAAAAATAACCAATCTGCGTCTCATTAAGCCCGTAGAAGTCTGCTGTACACCCTTATTGTAGGCAGAATTTAACAAAATATTAAGACCGGCACCCGGGCACATCGTTGAAGGTAGGACCAAACGGTACGGCAATTGTCGATCATCCTGCCAAGAGCGATGGTTATTGTAAATCCGTCTTACAATGGGTGAGACTAAAAATAACCCGATCGCCAGAACACCATATTATTTAACTTCCTTGTCATAGTTTCTTACTCGTATTTATTATTGATCAAACATGTTTTTAAATATGCTTTTTCGATTTCATAATAGCGGAAGAAAATATATATTAAACTATGTTAGATGTTAAATTAAATGTTGGTTTGCTACTAAATTATATATGAGTAAACCAAAGTTAAAAATTAAAACACCATGTATATTGCACCCGCTTCTAAGTATACAAGCTAAATGCGATGCACTTTGGTCTATTGTTTAAAGATACAGAACAAATTAATGACCGACTACCACATCATAAGTTTTGCTTTTACCTCTTTTTATCTTATACGTGGGAAAAGCTTAGCCACCGCGTGACATTTTGACCTAACGTTTACTGTTATAGAACGGTCCATTGTTAAATATGTATATACGTCTTTTTCTTGTTTTTCATGTCATTTCAAATTGTCACCTATGTATATATCCACAAAGCGTAGACCTTGGTAGCCTTGTCTGCTGGATCTTTTAGGCTCGATCGATTGTAGTTTTCGCGTCAAGTTGGTGTTGGCTTGGCCAAAAACTGTATTCCATGAACGTAACACACTATTTAGTCCACTACTATTTAGACACTGTAGCTTGACACTGGTAGTAAATTACAAACAAAGAAGGTCATAGAAGCATCGTCAGACCAGTTGGCACTAAATGTTTGACACCAGTTGCGTGGCACGTACATGACCAAAATTTTTGGTTATGATATTTAAGACATCAGAAGTGTATCATTATTTCATGACATGTTTTAATTTTTTTTTCTGTTAGTTACGCAATAGTATATTATCCTAATCTCTTATTTAATGCATTAAGTACAATACTTTTTTTTTTGCTTTCCTAACAGGTTAACATTTACCAAAGGTTATCTTTCAAATAAGCATATTACCTTATCTGATTTTCGATAAAATCTACCGACTTGAGATGTGTGGATGCGATTAAATCTTGCTTAATTTACGTTTGCTTATATAATGCATAAGTAATTTAGCATAGTATAACCATTAATAAGATATTTATAATTTCATTTTAATTATCTATTAATAATTACAATTTTCTTATATAACAAGGGTGATAAGGAACACACAGCCTACCTATGGCAAATAAACGGTGTAGTCCATATTCCTCTACATCTATCCTTGATTAAGAAAACCCAAATGCCTTGTCACCCCTGAGGACTAAGATAGAATGCCTCGTTTCCAGTAAAATAGCTCACCGGTTCTCTCTACATGAAACACAGCAACATTAAGCTGCTATTTCACGACGATATTCTTTGCCGACCCTTTCATGCTACAAGCGTAATTAATAAAGCTATAGCTTAGCTCCACCATGTATAAAAATAAACTGTTAAAAGATCCCGTTCTTTTATAGATATACCAGTACTCGTATTTCCAGGCATTGATCATTAAATTTATGAATTAAAATTTACGATTTTTTTTATAGGATAGGGTGACAAACGAGCACACAGTCCACCTGATGGTAAGTGGTTGCTGTGGCCCATAGACATCTACATCTATCCTCGATTACGAATCAAAATGCAGATGCGTTGTCACCCGTGAGGACTAAGATGGAATGCCTCGTTTCCAGTAAAAAGGGTCTCCGGTTCTCTACACTCACCATACGAAATACAGCAGCATTAAGCTACTATTTCATGCTGCTATTCTGTGAGAGCGTGGTCCTTCCCCGGTCGAGCCGACCCATTCGTGCTACAACTATACTACTAATATAACTGCAGCATGGCTCTACCACGTATAAAATGTTTGATTTCAATTATGAATTGAAATCAAACACAAATATGTCTTTAAAACTATATACATTAAAAATAAGATAAATTGAAATGCTACACCTCAATCTCCATATAAGGCAAATTATTTGTTATCTCACACCATCTTCACGCTGACATCTTTGTCATAAATCTGAATAATTTTGACTTATTATTTTTAAATCTTTATGCGTGTAGGGTTTCTTACCGTTTTACTATTGTTTTTTTATTTTCTATGTATTTTAAAGATATATTTAAATTAAGCGCCATACGCAAATCATGGTTTGAACGAATTTTTTTCAGTTCTCGTGTACAGTGGATGATTGAACTATCTTGTAGTACCAGGATTATTATATACAACACAGCAGCATTGATCTGATATTTTACGCTAGTATTGTGTAAGAACTCCACATCTTCCTCATAACTTCTAAAATAAAAAACTGCGCTTGCAAACCCGTTTGCCAAGCGTTGTAACTATGGCAATCTATGGCTCACTTTAATAGGCTGTAACGATGTGACGGTAACGCTGTGTTTATAGCGGCTACAGACTATTACAATTAGTTTTATTTTTATATTTGTCCAAAGATACAACGTTAAAAACGTTCGTCCTACAAAATTTCTCCAGTTTAAGTAACATTAGTTCTAAGTCATCGATATGACAATGTTTGCTAGTTAAACAAGGGTGAGTTAAATTATGTCAGGTATTTTGGGAGACTATTAAGTACGCAGTAGTTGCCCGTTAAGGTTGTTTCGTCAATATTTACCTAGTTTTGTTAAACATCAAGGCTAAGTACCCAATTTATTTTTATTTTATTTTTTATTATATGCGAGCAGCTATGCAGGTCTAGAGAAGGAGACCAGTATCATAAAATATTATTAATTTCTAACCGTCAGGAGTAATACAATACGGAAATCAAAAGAAAGAAGAGGAGACCTCTTTCTTATTTTTTGGGTTATGGAAAAGGGTGACTAAAGAGCACACAGTCTACCTTATTATACGTGGATGCAGGGGCTCAACACCATCTACGACTATCCTCGATTAAGAATCAAAATGCGGATGCGTTGGCACCCCTGAGGACTAAGATGGAATGTCTCATTTCCGATAAAAAGGGTCTCCGGTTCTCTCTACACTCATCACACGAAACACAGCAGCATTGAATTACTATTTTACGCTGGTATTACGTGAAAGTGTGGTCCTTCTTTGGTCGAACCGAATCATTCATGCTGAAACCATAAGATAGTCAAGACGCACTGTTAGCGCTGAGATCAAACTTAGTGACTACAAAGCTAGTTGGAGACTGCATGAACCATTTAAGCACACTGGGATATAACAACAGGGTCGTTTTGAGATAGGTTTCAGAGCATGCGGGTACTGTAGGCAATGAATTTGGCGACAGGCTCACACTGGAGTGTTCAAAAAGTATACAACTTGGACTCGAAACATTATGTGAAATCTCAAAAATCCTGGCCCTTTTAACCCTTGAAACTATTTATCACTTAAAATCTGGTCTGATACACCAGACTTAAAACACACTAAAACTTTTATCCGGACATATGATCGTAAATATGCTTCAGAAGCCCTGGGATTGAGTAAGGTAAAACTGCGTATTCTGAGCCCTGACCGAACACTGTTGTCTAAAAAAGCACATGTTCATCCTGGGGCTAAGCAGGTCAAGGAATGTGTCAATTCTATTTTTTAACGAAAGAAATTCCTTACCACATCCAACGAAACACAATTGTGAACCGTTGATGCGCAACCGTAAACGTCCCAGATGAGTGGGAAACTACATACTTAGCCCATTACAAGTGAAATTACTCACAGCTAAGCAACTCCTTCAATTCTTTGAAGATATAAGGCTTAACAGTGAACGATAGCTATATCAGTGATCACAACAGATCTTACAGGTCGCAGTGATACTAGTCACTTACGCACCTTGGCAACTACCATAAACGTTATTGTATACTCAACTATGGGAGGCCACTGGTTCTTTTTGCCCTTTTTTAAGAGAACCACGAGATGGGGATCACCCCGTCTCGTGGTTATCGTAAAAAGCGCATATTTAGATTCTGTTACGTCATTACCACGGCACACCATTTCAGACCAAGGAATTTTATTTATTTGTTTATTTATTAACTGTTTCTTGCTGCTACGATTTCTGAAATTATCTCAAGAACATGTGGAAAGTATAAACAATGGGTAGCGTATTTCTAAAGGCACCGACGTGGTACGTAGGTCTACAACATATTATAAATATAAATGGGTAAGATCTGTCGCTAAGCGGTTTATTTTATAGCAGAATATAATAGTATATGCAAAATAATGAATCATCATTCCGTATAAAATCTTTTTATTTGTCTATCCTATCAGCTCAAATATTTATAATCGTCGATTCGTATCTTCTGAACGACTTAACTTTAACAAGTTGACTGCTGAACATAGGTCTCTTCCAAAGAATGCCACAAAGCACGGTCTTGAGGCACCTGCATCCATCGACTTCCTGCATGTCTTACCAGATCATGATTCTACGTCATATCTACTGAAGTCATATTCACAGAATTTTTTTGTTGAGTCGGGATGTACCCTGCCGGATCCTATAAACCAACCACGTTACATCAAATCTATATGATGTATTCCATCTTAATCTTCAGGGGTGAGGGGTGACAGTGCATCTGCATTTTGATTCTTAATCGAGCACAGATGTAGAATTCTATGGGCCAGAGTATCCATTTTCCTTTAAGTAGACTGCGTGCTTGTTTGTAACCCATATTTTATATAAAAAGAGCTTATACTCATATTTTAATGAAATGTTAAAATTATTTTTAAAAACAGTTCGCTTCTTAAATTTTACTTGTACCAGTGCATTTATATGCATGCCTATGGGATTATCTATAAAATTGTCATACACATACCGAGCGCAGATAAATAATGTGGACCAGAAAGATTACGTCGCAAAATAATAACGTATCGTCGTCGCAGTAATGCGCTCTTTTGTCTTTGCGATATTATTTTGTAAGCAAATTCCAACATGTTTCGATAGAAAATTGGTTCAAATATTATGACATTCATCATCTGTCATCATTTTCTTACATACGTACGTAGTTTAAGCATATCATCATTTTCACGGCCTTGTGCTTGATTATATTTGTAGTACAGTCAACAGGACGCATATGTATTTGCTTGCCTGCCTGTCTAATTGACGATATATGTATATGTAAGCTACAAATAAAACAAGTAACTGTGTAAGAAATCATTCTCAATGTTTAATTTTAAGTTTAAACATCGTCCTTACTGTAAAGAACGAAATAATAAACAAATATGAACGAAAATGAATTTTTTTATATATTAATTATTACAATGGCTTGACAAAACCAAGATGTTATGCAGAGCAATACCACACGAAAAAAAAACGTGGCAAACACATGGCAAATAAATGACGAATTAAGAAAATTACATCGTTACGCAATTAATAGCGCAATTAACAACTTGCCATGTAATAGCAAGCCCAGACGGCTTGCTATTACATGGCTAACTGATAGGCCAACGGATGCAATTGATGCAGGAGGTAAGGATTGTTTTGTGGCAGTCCTTTTAAAGACTGATGTCGTAATGATGATGATGATAATGATAAATTGATAACAAAATTTAAAATCAGATTAAAATGGGAAGAGCTTAAACTTCAGAGCTATATCTCGCCGGGCATATATAAAAAAACGTAACTGGAGGTTTGAAAAACGTAATAACTGCTTGCAAGCTAACCATCGACGAACGTTCATTATAAAGTTAAATAATGTAGATTTAAGAATTAAGGAGGTAACTTACGCTTATGATAATTTTATACTCCTTGCCTTTATTCAGAGCCTACACACGAATGTTACCCAACTTCACATAACATTTATGACCCAATAGCCAATCGCACTGTTGCCTAAAGAGCGTTTTCCTTTTCATTCACCTATTGTTCTTAAGACACGATTTGTATTTAATTAACGTTGAGTGCCAACAGTCAGTATCTGGTTGACATTTCGCATGACTGTACGAGTATGTGTGCCGGTGTTGTAACTATCGAAGTGCAAATTGGAGACTCGTATTACTAATTAGAAGTTGACTACGGTCAGATCGTGGGGATAAGAATCGTGTTAGCGTTTAAGCGTATGTGAGAGTGAACGCTTAACGATTATTGGAATTCAATGGAATTGGATTACCAGGCTATAGGTAACCAATAACTTACTGTGCTTTTGTAATTAAGTTATATTAAAAGTTTGCATTTTATTTAGGCGTAGAGTCTTCGTAGATCAGAAGTTAGATGTTCGATCCAAAAGTAAGAAGACAATATAGTGCTGGAAGGCACAACCAAAAACAGCCCTTGTAGTTTTAAGTGCTGATTTATTTGCTCGTTGGTAAAGAACTACAGTGAAGAAGCCCGTATTTCTGAGAATTTTAAATAATATTGACGAATATGCAAAAGCCGCCAATACATATTGGTTCAATATGACGGACTTTACTTCCGTTATTGGCTTATTAGTTAGAAACATTTTGCTCTTCGTAACAATCCGTTTTATTACATATTATGAATTGCATGCAGTAAATCGGACATACTATTCTATCAACAACTAAGGAAGTGGAAACTTAAATTTAAAAAAAACCTTTAAACGGTTCATAAATAGTTGAACTGGCATTTTGTTTTAAAAAAGGGGTTTATATGGCCTTCATTTATTTGAAAACGACTCGTAAAAGAAAACGAAGCATTTTTAAATACAGTAACCCGGCATAAGAAATGTAAGGAGACCTGCTATGCGCGATTGTTAATGATATTCTCATCAATATGTCTTTATGATACTCACACGAGTGGGAAGCTAGGCAACTCAAACAAGCAATGCTTTGATTATATATAATCAAAGAAGCAACGCTGCAGATGCGTTGTCACCACTGTTTACTAAGATGGAATACCTCACAGCCCGTAGGCTCTTGTCCTCGACACCATTCAAAACGTTGCTTTGTTGCATAAAAAGGTAAAGCTGAAGAAAAAAAATTGCATTTATTTGACAGAAAAGACATAGGACTTAAAAATAATAAAGATTGCATTATACAGTTAGAGCTTGAAATGTTGATTTTGAAATTCGAATTGAAACTTTTAGGGCGGAAGTAGCATAGAGAAAATCAAAACAACGAACAATATTAAATTTGGGACGAGCGGCACCGCATGCGTGCGCGCATGATTTTATTACGACAAGAGAATAGAAATTTCGAATTACGAATGTCGAGATAGCGACGGCCGTCCGCCGCCATTCTGGTCGGTCACGTAGTCCACAGATTATAATGATGTGACCTTTGGTTTGGAGCATACGAGACTCGGAGAGGTTAATTCATTTTTTATTGGATCTAGTGGCTTGATTCGACCGAATATTCCTAAGGATGTATGTAGATTGTTATTGTTTCATGTTTCTTTCATATTTGTTCTTTAACCTCATTCTATCCAGATAATTAATAGCTATGGATAGAAAATATACATTTTTCATTTTTTTTAATATAATATACATTTTGTGTACTTCCTCTAATTCTTCTTTATTGGCTTGTTACAATCAACTCATATGTTTCGCAACTATTATAACTATTATGGAGAGGAATAATTTTGTTTGCGTGATTGGCTTCGTAATAATAAGATGCATAGTAGAACCAGAGTAACCGACATACCCCACCGGATCAATAAGCCGAACGTCATTTTGTACCTTGGACGCTATTTCTCGTCAATCAGAGTTGATTAAGGGATAGATTACCACCATCTATCGGTGACCATGTCTTCCTGCCGTTCCTTATACTCATATCTTACAGCTCCTATATACGCTTCTTAACGCCGAACTCACGTTCTATTTATTTTTCTTCAATATTATAATTTTTCTTTATCACATGGGCATTCAACTATAATATGGCTGCAGCATGGCTCTACCACGTATATATATATATATATATATATATATATATATATATATATATATATATATATATATATATTAACGGCTTTACTAAAAAAAATCGATGACAATTTATGAAATTATTAAAGTTAATAATTTATATATATATATATATATATATATATATATATATATATATATATATATATATATATATATATATATATATATATATATTAACGGCTTTACTAAAAAAAATCGATGACAATTTATGAAATTATTAAAGTTGCTCTATCTCTCGCTCTTGCTCTCTCTCTCTCTCTCTCTAATAGAATGAAATAGTTATTGAAATAATTAATACGTAACTTAAGTAAGCGGTAATCCCCACTTAAGTAAGGTTAATTTGAATAAGTGGTAGTCAACGCTTATGAGTAAAGCCGTAACTCACAAAAGTATATATTCTCAACTTATATTAAGAATTATTTCAACAATCATGATTATTCTGAAAACAATAACCGGGCTTGTGTTTGATGCATACATTAAGCTAACAATGCTTTAACAAAGATATGCTAAAATACCGCGTAAGTGTAATGTCAAATGTAAAATTATGTAAGCACTCACGAGTGTAACCGCCGCTTTAGATGCAAACGCAGTGATATGCTAAGCGGTTTGGCATTTTGTTCTACGCGTATCGGCTTAGCTTTGTTATTGCTCTTAATGGAAATCCGTGCAGTACAGTTACATTGTATGTTATATTTATTTCGATTTTATATCGGTTAGTAAAATACTAGTACAGTCCACACCATATATTACCACGATGTATGGGATCGACGGACCCAAAATACACGTATCTTCAATTAAAAATCTATACATACTTGGAAATAATTAAATCTTATCCCTATCTTAATTAATAATGTAAAAATCAATATTACACACAAAGATTAAGATACAGTCTGTTGGTATCTAAGTAAAACCACATGATAGAATACAGTATAGAAAGTGCATCGTTGACATTGCATTTTCTTACAAAATCATATTGCATGTATATTACATGCGTACGCAGGCACACAAGGACACGTCGGCATCATCATTACAGCCGTTCATAAGTCTATGTTCAACATCGCACAGTCCTAAACTACCGGCATCCTACATGTCTTACAAGGTCGTCACTCCATCTAGTGGGGGACTGCCTACACTTCGCCTGCCGGTAAGAGGCATATCACAACATGAAGAATCAGGCTGTTAGCAGTCCACGTTTGAACACGAGGCTCTTCTATACGTTAGAGATTAATTAGCTTAATCACTACGCCTGTGAGGTGGGTTGAGGTGGGTACTATAAAGACCTATTTAAACTTTGATGCTGCTTTTATTTACTTTCCGTAAAAAACTGGACCTGAGGACCGCGCAAGTGGATTGACGAATCTCGCATATTTCCATTTGCAATTTTTATTTTCGCGAGGCGCTCCTATAAAGAGAAATGTAATATGAATAAAAAACAGGGCATATACCAATAGAACATTAATACTTAATTTGACAGATACCACCGAGTTTTATATTTCATAGTGGTTTGAAATTATCTCTTTCAATAAGATATTCATACAAGATTTATTTTTATTCATTATTATTATTCATTACGGAAAAATGACTATTTTATTTAAAATATAATATGGGTGGCAAACAAGCACGCAGTCCACCTGATGGTAAGTGGATGCTGTGGCCCATAGACATCTACATTTACCCTCAATTAAAAAAAATGGAGATGCATTGTCACTTTTGAGAACTGCGATGGAATGCCTCGTTCCTAGTAAAAAGGGTCTTCGCTTGTCTGCACTCATCATACGAAACACGGCAGCGTGACGTTGTTATTTTACGCTGGTATTTTGTGAGAGCGTTGTTTTACCACGATTGAGCCAACCCATTAGTGCTACAACCATAATATAGCTGCAGCGTAGCTTTACTACGCTTTATAAATATTACTAAACATAATAAATATTATATTTTCTTAAACCAAATAATTGGTTTCAACTTATTTTGAACATTAGCCAAATTGAACATTCGTTTATACGCACAAATTGCAAGCAATGATTGTAACAAATGGTTGAAGTAACATTGCAAAACATCGTGACTTACGAATAGATCTAATAAAACTATTATAATCGAACAGCAGAGGAGCGAATAGGCCCGCGGCGTGGCTGATACGTCACGTTGACGTGATATGTGATTTCGTATTACAATACTAATAAGGAGATCGCGCTGCGCCTGTGCAGCAGCGGGACACCTTGTTCACGTTATTGCCGCGTGTTACTCTTAATCGAAATGTGAAATTAACTGCTTGCTGTAAAGGAGGCTTTATAATAGACACAGTAAAACTTTTATAAAGATATTAATATTTACGTTGCAACCGTCCGCTCAATTAAATACAATGATGTGTCTTACCTAGATTAAAGAGCACATCCCGCCCTCCCTCAATTTCGCGCACTAATCTCGTTACCACTAATCCCAGCATCACTACTCCCAACACCACTACACGCAACACCACTATTCTAGGACTTAGCGGTCAGCCGCCGTAGAGTCTACATCACCTGAAGATGCCTCGTGTAGAGGCGAAACACTTGTCGTATTATCGTCGATGGTGTGTCTTTCGTGGAATAGTGGTGTTGGGGGTCGTGGTGTTGGGAGTAGTGGTGCTGGAGTTAGTGGTGACGGGATTAGTGCACGCAATTGAAGGAGGGCGGGAGGTGCTCTTCAATCTAGGTAGGACACATCATTGTATTTAATTGAGCGGACGGTTGCAACGTAAATATTAACATCTTTATTATAATGGATTTCCGCAAAGTAACGCCTGATTCTATCAATTTAAGGAAACTTTTTTATAGTTGTTTTCATCAGAAACAGGTCATTTAGAAAATTTCAAACAAAGGTAAAACTGAATATAGTGTTTCACAGAATAGCGATGAAACATAAATCAAGGCGATACTTAAATGAAAATTACTATAACTAGTTATGGTAAGGAATTGTAAAGAAGAAGAAGATATCAAAATTGCGGTTTTGCGATATTCAAGGGTTTAATGCAAGTGTTTTCATCTTTCTCTAGAGAAGTACTATTTTGTTATAAAATTAAAGCCCTGAAAGAACTTACAGTCCACCTGGCCGTCAGTGACTCCTGCAGTCCATGGACACCTGCAAACAAATTCAAACAAAAAAGGCTGCAGATGATCGTTACCTTTGAGGAATAAGATTGAATGCCTCACCACGTATAGGTAATTATACTGACTCTCAAGCGCCACTAATTGGCAACAGAAATAGGTAAATGTTTGGTACTTACCTAGACGGTTTCCTTTTTTTGTTTGACCACATTTTATTGTTTTAAAAAATAACCTCACTAGTGCCCAAATACTTAACTTTAGGACGCCATTAATTCTCGCACTGCCTCTATCACTTTAAGAACAAAGTGACTGTGACATCATGAGATTTAACGACATCTTAAAATTGAGTAGCGTTTGAGTATTTGGCCATTAATGGGTTTTATGTGGTATTTAGTAAAATGGCATAATTTTTAAAATGCTATAGCCAACTTGAAGTTGTAGGTTGTAGCACAAATGGATCGGTCTTGTAGAGAAAGTATTATCTCCATCACAGAGTACCAGCGTAAAATAACAGCAATAATGCTGTTGAACTTTATACGGTAGTTCTAGCACTGGAGTTCCATTATATTGATAATGAAGCATTATTTCTTTATCTACAGTAGTATTAAAATGAAGATATACTTAGATATTATACATACTGTTACTTATCATATCTTATCCACCAAGTTTGTAATTTTTACCTATGTTTTACACATAAATTATTTGATTTTATTTGTCTATCTATAGGATTCACAGTATACGTTCACCATCGGTTGGCTTGCGTTCTTGTTAGTTAACCTTAACTGTTATAATAAATAGTAACAGTACCGGCCATATACATGTTAAAATGGTTTGATTGATTAACCACTAAAGGCTGATTATTAAAGTTCTTTATCAGGACTACGCGAAACCGATTACTTTTGGTGATAGCTACATTTGGTTAGTACTGTTAATTAAATAAGGAACTTGGCTATAAGATGGCTCAACACCGTTGATTGTTTTACGTGGTAATGTCACACTATTTAGCTATATAATAGTTATAACACGAATGGGTCGGCTGATCCGGGTAAGGATCACGCTCTCACAGATTATCAGCATGAAACAGCAACTAAATGCTGCAGTGTTTCGTATGATAAGTGTAAAGAACTCTTTGAAGTATAAACGAGATATTCCATCTTAGTCCTCAGGGTTGACAATGCAATCTGCATTTTAATTCTTAATCGAGGAAACATGTAGATGTCTATGGACCACACAATTTGCTGATTGTTATTATACTATACTATAATCTTTCTCTGCGCAGACTACGTTGAGACTGGCTACCGTGACTGAAATTCGGTTATGAGGACATTATTACTGCTAAGTCACAGCGGTGACACTCCCTATACGTGAGAGCTTAAGCGCCGGTGACCTTGAGTCGAAGCGTATAACGCTAGGGTTGATATCGAACCGAATTGGAATATTATAGACTTCTACCAAAGAAGATACATACATAGTAGCTATATGTTATATATTATGTAAACTTATGTATTTGGGTGGTGAAAGATACGTTCAATTTTAAATCAACTTTTATTAAATGAGGAATATTAAAACTTCCGACAAAACCAAATATGCACGACAGTTAATGGTAATCTTAAATAATTAACCAACACTTAGTATTTCAGAACGCAATAATCAGTAGTACCTACTATCCTTTAAAAATAATTTACTCTTATATATTTTTGAATTTTTTTTTACATTACATTTTTTTGAACTATTGCAATACTTCGTAGCATGTATATTTTTTTTAGAAAATCCAAAGGTATGCAGGTTTCCCGGGACATGGCGGCCAACAAATTGTTCCCTATGTGTTGAGGAGATAAGTCATTCTTATTTCTAATGAAATAATTCGTAAATACAACAATGAACAAATACAAAAACTATAGATATCTAAAATTTCTTGACTCTCTAGTGGTATTTTTAGTAGTGTATATTTCAGTTAATGTAATATAATAAAATTATTGGCGATATATTAGTTTTATTGTCATGGTATTTCCCCATAATTCTTGTTAAGATCATATCGACTTTCATTAAAATGAGTTCACATATTTTTAGGTATCATAAAACATTATTAAAAATTAAACTAACAAAACAAGGGCCCTTGTTTTGTGCAGTGGAATTTATTTTAATTCTTATCACTTAAAATCACGTTTAGTAATACTTATACATATACTATAATATCATTTATTTAATAACAACATTAATATTTATCAAAGCATATAAACCAGTTATAAAAACTAATAACGTTACTTGGTAACATAAACTTAATACCTACATGAATAGAATAGTAATATGTACATTAAGATATCAGTAATATTCATATATTAATTGAAATATTATACTTCATCTCTATCACTTGACAAATATATTCATATTAACTAATACTGACAAATATCGGTATTACTACTAGCCCTCAGCCAGGGCAGTCGGCGACTGCCCGTTCCACGCCCCGCGCGCCTCTCAAAGCCCCCGCACACATCCAGACACCCACACATAGCCGCAAGCGATTTTACGTGCACACATGCTAAAGTGTCGTTTCTTTTCGCGTAGTGTATATATTCTTTGGCTAAGTCCAAGTGTAAGCGCAAAGACACTCTATTCACTTACTCTCATATTCCGATGGAATGGAAATTTAACCGGAGAGATATCAAAATGACTGACCCGGGCCAAGATCAGTTATATATAGATTTTTCGGACTCGGACTACGAACCTCATGATCAGCAAGCGAGGTAACAACCCCTACACTAACGAGGCAGTCAAATGTTTAAGTATGCAGACTGTGAAACACACATTTTATTGTTTTTATAAGGGTGTCTAACGAGCATATAGCTCGCCTGATGGTAAGCGGATGCTGTAGCCCATAGACATCTACACCTACATTTATTCTCGATTAAGAATCAAAACGCAGATTCGTTGTCATTCCCGAGGACTAAGATAGAATACCACGTTTCCAGTAAAAGAAGGTCTCCGGATTTCTACACTTACCATACGAAACACAGCAGTATTAAGTTGCGCTACGCTGGCATTCTGTGAGAGCGTGATTCTTCCCCGGTCGAGCCAACCCATTTCTGCTGCAACTCTATATCCATATAGCTGCAGTGTAGCTCTACTACGTATAAAGCGTGTGTAGTAAGCCAGCCGCTCAAAGCGGAGGTATTTTATGAATCTTTAATCTTTATAATATTTTATTCCCTTAGATATCGGTTAACAATATGTTATGTATGTTTATAAATTACACAAGAATTCTTTTATCTTAAAACATGAAAAACGGCATCATCATGAAAAGTGGTTGACGAGAGAAAAATGTTTGTAACATTGCTATTGTATTTGTAGAAATAATATGGAATTCTGTGTCTGCCGTTTGTTTGAATCAAAGAAAATGATAGCATCGGTTTAAAAAAGAAAAACCCCCTGTGTATAAACCCCTTATCAATGAATCTGTGTTTCTACTTATAGCACTTCCAAACCAATATAGTGCCTGCGGGTGTGAGAAAGTGTTAATTTGTTCCGCTGTCCACGGAACATCGGCGATATATGTTCAACATGTATTTGAAATTGAATTGTTCTTGTATAAATAAATGCGTACATGCAAATCAAGCGGAAACACTGCGAAAGTCGCAGATAGAAAGCGGTGAGAATGTATGTTACACTTTTGAAAGCATTATCAAGGTTGTGTTTCTTGAGCAATTTCGCTAGGATATGGGAATAGAATTAAAAAAATATTTTTTAATCCTATTTCTATACTACTACTCTCTCTTAGGCCTCTTACTACAAGCAATCTGGCCGTTTCTTTTATAGTGTGGCCGTGGAAGGAAAAGGGGAGATCTCCCGCCGGGCAAGGTGTTCTGCCCGGGGAGCGGCCAACACTCCGTGTGATAGTTCGGAGATGTTCTATATATGCTGTTTATGATTCGGAATATTGATAGCGTGATTTAAGCTTCGGTGTGTTTCGCTTGCGGCGCGACGACAGCGCCGCCACACCACCCCCCTGCTCAGACCGGAGGTCGATAGTGCAGTCCGATTGCCGGTGTGTCCTTTTAATGCCGGTGGGGAATGCATGCTGTGTGCGTCACGGCAAGTGACACCGGTGTGAATAATATGCCGATGTGTAATGCACGCCGTACTACGCACTGGCAAGTGATGCCGGTGAGAACGATGTGCCGGAGCAAGTGCCAGAAGTCTGCCTTATAAATCTGCGGTGAGTCGAGATGAAGACAAGTTGGACTGGCTTGCAGGAACTGAAGACTGCAGAAGACGATTCTCAGTAGTGAATGGTAGGGGTTCTTGAGGATAATGACGAAGGTTTGAAATTGTAGTTTCCGAAGGTGTTTGGTTGCGTGTTCAGATCACGTCGGTTAGTCACCACTGTGGCCGTGGAAGGAAAAGGGGAGATCTTTCGCCGGGCAAGGTGTTCTGCCCGGGGAGCAGCCAACACTCAGTGTGATAGTTCGGAGATGTTCTATATATGCTGTTTATGATTCGGAATGTTGATAGCGTGATTTAAGCTTCGGTGTGTTTCGCTTGCGGCGCGACGACAGCGCCGCCACAATAGGATAGGGTGACAAACGAGCACACAGTCAACCTGATGGTAAGTGGTTGCTGCGGCCCATAGACATCTACATGTATCCTCGATTACAAGTCAAAATGCAGATGCGTTGTCACCTGTGAGGACTAAGATGGAATGCCTCGTTTCCTATAAAAAGGGTCTCCGGTCCTACACTCACCATTCGGCACAGCAGCATTAAGCTACTATTTTACGTTGTCTGCTGTGAAAGCGTGGCCCTGCCCCGGTCGAGCCGACCCATTTGTGCTACAACTATAATATAGCTGCAGCGTGGCGCTACCGCGTGACACTCTGGCTTCGTACGTTTGATTTTTGGATCTCGACAACAGCGCCACTTAACGAGTTGAATTGTGAATATAAACCATCCAGAGACCCATTCAAATACATACAAAAAGTTCATCAAAATCAGCGAGACTAATGGACAGCAACTGGCTGTAATATATAGAGATTTCTTCCCAATTTCAGCGTACCATTATGTCTTAGATTTGTATTAAAAAAATAAATTGCAGCAAAACGGGACACTCATTGTGAAAACACTTCGTTCTGAAGCTTTGTCTGCTACAAAGATTTGTCTAAAAGTGGTCAATCACACACATGATTTAAATATTGCTTAATTGTAAAGTACGGATACCCTTAAATAATATTATTATTTAAGGGTATCCGCACGTTGTGTGACGTGATGTTTTTTTTGTAAAACTGAAGTGATAAGCGAACTTAATGCTCACTTGATGGTAAGTGGCTACTGCAGCCCATTGCACAGCTCCCATCTCCTTAAAAAATGTTACGGGATACATTGTTCCTCTAACACTAAGTTGCAACACCTTACAGCCTGATATTATTCTAGCTTTCTCTACCTTTCAGACTTGAATACTGCTCTAGTATAGTAGGGACAACTCTAAACCCTTTTTCTGTCGCCAACAGAAACAGGCTTTAAAGTTGTCCCTAATCAGACGGACTTCTAGCAGAATGAATTCCTGCTACCTAGAAACCTAACAGAAAAGAATTCCTACTACCTAGGAAACCTAGTTTAATATTAGAATCGCCAAATATGATTATTTTTTGCAGGAGATTGTTTAATCCCTTATTACAAATTTTAGGACTTGTAAGTGAGTACACTTCTAGATCAGAGCTAGATCTATTTATTTCACACGTCCATGTTCTCATTGTTGAGACATAAAATACTGTGTCGCCTTAATCATCGAAGCCAGCCACGTGGATATCATAATATTATTATACTTACTTTAGATTTTACTTCGACGACTCCGTGGCTAAGTATTGAGTTGCGATGTTGAGGGTCAATGGTTCATATCTCGCACGCTGTAAGTATTTGCAGAAAATGAGTCCTACCATCAAAATTAATACAAATCTTCTACAAAAAAATTCCTGTGTCCAAAAGTGGGAAGCTATAGGTAACCGGTATAAAGCCATAAAATCGCACTTCGTGTCCAATCTCTGAGGATGCGATGGGTGATTCCTAGACAAAAAAATCGTCAAACCTTTCAAAATATACAAGGAAAGGGTATTTAAAATAATTATTTGAGTTTAGTGCCCTTGAATTAGTATTGTTTATAAAAACAATAAATTTTCTGTAACAGATATGTAAAAAAACCAACTTTATACGAACATTCTCTGACTATGAACATTATCCTTGACACAAGGGTACCTTATCAAAGTTGTCGCCTCATCTAGTTAAGTATGCCATTCAATTACTCAATAATGTGCAATACACTGTGTAACAATGTCACCAGGACGTCCCCAATCGGTAAAAATGGCACAACTGGTATACCTAAGGATAAGGGAATCAGAACCTTAAAGTTACTTAATAAAGTTGTTAGGTTACTACGGAAACTCACGTGTGATATTTGTAAAAAATAAAAGCACATTTAGCAAAGTTATACCGTCGTTTCAAATTTAACTTAACGCGTTATGTATTAAAGTTCATTTTTAAGTGTGCTGTTATGCAAACAATTGCCGCAGTGGTAGCGAGGGGAAAAGGCAAACACCGTCATGTTAAGTGAGCACATGAGAGAGGGAAATGCGAAAATATGTGGAAAAAGTGGATATCGACATTTTTCGTTGGATTTTTCGCGTGATTTACTCACGATAAATCTGAGGGCTTTATGCGTCTAGTATAACGTGACCTCAGATCTTGTGCTTGATTTTCTATATCGTTTGTAAGAGTAGAGTTTAGCGCAGTTCAGTGCGTTATAGGTCACAGTATACTGGCGAATTTATTCACTAATACGCTGTTGATACAAGAGCATGTCGATTTATTGCCGTTTATTTGGTAAAGGGAGAGACTTATTTGTCTTATTCTATTTTCGGTAATTCATTGGTGACTTTGGAAATCGTGTACTAGGGGCGTTCAATAAATACTGAGAATTGATATGTCACAACGGTCTGAAGCAACGTGTATACATTTTAAAATAGTTGGTTAGTTTTACGCCAGCAGCTGATCTAAACCCATGTTTCAACATTTCGGAACTCGTGTACGTGTGAATTATGTTTTTTTAAATGGTAATTTTTTTGGTAATTTTTTACCGTGTGTATAACTCTTTGAGTTAAACTATTTCATGGATTAAACTTTTAATCGAAAACACTAAACTTTTGTATGTTTTTCTGAATAATTCAACGGAAAATACCGCGGAATGAGTTGCCAAATATATCAGCCGGTTCTTTATTCCGATGTGTACCGCGGAATATTTAAATTAATGTTCATAATAAATTAATTGCATTATTAAAAATCAATTAACTTGTCAGCTTGTCAGTGGATATAGGCACTGAGATGATTATTCATATTTTCAAATTATTTATTTTGGGTTGTAGGATAGTGAGCACCATGTAACATTCTTCCTAGCTTTTGCCTTTGCATTTTGTACGCTCGGAATTAGGAACCAAATACATAGGAATAAGTATTTTTACAACAAAGTAAGATGCTGCCGTCTTCTTTTCATTCATATTTAATTAATTTAAAATACAAATTAAGAACGAATAGCCAAACCTATTATCTATTTCAAGAGTAGAAATAATTATGGTTCTGTTAAAAACAGCCAAAGTTTCAAATGTGTACAATTTATGCTTAATTATCGATCTGCTTTCGAGTTTTAATAAAAATACCGCGTAAATAGGTGCCTTTACCTTATATAGGAGATTTTTTAAATCTTTTTGACTATCGTACACTTATTTTTTATACTTCTAACTAGAATTCTGCAAGGGGATTCGTACGCGTGAAACAGAAACAGAAACATTTTTAATCAATATTGATTATAAATGATATTTATTGAAAGTCACTTTTTTGAATCTAACTATTTATCGATACCTGACCGGTCTGTTCGCAGAAAAGTCACATCAGATATAAACATCAGTAGGTCTTTCTGTAAGGATCTAACTTTCTTTCTTTCTGTTTACAAGCTATAGAACAAGTATTATTTAAGAATAGCATTTACACCTATCTCACAAAATAGGGAATCATAACTTAAAAACTTTTTTATTTTTATATATGATTAACTCTATTTAGTAATTATACCGAAATATATAATAAAAGAATCTATCCAAATTGAATTTAATCATTTTAAACGACATAATGACGTGTCAAACGTTAAATATTATCATTTAATTTCAATAATTGGTGCCTTAAAGTACTTCACAAAATAAATCGTAGAAGCGCTACAGGTTATTTCTAATTTGAGAGGTAGAAAAGACGACACTGCTACGATACGTTCAACAGGTATAATTATCCGATACATGCCGTATTAGTAGGAGACTAGCCTCGAGGTAACATTCATTAACTGTATAGTACATGTTAAGAAAATTAGCGGATGCAGAGGATTTTAACTAAAAAAATTTTCATTCTTTAAATATTTTTCAGCATTGTTCGCGACGGCCTAACAACGTTATGAAACAAAGTGATAAAGAATATTGTTTTTTGTATTAATAGTGAAATTACCGAGAAAACTAGGTGAAAACGTGTATTAATATAGTTGTTTAGCATGTTTATAACTCTTAGTATATTTGTATAGAATGTCGTTTTGATAACAAGTAATATAAACTACTTTTATTATATACCAAAAAATCGACCAATCACAGCGCGTCTTATCGTGGAAAGTTTTTAATTAACTGCGTAATAGTTCATACTAAAATAAGGAAAATAATTTTATGTTCTAAAAGAGTTATAAATATGACATTGAATTAGCATATGGCTTATAGATTAAAAAAGTATAGGGATATTTTTGTATAATTAAACGCATTTCGTAGTTATAGAAAAATCAAAGAATTAATGTACCCAAATATTATGAAAATTTTGGACATTTCGTTTAATAACTTTTTACAATGTTAATATTTTGAGTAATCTTTATGATATACTAATAAAGTACCAGATTACCGATTTAATGATGTATAACATGTTAATGTAGCAATTAGTTTTATATAGAAAATATTGCAATTTATGCCATTTGTATAGTGAAAAGTTTATGCAATAAAGAGGCAAACGGAAAATGGCAAGCGGCTCACTGCAAAGTATTGCCCAAGTCTACCTTAGGGGCTCGGGACCCAGTACCAGTAGAGTAGTGTGGAGTAGTGTGAAGAACTACCAGTGACAGTGAAGTGAAGTGAGTGGTATCCGGTGGTAGCTGAAGTGACTAGTAGCAGAATATAGTGATAGTGTTAGCTAGCCGAAAAAGGTCGTAACTGACATTCGCAGTTACATATCGTGATAGTGTTAGCTAGCCGAAAAAGGTCGTAACTGACATTCGCAGTTACATATCGTGATAGTGTTAGCTAGCCGAAAAAGGTCGTAACTGATATCCGCAGTTACACAAGTGATAAAATCAACTAGTTTAGTTGATAATAGCTGCTAGTCAGTAGTGTTAGAAAACCAGCTACTACCAATAGATCTTTGATACCACCGTACAGTTTAAAGAAATCGTTTGAAATATACAGTGACCAATCTATAGTGAACAACCGTAGTTTAACAACCGTGATCAATAGTAATAGTTATAAAATTTCGCGACTAATCAATCAGTCGAACCGCTGGCCACTACCTTGCTATTTGTATTTGTTAATCGTGCATATTGATTTGAACCACAGTCCACAACATTTCAGCGGCACCCACAAAGACGGCGGTGAAAGTACCCACCGGAACCTATAGGTGTAGGACGTGAGCGACTCGCGAAGTATCTTCGACAACATTTACTCCGGAGAGTTTCGCCCGTCCGGCACAAGCATTAAAAGTTACATCATATGAGTTTTGGTATCACGTGTCTTAGATATCGGAATTATATGTACAGCTTGAGCTCAATTAATGCCATTTCTCGTTATGGTCGTCCGGGTCTTCATTTCATTTAGTGGAAGGTTAATTTACACTGCGTTACTACAACTAGCGGAACAGGATTGCCAGTGTTTACCGGAGCAGGATTGCCACAAGGAAACCCTTTATATATCTCTTTTGTTTATCACTTCGTTGGAAAGTATCGATAACCCTCGAAATCCCGTAAAGCAAACTTAGGCCATAATGGTCTTCTTGTCCGCTGGTTTTTATTTTATTTATTAGACGAATTTAAACGAATAGGAGGATTGCAATTCAAGTTGCGATTTTTTTTTAATTTTTGTTATTCGATGTCTCTGTGTGTTCTCAACTTAAAAATAAATTAAAAATCTGTCTCTTAGTGTGGAAAAATAAGGCATGAAGTTTATAATGTAACTATTTCGACGATATTCGAACTATTTATATCCCTTAGTCCACTCAAAGTTGTTAAAAAGTTTGATTTTTAATAATAAAGTAAAATTCGACTTCAAACAACCAAAAATAATAAAATAATTTCACATTTAAATAAAACTTGTTTTTATTTTAAGTTAATAAAGGTTATTATATTAAGTCATTATACGGGATAAAATTCATATAAACTAGTTTTATTTATATGTGTGTATAAGAAATCATAATTTCACATTCAGAAGTCACGGCTTTAATTCTTTCCTGATACATAATTATACCGTCTAAGAGTTCTGAAGCTATTATTCGCAATCTATTCTTTCAATTTCTTTAATTTTGGCTTTTTATTTCATGAAAAGTCTATAATATTTATCATAAGTATAATGTGACATCTTTGCAGGCTTAAGCTTGTAGCTTAAATCAACACTGTACTGTAAGGCCTACAAAATTTGTTTGTTTTGTTTTTTTATAAAATTTGTTTGCAAGCAAAAAATTTTAGTATGTTATATTTTGTTATATTTGTATTATATGTATATGTTATATTTTCTTTAATAAGTAAACTAAAAGTCTATTTTCTGTTTAAGTCGGTTAAAATTCCTGAATGTTTTCGTAGTTTACCTAAAGTATTATCAGCGATCAAAACACGAGAAATGGGAAAACTCAACTTTCGTTATAAAAGCATCACCCATAAGGTAAAGAATCCCTGAAAAAATGTCAAAACAACAAATTGGGTGAATTGGGTTTAACATCCAATTTTAATTGTTGTTTCGAATGAAAACATTGTGACGAAATTTGTATGGCTACAAAACTAAAAATATATTACGATACTTCCAATATTACACCAGGTAGAGCCACGCTGCAGCTATATTATGGTTGTAGTACGAATGGGTCCATTCGACCGGGGAAGTACCACGCTCTTATAGAATACCAGCTTAAAATCGCAGCTAAACGATGCTGTGTCCCGTACGGTGTGTGCAGGGAACCGGAGGCCCTCTTTAATGGAATCGAGGCATTCCATCTTAGTTCTCAAGGTTGGCAACGCATTTACATTTTGATTCGTAATTGGGTATAATAAATATAGATGTCTGCACTGCAGTCAATGACCATCAGGTGGACTGTGCGCTCCTTTGTCACCATTACTCTATAAAAAATGTGACAACGAGGCAGGCTCCTTCTTGCTCCAAAATCCTCATATAAATGAAAGCAGTGCTCAGTAACGAAAGGTATTTATTTAGTTTACTAAAGTAATACATAGCGACAGTTAAAGTTAATTCGTAATACTGACACAACTAAATGTTGATTGAACTAAATTCCTAGATCAAGCTCATAATAAAAAAGGTTACACAATCTACAACGCCCAGCTTGGGTAATACAATTATTTTAAACAATTTAATCTAAGCGACAATCATTACCAACTTTATCATAAAGTGGTGCGAAAAGCCCTGAGCGCAAGCAGTAGTTTAATGGTCCTTTTGTTAAATATCTCGCATTAGTCGCAGTAACAACAATCCAAAAACTATAAACAGGAATTAAACGGTCGGATCACGATAATACGTACAGCACAAGCGTGTTCGCTGTACTGCGTCGCCATTGCAATCGTCGCTCGCGATCGAGCGCATACTCGTAACAATAAGATCTTGTCACACACGTGTGTCGACTGGGGGGTTATGCTGTAGGTATGCGATAGGACATATAGGATCTTGTTTTTATTTTAGATAAGTATTTTAATTTAAATAGATAATTGAACTCCAAGGCGAATGCTTTTAAGGTATAAGTCATACTTTATAGTTATTAGTAAATTTTCCTTTTATTATTTTAATGCATCTATCCAATGTAATCATTTCGATGAGCTCATAAGGGAGATATTTGCCATATTCACCACGCTTGGCACGTTCGGCATGCTTAAGAAAACGCTACTACCCATCTCCTGGTTTATTTCCCCCTGCCGACTTTAAGATAACCACGGAACAACGTGCGGCAGTGGATATTCATACGCCGTCACTACACGATTGTCCTAATATTTAAAAGTGTAAAATTGGCATAATATCTTGTAAATCTGATTATCTGGAAATTTCAATAACAAAATAATTATACAGGTAATTTATATATTGTCTATCTTATATAAGAACTATCCTTATAAGGTAATGCTATGTAAATTGTCTGGGTTTTTTTACTCATTTACTTTCACCTACTTATATAGTATTATACTGTATTGGAGAATAAAATCAATATTATCAGATTTTATATACTAGTATTTAAGAGTGAGATTTAATAGTTTTTATTTTCACAGCCTTTTGAATTCGAATATTACATCCACTTAGATTCTTAAATAATAAAATCTTCAAAATTTTATCGCATAGTTACATGATAGTATCAACGCGAATGCAAACCGCACATTGTCCCTTGCACATTGGCTTTCGAATGCATTTACAGCGGAGTGCTATCACTAATTGCGATCTGCTGTCATTTTACGGTTACGCATTAGCATTATTGCTATTTCGCTATCGATGTGGACTGATCTAGACGTCGTACGTTCTTACGTTAGCATTGTTGAACAACCATGGTGGGCTTGGTTCTGCACTAAATGAGTTGGTATATCTCGTTAGGTAATGTTATGCGAGACAATATCCAAAACAAGTCGGCTGATCCTAATAACAAGATTCTCCAGACTTTTGGTTCACGGCGGCCAGCTATAACGTAGTTTAGCCAAAAGCGCAGGACAGGAATAAGTGCTCGAGTTTATGCGTAAGTACTGGTGCTCTCTCTATTCCCTAACTCTTATAATTCGATGGGTTGGTAATCCGATACAACCGAAAAGAGAGCAGGCGTAGGACCAACGGCTTTGCGTGCTTTCCGTGGCACGGGAGTAAAACACCGCCAACTTTCTGACACCAGTTGCTATTGAGAATTTCTGGACCGAAAAACTCATTAACTAATTTTTTGGCCCAACCCGAGATTCCAACTCGGGACCTCATTACCTGCAGTCACGTTTACAATCACTACAAAACGAGGTAGTCAATTCCTATGTTTATACCGTTAGATTTAAAGTTTTTCCAGAGTTTAAATAATCGAACTCGTTTATTTTAAACTAAGAATAATAATACTAATTCAATTTTAGAGTTAATTTACGATGATCGATGACCATATGGTTTATTTACAGAGTACTTAAGTCGCAGGTCCTGGCCTTGATTCCCAGATGAATCATGTGCAAAACACAAACCTATGTGCCTCTTACTCAAATCTGCTACCAGTTAAGTAAAAATATTTATTTGAACACACATTTTTGAATCGAGTGGGCGACTCTGTGCTTAGTCGTATTTTGATACTACTTGCACTGCACTGTGTCGATTAAGCTGCTAAAATATGCAGGACTACATCATCACTGATTAGATTCTTCTGTTATGCAACTACCTATAACCTTTCGGCGTGAAATGATGGATACTATTTTGCTTCCACTGTACACGGCGAACATATCATAGCTAGTAATGGAAATATAAAGAAGCTGAAAACCTAACTTTTGTGATATTAACGGGTATGTTAATTGAAATAATTTTGTTTTTCAAGTTAAAAGTTACTTTCCACTGTGTCTGGTCACAGGCTTCCTCTTATTTCTGAGAAACGGTGGAGCATTTGGTCAGCCTTTCTGCTCCAATGTGTTAGCGGAGTTCAGTATGTCCTTCAAGCAGGTCTTAGATATGCAGGTTTCCTCACGATGTTTCCGAAGAACACATGATAATTCAGTACTTGAAACTGCCATGCAATATTTTCAATATTGTTGGTGCCGGGAGGGTCAAACCCAAGTCGCTAGTGTACTGTAAAATTTAAAGCAAACACTTAGCCTCTGAGTAACCACGGCTCCCGCTTTTCAATAACGTTACAGTTACTCAAAAACAATGTTGTGATGTAAAAAGATTAAATCTCGCAGCGACTGGCCTGAAACTCTTTGAGACGACTTAACAATAGTACTCGCAAAATGACGTACAGAATCAAAGTAAAGGCAGTCGCTAGTATCACAAAGAACTAGATATTATTGTCCAGTACACACCACGCCACTGTTTATGGTTATTTCTGCAACAGGCTTACATTTTACGCCTCTTTACATACAGACCAATATAAAAATGCCTTCCAACGGAGATTTGATTTTCAATAACCGTCTTTATTATATTTGAGTTAAGTACATTACTCGGAATACTAAAACGAAATTCATATTTGGTAAGTTATAATGTTATAGTGAACGTTAAACTTATGTGGCGCACACTTGAAAAGTTTTATGAGGCCTTAAGTTGCTAGTTGAGAAAATGTAGAGTGTAAAGAGAATTTTTGATATAAAATGTTAACATTATATTAGATTATATGTAGAAAATGATGCATTTGCAACAGAAATTTCACGGTAGAAAACCGCCTTTTAAATAAAACTGATACTAAAAATTAACACCACTAAAATCGTGATACTTATAATTTTATACAAGACAACACATATTTTTTTTTAAATATTAGTAATCCTATTAATTAACATTACTAATATTCCCTTTAACCCCTCCTGGTAAGCTGAAAATGCTTGTGTTAGGAGTGGTTCACGACAGTAGTCGAATGGTGGATTCGAACCCACGACCTTTTGAGTTCGCGGTCCGCGCCCTGCCATTAGGCTACTGTCGCTTATTGTGCCGGACGGGCGAAACTCTCCGGAGTAAATGTTGTCGAAGATACTTCGCGAGTCGCTCACGTCCTACACCTATAGGTTCCGGTGGGTACTTTCACCGCCGTCTTTGTGGGTGCCGCTGAAATATTGTGGACTGTGGTTTAAATCAAAATGCACGATTAACAAATACAAATAGCAAGGTAGTGGCCAACGGTTCAACTGATTGATTAGTCGCGAAATTTTATAACTATTACTATTGATCACGGTTGTTAAACTACGGTTGTTCACTATTGATTGGTCACTGTATATTTCAAAAGATTTCTTTAAATTGTACGGTGGTATCAAAGATCTATTGGTAGTAGCTGGTTTTCTAACACTACTGACTAGCAGCTATTATCAACTAAACTAGTTGATTTTATCACTTGTGTAACTGCGGATATCAGTTACCACTTTCACTATAATATGTAACTGCGAATATCAGTTACGACCTTTTTCGGCTAGCTAACACTTTCACGATATGTAACTGCGAATGTCAGTTACGACCTTTTTCGGCTAGCTAACACTTTCACTATTCACTATATACTGCTACTAGTCACTTCAGCTACCACCGGATACCACTCACTTCACTTCACTGTCACTGGTAGTTCTTCACACTACTCTACACTACTCTACTGGTACTGGGTCCCGAGCCCCTAAGGTAGACTTGGGCAATACTTTGCAGTGAGCCGCTTGCCACTTTCCGTTTGCCTCTTTATTGCATAAACTTTTCATTATACAAATGGCATAAATTGCAATATTTTCTATACAAAACTAATTGCTACATTAACATGCTATACATCAATAAATCGGTAGTCTGGTACTTTACAAGTATATCATAAAGGTTACTCAAAATATAAACAATGTAAAAAGTTATTAAACGAAATGTCCAAAATTTTCATAATATTTGGGTACATTGATTCTTTGATTTTTCTATAACTACGAAATGCGTTTAATTATACAAAAATATCCCTATACTTTTTTAATCTATAAGCCATATGCTAATTCAATGTCATATTTATAACTCTTTTAGAACATAAAATTATTTTCCTTATTTTAGTATGAACTATTACGCAGTTAATTAAAAACTTTCCACGATAAGACGCGCTGTGATTGGTCGATTTTTTTGGTATATAATAAAAGTAGTTTATATTACTTGTTATCAAAACGACACTCTATACAAATATACTAAGAGTTATAAACATGCTAAACAACTATATTAATACACGTTTTCACTCAGTTTTGTTGGTAATTTCACTATTAATACAAAAAACAATATTCTTTATAACTTTGTTTCTTAACGTTATTAGGCCGTCGCGAACATCTCTCCCGCCGTGCAGCGTCGCGACGATTTTCTCACAGCGGCGCTGCATCCATTTCGGTGAGCGACGTTGCTTCTACTTCGGCAGCGGCACGAGTTTCCTGGTTGGCCTCTTGATTAAGCCGTTTGCTGTGCGTACCTCCACAGTGCGAATCTGGCCGTCCGCACCGGGGTAAACAGCTTCCACCCTCCCTCGTGGCCAGGTGTTACGAGGTAACTGGCCGTCAGCTATGAGGACTGGATCGCCCACCTGGAGATTGGGACCTCGCCTATGGGCCTCCCGCCGGTTTTGAAGTTCCGGTAAATACTCTCGGACCCAACGTTGCCAGAACATGTCAGCGAGTATCTGGGAGCGTCGCCAGTGTCTTTTGCTATTCATATCCTTTTCATCAAATACTCCAGGTGTCGGCAGTCTCGCAGATCCTCCTAAAAGGAAGTGATTTGGAGTGATGGATTCGTCGTCGTTGCTGTCTACAGAGATGTGAGTCAATGGTCTGCTATTTACTGTGTACTCCACCTCGCAGAGCAGCGTGGCTAATACTTCCTCATGCGGAAGTCTCTCATGAAGGACGGTGTATAGTGCCGTCTTCACGCACCGTATGAGACGTTCCCTCTTGGTTGGTGTTTTATGCAGCAAATTGATAGGAAGTCGGGCGAGCTTTAGGTTGGAGCTCAGCTGATCGGTACCCGGTTTCCAGATTAATCCGAGTATCTTTCCCTCGGTTCCTTTGTTTTCCAGATCGACTGACTCAGATGCTTCATGGTCAGGTTCTAATTCTTTTACAACTTCTGGTGCGTTGGAAACCCATTTTCTTAAGGTGAAGTGCGCGTTTTTATGTATGTCGCGTACTTCCTTCGATATTCGCATTGCCTCTTCCAGAGACTGGAAACTGTCGAGATAGTCATCCATATAGTGGTTTTGAATGATAGCTTCTACGGCTTCTGGATACTTGTCTATGTGTTTTTTAGCGTTCCAGTTTTTTGCGAATATGGCTGTGCAGGGTGAACTGGCTGCACCGAAAATGATCGACGTCATTCTATATTCCTGTGGAGCTTCATTACGTCGATCCCCTCTCCAGAGATATCTTAAGGCATCTCTGTCTTCGGGTCTAACTTTGACCTGCATGAACATTTCGGCTATGTCCGCGGAGACAGCGATTTTATGGCGGCGAAAACGCATCATGACCCCTGGTAGTGATTGCAGTAGGTCTGGACCCGTGAGCAGGAAGTCGTTCAACGACACCCCCTTTGTTTTGGCTGCGGCACCGTGTACTATTCGAAACTTCTCTGGTTTCATTGGGTTATGGACGTCGAAATGGGGTAGGTACCATGTTCTTCCCGGTGTGCTAGTTTTCGGTGCTATCTCGGCGTATCCTTTTTGTACAAGGGAATTCATTTGTTCATCATACTTCCTATTTAGATCTTCGTCTCGATCTAACTTTCTTTCAATGGAAACGAGCCGTTTTATTGCTGTTTCATAATTACCAGGCATCTCGATATCCTTTTCCTTCCAGAGAAGCGCTGTTTCTATCTGCCCGTCTTGTAACTGACGGGTGCTGCTATTTAGTATATCTTCAGCTTTCTTCTCTGGGTCGGAGTCTGGTCTTCTCGGATTGATAATGAGAGATTCCAGCGCGAAATATTCGCGGAGTTGGTCATCTATAGTTCCCTCGCTCTTGTGCAGCTCATTGGCCGCGTGGACGCGCTGATACGGGGCTTTAGTGTGTGCCCCGTGTAGCACCCATCCTAATTCTGTGAGCGAGGCGATTGGCTGGTGCGGTGGACCTCTACGGATTTGAGTGGCTATCAGAAGTCTCCCATTGTCCTGTCCTATTAGGATCCTTGGGTTGCCGGAGTCATATATTAGCTGCTCCTTTAGGTCTTTCAAGTGTTTGCACTTGGCTATGTCTACTGCACGCTGAGTCTGTGGCCCCAAGTTTAGGCTTGCGACCGTGCGTGCTCTGAATGCCACCCTTTTGCTGTGGAGACTCTTCAGCGATACTTTGATTCTTCGGGATTCCGGTGAATCGAGGGTAGTGTTCCCGATAACGGTGATCTTAAACGGGTCCAACCGCCCTTTAGCTCCAATTTGTTTGGCGATCTCTTCATCCATTAGTGAAACTGTTGACCCATCATCCAGCAGGGCGTGTGTGTTTACAGCTCCCGCCGGTCCAATTACTCGCACTGGAATTATTTTTAAATAGGCTTGATGCTTTGACACACCGAATGAGTTAGCAACAGTTTCTTGAGGTTCTTTTTGTTTGACCTCAGTCTTCTCCTTTGTATTGTTATGGAGAAGTCGATTGTGTGTCGCGGTGCATCCTTCTGTTCCACACTTATTGGTTTTGCATTTGTGTGTCTGATTTCGATAACGTAAACAGCGGAAACATAAATTGTTTTGCTTTGCGAGTTCCCATCTTTTGTTGACATCTGCTTCTTTAAATTTTTTACATTCGGATCCGTAGTGACCCTCTCTTTCGCACACTCTGCATTTCGGAGACGGCTTAGTAGTAGCCGCGTGTGCTCTATGTACTGAACAATTACTTTGTGCTTCGTTTATAATTTCTGGAGGCGCAAATGCACTGCAGAAGCGAGCTTGCTCGGTAATAAAATCGCTGAAGCAGCCGAGGTCTGGTCTAGAGTCATATTTTTCGGTGTAGATTCTATACCACTGGGCACGTATAGAGTTTGGCAGTTTGTCGGTAAGGTGTCGTAGCAGCTCTGCGTTGACGAGGTAATGATCTCGCTTTAGGGTTCGAAGAGTGACGACGCTTCCCCTCACTTTGCTCGCGAATGTGCAAATGTCTCTGGGCGCTTCTGTACAGCGTGCTAAACCTCGTAACTTCTCGGTTTCTGCTTGCGCAATTGAATCTGGACGCCCAAATTGTAGCTCCAGTTCTCGCATAATCTCATCTGGCTTAGCATGCCCGATGAGTTCTGAACTGACTGTTTCCAAGGCTCTTCCTTGTAGACTTCGTCTTAGTCTAGCAGTGTTTTCAATGTCATTGAAGTAGCCTCGGGTTGTTTCGTAAATAGCACGGAATGAAAGCCACTCGGTATGTGCTCCGCTAAAGCTTGGCAGTGTCATTATAGCTTTCGACGCTGCGAAAGTATGCGACGATAGTGGCGCACTCTCTAACTTTGATTTGTCAGCGAGCGCGGCTATAGCGGACGTGAGCTCCGATATAAATGGACGGAGCCCCCTGTCTTCACTTATGACGGGTTCCTGGCTAGCTTTATTTGGCTTGGGATCCTTTTGTACATCTTCTGGATAGGAATCCTGGTATGTGAGCTCTGATACAATCGGTAGGAGCCCCCTGTCTTCATTAACGATGGGTTCCTGGCTGAGCTTCTGTGGCATGGGATCCCTTTGTACGTCTTCTGGATAGGAATCCTGGTTCGTGAGCTCCTTTTGGGGTTCACTGAGGTCGGCAACGTCCGGGGTTGGCTTTGTGACGGTTTTATTAAATGGGGCCTTCCCTCCGGTGGTTGCGCCTTGATTTGACTTTTGTTTGGCTACAGAGTTTTCGAGCCAAGATCGAACGTACTCACTTTTGGAGTGACCATCTTCATCATAGTCGTCTGATTCGTCTTCTTCTTCAGCCATCTGTAAAGAGATCTGCGCAAGTTCTAGTTTGATCTTCAATACTTCTTCACGAGCCTTCAAAATTCTTCTATTGGGCCGAACAGTCTTCTTTGACTTCGTACTGCAATTGGTGTGGCCCCTCGGTGGCTCTTCGGTGTGGGTGTCTTCCCGGGCTGTTGGCGATGATGCACGGCTGAAGTCATCGTTGCCTTCTAGATGTTCCCTCTGCTTCGTTGTGCGGGCCGTAGTGGTCGGCGCGGGCAGGGGTATCCCCCCCTCGGGGGGGCAGCATGGCGCCTCAGCGCCCTCTACCGTTGACGGTGAGCGTGGTGGCATCTGGTGGTGGACGGCGGCGTTACTGGCCGACGAACCTCCTTCCAGACCGACGGTCCACGCCTTGGCTTCCCTTCCTTGCGAACGGGTGATCGGCATCTTGAATCTGAAAATTCTGCGGTTTTAATACAGTGGTGACTATTTACCCGGTTCCGAAATACAAACGGATATATCCGGCTCGAAGGACCAACGAATGTGCCGGACGGGCGAAACTCTCCGGAGTAAATGTTGTCGAAGATACTTCGCGAGTCGCTCACGTCCTACACCTATAGGTTCCGGTGGGTACTTTCACCGCCGTCTTTGTGGGTGCCGCTGAAATATTGTGGACTGTGGTTTAAATCAAAATGCACGATTAACAAATACAAATAGCAAGGTAGTGGCCAACGGTTCAACTGATTGATTAGTCGCGAAATTTTATAACTATTACTATTGATCACGGTTGTTAAACTACGGTTGTTCACTATTGATTGGTCACTGTATATTTCAAAAGATTTCTTTAAATTGTACGGTGGTATCAAAGATCTATTGGTAGTAGCTGGTTTTCTAACACTACTGACTAGCAGCTATTATCAACTAAACTAGTTGATTTTATCACTTGTGTAACTGCGGATATCAGTTACCACTTTCACTATAATATGTAACTGCGAATATCAGTTACGACCTTTTTCGGCTAGCTAACACTTTCACGATATGTAACTGCGAATGTCAGTTACGACCTTTTTCGGCTAGCTAACACTTTCACTATTCACTATATACTGCTACTAGTCACTTCAGCTACCACCGGATACCACTCACTTCACTTCACTGTCACTGGTAGTTCTTCACACTACTCTACACTACTCTACTGGTACTGGGTCCCGAGCCCCTAAGGTAGACTTGGGCAATACTTTGCAGTGAGCCGCTTGCCATTTTCCGTTTGCCTCTTTATTGCATAAACTTTTCACTATACAAATGGCATAAATTGCAATATTTTCTATACAAAACTAATTGCTACATTAACATGCTATACATCAATAAATCGGTAGTCTGGTACTTTATAAGTATATCATAAAGGTTACTCAAAATATTAACAATGTAAAAAGTTATTAAACGAAATGTCCAAAATTTTCATAATATTTGGGTACATTGATTCTTTGATTTTTCTATAACTACGAAATGCGTTTAATTATACAAAAATATCCCTATACTTTTTTAATCTATAAGCCATATGCTAATTCAATGTCATATTTATAACTCTTTTAGAACATAAAATTATTTTCCTTATTTTAGTATGAACTATTACGCAGTTAATTAAAAACTTTCCACGATAAGACGCGCTGTGATTGGTCGATTTTTTTGGTATATAATAAAAGTAGTTTATATTACTTGTTATCAAAACGACACTCTATACAAATATACTAAGAGTTATAAACATGCTAAACAACTATATTAATACACGTTTTCACTCAGTTTTGTTGGTAATTTCACTATTAATACAAAAAACAATATTCTTTATAACTTTGTTTCTTAACGTTATTAGGCCGTCGCGAACACTTATATTAATATATATATATATATATATATATATATATATATATATATATATATATATATATATATATATATATATATATATATATATATATATATATATATATATATATATATATACTGTCGCTTACATATGACCGAACCAAAGACATATTTTTACAGAATACCAGCAAAAAAAATAGCAGCTTAACGCTGCTTCGTATGGTGAGTGTCACTACACTCACCATACGAAGCAAGACAACCTAAGACCCTTTTTACTGGAAACGAGGTATTCCTTCTTAGTCCTCTAGGGTGACAACGCATCTGCATTTTGATTCTTCATGGGGGATAAATGTAGATGTCTACTCTCTGCCACTGCATCCACTTACCATCAGGTGAACAGTGTACTCGTTTGCCACCTTAGTCTATAAAAAAATAGCAGCATCGTTCCCGTCTATCGAGTTACCTGCGACGTTTCGTAAAATGAAAGACGAAAATCGAAGACCTAATAGTAGTAGCAGGGACTGGTGAAAAAATCCAGTGTTTTCATCCTGCGGGTGTTGTAAGGTACAGTATAAGGAAAATAAAGCAGCAGCATATTTTGATAGTAATTAAACGTAATAAAAAACAGCTTCTCATCGGCCTACCAAGCATGGCAACTATATCCCTCCTTTGATGCTATATATTGGGTGGACTATGTCCAGCATGATAGTGATATTGGTAACCATTTCAATTCTTAATCGAGGGTAAATATAGGTGCCAAGATTCACTTACCATTGTGTGGGCTGCTTGATCGTTAGTCACCCTTATTTGTGTTAAAAAATTTACTCCTCATATTATACATTATCGAAATTATATATTATACGATACGAACCGTTCTGTTATTGTCCTCGCAGTCCCATTTTCGAATCACATAAACAATAGTAAATACAAGAGCTGACATCCACAGCGGACATGTAGTTCAGAGCAAAATGTTCCCGATCGGACATTCCCACAAGACAACCGCGAGCGCTCATTTAGGTTCTACGTACGGACACGCGTGCGCACTCACCCACGTAGTTCTATTAATCGTATAGAACTGACTAGTGTTTTTTCTTAATTTAAAAATAATATGATAAAAATAGTCAGTAATAGATTGTCAAAGGGCTCATTAGACGTACTGATGAAGGGATACTTAAGAAAGTAGTCACTTACAACAAATTGACTATGTATAACCTATCAAAAATCCATCTCTTTCATAGAATGCTTCCTAAAAGAGATATTTGTCATGGTTGCCACGCTTGGCAGGCGAGTTGGCAAGTACAGTTTCTATTACTTTAATACCAGCGTAAAATAGCAGCTTAACGCTGCTGTGTTTCGTGTGGTGGGTGTAGAGAACCGGAGACCCTTTTTACAGGAAATGAAACATTCCATCTCAGTCCTCACGGGGTAAAACACATCTGCATCTTGATTCGTAATCGAGGATCAATGTAGCTGTCTATGGGCCATAGCAACCACTTACCATCAGGTGGACTGTGCGCTCGTTTGTCACCCTTACCCTATAAAACATGTGTAAGATGGATGGAGGTGGATCGCCTCTTTCGCCCTTGACGACACCCATGGAATGACATTGAGTAGTAGATTTTCACCTACGACTTACTTACTGTTATAATATACCTATTAGTCGATCGGTTCGACTTTGAAAAATCTCTTTTACCAAGTACACTATTGCATCAAGTAGTCAGGGATTTGTCATTGACCCGTGTAGTTCGGAACGTGGTAAAGCGACGCTAGAGGAAAGATCACACTTGCTTTGAATACCAGCAAGAAATAGCAGCACCTATGTTCGGTGGCAAGAACCGAATACCGCTTTAATTTAAAAAAAAAAGCGTTTCATTTTGATTCTCAGGGATAACAACTCTTCAGCATTTTGATTATTATCGAGGACAGTTGTAGGTGTCTTGTTACCATAAAAAGAGTCTCCAGTTCCCTAGGTATTCAAGTATCACCATACTGAACACAGTCGCATGAATCTGCTACTTCTTGCTCTACGCTGATGTTATGCGAGAAAGTGATCCTTCCCCAGTCAAGTGGGTCACAAATGGATCGTTTGTTCTGCTACCATAACATCGCTGCAACGTGGCTCCATCACGTTAGAAAGCTAGCTCGTGTCTAATATTATTATTTAAATTTACCGCAGGATATGACATCTCAATAAGTACTATTTTACTTTATTAAATTCTATTGTATTCGTGCTAACCAATCAAAAAAGAGTGTTTATGTATGTATATATGCGGCCTTTCATACATACATACATAAACACTCACGCTTGTCATCCAGAGATACGACCTGGGGACCTTCAAGAAAAGAGCTTACTCCTTTCTAAAGGGCCGGCAACGCACCCGCAATTCTCCTGGTGTTGCGGTTGATCATGGGCGGCGGTAGTCACTTAACATCAGGTGAGCCGCATGCTCGTTTGCCCCCTCTTCTATAAAAAAAAAAAAAAAAAAAAAAAGAGGGGTAAGCAAAGGCCACGAACTTCCATTTAGCATGATCCTGACACACCTGTCTCGACTCTTCTATATCCTTATTAGGTACTTATATAGAACTCTTAATTTCGCCTATATTTGGTAAATTGCCAATTTCCTAGACTTTTCTACAGGAAAAATGAAAGAAAAGGTAATACAGATGATCATTTCTACTACATTTATTAACCAACATCGATCTACAATAGATCCCTCTTCTGCCCCGGCGGCGCACGACCGCGAGCACGATTCAGATTAATCTATCGAAAATCGTTTTACAACATATTATTTATAGAGCGCATGCGCCGGCAATGATCATCAGTCCGTGTGCGTCTAGGGATGCGCGGGCGCATTCCGCGCGTTCCGACTGCTTGTCGATGCGAATATATCGATGAAGCGTTATCAATCTCCATCGATTTCGAGATATGAGTATTGTCTTTAGCTGCGAGCACTGATGAATGATTACGTGTAAGTTTATATTTGTTCATTTTATGATATTTAATAGTATGTTCATGGTGAATTCTGACATTATTGAGTTGGATCAGAGTGCTGGAAAACATATAATTTTTAACTGTATTGAAATTTTTTCAAATCAACAATCAATAAAATTTCATTGATAATGTGGACTTTATATTTCACCAAACGAAAATAAAAGTATTTAACTGTGTAAGTATTTTACTGTGTCCTTGCAATATATTTTGTGTAGATAAATTAAAAGTTTATTAAATTAATTTATTTTTTATCTACTTATCATAGAAATATGCAGACTATAATTAAGAAGAAACAAAATTATAATCTCAACTAACATTGCTAATTTTCAAACGTTAACATTAAAATTGTCGTAAAACTGGAAAAGTCGTAAAAATTAAGCGAGCGTCATTCTAACTCGACTCGAAAATTAACCTTCGGGTGTAACGAGGCACTTGAACTAGCCCGTAGGAGACGTGCAATCAGGCAGCCTATTTTAAACACATTGAATATTTAAGGGAGCTAATTGAAACGAGCGCCACACTTTGGAGTGTCGCCAGGATAATTATCTAGTTTCCAAGATGAGGTTGATGGTACCACGTTAAAATGGTTAGAGATTTTAATTATTTTTACGGTACTAATATTCTGCAGCCATTTCTAAGAAATCTTAGGAATGAGAAGAAGGAACTGCTTTAATTTTGAATCAGCACAAATATAATTTTTCTTTTCTTTTTATGAGTGCAGCTTAGTGGTTATCGTATTTTTAGTCTTAGTAGAGTAGTATAGACTTCTAGATATGACTTTGAAGCAAATATTGATATAAAAATTGTATATATATATATATATATATATATATATATATATATATATATATATATATATTAACAACTCAGGTTCATTATAAGTCCACAGATGAATAAGAAAATTTTAACAGTTGACTTCTAATAGGATGTGAATTTGAAAGAGGAATTGAATCAATTTATTCTATATCTCAAATTGGGGGCCAAAATTAAAATACATTGGATTTTATTTATAACAGCAGGATTTATTTTATAACAACAGCTTTTCGTTTTTGCTGTTTTTATTTTGTGGCTTTTATCCAAGTTTAAAAAACGAAGAGATTTCGTATTAGACATATTACAAAAAAGGCTCGAAATCGAAATTAAAAAATTATTTATTGAGATTTAAAATGTCTATGTGCATATTCCCAAAGTAATGTTTCAATAGCGATGTGATGATATTTTTATACAATAAATTAAACTGACCATTACAAATTAAGCAATATTTCACGGTCTCTACGTAAAATCAGGATCCGTCTTTGAATGATTCTAATTTGATTTTTCCTAATAATTGCCAAATGTTATATATTATACATAGATATCTAATATCATAAGAGCTCTTTTAATAAACGATTTTAGGATTACATTTTTGCGTCATTATCGATAAAATAACGATCACAACACTCGGAGCATCGTGTGATGTCGAAGGTTGTTACAAGCGGTCCCGACAGTCTGTGTGCGAACTGGTACTCTTCCGGTATCGGACACTGCTACGTTAATGGACGCTTGTTTGTTCAGGTCGGATGTGATTCTGTTACTATTACGTCTCTTAGTGCTTGTAACCAATTGCTGGATAGGCTGAAATGCGTATCGGATTAAGTTGGGCGTGCATCTGTTTTAGTATTTAGTATAAGTTGTAAAGGTTTTCTATCTAATACGTCAAGGTTTTATACATATTGACTCAATACCTTTAAAGTAATCAAAATATATCTAAAACACTAACAATGCATTGACATTCTAGAAATGCGTATTTTGCGTGGTGAGTGTAGAGAACCAAAGACCCTTTTTACTGGAAACAAGACAATCCATCTTAGACGTCAGGGGTGGTAACGCTTCTACATTTTGATTTTTAATAAAGGACGGATGTAGATGGGTCACAATATCCAATTACCATCAGGTGGACTGTGTGCCCATTTGTAGCCTTTATTCTAAAAAAATCCCATAGTCCTCTCTTACTGCACCCACCAGACGAATTTGGGTTAAAGATTTGATTTTGTATTTTGTATTGTATTGATTTGATAACACTGTACAGTCACGCACCATTGCATGAGTGAATCGCTACCTTTTTATAGGGTGACAAACGAGCATACAATCCACCTGGTGGTAAGTGGTTGCTGTGGTTCATAGACACCTACATTTATCCTCAAATACGAATCAAAAGGCAGATGCGTTGTGATCCGTGAGGACTAAGATAGAATGTCTCGTTTACAGCAAAAATTGTCTCCAGTTCTCTACACTCACCATACGAAACACAGCAGATTTAAGCCGCTAATTAACGCTGGTATTCTGTGAGAGCGTGGTCCTTCCCCGGTCGAGCTGACCCATTCCTGCTACAACTAAACTACTAATATAGCTGCAGCATAACTCTACCACTTAAAAACCTAAGATTCAAATAATTTTTTTTAACCAAATAACCCTGCGTATTTCCTTTTACTCCATTATACAATTACTTCCATTTTGTACTATTGAAGATTTGCAAATATTTTCACTTCTCAATTTTAATTGTCTTGATTCCATTGATATGGCAATCAAAAAATTTATCATTTAATTGAATTTTGTATTTTAGATCATTCATTTAATATTCCAGTTTAACTGTTATTTTTAACCTCCTCTACCAACTTCAAGAGCCTCGTACCGTATTGTAGCCATTGTAATAATTGGTCAAGTCCAGTCGTCGCGGTGGTACTGTGGTGGCTCCCAATATCACCACCTTCATGCCGTTACTATGACGGGTGTAGAGGAGTAATGATCATTAAAGACTTAAGTAGATTAAAAATATATTGATGTTTGACATAAAATATCAAACAACAAATTATGGACAAATGATGTTTAAGTAAAAAATAAAGAGTTTCCAATTTATTTCATTCTACATGTTTTCTTGCTTGTCTTCTACGTACTAGCCGAACCCCACAGACTTTGTACTGCCAGTTAATATCTAATAATAGTTTTTATTTATTTTTTATTTTAGCGCATGCAATTTAATTTATTAATTGCCACGCTTGTTTGAAAAAATAGGAAATAAATTGATTAAAACTACTTTTACGATATTTATCCCATTTAATTTACTTAATTGTAATTCCCGGCTTTTCGTGATCATATCCTATCAGCCCGGCAAACTATTGAGAATGTAGGGATTTTGGAAGATGTGTTTGTTTCGGATCATCTGCCCATTTATCTGGAATGTAGTCTGGACATTGTAAGGCCTAAGCTGGTGATACATGAGATGCGGGGTAGTGCAGTGATTTGGGGCGAAAGAGATGAATCACAGATAAATAGATACCGCAATCTATGTAACAACAGCTTACGTGATGTCGACTTTCCTCCTGAGTTTGTAGATTGCAGCCACGGGTCATGCAGCCTGAAAAATCACAAGCTAGTTTTGGACAGTTTTTATAAACGTATTGTGGATATTTTACAGGACGCAGCTGTTCAGACAAAGGCTCAGGTTAAAGATAAACCACGGAGGAACAAAGGTTTGAGTGGGTGGAACAAGCATGTTAGGGAAGCTCACCGGGAGGCCAAGGTTCGATTCCAAGACTGGGTTTTGCATGGTCGATCTCCTTCTGGCCTAATATATGAGCAAATGTGCGAATCACGTAAAATCTTTAAAGGCAGACTAAAATGGTGCTTAAATAATCAGGAGCAAATAAAAATGGACCAAATAGCAAAACTTAGAGCGGAAAAGAACTTTAGTAGGTTCTGGAAATCCACAGGGAAACTGAATATTAGGCCTGGACTCCCGGCGAGTGTCGATGGCAAAAGTGACCCGGGGGATATTGCAAATTTGTTCATGGAACACTTTAAGGTGAGGTCACCACTTGGTCCATCTGTTACTAAGCCAGAGTATGGGTCCGGCGTGCGCGGGGAAAGGCCGTTGCTATTATTTACAACCAGCCAAATAAAAACTGTAATAAAAGGAATGAGCAGAGGAAAGTCTCCCGGTCATGACGGGATTAGTATTGAGCACCTGAGATATGCGGGGGTGCATTTACCGAGGGTCCTGTCCCTGTTTTTCAATATGTGCATCAGCCACTCGTACTTACCAGCTGTTCTAATGAAAACTACTGTCGTGCCCATATTGAAGAACGGGACGGGAGATATCTCGGATAAGGGAAACTATCGCCCAATCTCCCTCGCTACTGTGATAGCTAAGATATTGGACAGTCTGCTTGTCTCTGGCCTACAAAATTACTTAAACCTGCATGATGCGCAGTTCGGGTTCCGGCCCGGACTATCCACTGAAAGCGCAATTCTGAGCCTCAAGCATACTGTCCAATACTACACAGATAGGAGGACACTTGTTTACGCCTGTTTTCTGGACCTCTCCAAAGCCTTCGATCTCGTTTCATATGATGTGCTTTGGAGGAAGATGGAGGACAGGGGTATTCCAGCGGAGATGATTAATATTTTTCGGTGTTGGTATGCAAACCAGACCAATTATGTTAAATGGTCAAACAGTCTCTCCGAGTCATACAGATTGGAGTGCGGAGTGAGGCAGGGGGGGTTATCGTCTCCAAAGCTCTTCAACCTGTATGTTAACGATCTCTTAGTGGAGCTCAGCAGCATGCGTGTTGGATGCCGCGTGGGTGGTGTTAGTATCAATAGCATCAGCTATGCGGACGACATGGTGTTGCTGAGTCCCACTGCGAATGCGATCGGAGAAATGTTGAAGGTCTGCGAGACTTACGCTGCCTCGCATGGTCTTGTATATAACATAAATAAAAGTGAATACATGGTCTTTGGGGTGGACGGCAAGTATCCCGAAGCTATCCCTGCAATAAGATTAAATGGATCGGAACTAAAGCGGGTGTATCAATTTAAATACCTAGGGCATATTCTTGCCGATGACCTTAAGGATGATTTGGATATTGAGAGGGAGCGTAGGGCTTTGGCGGTACGCGGCAATATGCTGGCCCGTAGATTTGCTCGCTGTTCAGATCAGGTTAAAATAACCTTATTCAAAGCGTATTGCCAGGGTCTGTACACGGGTGGTCTGTGGATTGGGTATGCCAAAAAATCGTTAAACACACTGCGCGTCCAATACAATAACGTTTTCAGGATGATGTTGGCACTTCCCCGCTTTTGTAGTGCCTCTGGTATGTTTGCACAGACCCGAACTGACGGTTTTCATGCCATTGTTCGGAAAAAAGTAGCGTCACTAATGAGAAGGATACGGAGAAGTGAAAACAGCATCCTGAGAACAGTGGCAGAGGATCCGCATGCGCCTATTGTAAGGCACTTTGTGCGAACGATGACCTACACAGTGGATAATAATTCTTCGGGGTGTCGACCGCACGGAGTGCCTCATAGGTACATGACAAATTAGAATGTAATTTAGAATTGTTTTTTCTGATTTAGTCTGTGTGTGTGATGTAATCTCGAGTCAATTAACTAAGTTAGATTTAATTTATTCTAGATATATTATAATTCTATTTTATTTCTAAATTATAATATAAATATAAAATAATTTAATTTGTCTTCAAAATACTAACACTTAGTTTTTAAGCATTAATGTATTACTAACCCATGGACCTTTGTTGTCTGAAATAAATGAATTTTGATTTTTTTTTTTTTTGATTTGATATCCTAGTTGACTCCGCCATTACATCAGATTTGATAGGCCACACATTCTCGCGAAAGAACATCGATTCCTGCCAAGGATGATACGTGCGGCTATTGAAATTAAAAAAATATCTTAATTTTAATACAGAAGGAGGCTGGGTACTACCACCTGCTTGGTATCCTGTAATTAATAAAATTAAAACTAAACCTATGCATACCACTGCAAGACTTCAAGACACAGTAAATTCATTCTGCGTAGATCGGACCATAAGTAATAATTAAAAGCTGTAAGTACTCCGGGTTAACACTGACATCGGGACGTCAGTTACCTCAGTCCTCCGTAACAATGGGTGTTGGAAAGCACCCGAAATGTAAAAATTAAGTAAATTAAACGCGATAAAATCTGTAAAAGTAGTTTTAATCAATGTATAGTGTTCGCGTAAATATAAGAAATCATTATAAAAGCATATAAAATCAAAATTATAAATTCGTTTGTTTGTTTCTTTTTTAGTATAAAAACTTATCCATTGAAAAAAGTATATATATATATATATATATATATATATATATATATATATATATATATATATATATATATATATATATATATATATATATATGAATGATTTTTAGTTAAACTATTTCATATGTACAAACATCTTCTTTTATATATCTTATAAGTACTTTAAATCAAAGTAATGTTGAAGCGGACATTCAATTTCGAGACAAAGCCTACGCTTATCTTATTTAGTTTCTCATATTTATTTTTCTTACCTTTATAATAAAGATAGTAATAGTTATTTTGCAACCATCCGCTAAATTAAATAAAATGATGTGTCATCCCTAGTTTGAAGATCACTTCCCGCTTTCCGCGTCACCACCAATCCCAGCACCACTACTCCCAACGCCACTCTCCCAACACCACTATTCTAGGAAAGAAACACCATCGACGATAATACGATACGTGTTTCGCATCTACACGAGGCATCTTCGGGTGATGTTGACAGTTCAATGACAGCAGCCACCTGACAGTTGTCAGGTGGCGGCTGACCGCTAAGAGAAAAGAAGTATTTTATTACCTTTTTTGAAGCTATTCCAGGAAAATACAAACTGTCATTAATAACGGTACAAAAACCGGCTCTAGATTCTCTCACATTACTAAGACTTTTTTAATATAATTTAAACTGTATCATGTTTACATTTACATTACCAGTACCATGTTATTTATATTTAAAATCCTTATATTACACTTGTACCATTATAGATTTTAGTACAGTATTAATGTTTATGCTTTTACTATTAAAATAAAACTTATAATAAGTATGTATCAATTTTACCAATTTAGCTAATTCTAGCATCAACGTCCAGTAATATATTTATATTACCTATTAGCAGCAGTAACCTCACAAACTCCCGTTACCCTTAATTATGCACTACACGTCCATTCTTACGTTCAAACATACAAATCCAGTGCAAGACTATAATTGTTAATTTCAAGTAAAATGCCCGCAATAGACTTCGAGCTGCACTAACTAACGATGCTATTGCTGGATGCCTATCGGGTTTCTGTAGAGCCTGGGGCTGGTGCAACCGTTTCTAATCAAAGTTCGCTAATGAGATGTCTCGGATAGTAGATACCCTAATTTATACACGTAGTACAAAGAAGTAAACATAGACAACTTCAAACCTATCTCTCATACACCTCTCTATCGTTATCTTTGCAATGGTTTGTAATATATTTACAAGCTAAATGACAAGTATCTTTTTTAAACTCCTGTTCTTAAACGGAAAAGAGGAAGGAGAAAAAATTAAAATATCTTTACCTAACTTATTTTGTTCTCAGTCATAAGACTAATAATAAACTAACTAATTGAAACGAGCTTACTTCTTTTTTAAAGGCAGCCAATGCACCTGCTAGTCTCCTTCCTGATATTGCAGTTGTTCATGAGCGGCGGTTAACGCTTACCATTTGATGAGACGCATGCTCGTTTGCCCCCTCTTCTATTAAAAAAATAATTTAAATGTAAAGAACAAAACTAAGAAGATATCTATTAAAGATATGCCATACTCATTTTTTAGGTCACACAACTTTTTTATGATTGTTTAAATTGGCGTGCGTCTTTCAACAGCTAACAACTAATCTCTAGTTAAGGTATAAGTGTAACTAGCCTTAAATGGAATGCCAGTGCATAATGCATGCGCGCACGCACGCCGCGACGCGCCTCAGAGATCGATGGATCGTATCGATCCGCACAAAGGATCGAGTCGTGATCTCGATTACGTTACCATTCGAAAGTTTAGCCGTTTATGTAAAGTTAGCTTTTGTTATTTTATTACTGTACGCTTGACGTTGTGTTGCAAAAGGTTTTCCAACAAAAACACTGGCAGTTTTGGTTTTATTGGTGCTGATCTGTACCGGTTTCGCTCGATACTTGCAGTTTGCGATACCTATTATTTTCTATTGTTTTTCAAATTATTTGTTATTTAATAGAGTACAACGAGATAATTTTCTTACTGTGAAAAAATACTATGGACCGTTTCAATACGCAATTTTAAAAAAGTAACTATGCATAATATTACTATTGAGCTTATATTTTTAAAACGTTTTATGATAACTTTGGTTGTGACATTCAAGTTACTTATTTCCGGTTCCTATATTTAAAAAGCCTTAAATTATTAACTTCGATTAACTTTACTACTACCGATGTTAATATCGAAAAGAAAGTGTTGGAAACTTACCTTGATATTTCATCTTTCAGCTAGTCAGGTTACAGTTTTGAATTATTACTCGTATTTAAATGTATAAAAGGGTTTTTGAATTTTATATATAGTAAAGCGATTCGTAAGGGAATACAAACATTATTGAAAATATTGTGACCAGACATTAGTGGTGTCATGGGTCTTTGATTCGAATCCCAATCGAGACCAACATTGACCTGTTGGCTTCAGCGGTGTGATCTACGGGTTCAAATCTCACATCATCTTGATATGTAAAACGGAAATAGAAATTCCTAATGTAGTCATATTTAATGTATAAAAAATAAAATAAAGACAAAAACAAAACAAAATAAAAAAGACAAAAACAAAACAAAACAAAATAGGGGTCGTAAATAACTTGTGCCGGACTACTTCTATCTCATCTCTGACAAGAGTTTAGGGTATTACTAGATTTTATATCTATTTAGATCTTTCTCGTGAACGTTACTACGAGTATGAGTAATTTAGACTATGTAATTGCCTCTATTTACTAGAAAATTTGCAACACTAATAACATATTCCGTGTAGTTGTAAACTTTGAAACGTGCAACCGGTAGATGTCGCCGATACTAATCTACTTGATTTAATGCCTAATCGCGTCGTTCATTATGACACGACGGATGTACAATTCTCGAATTAACTTACTGTGTTACAACCACTTACTACTCAACTTTTTTTTAATAAATCACGTTTAGACACAGGTTTTCCGCTGGGGAATAGAATGTTTTGAAATAAGCAGGGCAACTCATTTCCTAAAACCATATTCGCGGGATCATAAGAGTCGTTATGCTAAGCAGTTGGAACACTGGCTCCGTGAGCTGTAGGCACTAATCGTGTAATTGACTTCCCACGAGCTCAAACAGTTTTTGCCGCCTGACCGCGTGCTTTTGACTGCCTCAAGACGTATACAGGCTGTGTTAAATTAAGAGATATTTTTAATGATTTATTTCTCTCAAAAGAGTTTTTACTGTAATTTTAATTTTTGTACTGTAGATTTTACTCAGTATTTATACTTGTCAGTATTTAAGGTCTTCTTGTAGTACAATGTTTAGATATGAAAACGTTACCTATATCCCCACGATTGTCGAGCGTATTCGTTTTCAAGCGGGGAACATTTTAGAAAAAAAAAACAACGTAGGTACGTCCAACCTCAAAAATGTCACGGGCACTGGCTAGGTCGACCGCGAACGTTTGTACTATATTACGTTTGTGTTTTTATAACAAAATATAATTTTTTTGATGTTAAAATCACTTTTATTTTTTATTGTTACAAATTAACATAAAATATAATTTACAAACGATTGTAGACGTATTTTTTACCCAAAATGAAGCTTTTTAGTCATACATGTTTATACATATGTGACTCGTCTATTGGTAGGATGCCCAGAAGACTGGCTGAGTTGTTCGTTGTGTCGCAAGGCTGATCGTCACACTAGTCTCTGCCAGCTTTAGGGAGACCTAGACGTGTCGTAGCGTGACATCTCTTTACAGACATTTTATATTTTAATATACAATATTTCTGAATTAATATCTAGTAAACTACAAGCGATTATTAACTTTTGAAAAACATTAAATTACATAAATTTTCTATTCTAGCACTCGCCGTTCCCAACTTTGGTCACTTCATCAGCTAATATTGAATTCGTTTAATTATTAGGGGCATAATATCTTCTTCATGACTGCCACACATACAATCTTGAAAAACAAATATAGGAACTTCTACTATATTTTGAAATTTTGAAAGCGTTTGACATACACAAACTACAGGATATCGGTTCATTAACTTCAAAGTCAATAAAATAGCATTTTTAAATCACAGTAAAAGTATGACAAAAACATCATTCCATATAATACACAAATTTGTTACGTTGACCACATCTGTGTTCCTAAAGCGTTTTTATTCTTCTTATCGACACACAACCCGCTACCGAGTTGCCACAATTCTTCAATCGAAGGAATCTTTTAAAATGTTTACATCACATATTGAGTAAATTACGTCCCGCGATATTAAACCAAAAATAAATCTAGTTAAAGTCAAATTTAGCCAACGGTAACTTGTTGCATAAGCTGTTTTAATAATAAGAAGCAATCCAAAATGAATGCACGTCGCGTCAGATGGTCGAGAAAGGAAAGCACGTATTTGACGCGGTTCCGTAAAAAAATCTTATTTCATTCATAAAATGAGTCGCATTGAGAAGGCTGACCGGTTCTTTTTCCTTTTTTCCAACACCGTGAACTTATTCATCGAATGATCAACGTGAAATGATGTCAAAACGAACTTTTTCTGAATTTATTTACATTTAACACACTGTTTACACTCGAGTGGTTCCGTCACGGGCACAGGATTTGACTTCGTTCCCAGGCTGTAGGAATTTTGCTCTTATTTACTAAGCTTAACGACGTTTTTGTTTCATGTGATTAGATTCATATTACTCTCCGTTAATCGACTTTTTATCGATTTTATCAACAACTTGTTTGAAAGTTCTAAGGCGAACTGTTGTGAAAAATACTTTTGTCCTTGTTATTACTTATATACAAACCTGTTCAATAATAATTTATAAACGATAATAATACTCTCCCCAAGAATTCCACAAAACATGATCCTGTATCCAGTATCCATCATCTTTCTACATGCCTTACTCAAATCCATTTAGTGGGGAATACTATACTAGAAAGTATAATATTGTATTATCATCAATAAACTTTAGTTTTTACTTTAGTTAATATTGCTTTTTAAACAAACTTTAGAATAATTAGCTGAAAATAGTCTTAATGGATTTTAGAGATCCTTCTACAAGTTGTTTTTCATATCTATATATCATTAAGCTTTTAATAACCAGCAAAAAAACACAATTCTTTAAATGTACCTACATATATTATTGTCATTATCCATTTATAATTAATTTTCTGAATATTATTATTAGAACTAATTTCTAAACAACATGGCTGATAAATACCATAATATTTTATATTTTACGTAACTATATCTTAATGTACACAGTGACATAATATCAGTATTGCACCGAAACACTACATATGTCAAAAGAATACTTTTAACTCAGTTTCGTGCATATCGAATCTCACTATTCAGAATCAGAATCACTCAGAATTGCATAATAAATTTACGCCTCTCTAGCTTATATTATTACTTAATCCTAACAAAAATAAAAAGTATAATATGCTTGTGTCCATAAGAGTAAATGAATCGATGATTTCTAAATCAAAATAACAGACATTTTACTTAAACCGAATTGTGAATGGTTTTTTAGTCTATGACATTATATTATAATATATAAATTTGGTGGGCATTATAACAACAGAACTGTATCATTTTTACTACAGCAATCTGTCGTTAAAAGTACGGTTTAGTGACGTAACTCGTTACTTTCATTCGCCGATTATTGTTAAAACAACACAAATGTATTAAAATGTGTTGTTTTTAAACCTAACCCTGTCGAAAATGGTGGAAGGCCTAATATAAAAAGTAATGTCTATTAAATTGTACTGCATAAAAAGTTTAGAACGATTAATGCATAAAACTTTACATCAGAATCGCTAAAAATTTAATACAACAAATGTAAACAAAAACCTTCAAATTAAACTATTCATAAAGATTTTATCGCGTTTAATTAAGTTATTTTTAATTCCCGACGTTTCAGGTGGTTTACAGCACCCATGGTCACCAGGGGGGGGGGGGGAGGGACTGAGATGTTTGACGTCCCAATGTCATAGTTAGCCCGGCTACCTTCCGTTTTTGAATAATAGTTTCAATTTTTGTCCAATCAACGCAGAACGAGCTTGCAGAGTCTTGAAGTCTTTTAATAGTATGATTGGGTTTGGATTTAATTTTGTGAATTATAGGATGACAAGCAGATGGCAGCACCCATCCCTACTTCACTATTGAAAATAAGATGTTTTTTTTTAATTTCAATAGCCTCACTTGTCATCCTCGATAGGAATCAGTGTTCTTTTGCATTTGTGGTTTATTAAATCTGATGTAGTGACGGAGGCGATCTTGTACGTGTTCACAGACTGCAGACTTCCCGGAGTGTCGGTGTTTCAGGTCAATTTATGTTCTTACACACAAGTTTTTATAGATCTTTTTGTTTGTTCTATGTAAGAGAGACCACATTCACAATCTAGCTTGTACACTCCTGCATCTTGTTCATTACATTTGATGGATGGTATAAATTGACTAATCTTCTTCAGCGACTTGTAGTATGTACGAGTATTAACGGAAGCTCGCTTAAAGATGTAGCTAATCTTGTCTGTAACTCCTCTTACATATGATAGTACAGCAGACATACGCTTGATTATGGCCAGCTTTACTCGGTCACTTTGACGTAGTCGCGGGACCCGAAGCGTGTAGTCTTGCAATACTTGCTTGACATGCTGAAGCTCGGCGGCCAATGTTTTCGGTCACGTGTCCACGGTAGCTGACTGTGATGGATGATGGTGAGATTCACCATTTAAATATCGGTTTGTATGGGTCTTTTCTTATACACAGTGTGACCAATAGTGTTATCAGGATTTTGGGATGGCTAAAACATCTAGGAAAGCTAAAGAATTATTTGCCTATAACTCAATATTGAATTGTTTTTTAGAGCTTATGGAGTTAAGGTTGTCTAAAAATTCAGTTATTTTGTCAGATGGTAAAATTGTGAGTGACGTCTACGTATGGCTTGTAGAATCTCGGATTTTCAGGAGCAGTAAGAAGGGCTTTCTTCTCAAAGTCCTCCATGAATACTCTTATGTCGGCGCTTATGAGATATACAAGTGGGCCTATCGCCACACCGTCTACTTGCTTGTTGAACTCCTCCTTCCACAATAGATATTCAGATGTGAGGCAGTGTTTAAGTAATATTACATATTCTTCAAGCAATTTGTTTTCTTCTAGCTTCCTCGTTACAGTTAAGATGCAGTCAACAATAGGTCGGCATGTAAATAGTGACTGAACATCAAAACTGACCATAGTTTAATTGTCAGCGAGATATAGTTTTTTTATCTCACTAACAAAATGGTATGAATCCTTTATGTGTGATCTGGTACGCTCTCTTAGCGGTGACAGTATTTTTGCTAAGCGTTGAGCCAATTTATAAGCCAGTGAATTGATCTGGCTCACTATGGGACATAGTGGAGTGTTTGGTTTGAGTATCTTCGGTAACCCATACAACCTCGGTGGTTTGGTACATGATGGTATCATCGATTTCTTATATTTACGCGAACACTACACATTGAAATAATACTAGTTTTTACGGAATTAAATACCCATGGTCACGGGAAGGACTGACCTTCCCGTGACCATGTGTGCTGTAAAACTCTCGAAACTTCGGGTATTTAAAAAGTTAAATATACGCGATAAATTCCGTAAAAACTAGTATTATTTCAATGTATCATCGAATTCGCGTCGAGGTTTAATTTTTCGGAGCATTTCTTTATTAAATCGCTAGTTGTTTCAAGCAAATTAGTTGCGGGTCTGTTTTGACCATTCTATATGTACCTTCGTCCGATAAAAGTTGTTACATTTAAAAATAATACTCTGACCTGTCCATTATTACCGTAGCATTTCCTTTATCCACGCGGAGAATCGTGAGCTCTGGTCTGTTCCGTAAGGTATTCAACGCTTTATATTCGTCTTTAGGAAGGTTTGATTTCGCCACTGAACTACGACCTAATAAAGACGAAATGTCTTGACTTATGGTTTCCAAATCCTCCTCACCGATATTATTCTTAAACAGAAAAACCTCAACACTGCAGATAATTTTTTCATACGGGATTTTTCGTGGTATTAATGCGAAATTAATTCGTTTCAATAATACTTTTATTGTCGGTTCGTCCAGTATATTTTTTGACAGATTATAGACCGTGCGTTGTTTTTTGTATGCGTCTGTGGTCAACGGTTGTATTACGTTCTGACATTGACTTAGATGCTTGACCTTTGATTTGATCGTTAATTTTTGGTATCTTTCTATTTATTTATTTTTCATTCATTATATTTTGATGTTTCTCGTTTGTTTAAAGATTCGATGTAATTATTAAAATCAAATGTCGTTAAAATTGTCGTTAATTCACTATACAAATGGTATTATTTATAAAATGTAGATCGAACCTTTTCTGCTGAATCACCGTTCGTAACAACTTTTTACTTGCCTGATTTAAGATCTTGGCGCTTCCTCGAATGTCCTTTTTGTTGATATTTTGACACACATAGGAATGAGATTATAGTCTCTGCATCTCCACAAGAAACTAAAAGATGTTATATATATCTTGCGCGCTTGGTCCAAAGGTCTTCTAATCAGCGAATTTTGTTTGCTATTTCCAGTCCATACTGGTTCACCTAATGATTTCTTTAATTTACGCGAACAACTATTTATAAGGGTTTTATCTCCCTTACTTTACTTATTATTATTTCCTAAATTTCACATTTAATCATTATCAAAAAACTTTGTTAAGAAAATTTCGTTTAAACAAGCATACTAATTATCTTATAATTCTAATAATTCAATGTCATCATTTTGATAAAATTGACATTCAAAAAAAAATATAAATACAATTTAAAATGTTTAATTCAATTTTAATCTGTAATTAATGATATTACAACAGTTTATTTTAAAAATACCCGAGTTTCTTGTCAGTTCTTCTTCAAGAATGTCTTGTTTTGGTGAATCTGCTTAGATTTTATGCTTATACGTGATTTAAACCATCCTTAATTGCAACCTTTTGTCTGCGTTTGGACATTTTTATAAACTCAGCCGGATCATTCAATCCCACCAATTATTCATTCTATTCGATTTTTAGACAAATGTTATAATAAGCTTCCTACATGGTAGAGCCTTTTGCCTGCGTTTGGACATTTTTATAAACTCAGCCGGATCATTCAATCCCACCAATTTTTCATTCTATTCGATTTTTAGACAAATGTTATAATAAGCTTCTTACACGGTAGAGCCTCGCTCTCGAATGGGTCGGCGGCTCGACCGGGTAGAACCACTCTCTTTAAAAATTCCACTCCTAAGGTCGGCAAAATAGGAGATGAAGTTTTTGAAGTAACTATTTAGACGTAACCGTAAAATCCGACTACAAAAACTAAAAAGGATAAATTAATTTCACATTCCAAGTCAGTGCTTAGCTGTTAAGTATAGATAAATTAAAGTCCTAATTAATTTTTTGTAATGTGTGTTAAAAATTCCGTAACCGTCTCATAAATTATAGAAGGCTTGTACCTTGTATACAATAAATTTTCGGTACATTTTGACTTAAATTAATTTCTATTTCAATTTATCAGTAGCTTCGGAGTTAATATAACGGAAAGCGAAATGTTTTTTTACATATACCAGAGCGAACGCTAAGTGCAAAAACAAATACTGTTAGTTTTCGGGTCAAGTCTAGTGAATGTCTTCGTTTTGATAGATTCATTTATGCTCAGGATATTTGTTATTTACTATATACAGTTACAATCTGCAGAAATCAAACATTATTATTTCCGCTATAAAATGGACACTATATTATACTCACAGTAGAGTACGATAGCTCTAGATATCTTCAAGCCTTGTGTTCGCGCCACTTTGCACTATCGCTTAACGCTTATAAGGGATTCGTTAATTATTATCCAATAAGATTACTGCAAAGCCCATTTCCGGTTTCCTATCTACCGCTTTATGCCCAGCATGTGCATTCGTGTGTTAACGGGCACACACAAGTTGTGAAGACATGCAATCAACCGCACCGCTTATATCTCGCATCATCGCTCCCGCCCTTGTGTAATTTGGATATTGAATTATACAAGCATATGGTAAAAAGTATAGACATTTGCAATAACGCTATATTTCGTGATTATCTGTGAAGTTGATAAGTGTGAAGACAGCCGGCAGCCATCGAGACACGAGGCAGATCAGCGGAAGTCCAGGTGGGTGCACATGCATTCCTTCACGTCCTTCGTATATCCCGAATTTAGGGGATTTGCAGTATCACGAATAAATTAAATTCCATTCACCGCTCGCACCGCGCTCATATACAGTCCACTATTCTATTTAAATTAATAGCCGCACCGCATAACATTATTTAATACATTCGAACCAGCAGTTTGGTGGTTGAAGGCCAAACGCCAATATCCACCACCTTGGATCATTAAAACTAGACAAAGTTTTTTTTAAGCGAGAATGTAGTTTTTTTCCTATTTTTTTCTATACAGAATATACAATAAAATTAAAAAAAAGAAAATTTATTTGACATGCAATTTCATTTTAATCATCCCAACCGTTGCACGCACAAATGAGCACACGGTAAAAGAATCTTAATATGAATCTATTACAACACACACAAACATACCGCAATGACCGCAATGCAGTTCTCATCTCACCCCTTTGAGAGACAGATTGTGACGGGTGGCGAACCACGTTGCTAGTTTAGCACCCGGTGTCCCAGGATCGTGCCAAATGTAAGTCTGTAGTCGCTGCCTAACTTTCTTATTGACAGGCTTCAGTGTTTATGTTATGTATGTAATAATAATGTCCTCCAGACCGTGTTTCGGCCACAGCGGCCAGCCTCAACGGAGGACAGGATTATAGTGCCCAAGTGTATGCATAAGCACAGGTGCACTCTCTATTCCCTTACTCTCATGGTCCCATAGGACGGCAAACCGACATAATCGGAGAGAGATCAGGATTTCCGAGGCACGGGAGTGAGATACGGCAAACTTCCTGACTCCGGGCAGCTACTGAGAATTTTCAATGGAAAAACTCAGTACCCAACTAATATTTTTGACCCGACCTGGAATTCAAACCCGGTACCTCATGATCAGCAGTCGCACTACTACAACCACGAGACCAACGAGGCAGTCAGTAGGTTGTGTATATACAAACCTAAAAGTTACAGCCTATATACGTCCCACTGCTGGGCACAGGCCTCTCCTCATTTCCGAGAAGGTTTTAGGGCAAGGAAGTGTCCGCCGCGCTGCCCCAAAGCGTGTTGGCGAACTTCACATGTCTTCGAAATATTTTTTTTCTTATTCCTCAGGCGTACAGGTTTCCCCACGATGTTTTCCTTCACCGCCAAGCACGTGGTCAATCAGCATTAAAATTGCTATTAACAATTTCGTTGGTGCCGGCGGGGATCGATCCCGGGTTACTCGCGTTCTGCTATATTTACAGCGAGCGTTAACCATCTGAGCTACCACCGCTCATATATATACAAACATACCCAAGAATAAATTACAAAAGAACGCCTACGAAGACTAAGATGGAATCCTTACCAGTAATAGGGGGCTCCAGTTGTCACCTACCGATACGAAACTATAGTCGTAATAAACGCCATAAGAAAGTTTTATAAAAATCATTTTAACGAGTTACAAATTTAATATTTAATTAAATGTATACATAACTTATTCAGTATATTGCTCAACGCATTTTTTGTCTTTTTTTACTAGAATTAAGTTAAAGGAAATTAAAGCCGCTACTTTTAAACGAGTAAGCATACGACTCGAGCCTGTCAAGTGTAACTAGAACATTGGCGTCGTTAATTATTTCCTATAAAAACTCGAACGGAGACTGATTGCTTTCACAAGATCCCACAATGGAGCATGAAATGAGCTTCCACCGGCCACTGCGTTACGCACCGTTCACGCGCCATTACTACCGGTTCTCGAACTCATTTATACTTTAGAATCATTTCAGCTCATTAGTTTGTGAAGCGAAATAAAAATATTTAAGCACTTTTTGTAGTTTTACTCTTTTAAAACCTAGAAATAATGATTTTTTGTCTTCATATCTTTTTTAACTTATGTCCTTGGCCAAATTTATGCTTCTAATGGCCCCCTAATCTGATAAAATACCTGTTTATATAACAAGTCAAAAATATGATGTTTCTGGAATCGCAATGACAATAATTTAAAAATTAACAATAAAAGTATGAAATTTGCTGTTGCACGTATGGGCCGGCTCAAACCGGGGTGGTACCACGACCTCACAGAATACCGGCGTGAAGTGGAAGCTCTGCTTCCGCGTTTCGTCTGGTGAGTGCAGGTGGCCGGAGGCCCAAATCCCCCCCCCCCCCCCATCAACATGGTAGCGGAATTAAATAAAGATAGACTACCCCAGGAGGGTACCAGCACCCCTGGAGAATCCCTCGCTGAGCATCCACGACCATGTTTCTCCACTTCTGAGCGTGGGTGCTCAGGCTGCCCCGCGTATTCTGTGGGGGCGAAATTCCGCTCAAGACTACAACTGCTCGGGGCAAACGGAGCAACAAGACTAAGGCGACCCCTGCCACGCTGTCCGTGAATTTCTGCAATATCAGGGGACTTCACTCTAACCTAAACGCCGTCCACTACCATCTCGAGACGACGAGGCCGGCTCTGCTCTTTCTGACCGAGACGCAGGTGTCCTCTCCGGCCGATGTCTCGTATCTCTCCTACCCGGGGTACAGACTGGAACACTCCTTTGTGCCTCGGGCTGGAGTTTGCGTTTACGTCAGAGAGGACATCTGTTCTCGACGCCTCGGCAGACTTGAAGGTTCGGACCTGTCCATCCTTTGGCTACGCGTAGACAGCGACGACCATCCGCGCGTCTACGGGTGCCTCTATAGGTCCCATAGCGGTAATGCCGAAACAGACCGACTCTTCGACCACGTCCAAATGGCTGCAGATTCGTTGCTACAGCAGATCCCCTCCGCAGAGATCGTGATCCTCGGCGACTTTAACGCCCATCACGCCGAATGGCTTGGTTCACGTTTAACCGATCATGCGGGAGATCTGTTCATGATTTTGCCTTGGCATATGGTCTGACACAACTGGTTACTTCGCCTACGCGGATTCCAGATGTGGAGGATCATGCACCTTCCCTGTTGGACCTTCTGCTGACCTCTCACCCGGACGGATATCAGATTTCCGTCGACGCCCCTTTAGGCTCCTCGGACCATTGTCTGGTCCGGAGTGTTGTGCCACTCACGCTGAAATCGCGGTTGCATTCTGCAGGCTGCCGCCGTGTTTGGCACTATAGGTCAGCCGATTGGGATGGGATGCGGTCTTTCTTTGCATCCTACCCTTGGGGGCGGGTTTGCTTCTCGCCGGATGATCCCAACGTTGTTGCGGATTCTGTTACTGATGTGGTACTTCAGGGTATGGAACTTTTTATTCCTTCCTCTGTGGTGCCCATTGGAGGCAAATCTCAGCCACGGTTTGGTCGCTCCTGTAAAATAGCATCATGCTATAAGCAGGAGTGCTATCAAGCCTGGGTTGATGCATCAGCGTCCCGGGATGTAAACACCAGCGCTCTAAAAAAGAAGTATAATTCCGCCTCTAGGTCCTTCAAAAGAGTCATTGCCAAGGCAAAGTCAGAGCACATAGGCAGAATTGGCGAGAAGCTAGTTCGCCTTCCTTCTGGAACCCGTGCATTCTGGTCTCTCGCCAAGGCTGTCCAGGGGAATTTCTGTCAGCCATCTCTTCCATCTCTGCACAGGGAGGACGACTCACTGGCCCATACTGCAAAGCAGAAAGCCGATCTTCTAGGCTCCTTCTTTGCGTCTAACTCGACTCTCGATGACGGGGGGAGTACGCCGCCGACCATCCCGCGGTGTGAGTGCTCCATGCCGGAAGTGCAGTTCACACAGCGCTCGGTTCGCAAAGCACTCCTCTCCCTGGACATCCACAAGTCGAGTGGGCCTGACGGAATCCCCCCAATTGTGCTGAGGACGTGTGCTCCAGAGTTGGCACCGGTTTTAACGCGTCTTTTCCGGTACTCCTACTCCCTAGGCGTAGTCCCAAAATCATGGAAGACGGCTTTCGTCCACCCGATCCCTAAAAAAGGCGACCGCTCAGACCCGTCCAACTACCGGCCAATCGCCATCACCTCCTTGTTCTCCAAAACAATGGAATCCATTGTAAACTGCCAGCTCATGAGGTACCTTGAGGATCACCAGCTGATTAGTGACCGCCAATACGGTTTTCGCCGTGGTCGGTCAGCTGGTGATCTTCTGGTCTACCTCACTCACAGATGGGCGGAGGCAGTAGAGTTCAAGGGGGAGGCATTGGCCGTTAGTTTGGACATTGCGAAGGCCTTCGATCGGGTTTGGCACAAAGCGCTTCTTTCGAAGCTCCCTTCCTATGGGCTTCCCGAGCAATTGTGCGATTGGATCACCAGCTTTCTTGCAGATCGGAGCATCAAGGTCGTTGTAGACGGTGCAAGCTCCGATTGCAAGCCTATTAATGCTGGTGTTCCACAGGGCTGCGTGCTATCGCCAACGCTGTTTCTTCTGCATATCAATGATATGTTGCATACCCGTAACATTCATTGCTATGCAGATGACAGCACTGGTGATGCTCTTTACACCGGCCGAGCCAATATTTCTCGGGAAAACGTCTCCGAGTGCCGGGACAAACTTGTGTCTGAAGTCGAGTCTTTGCTGAACAGACTCTCGGATTGGGGACGACTAAATCTAGTCCAGTTTAACTCCCAGAAGACACAAGTTTGCGCGTTAACCGCTAAAAAGAACCCCTTTGTCGTATCCCCTCAGTTTCAAGGCACTCCCCTTGTTGCCTCAGCCAGTATCGGAATCCTGGGCGTCGACATATCGAGTGACGTGCAGTTTCGTGGTCACTTGGAAGGGAAGGCCAAATTGGCCTCTAAAAAGCTTGGCGTGCTCAGCAGAGCGGGACAGTATTTCATGCCGGCACACCGCCTGCAACTTTACAAGGCGCAGGTTCGGCCGCACATGGAATACTGTTCCCATCTCTGGGCTGGGGCTCCCCAGTACCAGCTCCTTCCACTTGACCGCATCCAGCGCAGAGCGGCTCGAATCGTCGACGACCGAGTGCTTTCCGATCGGCTCGATTCACTGGCGTTGCGAAGAGATGTTGCATCTCTTTGCGTATTTTATCGCATCTATCACGGGGAGTGCTCTGAGGAATTGTCCGGATTAATCCCAGCCGCCAAATTTCGTGAACGCACGACACGGCAAACGTCCCGATACCATCCACACCATCTGGATGCTTGGCGGTCCACCACTGTACGTTTCACAAGGAGTTTTCTTCCACGTACAACCTCTCTGTGGAATAGTTTATCACCGGCGATTTTTCCGGACCGATACGACCTGGGGACCTTCAAGAAAAGAGCTTACTCCTTTCTAAAGGGCCGGCAACGCACCCGCAATTCTCCTGGTGTTGCGGTTGATCATGGGCGGCGGTAGTCACTTAACATCAGGTGAGCCGCATGCTCGTTTTCCCCCTGTTCTATAAAAAAAAAAATTACCATAAATGTCAATTGTGATTATTGTTTGTGTGACTATGTTGTGACGTCATTTTATTTGGTTTCGTAGAGTGATATGATAAAGGACTGAATAAGCTTATGATGATTTTATATCATATATATACAAAAAGCCAAGCCAAAAGTCGATAGTATGTACTAGAGCCACGTAAGTTGAATTAGGAACGGTGTGCAGTAAACAAAGGAGCAGAGCGTACTGAACTGACTTGCTGAGAATAATAACAGCTTCTCTACCTGCCCTGTTGTTGTCTCTTTTTAACGTAAATATCTCTATCTATCTATCTATCTCTCTCTAGCATCTAAGGTATGTATGCCCCATTAAAATTCCTAGAAATTGTAATAAGAACCCATTTTGGGCATGTAGTAAAAGTGATTACTGACAATTACAATTTAAGGAATTTGGCCCCTGTTAAGAAATAATAGACCCATATTTTTTTAAAACTTGTTTTCCTAGAGTATTATACCATTTTGGAATGTTGGTTAGTTGCGTCAATTTTTAAAAGAACTTGCCATACGGTCTCAATTTCTGAAGAATTTCATTTTTTTTATATAACTTAAAATATAATTGGGATATATTTTTTTTTCTTTTTTTCTCCGATTAGTCCGGGGCAGGTCTATCCTCCGGTGTCGGCTTATCGTTGAATTTTGGGACACGTTGTATATATATATATATATATATATATATAAAAGTTATAAAATACCTAGACCAGCAACGAGAAGGAAGGTTAGAGGACTTGGTACTACGATCGCTATATCTGTCAAGTGAAGGGTTTGAGGCAAATTCAATGAGAATAAAGACTGGATAAAGAAAGATGACCTTAATTTAAGCTTACTACTGCCACCTAAGAAATTTGCCGAGGAAATACGTGATATATATATATATATATATATATATATATATATATATATATATATATATATATATATATATATATATATAGTCAAACAAATATCAAACAAAACACACTTTGCACAATGAAATCAAACAAAGCACTCTCCTCACAGTACAGGATTATTAATAGCTTACAGCGAAATGGCATTTATAAAATGGCGGCCTTAGTTCCAATTTTTGCCACCTGAACGGATAAGTTGGTGGCACTGAAACGCAAATATTTTACAACTGGGGAACATTCTGGATCCAGGAATGTTCTAAACTGAAAGGTTCATAGGACTCGTTTTCTGTCTGGGAGTCCGTATACCCATACTGACTCCCGGAGAATCAATCTTTTATCTATATTGCCTTGTTTCTGAAGGATAAACAGAACCATTATGATTTCAGGCTGTGAGACATTCCATATGTCCCAAAAGGTCCACTTACGATCACGTGGACTGTAAAAAAATTCGTTTATATTCGTTCAAATAGTAGAGGCACAATCCAATCAATATTGATGTTGATGTTAAACAACGTTGTGTATCCGTTTCGTATGCAACTTTCAAAGTGCCAGCAAATGAATCGAAAATTACTTTTGCATTTATTTTAGAAGATTTATATCTTATTACCTAGTGTATAGAGTCGCATTATCTCTATACGATCTACCACTGCATTTGGTTTTACAACATTTTTGTATTTTTTTATTTTCAAATCTTTATTGCATTTCCTAAGAAAAAAAAGATTAAAAAGGGCTTACTTAATACCTAAAGGCATTATCTACCAGTCAACACATCGCGTGGTAATTTGACGTGGGTGTAGCAATTTAAAGAAAAAAAATACAAAAGACAGTGATGGAGTTATTTATGTATATTGAAATATCTATTTCCGTCGTTAATCCTGTGAATGAAAGTGGTATTCCCGCCAGCGTATTCCGACAGTAGAGATATCAGATTTTTCTTTTCTTCATCGGTTCGTAACAGTTTTTTTTATAAAATAAGGGTGACAAACGAGCACACAGTCCACCTGATGATAAGTGGATGCTGTGGCCTATAGACATCTATATTTATCCTCCATTAAGAATCAAAACGCAGATGCGTTGTCACCACTGAAGACTAAGAGAGAATGCCTCGTTTCCAGTAAAATTAGGTCTCTTCTCTACACTCATCATACGAATAACAACAGTATTATACTGCTATTTTACGTTGATATTTAGTTATACAGTTTACCGCTGAACATAGGTGTCGGACCTTTGACGGTGCTTGCCATCGCTGAACTGCAGTTTACGCCTGCAGTAAACCTTAGGCATCTTACATCTATTCTCAATTACTTCAATGCCACCCTTGAGGATTAAGCAGGCATACCTTATTTTAATTAAAAAGGATCTCAGGTTCTCTACACTTATCATATGAAACTAATTATAGCGTGTTCCTTCCCCAATCAAGCCGATCTATTCGTGCTACAAACATAATATAACTGCGCGCAGTGGTAGAGCCACTTATATTACTTACATTTAATGTTATTCCGCCATCTATGGGAAGTCAAAAAACTTTTTGAATCATAAATGGGGTAAACACACTAAAGCCGACACCACGCGGGTTAGTGACATTATTTAATATGTAATATACGAGTATCCTAATTGCCGCATGAAACTTCTTCTAGAAAGATGTATTTGTTGATTGGTAAGTGAAAGCTGACACTAGAAAGGTAATAGTCAACATCAAAGTTAACGTCAAAAATATTTAATTTGATTTAGAATTATTTTAAACTCTAATCTACCACAGATGGGTTAATATGGGGTGCATTCTACAATTAAGAATACATTGTTCATGTTATCATCCATTAACGATTTAGGTAAAATGAAGATTCATGGCGTTAACGTCTTTTATAAAGTTTCTGCTCTAATAATGACAATATCCTTCAAACCGAATTTCCTTCACACTGAACGGTCCCAATGGATACAAGACATCCGTGCAGGGCTGGATTATTGCACTAGTGTATGCGCAAGTAGCCCGACTCTGGATTCGAAACCCTGGAACATATGATCAGCAGTCGATTACTTCGTTTCTTTTCTATACATTTGTCATAGTACTAACACTAATAATAGAAATAAATAGCTATTGTATACGATATTTTGTAAAATTAACAGTATATCTGAGATTTATATACTGAGAATTATGAAAAAAAAGAAATAAGTACATGTAACAAAAGAGTAAATTCATCTACTGTAAATATTTTACCTTAATTTACCCGTTGCTTTATAATAATACTTAAAATATTATATTGATGTACCTTCCTAATTTTCCTGTTCTACACAACAGTACAAAATAACTACATTAACTTATATACTAACATAATCATGAAATTGTTTGATTTGAATAATGGCTATTACCTTTAAAAGATACTTGATTTGTGATTATTATCAAAATGATATGATACCTTATTTGACACATATAGGAGAAGGGCCTCAAGGGACATTTTGGACCCTGAGTGGAAGTGGCATAAATGTACCACTGATTACATGTGAATGGCTCAATCAAGGAGAGGTGGTGCAACACGTTGCGTCGATATGTTTTGACATGTCCTGCGCTAGGCGACGGCGGTTCACTGCGGTAAATTGCTACAATTATATCGAGAACTGTGTCAAGTGGATGCAAAGAGGAGGCTGGGGTAATCTGAAATCATTGATTTTAAAACACAAAGCATTATAGACAAACATTTAAAAAAATTATTTACATTATTATCTGTTATCTTGACATTAAATTGTGTGAACATTTCTTTGGAGCCCATATTTGCTCTTTTATGTTAAAAGTTTCAAACTACGCTTTTTATTATTTTATTTTATTATTTTATGCAATAAACCGTGTTCTAGTCTCGATAATAATATGCAACTAAATGTCTTTGATTATACCGTATAGTCGCGTTGTGAATTCTTACAGCGCACATCATCCACTATCCAATGTATGTTCTGTTGGTGTCGCCAGATGTTATCCATCCCTGAGAGGCGTTGTTTCCCAAGCCAGAAGATATCTTCTTCCTAATCGTCACTAAAAAACATCTGCGGTTCCAAACACGGCGCCAAGCATGGCAACTTTGGCAAAAAAATTGGGATAGGGGCAATCTATGGGGGAGGCTTATGTTCAGCGGCTGCCAGACGAAGAATCTTTCAGTTATGCGTATTACATAGCGAGCTATGGTGAGGACTATGGTTGAAGTTCCTATGTGTGTAGATTCCGTAATGAAGATAACCGCGGTAGAATTAGAGTAACCGACATCGTCCCACAAATGAGTGAGCTGTACCGGAAATGGGCTGTAGCTAGGAAAACCTACAACTGATGGGAATAAAGGTTCTCGAGTTCAGCCTCTGACTAGTAAGCAAAATGTTGGGCAGCCTCCCAGTAGATGAACTGGATACTTGGTAAGATATGCAGAAATTCGACGGGTGCGGGTTGCTTAGACTCTGGCATCAGGTACAATAGTGAAGTTGCGAAGGACTAAAATGCTGATGATTTTCTGATCGCTTTTCTGCTTCCTCCAGCGGTGGATTAACAAAGGTTGGAATAAAACTAGTTTTAAAAAATTTCTCACGTTTGATTTTAACTTTTTTAATTCGAGACGTTTCGGCTTCTTTATAACACCCATATTCACGGGAGGGACTGAGGTATTTGACGTCCTGATGATAGATGGACTGTTATCAACGTTTAATTATTAATTTTTAAATTTTAAGATTTTAGATATAAGATTTTACTGCAAAACTTCAAGATATTTTTTTTAAATTATCTGCAGTAAAATCTTAAAATTTAACACGATTAAATCAGTAAAATTAGATTTATTCTACGTTTAGTAAGAAATCATTAACAAATGTTGTTTTAGAAGAAACGAAAATAAAATCATGAAATAAAATAGCTAAACCTATTTAAAATTTCCTGTAACCTAGTTCTCCGAGAAAAAGTGAGGTGATTATTCTAAAATATTGTTTTTCATTTGTCCATTTCTCCCCACGTTCCCCTACTGCGTAGCGAAAACCACCCTGAGCTGCCGCATGTGTCCGGCGTCTATCATTACAAACGTACACGCGCATTAACTGATTACATATTGTGGACGTGAGTGTTGTATAACTGTAGTGAACTGGCCTCTCGTTACCTCTCGTCATCGTTGCACAGGCTTAGCGTCCTGGTGGATAAGTAGATAAATAATAGTTGGATCAAATCAAGTTCCATATATTTGTATAGACTTGTAATTAGATGATATTTAGTAGAAGGTAAAACGGTAGACGCTTATAAGTAAAAGTACGGTAGAAAATGTGTGACCGTAGAAGTTTATTCGCTTAATAATACAAATTTATTACGTGGTATCGTATCTTATTTACGTGGTAGAGCCATGCTGCAGTTATATTAGTAGTATAGTTGCAGTACGAATGGGTCGGCTCGACCGGGGAAGTACCACGCTCTTACAGAATGCCAGCGTCAAATAGTAGCTTAATGTTGCTGTGTTTCATATGGTGGGTGTAGAGAACCGGAGACCCTTTCTACTGGAAAAGAGGCATTCCACCTAAGTCCTCACGGGTGACAACGCATCCGCATTTTGGTTCGTAATCAAGGATAGATGTAGATGTCTATGAGCCACAGCATCCATTTACCGTCAGGTGGATAGTGTGCTTGTTCGTCATCCTATCCTATTAAAAAAATTAACTAAATAAAGTTCTCAAAAAACGTAAATTTCAAATCTTAAACGTTATTAAAAAACTAAAATATTTAACATAAGTTATCATTTTAATAAAATTCTAATAACTGGCCACTAAAAAAATTAAGTTATTGGAACGTAATTTGCTTCTTTCCGCGAAATTAAATAAAATTAGGTGTCCTGTCCAGCTTGAAGAGGACTCCTCACTTTCCATCAATTGCGTGCATCATCCCCGTCACCATCAATCTCAGCACCACCGAACATACCACCGCCATACTTAGAAAGAAACACAACCGCCGACAATACGACAAGTGTTTCGCCTCTACACGAGGCGTCTTCAGGTGAAGTAGACTCTGCGATGATTCTAATAATTATCTTAAAAGGATTAATTTCTCGCCGAAGTATAACGTAAGGTAATCTCAATTATTTATCATCGCCATTCATTTCAAAATTCCTGAAATCGCTAAACACATTGCTTCCATACATATTGCATCTTGTGGTATCCCCCATATTTTCCATAGATGTCGCGCTTTGCCATGTTTTGGAGGCAAATACTGCTGTCTATTCTAACTACTTCAGTTCCCTTCTGTCGCCTCTTATAACAGACACAAGATGACAAGAGGCAGTATTCTCTTGTAACATCGCTGTAAAATAAATGAAGGATCTTCAAGACAAAATTAAACTACGGTAAAAATGTAGTAAAGAGAGTGAATTAACTAGCAACTATTGAATAAAACTGTTTTACAGATTTTATCTCGTTTAATTTGCTTAAGCTTAATACCCAACGTTTTGGGTGCTTTCCAGCACCCATTGTCAGGGGGGCTGAGGTGATTACCGTCCCGTTGTCAGAGTTAAGCCGGAGTACCTTAGACTTTTTAATTATTACATTCGATCAAATCTACGCAGAATTAACTTACTGTGTCTTAAAGTGTTGCAGTGATATGCTTGGTTCAGTTTTAATTTTATTAATTACAGGACCCCAATCAGGTGGTAATATACAGCCTTCTTCTCTTTTGAAATTTGGATGTTTTTAATTTCAATAGCCTCACGTATCATCCTTGGCAGGAATCGATGTTCCTTCGCGAGGATTTGCGATCTGTCAAATCGGACTTCCCGGAGCGTTGGTGTTTCATGTTAGCTACACGTTCCTGCCAATTTCAGAACGCAGCCGAAACGTCAGATAGTAAAGTTAAGCAATTTTAGTAAAATAGTTTTACTCAATGTATAGTCTTCTCGTAAATAAGAAATCATTATCTTAGCAAAAAAAATCTAAATATAAAATTACCAAAGCAAGGACGTGGCTTAGGAATCAGAGATACGAAACGTCACCTTACGTACCTTGTGTAGGGTCTCCGTCACAAACGTAGTCATTACGGTACATTTCCTTTTTGTATTGGAGATAGGTACCAGTTTTATATAATAAAAGAGTAAGAAAGAGAAATGGATAGAGAAAGAAAGAGAAAAAGGAAGGGATTCACATATTAATATAATGTTAAATATGAAACAGTTAAACAATGAACAAACGAGACTCTTATTTATTATAAATGGATTTTCAGTTACCTCAGAAATCTTTATTGGACGTAGCAGTAATATCTCTCACAAGCCTAATTTACACAAAATGTCCGATTGACATAATGGAGTCATCCGTCTGACGTGGCGTGTCAATCGAACATTTCAATCTGTCATGAACTGTCAATTTATCAATAGTAATTGTTGTAGATTGACAAACGGCCGCGATTGGTGCCGGATTGCGCGCGCGCAGCCTTACTTATGAATCGTCTGATTAACTCAATCGCTTGATGTTCTTTGGCGAGGCTAGAGTTTTACGTGGATAGGAACACAACCATTGACTTAGTATTAAGCTGTTATTCTTAAAATAACTTCATATTATGAACTCGTACGATTAATTCCAATGGGTAATTAACGAATATGACACTACTTCGCTGCAATTACTTAAAATGTAATTTTATCTTTTTTAACTTCTCTTTTAATAAATTTTAATATTATAAATACGTTTCAATTATTTATATACATATAATATGTTATATAAATTCTCAAATTAAAATAAATTTCTCTTTGTTAGATTGTTTGACAAAAAACACTTCTAATATTATAAAGTCGACTATACCTTTCTTTGAAATTTTCAATAAAGAAGAAATAATTACGATCATCTCAATAAATTAGGGATTTAGATATGAAAGTCTTCAATCGCGAAAAGAAGAGTGATAACAAGGGGTCAAATTAAAAATTTTGTACGAACGACTTCAATATAAATAAAATAATTTATTGTTGTTTTTTTAAAACCGCTTGACCGATCTCGATAAAATTTAAATGGGACCACCTGGGAATGTACACCTTTTAAAACAAATAAGAATTTTCCCAATCGGTTCAGGCGTCTGTACATACATGGAAAAAAAAGTTCCGACGGATTTAGAACCCCCTCCTTTTTTGAAGTCGGTTACAACTATTAATTAAAATATTACCATAACTTTCAAGACTCATCGAACTGCGGTATCTCAGAGGTGGTGCTATTTCTTTAAATTTCACAGTATGCAAGCAATCCGATTCATGTTCGGTCGCTGCTAACTCACTAAAAAATAAAAACTTAAAATTAAAATTAAATAAAATTAAAGTAATTTCTTGTTGGCGCTTAAGAACTAAATTATAAGATGTTTAGATCAAATGCATTTTTACGAGATGATTAACCACTGCCGATAAAGCCATAAGATTTTTCTCTCATTTCTCATAATTGACTCTTACAAATTGATGAAATAGCGTGATTATTCTTATACTCCGCCAGGTTCTCGTTTATAACCGAGGTAAACTTCCTAGACCTGCGACGGGCAGCAACGTGAAACCTTCGGGACTTCTGGTACTGCGATAATCAATCCACTTTGAAAGTGTGACTGCAACGGAACAGGCTACATGTCCGGTTTTGGGTTCTTACTAGCTGATGATGAAAAAGTAAAAATAAATCAAATTTCTTAAATATACATTTTATACGTCTGAGAAAGATTTCTTTTTTTCTTAGTTCTTTGAGAAATCTTACATTCCGCACTGGCACTGCATGAACGCTTGTAGATTGTTCCTTATGTACTTTACACATTACAATTAAGATTAGAAATAATACAAAATGAGATAAGATAAAGACGGGCTGTTTTTTGTCCGCAAAGCCCTGAGTCAGACGAAGCTGTAAGAGTCGCATAGACTAACAGCACAAACATCTAGATACTAGACCGTTTTTTGCAACTCAATGTCCAAGCGCGTATTTTGCGGATGGGAAGGAATAATGCAATTATTCGAGCTATGAAATCTCCCCGAAGAAGTTCAACAGTCCTTTGATGTTGCAAGAAAATTAAGGGAGTGTTCCCGTTGTGCCGTGGTGTTTAGCCATGTATGCAGCGAGCTTCGGACATGTCAACAACACGTGGGCCGCCGTTTCTTCCTCCCCCATACATGCCCTGCACAGGGTAATCTGTAACACCTATGGTAAATAAATGTTTGTTAAAGGAGCCATGTCTTACTAGGTGGCATTCTTATATTAGTCCCGAGTTCACCACTTTGCAACTCAGTGCTTGTAGTACCGCCATACTGTCGGTCAGTATTCTGATGGAGAAGTCTTTTACCTTCCTAGCATCTATTGCTATGGCCGCTTGGATAATACCTTGGAAAGACTGTGTTATTGACACCCATCGGTGTACATATGTGGATATTGAGGTTTTCAGAGAAAGTTCCAGATCCTACACCTTCATTTATTTAAAACCATCAGTGAAAATTCTAAGCTCTTTTGGGCTTAATCCGTCCGGCTGGCTGGTTCCATTTAATTGTATCTTATACTTCTTATCGAATACAAACTGTTTTGGGATTTCATCGTACTTGGCTTGAAAGCTAGGAGTTTTTGAGTAAATTCTATCGATTATATCTGTATGAGGGACTCTACTCTTACTCAAAAGATTTATGGTCTTGAGTCTAATGGCAGATAAAGTTGCTTCTTGTTATATATGTTGATGAAGCGGGGTCAGATCCAGCATAGCTTCTAAGGCTGCTGTTGGTGTAGTTCTTATGCAGCCTGTGGCAGCCATACATGCCAGTTTCTGAAAGAATATAAAAGTATACAAATATATTAAAATTCTTGCGCCCTCCTTTCTCCCAAGGAGGATCGCGTCCGTTTACGGCTTAAAGATCACTAAGCCAATCCCAAAGGTGGTGTTTAGTGGGTAAAAGTCTCCACATAACCACGCAGCTGGCTGCGTGGTATGCTATGAGCATTGACCACCTCCCTCCCCCGTTAACAGGGGTGCCCTTATTTGCTTCGAGCGCAAAAAAAATAAAAATTCTGGTATAATTAAAATTCGTCAATCGTAAAGCCAACAGAGAACTCTATATACTAATCTGAGTCCATGGTTACTATTTCATTTGCAGTGAACCACATCGTTGCACTCACAGACCGTATTCTGCTTCGGAGTGATGTTGAATTCGTCACGAATTTTGCAATCCATCATGTTTTACTACAAAAAGTCTACTAAATCGTTACTCATAATCGGTCATTACAAAAGAAGTTTCACTTCACCCAGCGTCACGTCTCACGATCAATTTGAAGTCATATTCAAGCGGAATTACTTACCTGGAAGTGGCATATAATCGACCAAAAAGTATATGTAATTTATATTATATAACTTGTTAAGTCGTATCTTGTTTAACATTCACTCTAAGTGTATAAAATAAAAGTTATCATGGAAATCGGGAGGAACAGAATCATCACTTTCAGTATATAAAAAAAACATAATATAAACACTCATGCCTGTCACCCTAAGGGGTAGGCAGAGAGTACAGATTTCCGTTTAGCACGATCCTGACATACCTCTCTCGCCTCTTTCACTTCCATACACCTACGCATACGAGTACATGCTCGTCGGTTAAGGGTACTCTTAATTTGACCCATTTCTGTATATACTATATAAAATACGTGTAAAAGTAAATTATTATTAGAAAACAAAGAACTCAACTGCAGCGATGTAACGAATTTATAAAGCATTACCATTACCACAACCACTATTGCCTCATGGGGGGATATTTACCATAGTTGCCACGATACACAGGCGGGTTGGCAAACGCAGTTTTTATTATTTTGAGTCGTTATTAGAAATATGGCTGCAGCGTGTCTCCTGTTTCACTTTACTTTACGTCTCTTAAGATACCCATGTACAGAATGATATGAAGTTAGGTAGTGGATATGGTGTACTACAAATAGTTTAGAACTCATTAAAGCCTATCATTAGTTCACTGATAAATAGGCCTCCTCACGGATTGTCTCATAATGAAATTTTGGCTATAGTAGACACGCTTGATAGACGTTGCAGTTTTTAATTAAGTTATTGATTTGTTATCTCTTTAATTTCAAACAAAAGTTTTGGTAACCTATGCTTCAGATTTTAAAGTACATTCTTAAACTATTTAACCATGCCTGTTTTACTTAGCAACATATGTAAATCTAATGGAATGTATTGTACAGACAGGAGAGCTACAAATTTGTACAAATTGAAAAAAAAATCATTCCAACTTCAGACCTTAAGCCCGGTTGAGGTTTTGCCAAGAGTTAGAAGCTAGATATCGAGAAGTTTCTCATTTCACTCTATAGTTCACTAATTTAATGTTCAGTACACTGCAAATAGTGACTCAAAAATTCGTAGGTACGTCTATTTTTGCTATCATATAAAAACTTCTATGACGTCACAGCTCAACCTATTTCTACACAGTTCGCAATACTATAGCCGATCGTGGTTTGACTACCGTTTTGTTATTGTTCAATATGTTTTCCAATAATCCAGTTATAAATTATAACGAGAAAGCCTCGATCCGCACGGTTAGGCCGAGAAAGTGGTCCGTGTGCGTGTCCGAGCCCTCTTAATTTGATTCCAAGTGTGCTAAACCAAAATCATTGTTACTTTACCAAGTTCCCCTTTCAATAAGGCTTAAATTCCTATGAAATATTGTATTAATGTCCATTTCGATCCTTCGATTGCCCTCATATGTAAGTTGTTCTAAACCTTTAAGTAAAGGGAATATGGAAACTACAACTTTAAACTTCCTACTTTAATTTAACTCTAATATACTTTTGGTAAAAGAATTAAATTCGTTAACTATAATCGGTCTAAACCATCATCCTCGGTTCACAGATAAGTATTAGTCTTTCGCTATCTTTCGATTATTTGGGTTTTATCGTCAAAATAAATGTTTGGGAAGTTTAAACAAAGTTTTTCTTTTATATATTTATTAAGTACCTTGTTTTCATGTTTGTTTATTTACATGTAATATTTGAGCTATCTAATACTGTAATTTAAAATGCACGCCATTTTTTTAAATTCTGAAAAGTATGTTACGTGATAATTAATGGAACTTTACCAATTACTTATGTATTTAAAACAAGATTAGAAGCCGAACTAGTTTTGCTAAAACTGTTTTGAATAGATACTTAACTTGAAGGAGCCTCATATAAATAATTACAGATAAACTATAAATATAAACAGAGTATATTAAAAACTGCTGCACCAACAGTCTTTATATTTACAGTTTCCACGCAAAAACGGTTAAAAACGCGAAATGGAGTTGGTAATAATCTGAGGCAAGTAGTTTGTAGCTCATAAATCCGATGCGAGGTTCTACGGTGAAGCATTAAGTTAAGTTCTCGTCTATTCTCTTCTAGATTTTATCGCACTTTCTACCTTATTTACTTGGATCATTAAGCGGCATGGAATATTTTCATGGGATAACTTGTATCCATATCGTGTAATGTTTTTTTCTTTCACTATTTTTGTATGTTTTTAGTATTAAAAAAGAAAACGAGTGATAGTTATTCCATTCGAATGTACTGTGCCATAAATTTGCAGAAATCGTGTAGGTATTTAAAATAAATTAAAATAGCCACATAAAATAAAGTGAACATACCCGTGTGAGTTTTTTTCAATAAAAAACGCTGTAAGAAATGTTTAACTGGTTGAATTTCGATTAGATACGACGCGATGAATTTACTTTATATTATATATTATATTAAATTAGAAAATAGATTGTGCTGGTAACTATTAAACGAGCAAGTTTCTTAGTACATTTGTTTGTGATACAATAAAGTATATTCATTCATTAATTAATTCAATAATTGACTTCGAATACATTTACGATGTTCCCATTTTATCTATATTGAAGTCAGTTGTACAAAATTTTTAATCTTACCACTTCACACATTCTTTTACCATTAAATAGATGACCTATTTTCGACTTTGGTGGTGGTCCCATATACGATTGGACCCATATAAGCTTGGAGGAAAAATTTCACCCCTAAGGGTAGGAAAACAGATGATGAATGTTTTAATGTAACCATTTAGAGGACATCCTATTCGCTACTTTGATCTTTAGAAATTCCTAAGTCCACTCAAAATGGTCAAACTATTAACTGCCGACTACAGTTCTGCTATACACTACGTCTTAGCAACGATTTTCGAAGCTGTTATGTGGAGAAAAGTTTATTATTTTTATTATTTAAGTTGATTTCATTTTATAACTAAAGCGAAATAGAATTAAAGCGTTTTATTCAAATCATCCACTACCCCATATCATCCTGTGGGAGACCACAGAGGAAACAAATCAGCAGACGCGTAGTACATAGTGTCTTTCTAATAACCGCTAAAACTATAAGTAATATATATCACCCCGCTTGCCAAGCGTGGCACCTATGGCAAATATGAGACAATCTATGGGGAGGGGGGTGCCTATGTTTAGCTGGCATGGACTTTAGTAGGCTGTAACAGTAATTAAATTATCACAATATTGCGCCTTATGACGGCGATATAAGAGAATTCATCGCCTCAATTCGTCCCATGGGCGTCATAAAAAGCATCCAGTAACTAAATAGCAGAATAGCTATTTACTTGCGTCAAATATAAACACAGAACGGTAACGGACTGCTACTTTATTTTATAGAATAAGAGTAACAAACGAGCTCACAGTCCACCTGACGCTAAGTGGACGCTGTCATCTAATTTTATCCTCGATTAAGGATTAAATGCAGATGCGTTGTCATCCTTGACGACAGAAAAGGAATGCCTCGTTTCCATAAAAATGGTCTCCGATACTTTCGCCTCACCATACGAAACACAGCAGAATTAAGCTACTGGTATTCTGTGAGAGCGTGGTCCTAACCAGTCAAGCCGACCCATTCGTGCAGCGTGACATAACTGCAGCGTGGCTCTACCACGTAAGATGCGATCTCGTGACGATTATAGCAAGTCTCCACTACAAGGAAAGACGCCCAATTCATAGATCCAATATATGAACGTCGCTTTCGATATAATTCACAGACTATGATATATAATTCACGACAGTACCTAATGGCAGGGCGCGGATCGCGAACTCAAAAAGTTCGAATCCGCCATTCGATTACTGGCATGAACCACTCGTATCACAAGCAATTTAAGCTTACTACGAGTGATTAAGGAGAATATTAGTAGTGTTTACAGCATTTTTAATATTCTTTAATATATAAAAATATGCTAATCAGTGTATAATTAAAAAAAAGAAAATCGACTTTCCTTCCGGTGAATAGCCAAGTAAACTCTATACTTACGTATTGATAAACGCTTCGAAATATCAGACCACATGTTGTCTACACACGTTCGTACGTAGTAGGCAATTTAATCGGTACCTATGTTAAGATATATCATTTCGAACTGGCAGCCGCATACATATGGCATGTTGATTGTAGTTAATCGTAGATCGGACGACATAAACCACGATCAAACATCTCATTACACTCTTACGAAGCACCGCAAATTACATGAGTTAGATCTTAGCGAGGGTTAATTCTGTGATTTTTGTTTTCTGATTTTATCCTGTCCGTTGGATGTTTTATTGGTTGGACGTTGAATTACGGTAAATTTCTTAATGTTTCGACGAAGGCTGGTAAAGAGAAATATCGCCATCTTATTAAGACCTGAAAGTGGGACGTCGGGTAATAGCGATCTCTTATGAAATGCCGTGAGTACTGGCGGGATCTCTGAGGATCTGGAGGATTTTACTGAGTCCATATTGCTTGGTGCGCTTGCTCGAAGGAATTCGATTGCCTCAGTCTCAGTAAAATTGTAGCAAGAGAGTAGTTGCGAAGCACTGTTACCTTCTGTGAGCACGTTTAATTGATTGCTCGGTACAGTTTTTTTTTTCATTTATTTAAAATTGAAGATATAAACAAACTTTTGTTTCAAATATTAGCAGCTACAGCAATGGATGCCCGCAACTAACTTCTAATAAATAATTCTACCATCTTGGTCACCCTTGCGATACGAAATATTCTATTATCAAATTCAATACCGTCCTTGTTCAAGTTTAATGGTAGCCCCTTAAATCTACCAAAGCTAAAATAAATTAAATCAAATTCACAGAAATGCGGAAACCACTCAGATAAGAGATATTCCGATTTGACCGATACGTCTTAGGAACCTGCAATTCTCCTGGTGTTGCAATTGTTTATGGGCGGCGGGAATCATTTACCATCAGGTGAGCGTATGCTCGTTTTCTCCCTCTCCTATAAAAATATATATACAAACCGCCTTCAGCACCTATTATGATTAAACGTACCCGTGCTTTGCTATGGGGTTATCGTATGGGGAAATAGCACAGACTTTTCATTTTCATTCACAGACGTCTGAAATTCGTAAACACCGGTATCTATTCTTGATTAAAAATCAAAGCAACTCGTTGTCACCTCTGGGAGAACATGGAATGCCAGGTTACCAATACAAAAGCTATCCGGTTCTTTACATTTAGCATTCAAAACAATGCAGCAATATGACACATAGTCACTATTGGCAGCCATGGCAGCTTCTCTGAAACAATTTTTTTAAATTATTTTGTTAGTGCTGCTGGAAATGTCCTGTCTCAATTTCCCTCTGTTGGTGGATTCAGCTACGTCACCATTATACTGCGAAGATGAATGACATGAACGAAATGCATGATACATATAGTAATGAGCGGTGTTATTTCAGGCACTTAGCACTCGTTGTAAAATTTATCGTACGCAAGCAATCAAGGTTTATTCCCGGCGGCACCAATGAAATTGTTAATTATAATTAAAGTGCTGATTTGCCACGTACGCAGTGGTGAAGGAAAAAATCGTGAAGGAACCTACAATATATATAAATAGAATGAATTTATACTTTGAAAAATATGCAAAAATTCAATTTAAATAAATAAATTAACCTTCTTAACTGCATATTTAAGTACATTTAATTTAGTTGTTTCAGACATTCAATACACGTGCACCTCAGTACTTATACATAAAAAATAAACTATTTCAAGCATGTGTAAAATTCACTACACGCACTGGAGTAGCAAAGCACTAACCGCTCTCTAACTTTCTCAAAGAAGAGAGAAGTCCTGTTCCAAGTAGGGGGACATATTTTATAGATTGTAACTTTAAAATGCTCAATGTCTGATTTTTTTATAGTCTTCGTTTGGTTCCAGGTTTAATAGGTTTATATTTAAGCCTTTTACAGAATAACCCATTAGAATCAGCCTCAATATTTCGTTGTATCGGCGCTCCTACTTCATAATTACGGTACACATGACTTCTGTGTTCCGCGCATGAATAAACGTCCCATGTGAATGGAGCTAGTGCTGTCCTGTCATTATCGCATAAATCAGTGCCGATTCAACCGGTAATTGCATCGATACAACATCGATGTATCGATACGATCTCGCGGTGCCCGGTAGAGCCGGTAAATTAGAGTTGCGTTCAATATAATTTCTTTGATATGTGTGTGACGTTCAATAAATTATTAGATTAGATGTTGTGTAATATAAATCATGTATCACTCTTGTAATGAATATTAAAATGCCGATAGCTATACATAATTACATTATGCAAGTGAAGTAGAGGCAGGCGTCTGTAACTTATTGGGTCAAATATTCGCCGTGTTTTGTATATTGGTTTTGATTGACGACGGCTAATTAAATTGTTCTACATTACAATGGAATCTCTATGAAACTACATATTACATTGCGGTGTATAGCAAGGCCTTGAGTTCTAATCCCGCGTTCTGTGCAAAATTTGATTAAATCAGATTAATCATTTATTTTAATTACTATAAGTTGGTGCTGGACTAATAGACCATGTAATGGTAAGAGGAGGTGTAGTTAAAGATGGTAAAGCACTTTCTGCTTCCGTGACCGATAGGTAGTATAACCACCCAAATTTAGGCCAGGTGCACCACACCACACGGGGCGGTGGACATGTGGTGCTGCAGTCTCCAATCCGCCTGTCAAGCATGATAATTAAGGCAAGTGGACTTATATAGGAAATCGATAAACCTTTATACGTGGCACACTGCAGCTGTATTAAGGTTGTAGCACGAATGGGTCGATCGGAGAAGGACCACGCTCTCACAGAATACCAGCGTAAAATAGCAGCTTAATACTGCTGTGTTTCGTATAGTAAGTGTAGAGATCCAGAGACCCTTTTTTACTGGAAACGAGGCATTCCATCTTAGTCCTTAGGGATGACAACGCATTTGCGTTTTGATTCTTAATCGAGGATAAACGTATATGTCTATGGATCACAGCATCCACTTACCTTCAGGTGGACTGTATGCTCGTTTATCACGCTTATTATATAAAAAAACGAAGGTATTATGTAATCAACTCTGTCCACTGCGCCGCAATCGAGGCATCAAGTTTAATCATTTTTATGTAATATTTAAAAAAAAACATATTTTATTGTTTTGTTTATTTTGAATATGTATATACAAAATTTAACAATGTTATGTTTAACCAGAAATTGTTCACCAGCTGTACAATTATTATCATTATAGTAACCGCATTTGCCCACTGAGCTGTTTGACTAAAGTTTATGCAAAGGCCCTGGGCGGCCGATCAGAGGTTGTAAATCACGGATCGCAGGACAGACAGCGGCCTGTAATTGCAGCCCCCGGCCTGCCGATGACATATTCCATCACAACCCGACTCTTCTATAACGGTGGACTGGGCACCGGCGATATGTCACTGTGACTTGGGAAAATTGCTCTTATTGGCGAGTGTGTGTGGAACTTAACTGTACTTCTAAGTTTATATTTGTTACATATAGGTAACTTAATATTATACATAATCATATTATATTACAACAATAAAACTAAAATTACCATACCGTCTTACTCCCTGTGTGAAGTGCCTTAGCCCTTGGGCAAAAAGATAAAAATATTTCTAAGAATATGTAGCCAAATTTTAAACCCAAGTCAAATATATAAATATTGATATACCATTATTGCAGTTTTTGAAAATACAAGTAAATAAGGCTTTTAATTTTATCTGAAATTATCAAAAATTGAATGTAATTTATGGGAAGCAACGTTTTTGTCTAACGATCGACCCTTCCGAATATGTGCGTGCGAATTTTAAAGATAAAAAGCACAGAATGTTTGAATTTTTTTTAATCATTATTCTTCACCATTCAGAATAAGTAATATAGGCAATATTACTTATCCTGAACCTTCTCTGCAAATTTGGCTGGTTATTGCAAAATAGCCCTGTATATCATCGATCAGAGAACTCACACTTGTATCATTTACTTAGTACAGGCGCCACTTATTAATTTGTTGTTCGTAAAATCTTTGAACCATGTATTGGCGGCGTGTACAACCTCTCTGTCGAATAGTTTACCACCGGCGATTTTTCCGGATTGATACGATCTGGGGACCTTCAAGAAAAGAGCTTACTCCTTTCTAAAGGCCGGCAACGCACCTGCAATTCCCCTGGTGTTGCGGTTGATCATGGGCGGCGGTCGTCACTTAACATCAGGTGAGCCGCATGCTCGTTTGCCCCCTCTTCTATAAAAAAAAACCTAATGATAACTAAAAAATAAAAAACTGCGTTTGTCAACACGCCGTGTTACCTATGGCAAATATCCACCCTGTGATGTAATCAATTGGGATAGCTTATGTTTAGCAGTGGATTTTGATAGGTTGAAACGGTTACGGTAACCTTAAGAAATCTTCATCTATGTTACGACTCATCATAAGCTAACTACTGAACGTGAGTGATTATGTATGTCAAGTAAGTTAACAGTCACCAGTTTTTTAAAATATTAATACACGCTGCAGTATATGATGATCGCAGAATAAGTAAAGCTTTATACGATATAGTAAATAATAATAGTTCGTACGTTTGTTTGTGATCGTGTAGCTTCTGAATGACTTGACCAACTGAGACAATAGTTCCTAGCTATCCTAGGATTCGATAGTGCATTAGACAAGTTATTTACAAGGTCTATATTTGTTGACAAAATAGACTCATACTAATGGTTTAATACCGAAAAAGAAAACCACAAATCTATACACGATAGGTGACGCTGTGTTTAATAAGGTATATAATAGTAAATGTAAAAAGGTTTGTGTTAGTGATTTGGAAGTTAAACTTATCGCACCACTTACCGGAAAGGGCAGAACAATGTCCGCAAGACCAGCTTGTACTAGTGTCATTCTATAGAGAACCTAAATATTATTACTGATGTAATGAGGTATTCCATCTTTGTCTATGGGCCACCGCTCTGTAGGTCGCCGTGTATTGTAATATAATCTACTACATAATAATACTAAATAATAATCTCAACACAACGATGTCCTGGTTAATTTCAACAATAAAGATATCTTCATATACTGTCGGTAGCTGTTAACTGCACAGGAGTTTTGGCGGGAACTTGGCCGTCGATGGACTGTTGCTTCTGTTTTGTCGCTTGAATATTGGTTTGAAGGGGATTTTAATTCATAAAAGTGATGTGATTTTGTGAATTAAGTGTCTGCGCGTGTGAACTATTAGAGAAAACGACGAAACAAGTGCTTTGATGTTGATATAAACCTCAAGTTAATTTGATCGCTAGGGCGCCTTACGAACTTGAGTGGCTGTCATCATCAACAGTCCGCTGGGTTGAGATGTCGTCAAAATATCCCAAAAACTTCGCAATGTGACACATCAGCATATTATGAAGAAAAAATGTATTAAATGAAGATTCTAAAAGAAATGATAGCTCAGAAGGGCTAGAACCCAAGGCCGTAAAGCCTGTTACATAAAAAAAGTGTTAACTGCACAGATTACCTACACGCTACATATTTATTACCCTTAGGTATTTGGTATTATCCCGGGTGTGTAGTATGAGGAACAACACTAAAACAAAGAGAAACTGGCACACAGGCCACAAAGGATCAAAATAATAAAAAATTGCAGTTTCCGACGCGTCTTGCGTGCATGGCAACTATGGCAAATTACCCTACCACTTTAAGGCAATCTATGATAATGACAATGATGTTGACGATGATGATTGGGCATATCGTCTACTTACTATCAGATATGTTGTGTACTCGTTTCGCAGGCTTGCTTCTAGATTTATTCAGAAACTGACACCACGGCAGCGCAGTGGCTAAATAAAGTTTTGCCTGCGTCCTCCAATCCCACACGGGAACTTAATTCTCATATAATAATGGTAACAAGCAAGCACACAGTCTACCTACCTGTTGGTAAATGTATAGGTACTCTAGCTCTCTATCCTCGATCCTCGAAGAATCAACATAAATAGATCCGTTTTTACCCCTAAATACAACATACTCGGGTACATACATACATGCATTAGTATGTAGAAATTAATCATCCCAAATATTTTTGAGCCTCTCAGGTTCTATAATTTTCTCATTTATTTATCCTTACATCCCTCAAAACATTATACACAAATCAAATAAAGTCATATATCTACAGCAGATAAAATATTATTTATAAGTAGTATTTGCTATGTGCAAAAACACCTATTTATCATCGCCCATTGTAAAGTTATTAACCGGTCATAAAACTCGTAATACAAACAACAAATGGGGAAAAAAGTCATAGTGATGGCTTAGTGATCCACGAGCGTAGTCTAAGACAATCGTTAACAGATGGAGCCACTAGTGGCTCAAGATCTCAAGATCGTTTTTAACACAGATTTAGGGCTCCCAAGGTTCCGCAGTAGGCCTTTAATGGGCTGTAAATGATGTGAATCACAACGAAGTAATGACTGCGTAATTTGACTTAATACCAAACGATGAACTGCAAAATAAAGCTATTTTAAAGTTCAACCCAAAGATTCACAGTCGTCATGATGCGGCAGTTCACAGCTGGATGTACGCCGTTCTTAAGGCACGTCATTTAGCTTCGTGGCAAGAGGCTGGACGTCATATTGGTTCTCGGTCTACACTCTAAAAGATACATTTACACACACCGACAGATGTAACCAAGACCTTTTTTTTTTATAGAGTAGGGTGACAAACGAGCACACAGTCCACCTGATGGTAAGTGGTTGCTGCGGCCCATAGACATCTACATCTATCTTCCATTGCAAATCAAAATGCAGATGCGTTGTCACCCATGAGGACTGAGATGGAATGCCTCATTTCCAGTAAAAAGGGTCTCCGGTTCTCTACACTCACCATACGAAATACAGCAGCATTAAGCTACTATTTCACGCTGGTATTCTGTGAGAGCGTGGTCCTTCCCCAGTCGAGCCGACCCATTCGTGCTACAACTATACTACTAATATAACTGCAGCATGGCTCTACCACGTAAAAAAACCTTCTCACGTATTGTGTTAAAGATTTTGCCCTACTATGAGATTAAGAGGGAAAGTGAAACAGGATAAGAACAACAGCATAACAAGTCAAAATTAAAAAAATAACTGTGGTTGCCAAGCCGTCTGCCAAACATGGCAACTATGGCTATGGCAATAAATATTTAAAGCATGACTATGTTCACCTTTTCAAGCTTCGGCTTTCAAACTTTCATAGAATGTAATGTATTGATTGAAAATGTGATTAAAATATTGTGTGAGTAAAATTACTTATGTAGGTATCAAGAAGAGTTTTATTTTTAGTTAAATTATGGCTTAGCGATATAAATACCTGGAAGTAATTTTACATTTATTTAAATACGAATACTTTTATATTTTGTATGATAAATTATAAAAAAATTAAATAAACTTTTTTGGGTAAATAAATAAAAACTTTTAAGGCTAAATTTCACGTAAAGCTCATATTCGAGTAATTTTTGGGTAGATACTACGTCCTATACTGTTGAGAATAAGGAATTTAATATTAAGTACTTTCAATAAACGATTATTTGTGGTACACTAGATTTCAATAAAGAACTTATCAACGTCATTTTGGTTTCACAAGTCATATTTTTTTTTCACAAAACATATTCGGAAACATTTACAAATATTTCCCTTCTGACGCGCATTGCAGCACGAATGGGACGGCTCAACTGGTAAAAGACCACAATGATAGAAAATACAGCGTAATATAGCATAATTCACTTGTTTCTAAATACTGAGAGACGAGAAATGGAGACCGTGTTTGCTGGTAACGAGGCATATCATCTTAGTCTTCAACCGTAATATCACATCTATCGAGGATCCAGGTACAAGATATAGGGGTGTAACTATTGGCTGTAGCATCCATTTGGCGGGGGCTTACTAATAGAAAATGTTATTAAAGTTAAAAATAAAAAATAAATTTATTCAACCCTGTGTATAATAAACACTGAACTCAAGTATCGGCACTGTTTGGATAAAGGTGAAGATAAAAAAAAATTATACATAGAATGATTATAAGCACAAACCCAAATTATAGCATTAAGCGAGTAAACACTACTAATTTAAGCAGTTTAAAACTTTAATAGCGTATTTCGCAAAACAAATCAACTTTTAAATACACGCATAATAACACTGATAAACAGCTATAATAGAACCAACTTAAAGTTTCGAAATGCACACGACCTAAAAATCGAATTCGTATTAGTAGAACAAACTTACATTACTCAATTCGTAATAACATAACGTAATATTAAAGAAAACAAACAAACTATAATATAATGATACGTTAGTTACGACGTTTTGCGCGTGACACATGCGAAATTAGTATAGCTGTAGGCGACTGGAAGGAAACCGAAAGTGATTGGTACACTAATAAACCACTACAGCATACATACTTATAGTTAAAAGCCAGTTAAATACATATATGTCTGACATTCCACAGATAATAGGTGCATTCGTAATAAGTATGGCCGTTGGAGCTATACAGGTCATAGTTAAGGAGAAGGCCCACGGTTTTAAATCAGAAATATTATAATATGTACCTACTTTTTATATTCGATATTTTCGTTTTTTATATTGACGTGAAACTTCTTTATAATCGTGTTGGAGAAATTTAGTACGGTATTATAAAACAATAAAAACCACATTTTCTTGTAATGTTTCACCGCCGAGGCTGCATGAGTATACTTTTATTTAACTTGCTTATGTAAAATACAAAATTAAAGAAGGATGATATGTTGTATCTTCTTAGTTTCACTTCGTACGTGTGAAAACAATTGCATGCATATTTTTTTAATTCTAAGCATTGGTTAATCGTACTTGGGATACAAATGCAATAAGGAGACGGCAGCATTTAAATTAGAGGTTTGAGACATAATATATACTCGATGACAGGTCATAAAATTATCAAGAATTTTCCCTAAAAATTTAGCTTCGATATCGAATATGGTAAATCGATAATGCTTCTCTTATACATTTATATTTATAATAGATTAAGAAACAAAATACAGATGTCACCCCTGAAGACTAAGATGAAATGCCATAAAAAGAACTCTGGTTTTCGGTGTTACGTAATAGATTTATGCTGCTACTTCACGTTAATATTCTATGGGATTGTGGTTTTTCACTGAACGAGACATCCATTCTTGCTAAATTACAGCATATTATGTGTTTATAGTTATTTTGTGTACTGATAACTAGCAGAATCAATTTCGTCACGGTACACAGCCGCTAGAAATCTTATAAAGTCTTAAAATTACCAATCTATTGTTCTCTAATTTAAACGATTTAAAAACTACGTTGTTTTTGTAAGCATTTGTTATCAAATTTTAATAAATCTATAGTCACAGAAATCACCTTTTGTATACTTCGCTTCGCACGGTCGATTTCTGGATTCCGACAACAGCGCCACCTACCGAGTCCAAATGTAAATCTAAACCATTTAGGGACCCATTCAAATAAACACAAAAACTTTCATCAAAATCGGTCGCGCCGTTTTTGAGTTTTAGCTAGACTACAGCTATTGATTTTTATATATAGGGAATTGAAAGGCAGATGATGTCACCCCCAAAAATTGAGACTGAATGCTTCGTTAATTAGACTCTTAATCTTCAATTTTCGAAGTCTGGTACCAAAATTATAAGCTACATAAAACCTTGAAAGGTTTTAATTCAGTTTTAAAAATATTTTTTTTTATAAAAATACTTTTTGACTTCTACTTAAAAAGCAATAAAATAGCAAGAGATAGTTAATGTAGGGTACGTTAGAGTTAAGTGAATTAGCTGTGTAAATATTCGAATATTGAATAAAGGTATTGATAATTTTATTACACATCTTATGCGCTACAATAGGTTCATGCCAGCGATTGATACGGAAATAGAAATAAAAGGCAATAATAAAATGATTAGATTTCATCGCTTTAAGCAACCGAATAGAATTGCACTTGCAATATAAAATCACTTTACGAAAGGAAAGCTTGTTTTGATTTCGTTAATAATTCACGGCTGCTCTAATAGTTGCATATATCAATGTGTCAAATACCGGACCAATTGCTGTATTTGAGAGCGAGTACGTTATAAGTCCCCACTCGAGTGAATTCCGCGCTGCCCTTTCGCAATAACCGAACGGTTATGCTACCCCGCCCTAAGATACCCACCTATTACACACTATCCGCTCGCTACTGAACAACCTTGACTATTACTTCGCTCGGGCCATAAACCCGAGCTAACTGAACGCGTAAGCATAGCCGCATCGTCACCAGAGGCTGATACTGCGTCGACAGCACGATTACTTTGCGAAATTATTTTATTCTGCATTCAGAAGCCCCAAGCAACAGATAACAAACCGGGCCTATACGTTAAACCGGACCAATATTTCCTGCTCTAATAAAACCCGATGATAGCATTAAAAAAGTAACAAGTGCTACATCAAACGCGTGCTCGGCGAATAAGTAGGTGCTCGGAGCTTGTATAAATTCTAATAAACGTTTACTCTGTGTGGCTCCCCAGGCAACAATGCTCTTAATCTCAACTATTACTCTAACATAGAAATTTTTAAAATCCATGCGACCGGCAGTTGTGTTCACAGTTAATTTTTAGTTGCCTCCTACGCTCGGACGGGTAATAAATTGTGGTGGCTCGATGCTCGGGTTCGGTGTCCGTTCGGTGAAGTTTTTTTCACTGCGCCTCGCGTGTGTCGCCTTGTAAGTGTTTTAAGCGGCCATCAGTCACGGTCTGGAGATAATTCATATGCGTGATGGAGCACAAAAATTAATCTTCCTTATTTTGGATCGCCTGTGACCCATTCCATTTTATTGTTTGTTTTAGATTATCTAAGATAAGCCCTTACAAGGCTCTTTGTTGAAGAAGCCTGGAGGCTATTATTACCACACGTGTCGGTACAAAACGGTTGCTTAATACAGGCGATAGTTTTGCGGAAGCCATCTCAGTACATGTCGTACAACGTGGCAGCGTAATAAACTTAATCCTGTTTCATGCAGTCTGAGGCGGCGTGGCGAATTACTGTCGGAAGTTCTTTTACTAATGATGTTTAATACGAATTTGTCGACACTTTGTAAATTGCAAAAAAAAATCATTTATTTATTTATGTACCGATACGGTAAATAAGCAATAAATGTGCGATCTTATAAATAACTACATATATCATGTACGTATGTGCATACATTTATATTATCTATGCATATTACAGATATACACAACAGATATACACAAATGTTTTTTTTTAAATAAGGCATATATATATATATACATAATTTTAAAACAAATATAGAATAAGGGTCACAAACGAGCACACAGTCCACCTGGTGGTAAGTAGTCGCTGTGGCCCATAGACATCTACATTTAACCTCGATTAGGAATCAAAATGCAGATGCGTTGTCACCCCTGAAGATTAACATGGAATGCCTCGATTCCAGTACAACGGGGCTTCAGTTTTCTACACCCACCATACGAAACACAGAAGCATTAAGCTGCTATTTTACGTTGGTATTCTGTGAGAGCGTGGTCCTTTTCCGGTTGAGCCGATTCATTCATGCTACATCTATATTATACCTGCAGCGTGGCTCTACCGCGTATAAAACATACATACTACATAATAAAAAAGAAAACTTATTCAGTAAAATACTTATTTATAAAAGGAAAAAGGGAAAACTTATTTATATTTAAAGAATGGAAATGAAATAAAAAATTAGATCCGTTTTAGTTGTATATGAATCAATTCGTGTCTTTGAAAATATTCATATTTTCAAATTATCACTATACAATTAGTCATAATATTGGAGTAGTTCGTGTAGAAGCGGTGTAAGGATAACCCTACCCCATATCTGCCCATGAGTAAAAGACGATAGAGGTAAATAAACCAGGGGATAGGCCATAGCGTCCAGAGTGCAACAGCCCTGTAGTGCTTGTTGCTACTCATACTTCCATGTTACAAGAGACATAAAACCGACACAAATTTAGAACTGTATCATATCCTTTGTCATCAGATCATCTCAAATTAGTAGTCATATTTCTGGAAAAGTGCCTGAGTTTAATTTGTAAGATTGTTAAGTGTCGTCCTATCTAAGCACCTACTACCGATGAGTCACGATGAACACATCCAGGTCGTCGATGGATGTAGGTGGCTCAGGACCTTACCTTGTTGCAATCTATTGAGACCTACGTTTAGCATGACAGTTATGAGGATCTAACTGAATTTTCCAAACAGGTTTTCTCGAACCTTAGAAAACATGAGATTAAAGAAAAGCCTAAAGACGTTATCAATTGACGTGCAATACAGACTAACTACTGGAACCAAAAACCCTTACTTAACCAGCAGTTACAACGTTGCGTAAACGCTAAGCAAGCTTCCAGTAAATTGATTCTGTTAAAATAATGCTCACAATACTAATCATAGCTTCGCCGGATCGCGCAGATTCCTACTATCGGTAGATAGGTATCGGCGGTGATGAATGGTGGCAGTGCCGGCACTACGTCTTTGTTTTGTCCAGACGGAAGTTCACAGAGCTGCGCATAGTGTAGACTATTATCGTATTTACTGATTTTAAAAACGGAATTGATTTTCGCTACAAGTGAAAATACTAAAACATACCGTGTAGAGGCGGTTTTAGAATATTCACTACCGCATATTGCCCCGTGGGTATCGTGAAAGGCGACAGAGGTAAACCGAAACAGATGTACAGCAACATCTTCCTAGCAAAAGCAAACTTCACTTATAGCTTGCCATCTGTGGAGGGGGCCTGTGTTTAGCAATGGACTAATGGAAAATATCAAAATCATTTTCGAGGTAGGTATGACTCCTTATCTATCTAGGAATCCGTGTAATACAATTCTCAACCGACTTCCAAAAGGAGGACGTACTCAATTCGGCTGTTTTATGTGTTTAATCAAATCAAATCAAATTCATTTATTTGCATAATACAGGTATAAGAGTTGTTACAAAAAAAATAGAATATGTACACTGTATTATTGCCTTATGAGGTGTGCAAATACTTTAAAATATAGTCTACGCATTACTAATTCAATAATGGTGCTTTGAAATAAAATTAAGAATAAGAAAAAAAATATTGTCAAGAGTTGAGTTTATAGTGCTAATTGTGGTCATATTAAATACCTTGATGTTATATAAACTAGAAATTAAATATTTTTGATAATACGAACAATCAAATTCAAAATGTTGTCATACAAAATTTAAGTTAAATTATAATTTAATATACTAATCTTATTAAATTGTTACTATGTGTCACATATATTAGGTAAATGTATAAATTACTATTATTCAGTTATAATTAAATTCAAATTATTATTATTAAGTTACAATTAAATTAAAACTATTGCTATTAAATTATAATACTTTTATCCTCTAGGTATTTTTGACATTATAATAACATTTATTAATCAGAAATTTGTGTAATATCGTCTTAAATCGCAACTTTTTAAATACCCGACGTTTCGTAAAGTGCTCGAAACGTCGGGTTTTTAAAAAGTTAAATATACGCGATAAAATCCGTAAAAACTAGTATTATTTAAATGTGTAGTGTTCGCGTAAATATGAGAAAGAATTATGGTTTTTATGTGTCAATCGGTTTTGATTGTTCTTTGATTAATAGATCGATGATTTCATTATTTTCACTTGAAAGCTAGTGATTCCCGTGTAGTCGCATATAAATTTGATGAAGATCTGACCTTGCTAAATAATATGTATTTAATTGACTTCGAATACATTGATGATGTTCTCATTTTATTTATATTGAAGTGGATTGTACAAAATTTTAAATTTTACCACTTGTACTTATTTCAATCATTTAACAACAGTGTTTTCCGGTCTAAAAGGTAAAGAGAATAAAAGGCTGTAAAACGTTCTTTATTATTAGTTCTCCACCGTGTCAATATATATCTTTCAAAAGCCTTCTTTGTCTTAAGTACAAGGGCTTCAACATGCTTTTACCATGTTAGCTTTTTATCACATAAATGTTATGAGGAATGAACTATTAGACGATGAATAAGAAACAGAGATTTAGTTCTGTTTTGTTAATACTAAATAGAGATTTAGTTCTGTGTTAGTTCTTTAAGAAAACTCCTACATGCTTAGCAAATAATTTTGTGCTAATAATTTACCCTGTTAGTGAGATTACTATACTGTTAATGATAATGATAATTGTTAACGGATGGTAGAAAACTTTGAAAAACTTATAACATTTTAATAAATATCTCGTATATCATTTTAGTTAAAGTGTTGTAACAGCTCCTATATTGAAACAGGAAAGCTATTAATCTGATTAAAACAATACTGTAGATTCATCTACATCGAAGCTCTTCATACGAGTTTAAAAATCTTAATCGAATTGAGGTGTTTAATGAATGTTTAAATCCGAATACCTTTTTTATACGACATAAAGGTTTCCTAAAAATACAGTGACATTTAAACAAAACGAGTTTTACGGATTTTAACTTATACATTAACTTATTTTATCACTTGCATAATTCTAGTTTTATTTAAATAGGTGGTGTTCGTGTAAATTTCAAAAATTAAAGGTTTCTTATATTTACGCGAACACTACAGATTTAAATAATATTAGCTTTTTTACGGATTATAGCTCATATATTCGACTATGACATCAATACGTTGAACATCTCAGTCCCCTCCGTGTGACCACGGGTGCTGTAAAGTGCTCAAAACGTCGGGTATATAAAAAAGTTAATTACGCGATATAATCCGTAAAAAACTAGTATTATATAAAAAATTAATACAATTTCAATGTAACTCTATTAATTACAATCTGACTCGAATTTGTCTTTAGCAGTGATTTCTATCAATAACATATCTATTTTGCAAAACTGAATTTCTCAAATTTATATTAAAAAAATCAATTTGTTAATTGCGATGGTAAGCATATAATATATGTATATATACAAAAGTTTTGTTCGGTTATTATCTTCTCAATTTTTCAGTGGAATATGAAAATAAATAAAAACTAGAACAAAAATAGGGACGATTAGGAAGTTAAAGAATATTTCTTTTAAGCCTATTTTGTCGACATTTGTTCAATACTGGTTATGTTAATTCGGACATGAGAAATTGGATTTCGTATCGAACTGTCCATCTATGTAATTCTTTTTGACACTCACAATGTACTGTGACGCGTTTGACTAATGGCCAATAATAAAGTAGCATACGGAGTTTATCCACTTAGTTACGCCTATTTTAATCAATCTTTGATATACAAATAAATGTCAGTCTATACGTGTCCCATTGTTGGGCACTCGATAAGTTCTAAGGTCTGTCAAAATTGCAACACGAGTTGGCGAACTTCGGTTGTCATTGAAATATCTATAATTTCTTATAGGTATGTTTCCTCATGACGTTTTTTCATCACCGTCGAGTGTGTGGTGAATTAGTAACGTGCTAGTGACGAAGGCGGAAGGCGAGCGCTTATGTAATCGGTTACACAGTACCAAATATAAAACATTATTATGTATATCTTCAATCAATTTATAGAAGGTCTTACAAAAACAAACAGAGGTTTTTGTTTTATAAGAACTTGCATAAATTAATTGAAGATATTGAAAAACCGTTCGCAAAGCGTGGCAACTATTGAAAACATACGAGTACACCGTATGAGGCAGTCTACGGGGGAGGCTTATGTCTAGCGGTTGACTTTTAATGGGCTTTAATGGTAACAGAACTTATATGCTTCCACTTTCTACATATATCTTTATCGATCTGTAAGAGTCCACAAATTTTCCACACAACTAGACTAGTAGATGTCTCTGGCCCACAGCAACCAATTACCATCAGGTGGACTGTGTGCTCGATTGATACCTTATCCTATAAGAAAAAAATAAAAATAATTAAAAATCTATCGAAATTAAAATCAAAAGATCACAAGGTCAAAGATACCTACTACATTTACTGTTTTATTGACGTTCGTAAAGTAGGGTTGACATGATTTTAGTTTCGATAGATTTTAATTAATTTATTTATTTCATTTAAAATTTTCGTTTTTATTGTTTAAATTTTCATTTTTGTTTGTGTTACACCCTATTTTTTTTCTAACGGAAAAAAAAGTTCATCCGGTACATAGGCAGAAATGGAATCTTGCCACCACATAAATCCAAAACTAAGCTGAACTGAGCTGAACCCACTATTATATTTCTATAATTTTGACATTAAAGTTTCTATAATTGTTCATTATGTTAATGCATACTTGAATACTTATTTTCATGAGATAAGTACAGGAATTTTAACGTTGATTTATTGAAAACAACCCCCTAAATATAATCAATTAATTATTTTACAAAGTAACAATACTTAAAATTGCCTGCGTAATTACTACCGTGTACAAAACACGTATCTTATAATGGAATGTCCGCAAAAATAAATTTCTTTTTTATACTTTAAACCTTGTTTCTAAAATGATACGATTTGTATTCACTCGAAATGCTATTATGTGACTACGCGTGCTGACAAATGACCTCACAGCAGGTAGTGGGTTCAATATCTACCACCGTCAAATTGGTACTCGCCAAGGAATTCAGGTAGTACGTTTGACATATTATTTGATAGCGGGTGCCATTGTTTTGATACATTGATGCACAACATGAATTCTATTTTAACATGAAATTAGCTTGACCTGTGTAATGTATATGTTGCCCGCGTAGTGGCGGAGAATTTCAACTAGCTCATATAGTCCCGAGGGTGTCGTAAGACGTAACAGAGGCAAAATGCAACAGGAGATGGTAAGCAGTATCTTCCTGATAACGATTCAAAATGATAAAAACTGCATGGCAACTATAGGAAACCCCCTTCCCCATTCGGCAACCTATGAGGGAGATCTATGTTCGGCTGCGGACTTTTTAAGAATGTATTTGATGGATGAATGGAATGAAATGAATAAAATTTTATACGTGAGAGAGTAGAGCGATGCTGCAGTTATATTAGTAGTATAGTTGTAGCACGAATGGGTCGGCTCGGCCGGGGAAGGACCACGCTCTCACAGAACACCAGCGTAAAATAGTAGCTTAGTGCTGCTGTGTTTCGTATGGTGAGTGTAGAGAACCGGAGACCCTTTTTACTGGAAACGAGGCATTCCATCTTAGTCCTCACATGATTTGTAATCGAGGATAGATGTAGATCTCTATGGGCCGCAGCAACCACTTACAATCAGGTGGACTGTGTGCTCGTTTGTCACCCTATCCTATAAAAAATCGTATGCATGTTTGTAGTGTTATGTTGACCGTGTAGTGGCGATGTAAGAAGTTCAACTAGTCCATATCGTCCCATGGGCATCGTAAGAGGCGACCGAAGGAAACCTCCCAGGAAGTTGGGGTTGAGCCCCTAGAACGCCGTGGCAAGTATGAGGAAAATCTTTATTTTTATAGAATAAGGGTGACAAACGAGCACACAGTCCACCTGATGGTAAGTGGATGCTGTGGTCCATAAACATCCACATCTATCCTCGATTAAGTATGAAAATGCAGATGCGTTGCCACCCCTGATGGCGAAGATGGCCTCGTTAAATATCTATGGAGGAGACTTATGTGTAACAGTGAAATTTTGACAGGCTGTAACAGTAACGGTAATGGTATGTGTATAAGTATATATATATATATATATATATATATATATATATATATATATATATATATATATATATATATATATATATATATATATATATATATATATATATATATATATATACTTATACACATACCATTACCGTTACTGTTGTTGTTGTATATATATATATATATATATATATATATATATATATATATATATATATATATATATACTTATACACATACCATTACCGTTACTGTTACAGCCTGTCAAAATTTCACTGTTACACATAAGTCTCCTCCATAGATATTTAACGAGGCCATCTTCGCCATCAGGGGTGGCAACGCATCTGCATTTTCATACTTAATCGAGGATAGATGTGGATGTTTATGGACCACAGCATCCACTTACCATCAGGTGGACTGTGTGCTCGTTTGTCACCCTTATTCTATAAAAATAAAGATTTTCCTCATACTTGCCACGGCGTTCTAGGGGCTCAACCCCCAACTTCCTGGGAGGTTTCCTTCGGTCGCCTCTTACGATGCCCATGGGACGATATGGACTAGTTGAACTTCTTACATCGCCACTACACGGTCAACATAACACTACAAACATGCATACGATTTTTTATAGGATAGGGTGACAAACGAGCACACAGTCCACCTGATTGTAAGTGGTTGCTGCGGCCCATAGAGATCTACATCTATCCTCGATTACAAATCATGTGAGGACTAAGATGGAATGCCTCGTTTCCAGTAAAAAGGGTCTCCGGTTCTCTACACTCACCATACGAAACACAGCAGCACTAAGCTACTATTTTACGCTGGTGTTCTGTGAGAGCGTGGTCCTTCCCCGGTCGAGCCGACCCATTCGTGCTACAACTATACTACTAATATAACTGCAGCATCGCTCTACTCTCTCACGTATAAAATTTCATTCATTTCATTCCATTCATCCATCAAATACATTCTTAAAAAGTCCGCAGCCGAACATAGATCTCCCTCATAGGTTGCCGAATGGGGAAGGGGGTTTCCTATAGTTGCCATGCAGTTTTTATCATTTTGAATCGTTATCAGGAAGATACTGCTTACCATCTCCTGTTGCATTTTGCCTCTGTTACGTCTTACGACACCCTCGGGACTATATGAGCTAGTTGAAATTCTCCGCCACTACGCGGGCAACATATACATTACACAGGTCAAGCTAATTTCATGTTAAAATAGAATTCATGTTGTGCATCAATGTATCAAAACAATGGCACCCGCTATCAAATAATATGTCAAACGTACTACCTGAATTCCTTGGCGAGTACCAATTTGACGGTGGTAGATATTGAACCCACTACCTGCTGTGAGGTCATTTGTCAGCACGCGTAGTCACATAATAGCATTTCGAGTGAATACAAATCGTATCATTTTAGAAACAAGGTTTAAAGTATAAAAAAGAAATTTATTTTTGCGGACATTCCATTATAAGATACGTGTTTTGTACACGGTAGTAATTACGCAGGCAATTTTAAGTATTGTTACTTTGTAAAATAATTAATTGATTATATTTAGGGGGTTGTTTTCAATAAATCAACGTTAAAATTCCTGTACTTATCTCATGAAAATAAGTATTCAAGTATGCATTAACATAATGAACAATTATAGAAACTTTAATGTCAAAATTATAGAAATATAATAGTGGGTTCAGCTCAGTTCAGCTTAGTTTTGGATTTATGTGGTGGCAAGATTCCATTTCTGCCTATGTACCGGATGAACTTTTTTTTCCGTTAGAAAAAAAATAGGGTGTAACACAAACAAAAATGAAAATTTAAACAATAAAAACGAAAATTTTAAATGAAATAAATAAATTAATTAAAATCTATCGAAACTAAAATCATGTCAACCCTACTTTACGAACGTCAATAAAACAGTAAATGTAGTAGGTATCTTTGACCTTGTGATCTTTTGATTTTAATTTCGATAGATTTTTATTTATTTTTATTTTTTTCTTATAGGATAAGGTATCAATCGAGCACACAGTCCACCTGATGGTAAGTGGTTGCTGTGGGCCAGAGACATCTACATCTATCCTCGATTACGAATCAAAATGCAGATGCGTTGTCTCCCGTGAGGACTAAGATAGAATGCCTCGTTTCCAGTAAAAAGGGTCTCCGGTTCTCTACACTCACCATACGAAATACAGCAACATTAAGCTACTATTTCACGCTGGTATTCTGTGAGAGCGTGGTCCTTCCCCGGTCGAGCCTACCTATTCGTGCTACAACTATACTTCTAATGTAATTGCAGCATGGCTCTACCACTTACAACATTTTTCAATTCAAATTCAAATTTTTTGTAAAAAAATTTGAATTTGAATTGAAATTTGAAAAATTATTCAGACCTAAAATATTACTTGTAGACCATACGAACAACTTGTTTCGTGCAGTATTCGAACCTGCGGTCTATGGCACAGCAGTCAATTGCTTATCCTCTGCCCCAACGAGCTGTTTTCTACCTAAATTTTATGATATGCTGAAAATTCTTCTTAGGAGAGTGTTGGTTCAGAAAATAAACTTTTGTCTGTTTTCATGCCTGTACTTTTTCTAAAGGAATATATTGAAATTAATACGTCTTTAAACGAGCCGTGGTAGCCTCAGGGGCCAACTAGCTCAGCTCTAGCTGTAAACACAGTACCCTAGCTACCCGGGTTCGATCCTCGTCGGCACCAACGAAATTGTTAATTACAATTTAAGTGTTGATTTAACACATGCTCGGCAGTAAAGGAAAACATCGTGAGGAAACCTGCATGCCTGAGAAATGAGAAAAAAATCTAAGACATGTAAAATTCACCAACACGCATTGAGGCAGCGCGGCGGACACTTTCTTGACCCAATACCCTCTTAGAAATGAGAGGAGCCCTATGCCCAGCAGTGGAGAGTATGTAGGCTGTAACTTTAATTTTAACTTAACCTCTTTAAATTTACTTTCATAGTGGGCAATTAAAAAAACTGATGATAACGAAATCGGGGGATACAATTTGGTGTACAGTTACATATCTATCATCTATATCAAAAATCTTGCTACACCACTCGATAGCTAAAGAATCAAAGAATTCGTTACGCTGGGTGAGGACTGTGAACCATCGCTCGTGTTGGAGGGGGGTAGGCCGTCATTTTGAGATTGTTTCATTACCTACATTCACGTAAAACACAAGGCTGTTTCCACGACAAAGTCATACACCAATTCTCTTTCGGAAATAAGGTAAACGCGCACAAATTATATTATGTGCGCGTAAAAGCGTGCAAGAACAGAAACAGAAACAGAAACAGAAACTTTTTTATTCAATGTAGATTATAAACAATACTTATTGAAAGTCACTTTTTTCATTTACCACTGGTTCCCAAAAAAAACCTCTGTTCTAAGAAGAACCAGCAAGAAACCCAGCGGGACTAATTTTTTTTTCTTTCAAATATGTAATAGAAATACCTTGGTAGCGATCACCCTTCCCAGGGGTTATTATTATCCATAAATTCCTTAATATTATAATAACTCTATTTATACAAACTTAGTTTAATAAAATTTTTGAACTTTGTGTATGACAAATTTTGTATATTTAGTGTGTTGACACTCCCCAGGACTAACATAAGATGCCTTGTTCCTAGTGAAAAAGGTCTCTGTTTCTTCTCGTTAATCATCATACAAAAGAACAGCATTTTCAGTTACTTTACGCCTCTGAAAAGCATGGTTCGAAAATACAATGAAAATTTTAAAATTAAAAAGTAAAATAAAATTTTAAATTAAAAGCATCTATAAAAAATTTAAGGTTAAAAATCAAATGCAGATGACAATGCGTAAATATTTCTTAGCGATTGCCGTTTGTAACTAATTTTATAAATGTTTTTGTTATTTAAAAATTTTGTCACTTTTTGTACTTCTCATTTTGAGATTTAACTCTCTATAGCTTATATTCTAATATCAATTTTACGTTATAGATTTTTATTGAGACTTAGCGACAGCTGTATCTCCTAGCTTTTCGTCGGTGCTTTTAAGTCCGTCTTTTTTTTTCTATTGCATTTGTTTGACATGCATTTGTTGTACGTCATTCAACCTTCTTGATAATCCTTATTAAGTAAAATAAAAAGTCTGGAGTTAAAATAAATAAGTTGAAGTCAAATTAAACGTAATAAAATCCGTAAAATTAGTTTTTGTTAATAATAAAACTTTTTTGTGGGTTTTATCTTCTCAGACAATTTTTACCGATATTAAGGTACTATAATAAAACGTCATAATTTAATGATAATGACGATGATGATTAAAAAATGAGTATGTATATATATATAGTGTGTACGATGATGATTAAAAATGCGTGTATAGGTATGTATATGGTGTGAGTTTTTGAACGTATAATGCACAAAAAACAACTAAGAGCTTTCAAATCGCTGCTAAAGTTGACGAAGCTCTAAAGAGTTCATCTTTGTGGTAATAAAACATACTGGACCGCTTGTAAAACTCAAACAATAAACTATTTATGAACTTGCCGGGAAAATCCGAGCGCAAAACGGAAATCATTAATAATTTATACAACGCAAGCGTGCGAGGCAGCCGCAGAACGCCCAAACCTCTAGATGCGGCTTTATTCTCATTTTTCCGTCCTTAATCCTTCACGGAGCTCATTTAGCCGAGTTTTAATCTCAATCTCACCTCATTACCAGCTCCCGAATACTCGGAATAGCCAATTTGGCCATTAATTACTAGCGTAGGCCTCCCTTACCCTTCCTTTTTCGAGTAAAAATAAATTATAACTCATTTATCGTAACGCCGGAGTCGCGAGCGGCTGAATAAATAGCTGTCACGTTGGCTCGCACACAGAGAGCGTGACGTCGTCACGTTAACGTTCACGGCGGGGAGGCCACGCCCAGAAACATGCGCAGTGGGTCACGCACGCCCACATGTGTGGCACATGCGGCTACACGTAACTGGGGCACATATGTGCCGGGCACATGCTCGATGGGCGTACGGCGCAGTGGGCGTGTCACGTGTGTCATGTGTCGGTAAATGGGTGGCGATAGGCTTGCGAAGGTAACGCGCAATCGGTTAAGAGTTGACAGTGTCGTATATATGTGCACATGAGACCGCTATGTAGGCGAGCAAGGGTGTGGCATAGAAGTTGCGACAAGGCTTCTGTCGCAACATTATCTAGTGAGTGCGTAGCCAAATGTTAATTATTAAAATAATCAAAATTAACGTATACGTAATAATTACATTCATCAAACTAATTACGTTGCTTTTTGGGAAACACGGCAGAAACAGCCCCAGTCCCAGAATTAATTTAGTAATATCCAACATTATGTCAATTTTGTCATATCTATCGAAGGTACATAACAAAATGAAATAGTAATATCGCTGGATATTTTTTTTTTTTTATAGAATAGGCTGACAAACGAGCACACAGTCCACCTGATGGTAAGTGGTTGCTGCGGCCCATAGACATCTACATCTATCTTCCATTACAAATCAAAATGCAGATGCGTTGTCACCCGTGAGGACTGAGATGGAATGCCTCATTTCCAGTAAAAAGGGTCTCCGGTTCTCTACACTCACCATACGAAATACAGCAGCATTAAGCTACTATTTCACGCTGGTATTCTGTGAGAGCGTGGTCCTTCCCCGGTCGAGCCGACCCATTTGTGCTACAACTATACTACTAATATAACTGCAGCATGGCTCTACCACGTAAAATATTAAATATTAGACAGAGGAATGGAAAAGAAAAATAATATTCCCACCTGTGCCCGCAATTATCGGCGCGAGACGCGGAAAATTGCGAGGCGAACGCCAAACTGACACTCGTGGAACTTCCTCAAAATAAAACTTAGAGAAAGTTCAACCGGAATGAAAAGAAAACACGAAAATAAAAAAGCTATTGACTCCGCAGTCCGGCCCTCAAACTTTCGGCCGGCTTTTAAACATCGCGGACAAGATCAGCGGGAGTTTTTTCAACCGCCTTGAGATTTCTCGTTGCTTCCTGTCAACCAACTATCCTTTACTAAGTTCAACTCACTATAAACTGAACTTTACTCCTGATTTATTTTATTTTAGTTTCCCAAGTTTGGCTTCGAATTATTGTTATAGAATGTTATATAACTCACAGTTGAATAAGTTTACATAATAACGCCAACTCAACAGCCAATTTCTTTAAATAAAGTTAAAGCAGCAAACTAACTAAAAATTTACCCGGACCTAAGTCGTTGCTATAAATTCAAATGTATATTTTTACCTCTAAGGACTAAAATCAATTTCCACACAGCCTGTAAATTATACTGCCTCTCTCATTCTTTACACCAGAATACAAAAATAGATTCATTGCTTGATAGCGCTAGAAATGGATAATAGGATGGTGCCAAGCTAGACGGAATTATAAGCGGAAAGGAAGCCTTATGACTTAGCATATCTTTAGATTTGTTTGCGTGTCACTGAATCCTAATTAATATAATTTCGCAGTACTCGAGAAACTAGGGTTCAAACGAAATTGTAAATTGTTTGTTCGGTGGTGAAGAAAATAATCATTAGGAAACCTGCAGATCTCAGAAACTAAAAACCAAAAAACAATCATTGCCACGTGAAGCCCGTCGTCACGCATTGGGACAGCGTAGTAGACTTTTACTTGCCACAGTATCCTCCTAAAATGATAGGAAGCCTTTGCTCAGTTGTAGGACGTATAAAGAGTGTAGGTATGTACCTAACCTTATAAATAATTTCAATATGACGTTCTTTCTTTCACGCCTTCATAAACCGCAATTAAGTTCAAGTATCAAAGTTTAGGTTAAAGGAATACCACAAATCACGGTCCTAAGCCACCTGCTTCCATCGACTTCCTGTATGTCTTACCAGGTCGTCACTCCATCTATTGGGGGATGGATTACACTTCACCTGCCGGTACGAGGCTACCACTCGAGAATCTTTTGTTCCCGATCGGTTGACGGTTTCTAAAGGCCCATTTAGCATAGGACTTGTGAAAGGCTGTGATGATGATGATGTTCAAAATTTAGGGGAAATGCTATAAAATTGATTTCTTTCTCATCACTGGCAAAGTTGAAACTATGAAATCAAAAAACGCTAGCAAACAAAGACTTACGACGGAAATTAGATCGTACCCGTTATAAAGCTGCGGTCCGCGGGAACAATATGGCAGAGAGTAACGTCGGATCAATAATATATAGGCTAAGAAAACTCCGTACAGAGCAACGTAGCACCGAGACAAGAAACATGGCAAGTACGAAAACAAATCAGTGCTGGGAGGCGCAAATTGAGCACGTACCCGTTCCGGCTAATTTTATTTTGCAATTACACCCCCCTCTCCTCGCCCAAACACCCTCGTGTCCGCGACGCCTCGCTAATACAACATTCTTAGCGACAGCTTGTGTGCTAACAGAGACAAAAATTAAGTTTTTTTTTTAAATTGCTTTTGTGTGAACAATTCTTCCTTTCGTCCATTTTTAGTAATTGTTACATATCGTAATGGACTGCAGTACTACGCAGTGTACTAAGTATATAAAGTGCTGGGCTTTATGTTGTAAGGCGTTTAATTTGAAATTGATTAGCCTACTAGTAAACTAAGTTGATTATTATATCGACGATTCTGTTCGATATGACCCTTACGCCAATTGAAAGAATTTTCATCAAATATTAGCAATTTAGACGACGCTCTTGATTACATAATATTAGACTAGAAATTCATTTAATTATCTTCTCAATGTAATTAATGAACAAGGCTCGTGTGACCAAAATATATAAATTAAAGTTAACACCTGAAGATTTAGATGAAATGCTTTGTTGCCAGTAAAATGTTCTCCGCTTTTACCATACATAATTTAGCAGCGGCGTGCTACTTTTTACAATAGTATTTGGGCACGTTTGTTAGTGCAAGGGTAGCGGGTCTGCATTCACCAACGTAGGGAAGTTCAGGAAGTAAGCCAGTGTGATAAGAGTCGTATTCTTGAAAATGCCCACTATCAGTTGTGGATTTTAAGTTTGAAATAGAAGAAGATAATAAAAGATTTTTATCGTTATCGTTACCGTTAAAACCTATTAAAGTCAGTCAGTGGTCTGAACATAGACCTCTCCCAGATATTGCTTTGTAGACGGGAACTTTGAGATAGTTGCCACTTGCTCGGCGGGAAGGTTTACAACTGCAGTTTATTTTTACTTTTAGTCGTTATTAAAAATATTCCGCACTCCTCCTGATCCTGAAATCTCCTGAAATCTCCTGATTTGTTTCCCTCTGTTGTCTCTTACGACACTCACGAGATGATACGGGGTAGTGGATAATCTTACACCACTACTCAGGCCTTAAACAGGGCTCTTTAATTGACATTAATTTCATAGTTTCCCCACAAAATTTTCCCGCCGACCTCCTGGTAAAATTTCAGCACTTAAAATTGCATCGAAATTATCATTAATGCCAGCAGAATCGAATCGATTTGCTAATGTACATAAAATTTAAGGCTAGCTCTTATCTAATGCGCAACTGCGGCGTTTGACAATATTAAAAATTATAAAAAATATTTTAATAGGTTAGATAAAAAAAGAAATTTCGAATTTCGGATTGTCTCTGTCTTCACTTACTCTATAACCCCCTCTGTAAAAAGGTTGTAAGAAGGCGGTGGACACCCCGGCCAGGGAGGCGATCGCCTCCGCAACCCTTTCGCTTTTACCCCCATTGAACAGGATGATGCGAATAATTTAGGAAAATTGAAAAAAAAAACCGGCATATAATTTAAGAATGCAATTAATCAAACACACGATTTCTCTAACAACGAAATACGCCAGAAACTTTCTTTTGTATATGCTCCTATTTATAATTTTATTAAATAGTGCTATTAATCTGATCTCAAAAATTATATAGTACCCAGTTGACCGAGCTTTGCTCGGTATTTTTCACTGGGTTTTTTAAATTTAAATTCGTGTGTTTTGGAAATTATATTTGGATACAAATTACATACTGATGAAATATGAATAATATTTTTTGATCGCAGCGACATAATAGAAAAAACTGAACTGGTTATTTGAATAAAAAATCATGAGTGCAATTAGTTTAATTTAAATTTTCATGTTTTTAAAAAATACTAAAAAAAGGGCTCGAAAAAATAGATTTACTCAAAGAAGAAAAGAACTTGAAAAAAAAATTAAAAAACGTCGTTCGATCGGTCTGGGCTCGAACCATGGTATTACGATTATTATATATATATATATATATATATATATATATATATATATATATATATATATATATATATATATATATAAATTACTTTTTATGTATTGCGAAAATATAATAGGTACTTTAAATATTACAATATAATACACACAAGCACTCTAGTTAAGTTGTTTTCACTATTCCCCAGGTAGCCTTGCCTGACGAGAAATGTCGACTTTTCCATCAAAATTTTAAAAAAAAATTCTGCTACGGGTGAATAAATAATTCCGGAACTTATATATGGATCCATTGTAATTTGTCCAGTATTTTTCAGTAAAGAAAATCAGACAATTTTTCAAAAAGTTACATTTATTTTATTATTTTATATTTATTTACTTCATCATCATGTACTATAACTTAATATTAAAAATGATAATTCCGAACATTTTAGTCTTTTGACATCAAATATATTCTATATAGTCAGTTTTTTTTAAACAATATTTTATTTTTGAACCCCCTGTAACTGCTAAGCTTCTCGCATTTCTTCGTCGCTTCTTAAAGTGTTTTACATACAACTGTCGGCTCTGTGTGGGTCGGTATTTACTCACGCACAAGTGTGTGAGTCACTACGCATTTCGTCCCCCCCGCTCCCCTCTAAGAAAAATACCTTACCCCGTTACCACCCACGCCCCTTTGATGTACCGGTGCGCCTCGGGTAAAGAAGATATGAGACTTTTTCTAAAAGCTTAATTTAAATGAGACGCTTGGGACGACTCAATGAGAATATTCCTTAATTTAAATACTATCTCGAGGGCCACTGGCAACTGAGGAAGTAAGGGCAAAATGGACCATTTTAATTGGTATTGAGTTTCGATTGGAGGATACTTCGAAGTGCTTAATTTTTTTTGTCCCGTATCCTAATCGTTCTGACGTTTGTTAAGTAAATGGGGTTTTGAGTACTTTAAAGGATTATTCGCAGGCGTTTGAGCCTTAAAGAATTTTTATACCGTTTTAAGTAGTGTTTCCATTATCGGTGCTATATTAATTTATGATAATTATTACTTTTAACAAAAAGTAAAAACCGAGTTTAAATTGCTGAAAAAGAAGTTATTTATTTGCAACCCTTAGGGGTGAATTTTTTGTCCACCCTTGAAATATAACCTATTTATGAAAAAAATTATCATTAAAATCGGTTCTATATTTACGAAGATACCATATGATACTCCTTAAACAATAGTTCAATATGAAACTTTCCCCTATTTTTCAACCTTGGGGGCGGAATGTTTTTTCAACTTTTATTGAGACCACCCTTGGGGAAAAGCCTATTTAATAAAAAAGAGTATTATGAAAAATCAGTTCACGATCATACGTAAAAAAGAACATACACTCAAATTGAGAACGTCCTCTTTTTGAAGTCTGTTACAAAACCTCTTTTAAATGACCTTATTAAAAAAAAATGACCACACTGTTAAAGCACTATACACATATATTTTCATTCGAATTATCGTTTTCTTGAAAGGAAATAAGCGTCTTAAAGTTAATCATAATTCATAGGTGCGAGGTAACTGGCATTGAAATCGTCAATCTGCCAGCCAATCGTGATGATTAAAGCAAACCTTACAACGAAAGCGATCCATATCCACACGTGGACATTTATGACCCGATAATGAAGAAGAGGAAACTAATAAATAAAACAATAATATATGCTATTTCAACAACTTTAAACAAAGACCAAACCACTCCTATTTGGTCTTAGGTTAATGTAATGCACTTTGATCGAGGAGTTATGGCGGGTAATTGCCGAGTTGTTATTCCTGTTTTATCGCTTAAATATAATACAAATAATGCTTTGAATAAGATTTTAATACCTAAAAATAGCGTACACGCAATACAATTTTGTGTATTAAGTACTTCGCATATGAAATACTTGTGAAAACAACGAAATGAGGTATTCCAATGAAGATGTAAACCTAAAGTTGTTTCTTCTGTTAAGGCATCTTAAGATACTAAAGTCAACTAATGTCTACGGCTTTGTCTTAACCTCCCAGAAATCTTACAACGTGACACGTCAACACAATAATCTAAAGATGATTTAAACAAATTATTTTATACGATAACTTCTTATTACTTGACACTCGTAGAAGTACAACCGTGCGAATTTATTACCAGAGAAATAAAACTTCGATCGATTTTCCGCCACTTTAAATAGGTACTTATTACTCTTGACCGTGATTGTTAAGTAATAGGAGTGGAGTGTTAAAGAAAACTGGATTACAGTGATTGCCATGTACAGAGTGGTTATGGAGCCGTTACTTCTAAGATACCGCAGCATCAGCTGCATGTTTGTGTATCGCACTATCGATAGATGCGCCAACATTGCTTCTGTCGAAGATCAAGAAAGACCGGGGGACTTGTAATGTTGTGACCAAATGGACTGTGAACGCTGTCAAAGCCATAATGTGAAGCATATGACGAGTAAAGAGGCTAATAAATTATAAGTAATAATATAATAATATAATTATCTTAAGGGAAAATATAACATATTGTGAAGCTATTCTGGGCATGATTGCAAAAAGATTTTTTACCATAAATTGCTGGCTACTGAACAGTATTATAATGCCGCAAACTACACTCACCAAACCGTTTGTTCAGGGTGGTGTATGTGACAAATCTTTAAAGAAACGCAATATTTGACATTTTGCAAGAAAACGTACTACCATTAGATGTGTGCACATATGCAATACATAATATTTCCATCCAACGTTGTATTAAGATCCGAAATATCTCACTCAATATATGCAATATTACTAACTCACATTCAACCACAAATAAAAATAATCAACAAAGAGTTCCGCAAGTAAATGATGGCATAATTTTTGAGATTTATTCGAAATTTCATTTACTTAAAATTTTAATCAGATAAATTGAAATAAAAAATATAATAGACAAATTAACATGAGCATAAATTCTTTAAGAACGAAATAAACATTGAAACAATTTTACAATCTCTTTCGAGTTAATTGTCTACGCTCGTATACGTGCAGGTTGGGGTGTTTCGCACCCCCTTTCAACCCTTTCGGGATTCAAACGTTTCTTCTCCTTCTTTACATTTATTTCTTATGGCCTGTTTCTTCTTCTTAAATTATAAAGTTGTTTTGTACCTAAGCGGTTTTGATACTTTAAAATTCTTTTCATAATATAATATTTTTCGAAACACTTTCTGTTAAAATGTATAATAATTCAACCTTTCTATAGTGTTACCGTAACAAAAAACATGCCACCCCATCCTTGAATAGTAAACTAAGGGAAATACGAAGAACTTATTGATGAAAGACGGTGTAGCTGAATCGTATCCGGCAACAGAAACGTGTCAAATAAGCGAGACCTCTATTACAGTGGTCAACTATCTGCCCACCCACATTTCGATAAACCATTACCTCTATGAGAGGCTCTTTTCCTCATTAACAAAGAGCCATATGAACTAATAAAGATAAAGAATACTCGAAATGTTTTTTATTTCGTAGATGTACAGTGTCTGTTCCATACGCCTTAAATTATTACTAATTAATAGCAATTAAGAAAGTTGAGTAGGATTGGTGGGGAATCCAATCGAGTTAACACGGCTCAATCATGAGATTAAGAAATAAAATTATTTGATATTACACGTTTCATTAAATCATAAGTTTATTTTTACAACTACACAAAATTAAATTTATAAAGGTAAATTTACAGAATAATTAATCCTCGTCAACTTTTGAAAACGTTATTGCCATGCTTACGTGTATGTAATAGGACACTTTCACACATCACACACGACCTTGGTAGCTCAGACGGCTAGCGCTCGCCCTAAATTTCACAGTATGCGAGCAAACCGGGTTCGATTCCCGCAGGTACCAATTAAATTGTGAATTACAATTTTAAGTGCTGATTTACGTCGTGCTCGGTGGTAAAGAAAAACATCGTGAGAAAACTGCATGTCTGAGAAATAAGAAAAAAATATTTCAAAAACATGTGAAGTTCGCCAACACGCATTGGGGCAGCGCGGCGGACAATTCCTTGCCCTAAAATCCTCTCATAAATGAGTAGAGGCCTGTGCCCAGCAGTGGGACGTATATAGGCCGTAACATTAACTTAACGTGACCCAAAATTAAATCAAAACAGCCCACCCGATGATAAATGGCAACTGCAGACCATGAAAACCTAAAACAATCTTTAAATGATGACAACTATAGATGTGTTGTTATTTGACAGCAAAAATAGGTAAGAATATGGAACCGGCCCAGACTAACTCCTAGGCAGAAAATAGACCTGTCTTTTAGTCTATTCAATCTAGTCTATTCAATAAATATCAAGCTATTAACTAAATAATGAAATCGAAAAAATTAAATATTGTTATTGAAAATTGTTCAATGCAGGCATGCAGGTTTATTTTAAACTTTTTTGAACGTCAAATTGTACTTACTTAAGAAGATTTTTTTAGTTATCTGTAATCCCTGGGAAGCGATTTGAATAAAAAAGAATGAAGAAATACATTTATTTAAAAGGGTCAAAATACTGTGATCCAGGTATAACGGGAGCCGAAATGATGTTACAAAGGCGCGGAACTGGGCTAACACAAGTTTTCTATATTACTGTGCGTACCACCCTACATCGCACCCCATACCCCCACGTCCAGCCCCAAAGGGTTGAAGCCCACCTTTGAAGATGCGCGGAGCTTTTTCTATAATTCCTCTTCGCTAAGCGATTCGAATTTCGTAAGTCTCGAATTTCCAGAGGCAAAAAATAATTGGTCCCTCTGATTCTCGCGTTATTCGGCATTTATCAGGTTCACAGTTTCCCGCTTCCTTATTTTTTTGAATCATAAACAATTTGGAAATACTTTACGATTGGTTATTTATTGTTTTGACTATATACTCGTAAAACTATTTATTTTAATTATAATTAGATTCGAGGTAACTCATAATCGCCGTAAAAGTGCTGATTTACCACGTGCTCGGCAGTGAAGGAATACGTCGTCGTGAGAAAACCTGCATGTTCGTAGGTATAAAACGTATCGAGGATAAGTAAAGTTCGCCAACACGCACTGGAGCAAGGCAGCAAACTAGTCGCTCAATAACCTTCTCATAAATGTGTCTAAAATGTGTGTGGAAGGCTGTGCCCAGCCATGGGCGGCGGTATACATTATGGTGGTATGCGGTATACAGGCGGTAACATTAATTTATGTCATTTGTTTGAAATACATACGAAATATAGAATATTATGAATCAAAAAAAGTTAATACGCGTGATATTTTTTCGATGGTAAATGGTTTAATGAACATTATGATTTCTTATTATCTTAATGATGACAATGTCCAAATTGATTTCCACTGTGCATTTGTGTACGAGTTTAGACACTCACTCCCCTTAACCTACTCAGTTCCGGCTATATTCCAGCTTATGCAAAAAAAAATCGGGAAAAGTATAGGATGCCATCTTGGAGACACGTTTTTTTTTAATTCATTCACATGTCAAAAGTCAAGAACATATGGCCTCTGCATTGTTGATGGTTATTTGTGAAAGTAATCACGCTTGAGAGGAACTGTAATTTTTTATTATTTTAGTTGTCAGCATTTCTGCTAATGACGCTGATGACCATATGCTGATGATTTTGACGTAATAGAGCCATACTGCAGCTATATTACTGGTATAGTTGTAGCACGAATGGGTCAGCTAGACCGGAGAAGGACCACGCTCTCACAGAATACCGCCATAAAATAACAGCTCAACGCTGTGTGTTTCACATGGTAAGTGTAGAGAACCGGAGATCCTTTTTACTGGAAACAAGGCATTCCATCTTAGTCCTCACGGGTGACAACGTATCTGCATTTTGATTCGTAATCGCGGATAGTATGTAGATGTCACAGCAACTACTTAACATCAGGTGGACTGTTTGCTCGTTTGTCATTCTTATTCTATATAAAAAAGAGAATTTATAGGGATAAAATGTGTTTGTTAGGTCGCGCATAGCATTCCCTGGAAGATTGTTGATCATAACAACAAGCGACGACGGCTACCAGTCAATATCCTGAAGATATTATCTACAAAGACTTTTAATCTTGCAGTGTGCTGCACTTGATCGATTTTCTTTCGTTGATGTGATAGACCGATAGCTAAAGCATAAGGGGTAACAAAGGCACCAGATCTAACGCTAATAAGAAGCAGCCTCCAAGATGCGACACATCGGTCAAATTAAAAAAATGTCTGTCATTAGGATCGCTAAGAAGTTGATGAGGTTACTGACAGTTGATGTTAAATTTGATGAAGAAACTTAACAGCCTTACTTACCATAACTACAAAAATTTTCCAAGATATTCTGGTAAAATTTCACTGTTTAATGAGACTGTACAATAACAGAAGCTAACTACTTTAAGCGTTAGACCATTGGAACATAATAAAACAACAAAAACTATACTGTATTGTCCTTAAAATAAAATCACTTATTGTCTGTGGCAGCTTAATGAGTGTTGGTGAATACATTCGCTCAATTGGGTACGAGATACCGCGATAGAACACGCGTGTCCCCGACAACACTACAAGGTAAAGCTAACAAAGGATGGAGTATAAGCCCACTTAGCATTTTGGTACTCATTTAAAATTTTATCAACGAAATATTTTGTAAAATAAACTTTTTTCTGTGTGTGAATTAATTTAAAACAGGAATATAACCTGCTGCTTGAGTAAATAGTATCGTGGTTTATTGAACAATGTTTCAATAAACATTAATGTTACATTTACTATTAGGGTATTTAATGTTTTCATATGGTCAGGATTCGTAAATACTTATAAAATATATCTTAATATATATAAATTACGTGTCACGTTGCTTCTCCGCGATAGACTCCTAAATTACTTAACCGATTTTAGTCAAGTTTGCACACCGTGTGCAGTTTGGTCCAACTTGAGAGATAGGACCGTTTTTATGCCCATGTGTGACCTACAATTTTTTTTTGCGAATTTCAGGATTTTTAATAGGAGATGACAAACGGTCGTTGAAAAGGGCAGAACAACGTCTGCCTGGCAAGCAAGTAAATTATATTCTATGATAAGCACAAACAACATAATATTTTTGTAATTTTTATTTTTAATTATAACTATTTATAAAACGCTACTGTATGCACATTGTATGTATATGCACAAATATTAATGTAATTTTACTTAGAAAATTACAAAAGTTAAAGTCATCTTGCAGTCACAATTTGAATGCATTTCATATTTTTATGAAATACGCTAGCTTTCAGTGAAAACTAGACTAGTGGATGATTTCGATGTCTACTTATATTGAGCATTTACTAGTATACAATGTACGTTTTGCTTCTTAAAATACTCCTGAATTATTTTTTTTGTAGTTTAATATAGGTATTCAATTATTGCGCTAATGTGACCGAACACTAATGAAACGAAATTATAACAAATAGGTGGTTCTGTTATAGTAAATACACTTAGACGTTTAATATTTCTCTACATAAAATATCCATTATCTTTATTTTGCTGTGTAGTTAAGGCGAAGGAATATGTACATTCACTACACCATGTAATCAAGTTGCCGTCGTAAAAGGTGACAGATGGAAATAGAAGTGGAGATGACATTGAGCTATTATGTACTACGTACTAGAGGAAACATTGCATTCAGCTACTCTGTTCCATTCAACTGCGGTGCATGCGCCGCACTTTAATCAGTCACTCGCTAGGCGCTTGTAGAGTTGTCACGTGTTGTGTTTATTTAAAAAAAACTCTTGATAAAAATATGCCGTCTTGTGTACTTAGATATTGCACAAATAATTCAAGAAATGTCTGTAAAAACCAAGGAATTACTTTTCATCGGTTAATACTCGTAAGATACTTAATCAATAAAAAGTATTATAAATTAATAATAAAACAAATTATTCCTAAAACGCCATCTCGTATCATATAGATATAGATTATGAAATTAATACGTTCAGATGCGATATTTCTGTGGGTACTTAAGTATAGGACGAATATATTATTGTACACATTTTTTGTCAAAACATATATAAGTTATTATAATTAGGCTAAATATTTCATGTTTAAATCTGCTTATTATTCTTTTATTTTATTTTTAGGTTTCCACATCAAAGTCAAAGTGGAAAAAAATCGTCCATTTTTAACTCTCGTGTGCCCAGTATTTACGAACAACTATTTACAGCATTTATGATTCTAATTTAAATAAATATATTTGTAATTTAAATTTTATGTTGATAAGTTTTGTTAAACATACATTTAGTATGTTTTTTTTTTTAATTTGACATAGATACCTTTTAAAATATTCAGATAAAAATTTCATTAAAATGTAATTGTGATATAATATTATGTAATATTATATTAAATAAACAAATATAATATACAAAATAAATGACAAAATTTAAATATTGTTCTCGATATAATTTAGCTATTTAACAACACAATCTACTATTAGCTACGGATCATTCTACCTATGTTTATTCTATGATAAAAGAACCAAACGCGCGAACACAGAGTAGCGCACGTTTTTTGTTTGAGATAGCTGTTCTAGTACGTAAGTACATATTACTTCAATAGGAGATGAGCAGGAACATATTTCTGATAACAACTTAAATGAATAAAAAACTGCGATTCCTAAATATGGGGCAATCTATAGCCTATATATAGCAGTGGACGAGAGGCTGTTATGATGATTATGGTGTTCCTTCATTTTTTATAATATTAATATTACTATAGTAATGATGAATATGATTCGACGTAAAATAGTTAAATCGTTTGAGAGAAGTTAGTTATACTTATTTCCTTGTCCACGTTATTGTATCCGTGTGCTCGAGGAAAGACAATCTGTCTCAGTCGGAGCCTGTCAGCGGCACCCATGTGCGTCTTGGCACGTTGAACAGCCCGCGTGTGCTCACCCCTACCGCATCTTTACGTATTTGTTTACCCAAACAAAAGAACTTATTGTGAAATAAACAAGTTAGTTGCAATTTTCTAAGAGCCAATTTTTCAATCTTAAGATAAAAAGATAAAATACAACATAAAAAAATTAAAAATTACAGCTATATGAATTCCATTCTTTGACTATCATATTCAGGTAGGTTATATATATATATATATATATATATATATATATATATATATATATATATATATATATATATATATATATATAACTTTTACCTGACGATTGAAAAGCCGGCCTTAAGTTAAGTGGACGTTCCTGTATCTAACCAATTTTTTTTTATAAAATTAGGGTGTTAAACGACCACCCAGTCCACCCGATCGTAAGTGGATGCTGTGACCCATAAACATTTACATTTATCCTCGACTAAGAATCAAATTGCAGATGCATTTTCACCCCTGAGGACTAAAGATGGAATGCCTCGTTTCCAGTAAAAAAGGGTCTCCGGATCTCTACACTCACCATACGAAACACATCTTTAATTAATCTTCTGTTTTACGCTGGGATTCTGTGAGAGCGTGGTCCCCCCGGTCGAGGCGACCCATTCGTGCTACAACAATAATTTACCTGCAGTTAAGAAAAAGAAAGAGAAGTTAAACAAGAGAAAACATAATTCAAATAATAATATGAAAATATAATTTAAGCATATCTTTAATAATAAAGCGTGTCAAAAAATAAAAAATTACATATAATTATATATATATTACAATGCTCCACTCTTATTGATATACGCCTTTTTGATTTTAGGCAGGACTCTGGCGCGTGTGATACGCTATTAAGTTCATTGATTGTTATTGACCTTAACCATCGGTTTAGTCCAAGGAAAAATCGTGGAAAAACCCGCAACTGGGAAAAGAATATTTCGAGCACAAAGACGAGAAAGCCTAACATTGGGATTTATATTGGTTTTAACTTTAAGCGTTACTTAATCAGGTTTTAAGTCAAGTGCTGATAACCATTGTAAATAATTATATGAAAATATTGAATCATGCTATTGAACGTATATTTTATAATATTAAATATCTTAAGCGACATGATCCTAATGGTTAAGGTGTGGGCTGCAAACTTCGAAAGTCGTTGAATCGCCATTTAACTACTGTATTGAACCACTACCAACATATGCATTTTAAGTTTAAGTTATTAGTAATGTTAAAGGCGTTAATTAGTATTCTTTAAAACAAACGCTTGGACATCATCGATATGACCATCTCATAAATTTATAGACGGACCTCGGTATTGTCCGATTACGACCACTTTTCCTGTGTAAGCAACGGCTTTAAAACAAATTCTGAACACACTGTATACCAAAATCTTTACCCCGAAATCACCTTAGTAACTCGTCTTTACCTTTGAATATATTAACTTAAGCGCTGTTGTGTGCCTAGTTAGGAATAGATTATGCAAATCCTAAACTCAAATCATCAGTCACTTTCCCAATTACAACCCTTATCAGTTGAACACTAACACATTAACAAACACGCTGTATAACCAGTTTACGGCAATACTCACAAGCAACCTTATATCGTGAGATTAAAGTATATATTCACTTGATTTTGTTTTTATCTAAATCAAACGCCCTTCGCGCTATCGTGTTAGAAACTTCTGCTGACGCGTGAAAGAATTTTGTAAAGATCTTTTCGCCTTTCTTTTTTAACGTCAGTGATTTTTGTAGAGGGCTGATTCTAAATATTCCTTTAATATCTACAACCAGAATTCACTCTCAGCGGAAAATGCACGTGATAAGTCAATTATTACCATTTTATCTGTCCAGGAATTCGTCCGGATTTTACCACTCTCTTGCCTATTTGGGCGCCAAATGTAATATGCACAGTTGATGAATATATAAAACCGAAACATGACCAACTGCTGCATTCTAATTTTGGGAAAGGAGAAATAATATTATTACAAGCTAGGAAGAATTTCATCTCATCTCTTCTTCCACAATCCTGCAGTTACTGTTAGACTATTAGCTTATTTGTCGTCCTAGTACGATAATAATCATTAATACTTATTAATATGTAACTAATATTATTTAAATATTATTTTTATAATATAAATGATCCGTGTTGCGTTTGAAAGCAGTCATTGAAAATTCAGTATATATTTAATTAGTGTTTAATATTTTTTTCTAAATAACTAAGGATTTACAATAAAAATCACAAAATAACGTAAAAAAAGATAAAATTTAATTAAATTATGTTAGAATAAATAGATTTAGTGACAGTAAAATTGTAAATTTATAATTGTTTTTATTACACTATTAAAATAGTTGTTAAAATTTAATACAAACACGTCTATATGTGCATTAAGCTAAATTACGTAAAAATAAAATAATTAAATGATAATATCAATCACTATTATTATTTAATTTAATTCATGATTGAAATATGTATAAATTTCAAATAAATTTGCTTACTACCAAAACGTAGATTCTAACTAGAGTTAGGCAAAAATAGCAACGCCATTTAGTGTGCAATCTACGTCTATATTCTTTGCTCAGCTAAGCACTTTGAAAAGTGCGAGTTCCGAAAAGTTTTGGTTAATGGGTTAAGAAGAAGGAAGCGGAGGGAATTTTTGAAAATTTCTGGTATAATTAGTGAAGCGATCGCATTAGGGACGTCACTTTTGCTTTATGGAAGGCCACAAGGGGATGTCAGTGGAGTTTTCCGAGTGTTTTTTGACAGGTTTTATTGGTTATTTTTTCAGGCCTCACACAAATTGAATTGGAAATACTACTGCGTAATATAAAAGAAATTAAATTGTAAGTATAATTTAATTTCTTTTATATTGTATCACGATATAATATATAAAAGTATATTTAAACAAACGAAGAATAATGAAAGCATTATTTGTTTTCTTTTTAATGGATTTGTAATATCGATTTTAATAAAAATATACTGATTTTATGTTTAAAATTTCTACTCGTTAGACATAATTTTCACTGCTTACTCATTTCTGAGACTGCTAAATTAATTTTTCACAGTAAAGTTCGTTTTAATGTTAAAAAAGGGTTTTAAAACTCATTTCACAGATACTCAAAACTGCTTGTGTATAAGCGGCAGAACTGTATACTATTTTTCAATCCAACGTTAAACAATGATAATACGAAAAATTTCCATAGTCGTTACATGTCAGTACTTTTTTAGTTTCGATGTGAATTTGTAATATCACTAAATTAATTTAATGTCTCGCTGTGTGACGCAGGTAAAACCACGATGGCGGATTCCTAATGTTTTTCGTCGTCTACCCAATAATTTCTTACCTAATAATATGCTAAAAGCATCACGTGCGCGGTACGGTATGGTACAAAAGTTCGTGCATGGGTTTTAATTATTGTCATGTACAGAATACGGCTTCTAATAAATGTCATTATGAACGTATAGCACGACAAATCTCCAGGCAAGTTCCGAAATAACACACTAGCTCTTACGCTTCTTATTTCAAGAGTTATTTTCGTATTTTATTTGACGTTTTAATGAAGAATTATTGCTGGTTATGACATAGTTCTGTAATGGAACAGCTATAGCACGTGCGTGACAATGATGGAACCTGAATAATACAGAGTTTAAGGTTTTTATTGGATGCAAGATATGCCGTCTTTGTACGAAAGTTTCTGGGAATATACCACACTTGTACAGTTATAACAAATAAATGAATCCGTGTTTAAAATGTTTGTCTTTTATTTTAAACCTATTCGTATTATTAGTGATAAATGAGCATTAGTAGGTTGTTTATGTAGCCCATAGACCACCATCACCCCAAAAAAGTTACACGTATAAATAGGGATAGATAAAATGCCTCTCATGCTGTAATTATGAAGGTTGTCAAGTTGCACTACACAATCCGGAATAAAACAGTGGTTGCTGTTGCCTAGTCTACCCTTGGGTTTTGTAAGCTCTGGACGTGTCGGTGGAGTTCACTCACATCACTCCACCATCTTAGCTCATATGCACGAATTATATTTTGTGACCTGACCTCGCTTGCTGCTTGGTGCTCTGTATTTGGTGACTTTATTGGCGGTCTATTTCAATTTTTAGGCAACAGCTAGATACACATCCTAGCGCACCAACTTGCTAGGTATATAGGCGTATATGTTAAGCACATATCTCTCATGCCGAAAGGTGGAGGAGCTTGGTAGACATCTTTGTTAACTTGTGTTAGTATAGGACCAGATAGCGTTGTTTCCATATGATGAACTCGCCGACTTTCTAAGTCGAGCCTTCCCCGACATTTGGACTACGTTTTACAACAGTGCAAAAAAACTTCATATTTCATAAGGAAATCCCCTCCCTCCTCACTCCACTCCCGTATCACCGGTTTTGTTTACGTCGGTGAACGACACTGTGTCCCCCGCACCCTCCACGATGTCAACCCACGGCCCCGCTTCGGTCTTCGCGGATGCCCACTCAGGCTCTTACGTGGTAACCGAGAAACGTGCCCCACCCAATCCCGGTGACGAAGGCTTCCCTCTAGCCAAAGGCAAAAAGCGCAAGCGTGCAATCCAAGCAAAAAGATAGCCGAAACTAACTCGGCCTCCTCGTCCTCCACCGCCACTTTGGCTAAAATGAGCCAGCCCCCGCGCTCTAAAAAGATTTTTTGCCCAAGGTGCAAAACGCCGGTCAGAGCATCAGAATGTTCGTTAACTCGACCGAAGAATTCCGCAGCTTGACTAGTCACTTACGCGCTCAGGATATTAGTTTCCTAACTTATGCCCACGCTACCAGAGAAGCATAACCTTCGTGTTGTCGTTCGAAGACTTCCCAAGGAACTCGAAACCATATATATTTTAGACGACCTCAACGCCCAAAATCTTCCGATCTGGGAAGTACACATAATGCACCACCAGACCGACAATAACCAAGTCCTATATCTGTGCCTGGTTATTATGGACCTGTCTCCGAAGGCAAGGTGATATTCAACGTCCCGCGTATCTGCAACCTAACTGGCATTGCAATTGAAGCCCCTCGAAATAGGGGAATCGTTGGCCAGTGCCATTGCTACCAATTTTGTGGCCACTCATCAGAAATTGCTATGCCAGGCCTAGGTGCATCAAGTGCCTAGGTGACCACGGCACTACTGACTGCACGCGCACGCCCGAGACGACAAACCCTCCGCTATACGTTAATTGCTGCGAAGAGAAACACCCAGCAAACTATCGCGGGTGTTCCAAAGCGTCGCGATGTAAACAGCGCGGAGGTAAAAGCCGTACCAGACGTGCGGTTCAGCTCAGTGTGTCGCTTTATCAGCTGCCTGCCATAAAAACCGCACCATATTCGTTGCCCTCTTCTGCGCTTCAAATGGCCATCAAACCCGCCCTCCGTCGCCGAGGTCTCAGCAACCCCATTATGCAAAGTCTCTGGCACTATTCACCTCATGGCCATTGTCATCCCCCCCCCCCTCAGGTCGCCAAACACAAGTCTGTCCCACAAGGCTTACCTTCCCTCGCTGCTGGCTTCTTACTAAGCAACATCAGCATCGCTAAATTATCCTCCTGGGCTGGCAAACCCCACAAAGCAACCCCCCCCCCCCCTCAGGACAAGCTCAACGCCACGATTGAGCAAAAAAAAGTCGAGATCGTACTCTTTAAAAAGACAGGTGCTGGTTTTTTACTTTTGACGTACCATTAGTATTCCAACCTATCAAAAGCTCAATATCGGACATAGGTTGCCTGATAGATATTAGTAGCCGTAGTTGCCTGGCTGGGTACGCGGGTTAGAAACCACAGTTTTTTTATTATTATTTTGAGTTGTCATCAGAAAGATGCCGCTGCCATCTCCTATTTTATTTCCCTCTTTTGCCCCGAAATACCCACGGGACGATATGGGATACGTGGATAGTCTTACACCGCCACAACTCGTTTAGCGCAAACTGGTTGAACTATTATCCATCACAATCCATGAGATCTCGCCTCTTACGACACCAACGTCATGAAATTGGATAATAAGGTTTTTTTTACGCCTGCACAAGGATAGAGAGCAATGCCAGGAAGGGTCTGAGCAAAATTTTATACAAAAAAAATACTTGATAATTTTTTTTTGAAAAAAAAATTTGTTAAAATAAATGGTCTTTAAATATCTTAAATCTTAATACCGCCACAATAATAGACTAGCCAGTGGCAGCTGAGGCGGGTCGCTAGTTTTCAATCTTTATATATAAAAATCTATTGCTGTCAGTTAATCCCGCTAAAACTCGAAACTGGCTCGACCGATTATGATGAATTTTTTTGTGTGTTTGAATGGATCCCTGGAAGGTTTAGACAATTGGACCCGGTGGATGGAGCTCTTGTTGATATCTACAAATCACCCGTGTGAAGAAAGGGCAAATCGCTAGTATATTCATAAAACAAAACAAAGTTAATATGTCATATCTGCCTATATTGTGACATATACGGCTTTAGAATATTAGTAATTTCGTTAAAATTCATCTCTCTCATATACTTACTTATAAACCTGAGTGCACAGCTTAGGGTCTTTCGTTCAATTCTTGCGGAAATAGTCGGAGCAACAAAAATTAATTCCCTAAAATAACACTTAACCTACCTTTATAGTCATCCGAATATTGAACCAAAACAACGAACAATAAGAAGCAGTAGGCCGTATAACGCGTTTGCGCGGAGCACAACACCCTTAAAAGGGGGGACAAATGAGGACAAGGGGGTGCCCCCCACTTAAGTCCTACCCTTTTAAAGATTCCTCCGTCCTCTCATTTTTAAGACTTTACAATACCAACACATAGACATCGCATATATTACAGGGGGATCCTTAATTTATATTAGGACCGCGACTCTATCGGTGTGTGGGTACATCTTTCGGAAATTAAGACGCTGAATGATGCGTTGTGTGTGTGTGTGTGTGTGTGTGTGTGTGTGTGTGCGTGTAAGAGATTAGATTTTTCCGTGTTAGCGGTAATTACTTGTACGGTTGTATCCGCAACAAGTATTACCAGTAATTGACATTTCTTTTTATCAAATATAGTCCGTAACTTCTGCTAGCAAAGCCCGAATTAGCCTGAGAAAATCTGATAATGGAATTCCAAGCTTAGTGGTTTAATGTTCATCAACATTCATTAGAAGGACCTAATGTGAGGCCCAGCTTTAATGAGGTACACGAAAGGTCGCTGCGGAGTTTTTTATCTTTATCCTCATCCTTATAATTACTCAATTCGGTCGCGAAAAACATCTTTCGCCTAAATTGTGAAAACACCTTCATTACAGCGACATTTATTTTTAACAAGAGACTGATTAAAATGCAATAAAGATTATAAAATAAGGATGATAGAGGATGTACCATCATATTCACAATGCTGCGGCGGGGCTCTAGTGTAAAATAATTAAAAAAAAACAGAAGAAAATATAAATACTAGCTTGGTCAAGAGACTGATTAAAATGCAATAAAGATTATAAAATAAGGATGATAGAGGATGTATCATCATGTACACCGTGCTGCGGCGGGGCTGTAGTGTAAAATAATTTAAAAAAAAAACAGAAGAATATATGGACTATAGCTCAAAACGTACAACATAAAAGCCTTGCGTGGATGTCTTATCATTTATAAGTTCATAACACAGAATATATAATAATTTAATTTTTTTTTATTTTTTAAGTAGAGCCTAAAGATATTATTGATTTTGCAATGACAAAATTTGGTGATGGTTGATCATTATAGTGATAATGTACTTCTCTCAGTCTTGTTCATTTCTTTACAAAATTGAAATGACTAAGGGCCTTACAGTCCATCTGATGGCAAGTAACTACTGCAGCACATGGAAACCTGTAATCAACCACAAACTTTTTACTTGATGGAGACATGCTGCAGCTATATTATGGTTGTAGCACGAAAGGGTCGGCTAGACCGGGAAAGGACCACGCTCTCACAGAATACCAGCCAATAGCAGCTCAATGCTGCTGTGTTTCGTATGGTTAGTGTAGAGAACCGGAGACCCTTTTTACTGGATACGAGGCATTCTATCTCAGTTCTCAGGGCTGGCAACGCATCTGCATTTTGATTCTTAATTAAAAATAAAGGTGAACTGTGTGCCCGTTTGTCACCCTTATTCTATAAAAAAAGGTATAATATAGACCCTATAGATCTCAAATAATGTGTATTTACCTACACATATAATGTTTTCGAACTAACAACAAATATAACAACCTCGATGACCTAGTGAGGGTAAATAAGATTGTTGGCCATAATATCCCGGCTTCGCATCCTGGTTAGGGTCAAAATCGGTTACTGTAAAAAAATATTCAACAGCACCCCGCAAAATTACGAATGTGGCGGTATTTTACCCCCGTTGTTCAGAAAGTAAGTAAAGCCGTTGGTCCTGTGCCTAATCTCTATCCGGTCGTGTTGGATTACCGTCGCATTGGACTACGAGATTTAGGCACTACAATCCTGGCTAGATGGCTAGTCTCCGTTGAGACCAGCCGCCGTGTTCGCAATTCGGTCTGTAGGAGACGATTATAGAACAAAATACGAATTGTTTCAAAAATTTATTTAGGAAGGGGAATTCAGGGTATTTCATTTTGAATGATTTTTTGCTGAAAAAGGTTACTATATATCATACATATCATAATTTACATAATAATAATAATGTACTCCAGACCGAATTTCGGCCACGGCGGTCTGTTTCAACGGAGGCTAGCCAACGGCGCAGGACAAGATTGTAGTGCCCAAGTGTATGCGCAAGCACAGGTGTACTCTCTATTCCCTCACTCTCATAATCCGATGAGACGGTAAACCGACACGACCGGATAGAGATCAGGCAACCTCTCTGTGGAATAGTTTACCACCGGCGATTTTTCCGGACCGATACGACCTGGGGACCTTCAAGAAAAGAGCTTACTCCTTTCTAAATGGCCGGCAACGCTCCCGCAATTCTCCTGGTGTTGCGGTTGATCATGGGCGGCGGTAGTCACTTAACATCAGGTGAGCCGCATGCTCGTTTGCCCCCTCTTCTATATATAAAAAAAGGCGCAGGACCAATGGCTTTACGTGCTTTCCGAGGATCGTGTTAGAGACACCACACAACTTCCTGACTCTGGGCAGTTATTGAGAGTTTCTTTGACAGAAAAACTCAATAATTGATTTTTTGGCCCGACTCGAAATTTGAACCCAGGACCTCATCATCAGCATTCGCACTACTACAACCTATAGACCAACGAGGCAGTCATATTTTACATTTATTATAACGTTACCGTAACATCCTATTGAAGTCTACTGCCAAACATAGGCCTCCTACATAAAATGCCTCGCAAGGATTTAGCCACAGATGTCAGAATTGACAAACGGATTGGCAAGCGAAGTATTTTATATTTCAGTCGTTAAAACGCCGCTGCCCATCTAGTTGGTTTCCCTCTGCCGCCTCTTACGAAAACCACGGGACAATATGGAGTAGTGGATATTCTTACAACGGTACTACATGGTTTATAGATTGAAAATAATTTGAAGGAGTGCTCTTTAAACATCTACGTACACATTTCAACAGGCTACCGACGATAACAAAGCGTAACTGCGTCGTTCGTTGGCCAATTAGCGGTACAAATACCGAGTGGAACTCAGAATTGGTATTTAATAGCTGAATTTCTGCGAAAATACCGGAATTAGAGCGCATTGGAGTGCAGTTTTTTGTGTTGACGTAAATGTAGGGCATGCAATTTGCATGCCATTGCGGGAGAATATTTTTCCCGACGGTATTTTCAACTATGCTCCCACTGAATGTACTTTAAGCGTACTTTTCCACGGCGTTTTTAATTAGGTAGCTACGGGATCTGGAAAAAATTATTTAAAAGTTTTATAAATACGAGAATTTCAAGACTTTCATATATTTTTGTTGAGACTAGGAATATGCTAACGTGAGAACTCTCACCTCTTAAACTATTGCTTGTGATTAACTTCAGAAATCAGAATGAATTACGATACCTTCTACACCAATTAAGCAGCTAACAAGAAAGGTATTCCAGGATTGCTGCCGCTGTAATACGTAATTTTACGTATCAGCAGGGATACAAATTAAAAAAAAACTGGAGTATGAGCTTGATGTCGTACGGTTGACATAGGTCTTCTCTCATTTCTGATAAAATACCACTTCGCTTCCCCAAAACATGTAGGCGCACTTTACATGTTCTCGAGATATTTTTATTTAGTAGACTTTACTTTATTTTTAGACCTTAATTTTTATAGAATTCTCAAGTTTACAGGTTTCCTTCAAAATATTCCTTTTACTGAAAAGGTTTCATTGCAGTTATTACGTTTACACCCACAGAGATTGAACAAAGTTTAAATTGAATGACGTTTATTCTGAGGCGAGAGCTTATCACTTATATGGCTGGTTAGTACGTGACTTATCAATTACATTAAATATACCGTCAGTTATTGCAGAATGGTTAAAGTGTAAATGGCAGTGACCGAATAAAATCGCGGTAGACTCCTAGGTTCCTTTCAAAATCAATCGAAGTTTAAACTTACAAATGACGGAATTATTACCGCAATAATTGGTTGAGCTTAAATAGACGCAACGGTAGAAAAAAATATAATTTTAATTGGGTTGTGATATGATCTGCATTGTTAAACAAATAAGATTAACGAAACTTCGACACTTAAAAATATATCATCTGTAAATTTAAATATAAGTTGTAGTTCAACTATAATTAGGCATATGTAATATCGAAATAAATAAATTTGTAATCTGTATGTTAAAAAATAAGCGACTTTTTTAAGCTAAGGGAGTTATTTGTACGCCATTAAGACATGAATTACATAGAAAAATATAATAGAAAAATAGTTTGCTTCTGTTTGTAATATCTGAACCGATTATAATGAAACTTCACGAACAGACCAATACCAAGAGTAATCTATATTTTATTTAAAAACTTGAAGATTATTTTTGAGTAATTAAAGGTTTTTAATAAAGTAAATAGTCTGATGATAATTTTAGGCCCTCATAACTCCACATTCATAGATCCGATCGTGCCCAAGTCGGTGTGGGTCGCCAGTTCTGAAATTATGCATACCATGCTGCAGCTATATTAAGATGTAGCAAGAATGTGTCGGCTTTACCGGGGAAGGACTTCGCTCTCACTGAATACTGGGAAATAGCAGATTAAAGCTTCTATGTTTCCTATGGTGATCATTTAAGAGAACTTACATATTGTAGATAACTGTAGAACACTTTAATGGAAACAAGGTATTCAATTTTAGTCTTCAAGGGTAACGCATCTGATTTTTGATTATTAATCAATGATAGATATAAACGTCTATGGTTCATAACATTCGCTATTCATCAAGAGGACTGTGCTCGTTTATCTTTTTTTATAAAAAAACTTATGAGATGAGCCCTTCCCGTGAGCATTAATGGCTCTTCTACTAATATATATCTTTGCCTTGTGGAGGCACCCTTAGAGAAACCATCTTCTTTCTTCTTTATCAGTTCGTAAGAGTCAACTACTGTACATGGGCTCTCCCGTTGTAGAAGGATTTGCCTCAGCAGGCGAATTATCAATTGTAATACCAGGCGACTCGCACCTTTGGTTATACCACCGTCTTTGGAAACCATAATTAATAACTTATTTACATACTTTATAATCACATACTTAATTCTGACATTTTCCATAGTTACCTCTTACAAAATACACATGGGATAGTGGATTTTCTTACGCACACAGAAACAGAAAAAGCAACCGTCAGATATCAAAAAGGGCGTGACGTCTGATACCTCAATATCTAATAGCTGACAAGTATGGTGTCGACGGGAAATCTTTCCTACAAATAGAGTCCATGGATGGTAAAGTAGATGAAGAAGACATAACTATATTTTCATAAGCACGTGTAACATTAATAAAAATAAATGTTTTCGAGATAGAGTTTCAGTCATGGCGGCCAGTCCCAAGGGAGACTAGCCATTTACGCAGGACAGAATTATAGTGCTTAAGTACTGGTGCACTCTTATAGCCTGACAGGGCAGCAATTTTCATCAGGAAAATTAATTATCCACTGACTTTATCCTAAACTTAATTTCTATTTATGTTAAAAAATCTATTAGCTATCTTTTGTTCGTAAAACTTATTTTGTTCCAACTACCTTTACAAATGGGAAATCATAAACACTGCTGTCGTTTTAGAATGATGTGTTCACCTGTAACTGGTAGTACAAAGTAATATATAGATGTGAGACATGTGTTAGAAGTAATTTAATATGTACAAATAAATAAATAAATTCATCACCACCAGAGAGATCAGGCGCATGGCAAACAGCTTTATGTGCTTTCCGAGGCATGGAATGTGAAACACCGCCAAATTCCTAACTGCGCGCTACGAATAAGAATTTCTGAACAGAAACATAATTACTGAATTTGACTCAACCCGGGATAAGAGCCGGGGACCACATAGTCACAGTCACGCTTTCCACCACTAGATAAACGAGTGACATAAAATAGAGTAAAATACGGTATTAACCCATTACATAATTCCAACATTTAAAAATTGCAAGTAAAGAGAGTTTTAATGAGTCGGGAATATTGCAAGATCGAGCGTTACGGTAACGAGATGCCTGGAAATTATTTAAATGTGCTGTGACGGTTGGACTTAACGTAACGTAGACAATTTTAAATACCTGCTGTTTCTATAATACCTGGACGACCACCCTTTGCTCGCCTTGACAAAAAAAACATTCCCGTGCGAAAGTTTTTTTACACCTACCTAAAAAACTTGTAAAGTAACACATTAAATAATTACAAAATTTCATCCAAATCGTTAGAGTTTAAATTAAAATAATTCATAAGTACAGAAGTATTTTTATTTATATTTTTCAAAACGTTCTTAAATGAGATGTTCCAAAATGTATGAAACCTGGGCCAGGTCCTTGTACACTATACTCAAAATTAGGGAAACACATTTTAAGCGGTTCTCAACTGTCCAATCATTTTATAATGGCTTTGCTTGCTGATAAATCACAGGAAATTACACTTGAAATTGCAACACACAACAAAAACCCGTTATGATGGTAAGCTGCCATTTTTATTGATTTGTGACGTTTGACATGTTTATTTCACGTATTTTTGACACTGTTGTGACAGCTGACAGCTCTCTTTTTATGAACAATTGTCGCTTTATGGTTTACTGTCATTGTCTATAAGCACAGAGTAACTAAATCGGTAAGACACCGTGTTGAATTATGTGCATTTTCCCAAATTCTACAGATTTTTCTCTTTTTTTTTTTTTTGAGGTAGTGTACATATACCTGGCCCATTTTTAAACATCTGCTTTCTCAAAAAATTTTAGTCATATATTTTTCGACGAAAGCTTTGATGTCTTGGTTATAAAATAGGAATAGCGCCATAAAAATGTACGTAACTCTGCAAACAAAACATTTTGTTAGCCTATAACAATTTATTTTTGGCCAGCAGTTGATCCGCGCAGATGACCACATTTTGTGTATCTGACTGACACTGACACACCCCCCCCCCCCCCCACCCGTTACATTACGCTTTAGCTATTGGATAAAGTTAGATAAGATGAAACAAGGAGGAAACCAAATTTTATTGAAACCTGGCTAGATAGATTTCTCGCCACCCTACAGTGTAATTTTTATCGAAAACAAACAAATAAATATATAATTAAATATTATTTAAAAAAAATACCGACTTACCATGTGCTCGGTATTGAAAGGAATATTTTGAGAAAACCTCATTTTTGTAAGAAAAATAAAATATTTCTGAGACGTGTGAAATTCGTAAACCCATACTTAAGCAGAGATCACACTGCCGCACCAACAATTACTAAATTTATTTAAGTCGAATTCATGATTCGCAGTGCCGCAGTGAAAATCTAGCTTCAGTACAAATAATAACACATATTGTAATTGAATGAACCTGGGATAGAGTGTAAGGCATGTAAGGTATTATTTTTTATTTATTGTTTATTATATCTATGCATTTCGGTCTATAAAAGTTAAAGTTGAAAGTCAAATTTAGCCTACATACGTCCCACTGCGGGGCACAGTCCTCCCCTCATTTCTGAGAGGGTTTTAGCTAACAGTTTTATTTTTGCCGACCATCGATAGATAGAGAGAAGTGTGAAGAAAATTCTTTATTACACAAATGTTTTCGCACAAAGGTGAGCATAATGGCATCCTATACCAATTACCATACGTGGTAGAGCCTCGCTGTACATGGTTGTAGAACGAATCGCTTGTAGCATGGTTTTAAAAATGAACAATAAAAAGTGTTGTGAGTAAGATTCTATATAAAACAATCATTTAATTTAGATTACTGGACCAATATGCTTATATATGTGGCTGGACATAGTATAAAGTTTAAATCAATAAATAAATAAAATCATGTAATAAATCTCAATTTTTAAAAAAATATACTTCAAAAATAAATGAAAATCTAGACAACACGTAGAATGGAACGGTTTGAGTTTATTAAAAGGGTCGCTATGAGGTGTCGCGAATGAGACAAGCTGCACATGTCAGGGCTGTGTAAACTTGAACCCTTGTTTACCCACAGAGCGGCCAACTGCATACTAAATGCTACGTGAGCATTATACAATCAATTTGTAAAACTTCTTCATTGACTTTTTTATTTATGTAATTTCAATTAAGTGGCGTAAGTTTGAAGTGTGGTAGTGAGCTTAAAATATCATCCATGTCGTTCGTTGGATGTCGTAGGAGAGGACTTTAGGAAATCACAGAGTCTTATAGATTCCAATAGATGGCGGTAAAATGGTGTAAAACGATTTAGGTTGGCGTTGAGCAGCAGCGTCAAGGAAAGTCTGGCACTACGATTGTCAATCCGTCTTCAAAGCGTGATGCTTAGGGCATATTTTACCTAAACTCACTTTCCCGTAACTCATTTCTAGCAGTAGATTTTTATGTAACGATGATGACGAAGAGGGAGTAATATAACTTTCAAACTCTTTCTTCTTTCTTTTCTCTAAACACTTTCAAACCACTATCTGAAAAACGCTTTATGGTTATTTTGATGTAATTATGAAATTTATACATAACACATTTAAAAAAAAACTTGTAACATCCGTAGAAACTTTTATATTATCTTTTCTCTCTCTTCTTCTATATATAGTATTGTATATATGTATGTAAATAGTTAATTCATACCTGTAATTATAGGTAAGGTAAAGGTGAGTCAAATTAAAGGACTGAAGGGATGCTATGTAAATAAAAAATATATAAAAACATTCTAAACTTACTGAATCGATTTTTGAAGTCGATAATTTTTTTGAAATCCTATATCATATCTTAACTGTTATACATATTAACTGTATTTTTGTGGTTTAAATGTAATCATCGAAGTTTTTTTTTAAAATTTGTATTATATAAACACGAATTAAAAAAACTTAAGAACAAATTTCAAAAGTCGAAATACTAAACATTTATTCAATGCTAAAGAAAAACTTGACATTAAAATAGGAGTAAACTGAAAAGGGTTGTTTAGCTTCAACTTTCGTAAAGAAAATATTACTTTTATTTTCTATCAAAGTATAAAGGAAACCATACTCCCAGCACTCGAATATCAAAGAATTAATTAACGAACCGGCGATACGGAAAGCGGAGAGGGGCGTTAAAATATAACAAATAACAAACAAAATAACAAATGGATCGATCTTGACAGAACAATCGGTCGGACCTTGAGAATTTATTACCGAAACAATTAGGGGAAAATCTCTAATAATAATTGATCAAGCTTAAAACATAAGTATATAAGTTTGTGCAACCCTTATTTTGTTTTATATATTACCTACTCCATTATTATTGTTTAAACCTAAGTTCTTTTATCAAGTATTACTCATACAAAAAACTCGGCCAGTAAAAATAAGAATATCATAAATTCCATCAATTTTTGCTCGCCACCAGTTGGTCGCTAGAGCCTAATCCGTCATTCATCAGGATGCACCGCAGACAAGTGAGGTCGTCATCTGGAGAAATAGTTATTTTTCCTTGTTTCCTTCATAAATAAGCAAATTTGAAACATTTTCCTTATTTTGAATCAACATTTTAAGACCCACTTTAATTAGTGAGCAGTTTGAGTAATGAATTATAGAACATAAGTTACCTATATTTTCATCTACTTCTTTCTTTACATTTTACAAGCGATTCGCTGCGGAATAGTACGGATGATTTTTCGATCTTGACAATAACGCCATCTAACGGGTTTAATTGTGAATTAAAGCCAACCAGGGCCCCATTCCAACGCACCCAAAACTTTCATGAAAATCGTTTAAGCCGTTTTCGAGTTTTAGCGAGACAAAGTGACAACAATTAAATTTTATATATAGAGTTTATACTTTAATATCAATGTAATTGAATACGTTGATAAGTGGGATCACATGATTAACATTAAAAGTTTATTTACGACATATAAAGCCTCAAGACACAAAACATTCAAAGCTTGAGAACCATACTCGTAAATTAAAAGTAGATCATCATGGAATCATCTAGACCAGTCAAATATTTAATAAATAATTTTAATTAATTCTGATTAATTCTTCAACAAACTGTTTTAGAAATGAGAGGAGTCCTATTCCCAGCGGTGGGACGTATATAGGGTATTACTTTACTAATATTACTTAACTTTAATTAGTCAGTATAACTAATTAAGAGTCACGTAAGATTTGACGGCGTCGAAAAAAATTATTTAACTACAAAAAAATAGTGAAAGGAAGTCCTGGGCTCAAAGTATACTCACTCAAAGAATTATTTAGGCCAAACGTTGAATTTTAAGAGCGGCAATTTGAACCTACACTCTTGTCCTGATCGCGGCATAATTTATCTTAACGAAAGAAAGGGGTGGGCGCGGCAGAGATGCGAAGGGGGTTGCCGGCGGGTGTCTCACCCAAAAATTGGGTAAAAATGTTGCCAGCCAACGATTAAACCGTTGAGGGAGATGCGTTATATTAATCACCACCCGCTACCACACTTCGAGGATTTTCTTGACGATCTATAGAGTTGTAATGGCGTCGTGATCGACCTTAGTGATTGCGTTGCCAGCTAATGACGGAATCTGGGCCAATGTAATAATTTTTTTTTTTTTTGGAGGAATAAAAATGTAAATTCTTTAATATTGAGGTAAAAGCACTACTTGTATATTTTACCTTCATCTTTGATATAATATTATCCGACTTAGTTAAAACATTTATGAAACTCGTTAGATGCCGGTGTCTTAAGACCGTGTTCTTTCTTTAGCAGTGTTACAGAAAGCCGAAGACCTTGTGGTTTTGAGGTTTGCAAAAATAATAATACTGATAGTCAAACCTGTCCAAATCGTAAGTTAGAGTAATATTTTATACTGTACAACTTTAAAGTGATTTAAAGGGAAATCGTAAGGAATTAAAGAAATATTTCGAAGATATGTCAGTTCCGCCAACACTCAGAGCTACACAGGTGGACTCTGTTTTATGAAGTAAAAGTAACAAAAGAACTCATAACCCACCGTATGGTAAGTAGGTAAGTTTGATAGCCTATTGGCATCTACATGTCTCATTAATAAGAATTAAAACACAGATACGTTTTCACCTTTGAGGACTAAGATGGTATATGTATAATGTACGTACACACCGTATGAAACCGAGTATGATCCGACCCATTTCAGTTACAATACGCTGCAGCGTGGCTCTGACAAGTAAACAGAATCTTATCTTTATACGTGGTAGAGCCTTTTTAGCACGAACGGGTCGGGTCGACCGGGGAAGGACCACGCTTTTACAGAATACCAGCGTAGAATAGCAGCACAATGCTATTGTTTCGTATGGTGATTGTCTGTTGTCAGGGATGACAACGCATCTGCATTTTGATTCTTAATCGAGGATAAATGTAGATGTCTGTGGGCCACAGCATCCACTAACCATCAGGTGGACTGTGTGCTCGTTTTTCACCCTTATTCTATTAAAAAATACATTCCGATCTTTTACAGTAGACCAACATCCTCATCATCACTTACCATCAGAAAATACTTTGTTTTCATACTGCACAAGCCAATCGCAAGTCCACTACTGAACATAGGCATCCCACATAGATTGTCACAAAGTACGGTCCTGAGCCACCTGCATCCACCGATAACCTATGTGTGAGACCGTCACATCATCTAATGACTTGACCAATCTTACGCTTTCCACTACATGGTTGTCACTCGGTACCTACTTTTCCCCCTTCGGTCGTCAGTTTATAGAGCTGTGCGGTCGGCGCATTGTCACTATAGGTTACTTATCCGCTGGGTTCTGTCCATAGAATACTATAATAAATATATAATAGAACGGGGGAGTGGGCGGAGCCCGTGTAGCTACACATATTTGTCAACAACATGTCAATTCACACGTATAAATGTCAACACGAGATGTGTTTTGACGTAACAATCGTTTCCAAATTTCGCATGCAAATTATTTAGAAAATACCAAATTGCACACATAAATATGTATTAAAATTTAAACGATTTTTTTTTGATGATTTTGAACATTAACCAAAAGTCTAAAAGTAATGTTACTGTCTGTCAATATAGCGAATCGGGTTTGTAGTAGTGATAATACGATGTAATTGCTTGTATGTGTGCTCCCGGCGACGCCAAACTATGGTTCTGTCAGTCAATTTCACGACTAGTGTATTTCGTAATTTTTTAACAAAAATATTATATTTTTTTACATTTGACTTATTAAATAAACCACATATACTAAATCTTTTATATACAAAAATGTTTGTTGTTCTTTTATAAACAAAAATTACTATGCTAGTAAGCACTCTAAAATTATTATAGACACTAAAAGTATCATAGTTATCATATCCACTTTTTGACAGCTTTCTTGTTCAAACATTGGCTGTACAAAAAGACAGAGTACTTGAAAAATTCTTAGTGAGAAGCAACTCTTAATATATACCGAAGTAAACTCTGTCCTACGGCGAAGGCGGGGCGGCCACCTTGGCTTTGTTTTAATATTTTCACAGGCATTATGAAGGGTTTCCTTGCTTTCGAATAATTCCGGTTTCTGCTCGTGAAGTTTTGATAAAAGTTTCATTCTATCAATAATTAACGCCCACAATTCCGAGGTTGCTGATGCGATTATAAAGGTCGCGGTTTCCGACTTATCTTTTAAGTTTTTTGGCTCTATGTAAAATGGGTGTATATAAGGGTTGGAACCACAATTTAAGGTGTTTATGATTTTAAAATTTTATTATACATTTTACAAAAAAAAATATTTAAAAAAGTGTATATTTATATAATAATTGTATTGTTCAATATTGCTTTAATAATAAGCAATAAATTTATTTATTAACATCGATGAAGTTGGAATGTAGGTACTTTTCACGCGCGCATCACAGGTCATCCTTCTGTTAAATTATTGTGATAGAAAGAAATAAGGAAACGTTTATTTTATATACATTATACACACAAGTGTATTCTAAAAACAGCTAGTTTGTATAAAGTCACAATTTCAATCAAACATAAGAAAACGTAACGTTTTATATTGCTTTTTATATTGTTTTTCAGTAACATAGTAATAATATTAAGGCCCTAAAAATTAAAGTGTAAGTAATTAGACACGAACATAACTACTTTGATCTGCTTTATTTGTTCATATAAAACAGCCTATCGAATGTCCAGTACTGTACATAGGTCACCCTCCTGATTGCTTTATTTGCCATAGTTGTAATAATAATGGTGTTATAAATTAATCTCAAGATTATTTAAAATTAAAGAATATTACTCGGTAACGTACTTTTTTACCAATAGAAATTATTCTGGCGGTGAGAGCGGATGGTCAACTTGCTCTCTTGCTTACGCAATCAATCATTATCAGGAATAAGACAGCGTACTGAACTACACATTCACTATAGAGCAAATACAGTTCCACCAACCGTAATATGTCTTCGCCATAATCACACACTGGTGTAACGTGAAGGACATAATTACATGATAACACCAAAGTATGGAACACTATTAGCAACGCAGGGCAGCCTCTCAGCACCACTAGTAGAATACCCCAACGGGCATAGTAAACGACAGTGAGACTCGTAGAATCACCAACTGATCTTTCTTAGTTACCTACGCGATAGATAATACCCCCAAAAAGGAGTGGGAGATAAAAGTTCTACCTTAATTTGTTCGTATTTCCTTTTATTTATTCCCTCACTCCCAAAAATAGTTTATATAATATCACAAAACACGTTTGAGCATAAATAGACACGAAAAAAGGGAAAATTAAAAAGGACAATGGGCATTTACAATTTCATCATCATTACAGCCCTTCACAAGTCCACTGCTGAACATAGGCCTCCCCCAAGTAATGCCACAAAACACGGTCCTGAGCCACCTGCATCCATCAACTTCCTGCATAACTTACCAGGTCGTCACTCCATCTAGTGGGGGGTCGCCCTACACTTCGCCTACCGCCACTCGAGAACCTTTCTTCCCCATCGGTTATCGCTTCTTCGAGCTCTATGGCCGGCCCATTGCCAATTCAGTTTACTAATCCTTTGGGCTATGTCGGTCACTCCGGTTTTCCTGCGGATATCCTCATTTTTGAGTCTATCACGCAGAGAAACTCCATAGCTCGCTGAGCGACCTTGAGCGTCCTCGTACGGCCAGCAGTGAAGGACCACGTCTCAGATCCGTAAGTCATCACTGACAACACGCACTGGTTGTACAATCTAGTTTTCAGAGATTGAGGTATACCTGACGAGAAGATGTGTCGTAATTTCCCGAACGCTGCCCAGCCGAGTTGAATCCGTCGATTGACCTCTCGGTCGAAGTTGGACTTACCTAGTCGGACTATTTGTTCCAGGTAAACGTACTCGTCAACAACTTAGAGCGTAGTGCTCCCAACAACTACCGGCATAGGTGTGACATGGACATTAAACATGATCTTTGTTTTGTCCATGTTCATCTTAAGACCTATCCGTTGGGAGACACTATTGAGGTCATCGAGCATAGTGCTAAGGTCCTCCAGCGATTCTGCCATAAGGACCATATCGTCGGCAAATCGAAGGTGAGTGATGTACTCGCCATTGATGTTAATACCGTATCCTTTCCAGTCCAGTAGCTTGAAAACGTCTTCCAATGCTGCGGTGAAGACTTTCGGGGATATAACGTCACCCTGTCTTGTCTTCTGTACTCGGATAGCCATCGTAGCCCTACTGTACAAACACTTCAGCACTTCGATATACCGACAGTCAACTTGGCACCGCTGAAGGGACTGTAGCACCGCCCAAATTTCGACGGAATTAAAGGCTTTCTCATAGTCCACATACGCCAGGAAAAGTGGCAGATTGTACTCTTTAGTCTTCTGTAAAATCTGCCGCAGGGTATGTATGTGGTCTATGGTACTTCGGTATTTGTATTCGGTATTGGTATTTTCGGGAACCGGCTTGTTCGGGAGGCTAGAAGTCGTCGAGTCTGCATGCGAGACGGTTCGTAATGACCCTCGAAGTCAGCACGTAGGCGCAGCTCAGAAGGGAAATCGGTCTGTAGTTCTTCAAGAGAGCGTTGTCGCCTTTTTTAAAGAACAAGACCACCACACTTCTGCTCCACGTCTCCGGAGTAGTGCCACCATGGAGGACGGAATTGAAGAGCTTCTGAAGGACTTCAAGTACCGGTGTTCCACTCGCATTCAGAAGCTTCGCTGTAATTCCATCCTCACCTAGGGCCCTGCCATTTTTAAGGTGCTCGAGAGGCATTCTAATCTCGCTTAGACTGACGTCCTGGATATCATATGAATAGTGTCGGATAAGACTTGCTCTTGGATCGTTACTTACACTTGCGTGTGGCTCCAACGATGATGTGTACAGCTGCCCACAGAACCTCTCAATCTCACTCAAAATCTCAGGTGTCCCGGAAACGATGCTGCCACACTCAGTCTTTAGCCTTGAAAGTTGGCTCTTTTTGGCAGACAGATCTCTGGCAAAGACTTTGGAGCCCTGGTTCCGCTCGATCGCTTCTTTAATACGAGCAGTATTAAAGTTTTGTAAGTCTCGCCGCATGCATTTGGAGATCTGTCTGTTCAGTTGCCTGTATGCTGTCAAATCTGTTGACGATTGCAGCCTCATCTCCCGTCTAACAGCCATGAGATTAAGAGAGAGTTTTTGTGTTCTTCTGCGGTGGGTCTTGCAGAACTTAACTCCGACCGCATGGACAGTTTCCTCGAGTTTCTCATTCATATCATCCACTGCATTGCAATCTTCTAGGCACTGAAAGCAGTTACGTAACTCGAGCTGAAAGGTTTCGCGATTCTGGATTAGAGCACGAGGGGGACGGAGCGTTGACTTCATTAGACGAGACCCCTCCAGCTTAACGTTTAGGTTCAGTGTGCCTCTAAGCATTCGGTGATCGCTGCCAGTTTTCACTCTTGCGATCACTGAGACATCACTGAACGGTGGGCATCTGGTCGTCATAATGAATTCAATCTCGTTTTATGTCGTACCGTCGGGGCTCGACCAGGTCCACTTTCTCTGGGGCCGCTTCTGAAAGAAAGAGTTTATCATAAAAAGTCTCTCTTTCTCCATGAAGTCGGCCAGCTGCTGGCCCCTTGGGTTTCATTTTGTTCCATTTACATTTTACTATTAACAATTATTATAATTAATTAATATTTTGGCTTCTCCGTGGTGCAGGAAGAACATGGGGTTGCAGCTCTTAGGGCCGCAGGTTCGAATTCCGCAAGGAACGAGTGTGTCCTTGTGCCGTTAATCTACGTAAACTGCCTGTCATTATACAAGAGAAAATCGTAATAATATTTAAAAATAAATAAAATAAAGATTTCGATTTTTACATTATCACCAGTATTTATGATGAATGGCAAAACTTTTGCTCCCAGGCGTGTTGGCGGATCTCATAAGTCCTTGAATAATTTTGTCTCAGATATGATATCTACTCTTTTCTCATGATACTCTTTCACCATCTCGCACATGGCAAAACAGCGCAATTTAAATAAATAATATTTGTTATTATAGTATTAATGTTTAAAATAATAAAATTACAATTTACAATTTCATTGGTCAAAATCATGTATTTGCGATCTTAGAACATTACCCCATATCGTCCCGTGGGTGTAGTCAGAGAGAAACTGATACTGGAGATGGGCAGCAGCATACTGATAATATCTCAAGATAAAAAAAAACTGCGTTTGCCAATCCGCGTCTTGGCACGCGGCAAATATGTTAAATACCCTCTACAAAAGTAACAGCGAGGGCTTAATTCTAAGTTACTAAGATTCTGCGTAATAATATTCAAGCCTACGCCAAATTGAAATAGAAATATCTCCCTGGATATATTTCAATTTCAATTTGGCGAGCAAACAACAAAATTAGCATTAATGACGCTAAACATACAACTATCCATGGCATATATACAACGAAACAAACAACTGTGATATAGCATGCGGGAGGAAGAATGTAAAACTTCCGCGAAATTTGCTCACCGAAATGACGACGCTTGTTTTTTGTAGGTGGGTGCTTATAATTCTCAACAAGGATTGTGTGGATACGCTGCCAATTAAAACAATTGTTTGCTACAATTCAGTATGTTTATTTAAACATTATGTTATACACGGTTCTGTTTGAATGTAAGTAGAAATGTTTATTCGGATATTTATTAATTTATGTAGAAATCGTCCTCACGACAAGCTTCCAGTTAAAAAGTGACAGAAAACAGAAAACCAGGTATCTGAATTAACATTTTCTAGACATAATATTTAAAATATTTATTAGCTAAACATTTTTATTTACATAGCATTGAAGTATGTATAATATTTAAAGAAAATTATAATAAAAGATTAAAATAAAAACTTAAAGTAAGTCCTATTCCGCGACTACCTAAAGAGCATTACTTGTCTCAGTCGTTCTAACACCTTTAGAATAAATTAAGTGATTATGTATCTATTGTATTTATCTGCTTTATATTATTTTTTGAGTAATTCTGTTATATATATATATATATATATATGTGTGTGTGTGTGTGTGTGTGTGTGTGTGTGTGTGTGTGTGTGTGTAAGTTTGTTTTTATATTTATATAATTTCATATTTTATTAATTTATTTTATATTTTATTAATTTCATGTATTAGTTATTTATATGTTATTTTGTTGCGTGTATTGTCTATAAATCGCTTGTATTGATATTATGTTATGTATATTTATATTGCACCACCTACCTAGTTTTCATTGTTCTAATCCTTTACCAGGCAACCAAAGGTGGTTGCCTGGAAGAGATCACTACGTAGTATAAGGCCGCCAACTTGTACTTACATATTATAATCTGCTTTTGTTTTGTTATCTGTATATTTGTTTGTGGTGTACAATAAAAGTATATTCATTCATTCATTCATATTCCCCGTGGTATCGTGCCAAGAACGCTGGCTACGTTTAGTTGCTGAATTAGCGTATGAGCAAGAAGTCCTTTTATGAAATGAAACTTTAAATAAAATGATAAGAATATAAGCAAATTTTCACATATTAAAAATGCTTTAACCATATTCAAAATCGGTATGAGTAAATAGTATTATATATTATATTATCAATAACATTAATTATAAAATTAAATCGAATGAAACCAGTTGGTATCACTTATTCTCGACAGAATGAACATATGTACTCGTATATATGTATTTATATATACATACACAGACATACTTCTAAAAACTATATCGTCAGACTCTAGAATCTCTAAAACGTGGGGATGTGTCTTAATTTGGAATTTGGAAATAGGATCCATTACAATAACTTCCTTTGAAAATTTTACTTTAAAAATATGTTTCAGATTATATTTATAATTATTATATTATAACACCTTCATTTTTAAATATATTAGTCATAGTGTCAAAAATGCATACTGTGTTTTCTCACTCAATGGGCGATAAAAGGACCTACCTACGTTAACCTCTTGTAACTAACCACGAAAACCATTCACGGTTAAAAAAAAGTAGAGTATTCAGAGCCGCATCCATACAAAACGAACGCACCCTAACAAACTTATTAAGATTTCTTTTCTTTTTACTCTGTACGTGGTTAGCGACGTATGACGCAAGCTAACGGCCGCAGGAGGGAGGCAGCTGAGGGGGCCTCCCCCGCACGCATGGCCGCTCTCATGATTTAAGCACAGGGATAAGAATGAAATTAAAAATACATCCGCGCCCGCTCCTTAGGGTGCTAGGGAGACATATATGCAAATGAACCCCACCTCCCCTCATAAGATAGGGGGCATTTTTTGTTAGGATGCTATTAATTTGGGGTGTAACTAAGTATACGTATATATGTCTGTGTGGCTCACGCATTCGGCATCCCCCGTAGATTTTCTTCTCTCGTTAAATTAAGTCTGGATATAAGAAATTATGAACAGTGTAATGCGCTAAAATCTGGCGTATTTTTCGCTCACAAAACAGTGAATATAACGTGCAGAACTAAAGTTCTAGATTGCTTTACGTAATAGATGGGTCTGTAAAATATAAATATCGATGTTGCGTGAATACAGCGTCCTATTTAAAGCTGTGAGGGTCGTAATAACCAGGTAATAAGAATCAACTTGTGGTATTGGACATAATATACCAAACCTAAAATATCTGGGCTAGTAACGGAAAGCATCTAACATTTTAATAGAGAAACCCAATAAATTTAAGCATACGTTAATTTTGGCAATCCAAGAAATATTTTAAAAATAAAGCATAATATATACTTTTATTTTTTATTTTTAACTTTTAATTTTCTACAGAACTTGAAGAATAAAGACGGAAGAGCGGGAATCGAATCCATAACCCGCAACGAATTATGGCTTAGCCATTTACCAATAAAGCGTCAAGTAAAATTGAATTGGATATAAGATGTCACTTCTACTTCAATAGATATGGGGGATGAAAAAATAAATGAAAGTACAAACTTGGATTGCGTTTTAACTATATAATTAAAAAATATAGAGTAGGCGTATATATTTAATTGATATCTTAAAACATCGAGAATTGTTAAAAGTTTTAGCTTCAAATATTGGATCAATTACAAAAATTTCTAAGTCGGAACTTAGAAAATAATCACTCTAGGACATTAATCATTTAATAATCAAACAATATATGAGTAATGCCAAGGTGTAAATGTTTATTACAGTGTCTCAAAGTAGTGCTTCCGTGTGGGAGAACGAAACTTTGGGATTTACGAATATCGTTAATGTTAATAATATCATAGTTGGCAACAATCGGATAATATGCAGCACATTAAGCGTCGTGCGAACTCTTCAATGTCTACATATTATGCTAAATGTGTGTAAGACGTCAAACCGTGTCCACAGTGCAATCGGTCTTGGCTTGACGTGATATATCGAAAATAAATAATATAAATGGAATAGTTTCACGTGGTAGAGCCACGCTATATGAATGGGACGACTCAATCGAGAAAGTGTCACGCTCTCACAGAACGTGTTATACCAGCTTAATCTACTGTGTTTTATAAGGTGAGTGTAGTAAATCGGAGACCCTAAATTAGTAACGAGGAAGTCTGTCTCGGGAGTTGCAACGCGCCTACGCTTTGTTATTTAATCGAGGATGGATGAGTTGTCTTTTGGCTACAGCATTCGCTTACCATCAGGTACTACGACTGTGTGCTCATATGTTACGATTATACTATAAATTTTCTTTTTTTCTTTTTTTTTTTTTTTTTTTGTTAGACAAGACGTCTCGGCAGCACAGTTTCCAAGCGTTTGGCTGTTGCGTAGCGGATTATGGACTTTAATACTACACGAGGTAAGTATTAGGCTCCAAATAATCGTTCTGCGACTACGAAATAATTATAAACAAGGTAATAGAAGATATTCGATAAAAAATACTTCTACATTCATTCAACATATTTATTTAAGGTACTGAAGAATTACGTGCTCGGCGGTAAAGAGAAACATGCATTTATCAGACATTAAAAAATTATTTCAAGTTATGTGAAGTACGCCAACACGTACAGGGGTAGCGTGCCGAACATTTTATTGCTCTAAAACCCTTTCTGAAATATTAGGAGGCCTGTAGGATGTACGTATGTATGGGATCTCCATCCCATCAAAAGTTCACTGCTGAACACAGGCTTCCTTCATACATAAGCTTACTGGAGGGATTTGCCAACATTGCCATGCTTGGCAAACAGGTTGTCAACCGCAATTAATTATCTATTATATTGAGTCAGGAATCATCAGCAAAATGCTACTGCCAATCTCCTGTTTCAGTTTGTCTTTGTCACATCTTACGACATCCACTGAAATTGGAGCAGTAGATTCCCATATGCTGCCACAACGTGGCATATGAAAATAAAAAAGAATTAAAATATAAAAGCTGTTTAGAAAAGAACGCTATTTTTTGAAAGTAAAAAAAAATGTTCAAAGATCCGGACGTCAATGACCTAATCGAATTTGCAAACATGTACGTACAAAAGGCGACACAGGCTCTTCAATAAAAATTAAAAGTCACCGTTGATGTAGGATGTCATGGAGTGGTTCGAGAGTATAACAATACGCCGAAACGTTTAACGCCGGGATCGACGCCGGAGGGTGTTACTGAAGCACGTTTTTACACATTCGACATTCATTTGGATGAATTTGCGATTTCCGAGCCGTGTTTTGGGGTTTTATTTTTCTTACGCGAACGCATACTGGAGTGTTAAGAGGATTTGTTACAGACCTTATTGACTATAGATGATTGATTAAGTTTGGCTTTCTTTATTATGAATATGTCGAGTTAATCAGTTTAGGCTTTTGGTTGCTAAGCTGTTTATTTTTTTATTTAGTAGAAGTCAGTACAAGCAAGCACACAGTCAACCTGATGGTAAGTGGGTATTGTGACCCATAGACACTTGCATTTAACTTCAAAAAACAATCAAAAGGAAGGTTTACTATTCCTTATAAGGCTTATTATTGATAGAATACCCTATTACCAGCAGTGAAAAGTTCTCGTCACGTACAATATGAAACACAAAAGCAATATTAAGCTGATGTTCATTGTATATAAGTATCTAAAAAAATCATGTACTCATAAAAATAGGTTGAAGTAAAGTTGCCAGGACTACAAAATTCTAGAGTGAGGCCTTCTGTCTTTTCTAAGCTATTACCAAAGGGGAGAGTACGTCTTACTTTCTTTCCATAGACATTTGCTCATAACATTTCACATGGTAAGTTATAAATTAAAAAAGTTTTGGATATTAAGCCATATATTTGATTTGCACTTTAAGTTATATTAACAAACTAGCGAGGAAACTTTACTAACTACGAATATAACACTATTTATGTAATGTTTTAAGTTACACTTAATTATTACTATTAGATCACTGTCGTCGTAATTATGACAGCAGAATGTACAAAGAGTACGTCAAATAGAATATCTTTGAAAGACTTCTTCATAACATCAAAGAATTATTAAAGGCTTCGATATATTACATGAATGTGTATTCATGTAATATATCGATGGATGAGGTATAGCAACGTGAGTTTTGGTAATCAATGTAGAAACCCAGAGTTTAGCAGCAAACCTGTAATGGATAATAGCGACGATAATGATACATACTTATACTATTTAGAAAACTCTAACTGTAATGTTTATTTATAATTATAGTAATAGAAATACTTCACCGTAAGGATGAGGAAATCCATCACCCCATATCGACTGGTGCATGTCTAAATAGGAAGCGAGCTCAAGATGACCCCAAAAAAATATTTTTAAATCACCTAAGCATGCTAGAACTGCCAAAATTGCTAAAAGATATCAAACTACGCATAAAGCTCCGTTTTGAAGTGACGTCTCGCACTGCATGGATATTTACTCGTAATTATCTAATATAATATGCAATTCTAATTAAAAGTTTAACTTGCACCTGAGACAGTACAGTGATTGTTTTGTTAATCCCCGACGAAAAAGAGGGGTGTTATAAGTTTGACCTCGATTTGTGTCTGTTTGTCTGTTTGTGTGTCCGTCTGTGGCACCGTAGCTTTTATATGGGTGAACCAATTTTGCTGCGGTTTTTTTTATTTAGAAGCAGGTTTTCTAGCGGTGGTTCTTAGACATATTTCATCAAAAGCGGTTCAATAACTTAAAGATCATAATTTTTTTTTGTTTAGGGGCTTTTTAATATTTTCAATTTAAGTTATTTACAAGTAAGAAAGCATTCAGAATCATCATAATCTAGTAATATTGTTGTACACCACACACATACACACATACACATTACACACACGCACACATTCCACTGCTGGACATGTTGTGTGTAAAGTAGTCCATAATTACCACGCTGTTGCAGTCCGTTTTAAAACAAGAAAATATATTTCATATTTCTCCTAACACTCCTACACGGCGTATCTACTATATATTTTTTCCATTTCGATATTAGAGTATATTCCACCCAAAAATTAGGGCAACGTTCTCACCTTAAAGAAAAATCCTGAGGTAGAGACATGCTAGCTTTATTATGCCCTCCGGGTAAACCCTAAGTTCTTAGCAATAAGTATGTTTTTTGTTAAAACAAACTTTTCGCAGACGATTGCATATTAACATGAGGGAGTGGACGTGACATTCATTGTTTGACAAGCATCGATCTGCCCTTTGCTATGCGAGGCGTGAACAAGCCAAAGTTCATGGGGCTCTATTTCTTTCAAAGCGTACGTTCAAGAATTGCGGCCAACGTATATTAAGTGTGAGGAAAATTTAATTAAGCATTTTTTTATAGGATAGGTTGACAAGCGAGCACGCAGTCCACCCAAAGGTAAGTGGTTGCTGTGGCCCATAGACATTTATCCTCGATTACAAATCAAAATGCAGATGCATTGTCACCCGTGAGGACTAAGATGGAATGCCTCGTTTCCAGTAAAAAGGGTCTTTATTGCGGGTTTTTACTGCGATATTGATTGCTTATTGCTATTTTTCATCAAAGAAAAACCTAAAAGGACACTCCAACAGGTACAGTGACTACTGTCATTTATGACTAAGGCTTAAACCCAGGTGAAGAGTGATCGGTGGGACGAGGGCGTTAAGTGACGGCCACTCAGGACACTGCAGTAAAGGAGCGTTTCATCACCACACTTCACGCTCCATCAGCTTCCTACTGAGGCCTGTTTTTGACAAGCAGCTAGTATTGCAGGTCCAGTATTACTGTGGCGACTGTGATCTATTGTGATCACTCCTATAGCTAGCACACTATCATGTTCAACGAAATCCAGGAGTTGCTTATCTGTAAGCATTTCAGCTTCCTGGGCTTAGTAATCAGTTCTCCAGATGAGTGCTACGCGAAGGGACCACAGTTATAAAATGCAACAGTTTCTTCCGCTAAGGAGTAGAATTTGCACATCCTTGATTCGCTTATTTCCATAATAGCGAAGTACATTATTACATTCCGTGCGTTAGTTTTAGACATTTAGCACTCTTATTCAATACCCTCAATTCTCAAGAAACGCTGAACAATGCGTTTTATGTACGCGCCTGCCACTCGAAAACCCATTTATATACTAAGGAATTTCCACCACACTGCTCTAGTGCAGGTAATCTTCCTTCTATGTTATATCCCAGTCCTCAAAGATTAAAGAAGATTTTTGGATGCCAAACGTATGTTGACTTTTCTTCTTCTTTAAGTGCCTCTCCATTACTGAAGGTCGGCAGTCATCCTTCTATATTCTTCTTTGTTCAGGGCTAGCCTGAACAGATCTTCAACTTTCTTTATCCCAGTCTTTATGTTGTTATTATGTTGACTTTATTATGTTGACTTTACATATCATGAAAATATTTTTTTTTACTTCTAAAGGCTATAGGTTTTCTCACGGGATGTTTCTTCTTCACCGAGTACTTGTTCTAAAGATTTCAATTAAAAACTTCAGGCAGGAGTCGAACTAGGTTTGCTTGTGTACTACCACGGCTCCATCAAAGCGCCTATAATTGCAAATAATAATAACGTGACGGCGCCAGAATCGAACTTGAAAACCTAACTACAAAGTTAAATAGTGAAAGTGCTGTATCGATTTTACTTTTTATTTATAGGATTAGGGTATCAATCGGGCACACAGTCCACCTAATGATAAGTGATTACTGTGACCCGTAGACATCTACATCTAGTCTCAATTACCTACTACGACTAAGACCGAATGCCTCATTTTTGCTCAATCTAAAAGGGTTTCCGGTTCTCTGCACTCACCATACGAGATACTTCAGCGTTGGGTTGCTATATTACGCTGGTACTAATATAGCTGCAACGTGGCTCTTCCACCTAAAAAGCCTCAACTTCTCCGAGTCCTCACTTTCTCCTCCTCAAACCCTTACTTCCTCACTATCGAATTGATACTTCAATGTCTCATCGACAGTAAGATGTTGAAATCAATGATTTCGAAAGGATGGATAGACCCTTCTAAATATTTTACTCATAACTTTTTCATACAAGAAAAAGTAGCGCAACTGTCATAATACAAACGTTAGACGTTAAACGATTTCGTAGTATAATTATCCTAATTGTATCATTATTTCAAAGTTTGTAGTACATAGTATCGTAAAAATACAAAGCAAAAATACCATCATTTTACCTAAAGGTCGACTTGTATTATTACTGGGTCCTTTTAAATTTTACATGAGTACCGCGTTTTTTAATAAAATTAGATTTAGCTCCCTTTCTAGTCAATCGATGCTCTATCAATGTATTTATGTTGCATCCTTGATACAACTTTAATGAAGGGCTACCGAGATAAAAACTCTATGCTCCAGAAGCAATCGGTTTAGAAACAGAATTTCAAAATATTTTATGAATCAGATTTTCAGATTCAATTAAGCAGATATGTTTTCTTTTGTACTCTTTTAGTTTTACTCTAATTGAATATAAAATATATTGGGTACCGATATTCAAAATTTAACTTATACTAAGTTCTTCAGACAAAAATTAACAGAAATAAAAATATAACCGTCAAAAAACGAAACGTTTAGATAAACTAAACGCGTGACGCCAAAATCCCGGCATATGGGAAAAAGAAACATGAAACGTAAAACGTGATATAATTTTTTTAAATAGTATAATTTTAATTTCTATGTACAATATTTTTGAGGGTCTGAATCCAGCCCTGGCCTAATCTTGGTTACGTAACTAAACTGGCTGTAAAATAAAACTTTAAAAATGCGTTTATATAATTATTTAATTGTAACAAAATTAGAAAGAAAGAAGAAAGAAAGAAAGATTTATTGCAGCACGCCACAAACATCAGTAGGCACTTAAATTTTGACACATCAATTATAAACATTATAACAAACAAAAACAAAAACAGGAAACAAAACAACAATTTGACGGATAAAACAATTTAAAAGTATGTATACTTATAGATGATAATTTGAAAAAAAAATAGATAGACAAAAAAAATCGTTTCTCATATTGTACGTGTATGTTGTGGCGCGTCATACAAACGGACCTCACTCGCTTATGCTGTCGCCGGAGCAACAGCGCTGGTTTTCAGTGGGCCCGAACGGATAGTAAATTAATATAAGGTTATTTACGGATGATACAATATCCCATGTTTTTTTTTAAATCTTTGTTTCGTAATTTTTGCATTCTTTCACGATGTTTACGACTTATTCGCGTTGGCCCTAAACTATAATTTTAGGGCCAGCGCACCGGTCCGTTTTAGTTGTTCGGTCGGCCCGGTCCTTACGCTGGTAATATATAAGTCAATGGTCGAGATAGATAGAATTGTCAAATATTATTTAATATATTGTCAATATTACTTAATTACTTTTTCATATTTCCTGAGCGATATCAAAACCTGGCGTTTTAAAAGTTTTATCAAAACACGAAGTACTATGCTATGATTGCAACCGAGTAGTTCTCAGTATATTTATGATCCTAACAACTCCTTACGATCACGTATTGCCATTTACTTATCACGATAAGAAATCACCAAATTCAACTTTAAAATATAAGTCATAAGATAAAATCTGGATTAAGTTGACGTTTGCTGAATAGCAGTAAATTCACCTTTGTATTTGGTACTTCACGGTCCGCCGCCAATATTATTATATAAATAAACATTAATGGCCCTACCAAAGTTATGCTGGACAAGACCTAGTATGAAATCAAATTCGTTATTGTCGTAAGGAGCAGAATCGTGATATAAAATGCAGCAGGTGTCCAAATTCTCGTAAGGTTATGACAGGAATAGACTAACCAAAAGACCTGAGTTTCATGGAACGATCCTGCTGCATAGATTTTCTTATTAAGTCCTAAGTACTATACGTCTTTTTTCCTACATTAAGAGTGGCAAGTAATGAAACACACACTTGATATCAAATAAATAGTCAAAACTTTGACCTATGAACTATGACCTACCTACATCTACACTCGGTTCAAAATCAAAATGCAGATTTTTTTTAAAGAATTATAACCTCTGAGAACTCAGATCATCAACACGAGGTGCAGGTTAGCAAGGGCCAATTTGCAAGACCCAGACGACCGAAAATGGCACTATTTTGAAAGTTCCAACCCACATTTCCCATATGGTGAAGGACAGCAGTTTACAAGTGCGGAAGTATCAACGCTGCGCTACGCTGTGAACCTGCCTGTTCAGCGTAGTAAGTATGGGCGAACATTGAAAAGTCCTTTATTCAACTTTAAATATTTTATCGATGATAAATATTGCAAGCAAAATAAAAGTATGTCCCAGGCAAAGAATCCAAATGTTGGTGACCTTACGTAAATACAAATATACTGCAAACTTCATTATCAACTATTCAATGGCAAGATTTGTTGGCGCTGACAATCGCTTTGATAGTGAGGCTTAGCACCCAAGAGCGACGTATGCATGACATTACGCACTTTGTCAGTCGTGATCGGACGCGTAGAAAACGCGCCACGTCTCCAATCCATGATTAATGCCTTTCTTAATTACTGAGTTATCGTTCGCTTTCCTAACGGAGGGCTATACATATGTTCCCGCTTTAATTTATTGACTTTCGTGGCGTTTGTTTTGGGGTAGGGCTGATTGCTAAAGTTTCAAAGAAGCACGTGTATTTTTATGCTTTTAATTTTCGTTGCACTGCAGTGCGAAAATGTAATTAAACCACTGCTTTTCTTGTATTTTTTAATGACTTCACAAATAATATTAACTAAATTAGAATTATAAGTTTAGTTATAAGTAATACTAACAAAATATGAGCCAAACAAAATAAGTTAGTTGCTTAAATAAATACTGTGTGTTGTTGTTGTTTTCACAGCAATAAAAAGAAGTGAATAACATGTCTGTTTTTAGATTCAAAGTTAGAAAGGTAGAGTGAAAGAATTTTTAATTTATCCATAACACTTTTAGTACAGTTGCCATAAACTGACTTAATCCATGTTACGCTACACCTATTAAAAACATCTACTGAACACAGGCCTCCCACGTAGATTGTCTGATTTGGGGGATACTTGCCATAGTTGCCACGCTTGGCAAGCGCGTTGGTAACCGCAGTTTTAGGGTTCCGTAGTCAACTAAGAACCCTTATAGTTTCGCCATGTCTGTCTGTCCGTCTGTCCGTCCTCGCTTAATCTCTGTGACCGTTAGCACTAGAAAGCTGAAATTTGGTACCAATATGTGTATCAATCACGCCGACAAGGTGGTAAAATAAAAATTGGAAAAAAATGTTTTATTAGGGTAGCCCCCATATGTAAAATAGGAAGTGATTTTTTTTTAATTTCAACCCTAACGTGCGATATATTGTTGGAAAGGTATTTAAAAATGAATAGGGGTTTACTAAAATCATTTTTGATAATGTCAATAATTTCGGAAATAATCACTCCAAAAGTAAAAAAACAATGTGGGGGACACACAAGGACTTTCTAGGAAAATCATTTTGAACTTGGATGGAAACAACAGTACCCACTACCGGGAGCAGTTGCAGGAGCGCGGAGCGCTGCTGGAGCGCGAACATAATGGATACCCACCTTTAAACTCATAAGTGGGAACACTTATTGTGACGGACGGAAAAATACGGAACCCTACACCGAGCGTGGCCCGACACGCTCTTGGCCGGTTTTTTACTTTTAGTTGTTATTAGGAAGACGCTCATGCCCATCTCCTGGTTTTTTTGTCCGTCTCATCTTACGATACACATGGGATGATATCAGTCCCTGCCTAAATCTTAATAATATTACCAACATAATAATTTATTCATACAAATTTAAAAAAGAGTATGAATGTGTGAGCCCAAGACTGCTATGGATACGATTGAAAGTGGGCTTAAAGAAGTTGTTTGTGCTAGGGGTCTACGCCCCAGACATGTCTAAGCCCACTCATATCCGAGAGCAGTTTTGGGAAATGGTAAGGATGGTATTAATGAAATGTAAGGGAAATGAAAATGTTGTTATGCTAGGAGATTTTAATGGCAGAGTTGGGGTGAGGAGGCTTGGTTACGAAAGGATATTGGGAACGTTTGGTGATGAAAGTATAAATGAGAATGGTGAAAGCCTCCTCACTGTATGTATGGAAAAGAATCTTTTTGTGACGAACACTTTCTTTCGCCACAAGAGGATTAACATGTACACTTGGGAAAGAGGTGATGATAGAAGCATGATAGATTTCATAATTGTGGATGAAAGATTGGGGGGCGCAGTGGTGGATACAAGGGTTTACCGGGGGTCAAACGTAGGAACAGATCATTTTTTGGTTTTATGCCGAATTAATGGTCTATTCAGGCGGTGGCGCCATCGGTCATCTGTGTCTACCACTGCGTTACAGCGTATTAGAACAGAAAGATTACAAGATGAAGGTGAGAAAAACAAGTTTAAATGTAGACTGAAAGAAAACGTAAGTGGTTTGGATAAATTATGTATGAATGAGTTAGACTTGGAGAATATATGGCAAAATGTTAAGAAAGGTTTAGTAGATGCAGCTACCGAAGTATGTGGTGTTAGTAAAAGAAAGAATGAAAGGAAAAATAATACGTTATGGTGGGATGATGAGATACGTACGGAAGTTGAAGCAAAGAAGAGAGCATGGCTAGATTTACTAGCAACTAAGGCTGTTAATTCTAGCGGTACCAATGATGATTTTGAAAGAAAAAAGGCAGTCTTTAGACATCTAAATAAAAGAGTAAAAGAAGTAGTTGAAAGGAAAAAGCAAGAAAGAACGGATAAAAATGATAGAAGAATATCGGATAACTTCCAGGCAAATATTAAAATGTTCTGGAAACTCGTAAAAACTGCCAGGGGATGTTCAAAACAGCCTATAATGAATGCTATAAGAGATGAGAATGGCTATATTCTGAATGATGAAGTTTTGAGTTTAAAGAGATGGAAGGAATATTTTGAAAGCATGTTTATGAGTGAGGAGACAACGTATGAACTGAATGAAATAGGAACTCCGAAAGAAGAGGAAGGAGGTAGCGAGATAAGTATAGATGAAATAATGAAAGCAATGAAAAGCATGAAAGCAGGTAAGGCTGCCGGATATGAAAGAGTTTCACTCGAAATGCTAAGGGCTGGAGAGGAAGTGGTGGCAGGCCTGCTGCACACCTTGTTAAATTTATGCTGGGAAATGAAACGGGTACCGGGAGACTGGTGCAAAGCCGTGATAGTCCCAGTATATAAGGGAAAAGGGTCGCAGCAGGACTGTAAAAACTACCGCGGTATCAGCCTTCTTAGCATCGTGGGAAAACTGTATGCCAAGGTACTCATTGAAAGGGTCGTGAAAGAAACCGATGAAAAAATTTGGGATGTGCAAGCGGGATTTAGAAAGGGAATGGGATGTACAGATCAAGTCTTCTCCATGCGCATGATCGCGAAGAAGTTTTTGGCCAAAAACCAAAAGGTTTTTTGTGCGTTCATGGACTTGGAGAAGGCCTATGACAGAGTGGATAGGAATGTGCTATGGCAAACACTGAACTCATTTGGGTTGAGCGCTGGCTTGATACAGGCATTGGAATCTCTTTATAGGGACTCTAGTGCTTGTGTTTGGATCAACGGGGTCTACTCGGACTGGTTTGGCATCCATAAAGGTGTCAGACAGGGCTGTGTGGCTTCCCCGTGGTTGTTCAACCTATTTGTGGACAGTTGTTTGCAAAATTTGAAAGTTGAAGAATGCAGATTCAGAATGGGTGAGTTAACCATCAAATGCCTTTTGTACGCCGATGATCAAGTTATTCTTGCGTCGTCGGCGGCTGAGTTGCAAATGATGGTTACATTAATGAACAGATCATTAAAAGAAAGGGGTATGAAAGTGAACGCAAGTAAGACGAAAATTATGGTTTTTGAAAGAGATGAAAGTAAAGCGATATGTGAAATAAGAATAGAAGGGGAGTTGATCGAGCAAGTAGATGAGTTTGTATATTTGGGGTGCGTATTTAGCAGGGATGGGAGATATGATAAGGATATAGAACGACGAGTGAACGCAGGAAACAGAGTAAATGGGGCCCTGCACTCTATTGTGAAGAGTCAAAATGTGTCAAAAAAGGCACGTATGGCAATTCACAATGCTGTGTTGGTCCCTACTTTAACGTATGGTAGTGAAAGTTGGGTATGGCAGAAGAAGCACGAGAGTAGAATAAATGCAGTAGAAATGCGGTCCTTAAGGAGTATGTTAGGGCTGAATCTGAATGACAGGGTGAAAAATTGTGTGATAAGAGAAGAGTGTGGTTTGCAAGATGATGTTGTGACCAGGATTAAGAAAGGAATGCTTCGGTGGTTTGGTCATGTGGAAAGAATGGATGAGGAAAGAGTGACAAAGAAAATTTATGTTGCAGAAGTGAATGGCAGAGTCGAAAAGGGACGTCCTAGGCGAAAATTTATCGACCAAATTGGCGATTTATTAAAAACGGGCCAAATTAGGAGTACCCTTAACCGACGAGCATGCATGCGTAGGTGTATGGATGTGAAGGAGGCGAGAGAGGTGTGTCAGGATCGTGCCAAATTGAAGTCTGTAGTCTCTGCCTACCCCTCTGGGTGACAGGCGTCAGTGTTTATGTTTATGTATGTACAAATTTTACAAGGTTGACACATTAAAATGTTTTACGTAAAAAATGTATTTTATTACATATTTTATATTCACGATTCACACGAAAAAATTCTTTCATAATTAGTGCAACTGGAGAATCTAGCGATACTGATTCATCATCATTACAGCCCTTCACAAGTCCACTGCTGAACATAGGCCTCCCCCAAGTAATGCCACAAAGCACGGTCCTGAGCCACCTGCATGCATCGACTTCCTGCATATCTTACCAGGTCGTCACTCCATCTAGTGGGGGGTCGCCCTACACTACGCCTACCCGTACGAGGCTGCCACTCGAGAACCTTTCTTCCCCATCAGTTATCGGTTCTTCGAGCTATATGGCCGGCCCATTGCCACTTCAGCTTACTAATCCGTTGGGCTATGTCGGTCACTCTGGTTTTACTGCAGATATCCTCATTTCTGAGTCTATCACGCAGAGAAACTCCGAGCATAGCCCTCTCCATAGCTCGCTGAGCGACCTTGAGCGTCGTCATACGGCCAGCAGTGAAGGACCACGTCTTAGATCCGTAAGTCATCACTGGAAACACGCACTGGTTGTACAATCTAGTTTTTAGAGATTGAGGTATACCTGACGAGAAGATATGTCGTAATTTCCCGAACGCTGCCCAGCCGAGTTGAATCCGTCGATTGACCTCTCGGTCGAAGTTGGACTTACCTAGTCGGACTATTTGTCCCAGGTAAACGTACTCGTCAACAACTTCGAGCATAGTGCTCCCAACAACTACCGGCATAGGTGTGACATGGACATTAAACATGATCTTTGTTTTGTCCATGTTCATCTTAAGACCTATCCATTGGTAGGCACTATTGAGGTCATTGAGCATAGTGCTTAAGTCCTCCAGCGATTCTGCCATAAGGACTACATCGTCGGCAAATCGAAGGTGAGTGATGTACTCGCCATTGATGTTAATACCGTATCCTTTCCAGTCCAGTAGCTTGAAAACGTCTTCCAAAGCAGCGGTGAAGAGTTTCGGGGATATAACGTCACCCTGTCTTACACCTCTCTGCAGTTGGATAGGTTTCGAGCTCTGGTTCTGTACTCGGATAGCCATCGTAGCCCTACTGTACAAACACTTCAGCACTTCGATATACCGACAGTCAACTTGGCACCGCTGAAGGGACTGCAGCACCGTCCAAATTTCGACGGAATCAAAGGCTTTCTCATAGTCCACATACGCCAGGCAAAGTGGCAAATTGTACTCTTCAGTCTTCTGTACAATCTGCCGCAGGGTATGTATGTGGTCTATGGTACTGAAGCCTTTTCGGAAACCGGCTTGTTCGGGAGGCTGGAAGTCGTCGAGTCTGCGTGCGAGACGATTCGTAATGACTCTCGAAAACAGCACGTAGACGCGGCTCAGAAGGGAAATCGGTCTGTAGTTCTTCAAGAGAGCGTTGTCGCCTTTCTTAAAGAACAAGACCACCGCACTTCTGCTCCACGCCTCTGGAGTAGTGCCACCATGGAGGACAGAATTGAAGAGCTTCTGAAGGACTTCAAGTACCGGTGTTCCACCCGCTTTCAGAAGCTCCGCTGTAATTCCATCCTCGCCTGGGGCCCTGCCGTTTTTAAGGTGCTGGAGAGCCATTCTAATCTCGCTTAGACTGACGTCCGGGATACCATCGGAATAGTGTCAGATAAGACTTGCTCTTGGATCGTTACTCACACTTGCATGTGGCTCCAACAATGATGTGTACAGCTGCCCATAGAACCTCTCAATCTCACTCAAAATCTCAGGTGTCCCGGAAACGATGCTGCCACACTCAGTCTTCAGCTTTGACAGTTGGCTCTTACGGGCAGACAAATCTCTTGCAAAGACTTTGGAGCCCTGGTTCCGCTCGATCGCTTCTTTAATACGAGCAGTATTAAAGTTGCGTAAGTCTCGCCGCATGCATTTGGAGATCTGTCTGTTCAGTTGCCTGTATGCTGTCAAATCTGTTGACGATTGCAGCCTCATCTCCCGTCTAACAGCCATGAGATTAAGAGTGTGATCGGAGAGTTTTTGTGTTCTTCTGCGGCGGGTCTTGCAGAACTTAGCTCCGACCGCATGGACAGTTTCCACGAGCTTGTCATTCATATCGTCCACTGCGTTGCAATCTTGTAGGCACTGAAAGCGGTTGTGTAACTCGAGCTGAAAGTTTTCGGGATTCTGGATTAGAGCACGAGGGGGACGGAGCGTTGACTTCATTAGACGAGACCTCTCCAACTTAACGTTTAGGTTCAGTGTGCCTCTAACCATTCGGTGATCGCTGCCAGTTTTCACCCTTGCGATCACTGAGACATCACTGAACAGTTGGCGTCTGGTCGTCATAATGAAGTCAATCTCATTTTTTGTCGAACCGTCGGGGCTCGACCAGGTCCACTGATTAGTGATTTAAGTAATTTTAAGACAATTTGTTTCCATTAAACTTAATTAAATGTTTGAAAAAAAAAAGATTTTTTACTCCACTGTGAATACACCTTTACCCTGTAGTTGCACTGACGACTCACTATTTTCTTAACGCGAACGGACTATAGTAGACAAACTTAAAAATGAAATAAAGTTGAAGAGAATTTAGTTGATGATGATAAAGTTGAAGAGTTAATTATTATTAACGAGTCAGATAAAAAAAACATGTTTTTAGTGACATTTGACAAAAGATTATCGGAAAATCGAAAATTTGTGTTCATTTAAACTAATTTAAAAAGTTTACGTATAACATGAGCTCTTTATGCATGCACATTTGGATTTACAAACTATTTTACTTTTTGAATCACAAGACAGTGTATAAACTGAATGTAACATTTGTATACATTATAAAACGTATCGTGAACCTAACAGTAATAAAATTGGTACCTATTCGTTTCAGAAACTTAATTTTTTGAATATATTTATACTATTATCATCAATTACGTCTGTTCCCGTTAGTTAAAAGGAGCGCTCGAGCTTCAATAAAAAAGAAAAACTTCAAGCCGTCACCTTAAAGCTTCACACGCGTCACGTCTCGCGCTCATTTGGAGGCGTTCATCGATCGGAGACAAAGCCTCGCCAGGCCCCGATAAACGAATTAAGGAAATGGGAGATTTTTTATCTGGGCCGTGGGGCGGGCGCGACACGCGTCGTAAAACGCAGCAATACTTTCTTATGCAAAGTCCCTCCGCACCGATAATTAGGTGAGGCTGTGTATGTATACGCGACTTTAGCTCGCTGTAGTGTGCGTTTGTTTTTAATTTCAGAGGGTGATGCGTAATGAGGTTATGCGTGCGTGAACGTTGTAGTGTGCGTATTATTAATAATAAGTATTGAGATCCGCACTCCGATTACTTTTCTGTTTAAGTTGATTATTTCGTTCTATATCAAATCTTAGCTGCAAATAATGATTATAAGTAAATTCATTTGCAAAAAATATTTACCGAATATTTAATTAATTTAAAAATGGAATATATATATATATATATATATATATATATATATATATATATATATATATATATATATATATATATATATATAACATTATATTCTTCAATATTATTACATCTGATACAAATTTTTAAAACAAGTTTGTAAAAAGCAAAAAAATTATTTGTTCGCCACCACATACACAACACGAGAAGAACAGAGTATGTGATTCTCTGGAGATTCTACTGAAATTCGCAATTTTTAATATTCTCATTACTTTTGTAAATTTTAATGAAAGCAAAAAATATCACCATAAAGTTACAAGCAGCTCTGTACCTAATTATAAAGTCTTATTTTAAATTATAATAGTATTCAATGTACATAAGATTTAAGCATGAAACCGTCTCAGATACAAGAAATTACAACCGTTCGTAAATGAACGAGCGGGCGTCGCTTGTCCTTCGCGACGCACATGTCATTGTATTCAATGCAGGACAAAAGATCTAGATACTTTTCAGTGATTTAAATTTTTTTTTGTAGTTAAATACTTACAATTGTTGTTTAATGGTGGCATTTTATGTAGATTTTTTTAAATATGTCGCAACAACTTTCAAACCTAAATTAATTTCAATCTAAAAATAAAATTATTAATAAAAAGATTATTATTTTATTTTAGTTTCAAAATATGACAAAACAATATTTTCTTTTTTTATCCGTAATAATCAATGGTAATTATTCATCCCGACGTTCAAGTTTTTAAAACTACGAAGTGCTAATTCTCTCAAATTAAAATTAGCATCTCACATAACGTTAAAATTAAAATTATAAAACTTGTTATTTCAATATAAAATGAAAAAAAATATTGCAATATTTTAAAATGGTGAGTAATATATAATAATAGATAATAATAGGCGTTACTTTACGGAAATTCATTATTTAAAGAAATAGTGTTAAGTAATTAACAAGTAATATATGATAGGATGTAATATAATAATATATAATATATCATAGTATACAATATATATATATATATATATATATATATATATATATATATATATATATATATATATATATATATATATATATATATATATATATATATATATATATATATATATATATATATATATATATATATATTGATGGCTGCAGGTGGCTCAGGACTGTGTTTTGTGGCATACGTTGGGGGAAGCATATATTCAGCAGTGGACTTGTGAAAGGCTGTAATGATGATGATGATAATATATTACATTTTTTAATATGTAATATATGTTTGAATATTATATATATATATATATATATATATATATATATATATATATATATATATATATATATATATTAGCATCTTATTTAAGCTAATATACCAAATTTTGATATATTTCCTTAAAATTAATTAAGTTTCGTTAGTTTTGTTAAATTTTAAAAAAAATTTAAAATAAAACTACAAAAAATTTGTGATTTTTCATGTCACATATTCGCAATAAGCAGCATTATTAAAACTTAAATATGCAAAATGAATTTCAAACAAAACACATTTAATGAGACGCGCCCAGAAGATCATAAGACAATTTGAATAACTGTTTGGTAGTCGGATTTTGATTATCATATTATAATAAGAGCCAATTACTAAAACCGGCATATTATCTAGTTTTGAGGCGTCACCACCAAAAAATAATGACGTATATCATCAGTGGTCTTGACATAACCATATTACAGAGTTTACTTCATTTATAATGTGAATAAAGTTATCACGTCTTAAAAGTATTAAGATTAGCGGATCGCATATTACACTTTTAATTTACCCTCCTTAAAAATGGGAGGGCAGCGGTGTGTTTTCGGCGGCCCGAACCCCGTGTGTGGAGGACAGGGTGCGCCCCCACCCACCAAAAGGGGGGGATGGTAATCAAGGCACGCAATCTTCGGCGAACCCTTAAAAACTTTAAAACTCATCGCCGCCTTGCGCCATCCCGTATACTTGCATACGTATACTTATTATATATATAACCGTATGGATGTAAACACATCTCTTGTAATTCCTTTGAATTGTAAGTAAAAATCGAAAAGTGAACTGTCTGGGCTTGTTAAAAATTTCGATGAAACGATTGTAAAATTTTGTTTAGTATGAATAAAAAAAATCCAGATATTTTTAGGGTCTATAGTCAAAATTAGCACACTTATATTTATATAGGTGATTTACTCTCACCACCCTTGGGTTGTCTATACCATTGTTATTTTTGAGTATAAGGAATAAAAAAAATGTAAAAAAAAATGAAATTCAACTTTATTATACAATTTTCGACAACTTTTTCAGCATATTTCAGCAAAACCAGTTAATTATAGCTGTTCTACCATTACCATTAAAAATATTATTAAAATACCTGAAGAAATTATGAAAATTTTGACTAGGAGAAGATTAAGCCGCAATAATTGTAAGTAAACAATTTAATTATTTAAGTGTGACGATGATAGAACGTAATCGCAATTACAACTATTGATTTACGATTGAATTACGATTACGATTGAATGTGTGTCCAGTGCGAGAGCCTTTATGCGTTAGAAAATTATGTAAATGTTTTCACATAATACTATGAAATCATAAAATTAAAACTAAACCCCAACATACCACTGCAAGACTTCAAGACACAGGACCATAAATAATAATTAAAAAGCTGAAGGTACTCCGGGTTAACATTGACATCGGGACGTCAATCACCTCAGTCCCCATTGACCGTGATTGCTGGAAATCACCCGAAACGTCGAGAATTAAAAATAATGTAAATTAAACGAGATAAAATCCGTAAAAGTAGTTTTAATCAAGTGTAGACGTATTAAAAATACTTTTTAAGTAGAGATTTTCAAATTGCATTGACAGCTCGTAGCGCAGTGGCTAAGCATTTTTTTGCTTCGAATTCATGTTCGTATTAATTCGAATCTCGCTGGGAATTTTTGTTTGTATGGTTTACATGTAATTATTTCGAGTCCGTATGTTTTTCCATGTCTGGTTAAAGTTTATAAAAAGCCCCCATGAATAGCAGAGAATCCTGTTGTAACGTTTAATTAAGAAAAAAATATGATACAAAGTTAGACATTGTTTTAATAGTATTTTCAGACGAGAATCTGGTGTAAATTCATTTCGTTTGGTTTTCAAAAAAAGCGTTCGATACAAATCAGTTTTTTACTAAATTAATATCACTCATTTCTACTCCTGGCTTATACTAAGGCATGGCGAACCTTTTTACGGTAACATGCCAGATTTAAAAATTAAGTTTATGACGTGTATTATATTGTGTAGAAAATTCATAAATGAGAAGTAGCAATTTTAAAACAACTGACTTCAATATAAATAAAAGGCGAACATCATCAATGTATTCGAAGTCGATTAAATACGCATTATTAAGAATAATTCAAAAAGTACTAGTCAGATCTTGATCAAATTTATGATATAGGACCACGTGAGAAGCGTCAGCTTTCAAATAAAAAAGGATTGTCAAAATCGGTTTACCTAGAAAAAAATTCTACACACATATATAAAAATACAGTCGAATTGAGAGCCTCCTCCTTTATTTGAGGTCGGTTGAAATATAAAATTGAATCAGGATTCTACTAGCTATAAAGAACATGTTAATTCATTAACGTGTAGTAGTAGTGTAAGAATATCCACTAGGCACCACATGTCATCTCATGGGTGTTGTAAGAAGCTACATGGGGAAGCAAGTCAGGAGATGGGCAGAAGCGTCTTCCTAATAATGAACAAAAATAAAAAAAACACTTGAATGCGTTGCACCTATAACAGATATCCCCCATATGAGGCAATATACGGGGGAGGCATATGTTCAGCAGTGAGCTTTCATAGTCTGTAATGGTGTGGTACGGTATATTAATCAATTTCAATAAATGTAGGTGTGACTTGCGAAGGACTGTAATGACGATGAATAATTTTATACTGATGTGATATGAACGAGTTATAAATAAGATAGTGTCCTTAATTAACGTTTGTCGCGTGCGCCAAAATCTTGCAAATGTGCAATGAAATGTTTTTAAACGTCAATGTAGTAATGGTTAACAGGAATGACGATGACGTATGAACGTAAGCAATGAGTCGGTCATATAGCTAAATCAAACGATACCTGATTATGTAACAAGGTTCTCGAATGGCAGTCTCGTACAAATAAGCTGTTACAAGGACCCCCTATTTGAAGTAAGTCGATGGATGCAGGTGGTTTAAGAGTAGATGGTTCATGATGATGCTTTCGTATCTTACGCCCGAGACGACTACTTCCGAATATAAGTATGTATTTAAAGTAGAAATGCAGGGTTATTTTTCAAAGAGTGGCCAAATTTTACACTTAAGTTCAAATATATAAATAATGATTAAATCGTTATTGCAGTTTTTGAAAATACGGGTAAATAAGGATTCTACTTTTATTTGAAATTATCCTAAATTGAATATGATTTATGAGCAACAACGTTTTTGTCTATTGATCGACCCTTGCGAATGTGTGCGTGCGCAGTAAAATCAGTTAAAATAATGCATTAGCACGCATTTTGAATTTACAAGACCAAAAGGAAAGAGTGTTTGAGATATTTTAATTATTTTTCTTTACCATTTGCCTATATTACTTATTACGAACCTTCTCTGCAAATTTGGTCGGTTTTTGCAAAATAACCCTGTATATACATTAGATTTCCTACCCCCAATATTTATACTTATTCGGAAGTTTAGGTAACAATGACAACAAATTCAAATAATGAGTTTTTGCACAAACGTTTGCTTCGGTTTGGATTGGAAACGATAAACCATACAGTTATTAACATAAATGCGAGTAAAAAAATATTGTAAGGATATTTTGTAGTTTAGATTCTAAGCGGAACTTGAAAAGTGCACAAACACTCGCATAAATTTTGAAGGCATTAGCGAAAGCGTTGCGTGCCCTTTATTGGGCCATAAACGGCATCGTCCGCGACCAAAGAATTATACACTACGCGAACCGCGACTTCGTTTGGTTTAATTGCCTCCGCATTAAAACATACCTAAAATACGCCTTATTTTTCTATATCACGGCCTCTTAATGTTTTATTTGCCGTAAAATTGAATCCCAGATTCATTAGTGTTTATATAAGTGACTTTCGTAGTTTCCATATATTTGGACATTGTATGCGTATATTATATTTTTATAGAATAAGAGTGATAACCGAGTATACAGTCTAACTGACGGTAAGTGGATGTTGTGGCTCACAGACGTCTACATCTATCCTCGAAAAAATCATCAAAATGCAGATGCATTGTCGCCCATGAGGGCTGAGATGGAATGCCTCGTTTCCAGAAAAATGGTCTCCGGTTCTCTATACTCACCATAAGAAACAGCAGTGGTTCTTCATTGGTCTTGCCGACCCATTCGTGCTACAACTATAATCTGCCTACAGCATGGCTCTACCACGCATAAAACTATGTACACAATATATGTGTCTATATAATATGTATCTATTACAATGTAAACCTAACATATAAATAACTTAAAAAAATAAGAGACTTCATGTCTTTAGTATAGCCTAGTACTATAGATAGAGACATTTAAAATACATCACACAACACAATACGTTATACTAATTGCCACTAATGTTAACCTTAAATATTCCTATGACTAGTAACTTGGTTGAAATGTGCGTACCTAGTCGATTAGTACGTAGAAGTCGAATTATACGGTTGGCAATTGCCATATAAATTAAAATGAATGTAGCTACTATCTCAAAATATACGATGATATATTATCTAAAGTTTCCAAACAAAATCCATTTTTTTTAATTTTTTTACGCATTTTATAGATGTATTTTTGATGCATATAATATATTGCTCGGTGTCGCTGGACTAGCAAAATACTATAAGATATTTTTATGCACTAGGAAACTAAACTAAATTATAGAGTAACTCGGTTTTATATATGTTTTAATTATATTTGTGAGTGTATCTATTCTAGTGTATGTGTTTTATATGATAATTAAACTGGAAAGTATAACAAAACAAAAATTTAACGATAAAAAGCTACGTTTTAAATTGAAATTTTGTAATATTACTTAACAGCAATTGATTTGAGATAAAACACAAAACATTTAAATATAATATATATATTTAATATACATTATATTTAAATGTAAGGCCCTACAATATTGATATGATTTATATTTATTAACGAATACTTTCATAACTCCTTTAAAACTCAACATGTAAAAAATATAGTAAGCTATGAAAAAATAAAGCATCCGGCTGCGAATAGTTCATTATCATCTTTGTGTGCGTACGTTGCACGTTTTATTAGGTTAACGAATGTGTGGGTGCACGAACAGGGGTTTTAATTTTTGGGGGTTCTTTAATGACACTTCTTCGCATCGATTTTAGCATTTTCGAGGGTTACTCTTTTGTTTTGCAATATCGATTCGCTGGTTTTTTTTTTATACGAATAGTCTAGTTGAGTAAGTTCATACGTGTTTTGCTTGCACGCACACGTGAGGGGACGCCCGAAGTTTTAAATTACCTAACTGCGCAGTAACACACTTCTTCGTGGTATTTTATTGTGATATTTTGTGGTATTCATAACTTTTTATAGTCTTAATTGTAAATGATATTTAATATTTATACATGTATTATATGACATTATCACAAAAACATACAGATTTCAATACTCTCTGATATGAATACCTATCAATTAATATTGGACTAATTTGGAGAAGGTATAATATCCAACAAATATTGTATTTGTTGGATATTATTCCTTCTCCAAATAAACAAAATAAGTAGTCTACCTAAATAATAAAAAACCTGTTGAAAAAAATCAGCATCAATCTACAAAAAAGACCATGATTAGTATTGTTCGCCTTTATTGCCTTGTCTTAAGCTTTCTCCTAAAATTTAGATTAGATTATATTTTTTCTTTATTTTATTGAACGCGTTAATAATTTCTCTCGTATTATGAAAGCGTTTTAAATACATAGATTGCTCATGGACAAACATGCAGACCAGGAACAGTTATTTGTAGGTTTCACATATACTTATACCATACGAGATTTAAGCACTCCCAGCACCACTGATTCGAATTAGCTAGCTTTATTTATATTATATTTATCAACAGTTTAATTTTTTTTAGAAAAAGAAAAATACATCTATCTTCCATTAAGAACCAAAATGCGGGCGTTAAATAATAATAAACCCCTGAGGAATAAGATTGAATATTTGTTGTATTGTATATGGTAGAGCCACACTAAAGCTCCACAGGGGAAGGACTACGCTCTCACAGAATACCAGCGTGAAATTACGGTTTAATGCTGCTATGTTTCGTATATTGAGTGTAGAAAACCGGAGACCGTTAGTACTGGAAATGAGACAATTCATCTAGTTCTCAAGACTTACAACGCATATGCATTTCAATTCTTAGTTAAATATAAATAGATACCTTTGGGTGCCTTTAGGTTACAGCATTAACTTACCATCAGATGGACTTTTGTCACCCTATTCTGTATAAAAATGCCTCGTTTGCAAAAAAAAGTGTGTGCGGTTCTCTACACTAAAAGTAACACAATATATCTTAATCAGCTCTTGTACATGATCTTATAAATAATAATAGTTTACTACTTCTAGTAATAAAATAAACTAGTCTTTGAGCATACTAATAATAATAATTTACTACTTCTAGTAATAAAATAAACTAGTATTTGAGTATATTATTAATTCTTTGTTAAAAGTTTACATTATAAGTAAAATTCGTTTTGTATTTTTTGAATGTGACAATATTAAAAACCCGAGCCGTGGTAGCTCAGGGCTAGGTGTCCACTGTAAATGTCACAATACGCGAGCAAGTCACTAGGTTTGCCCTACCGGTACAAATCAAATTATTACAAGTAATTGAGATTTTTATTCCTGACGACTTGTAGATGCTGATGATGAAGATTTTTAATTTTTTTATAGGATAGGGTAACAAACAAGAATAGGGTAACACAGTCCACCTGATGGTAAGTGGTTACTGTGGCCCATAGACATCTACATCTTTCCTCGATTAAGAATGAAAATGCTGATTATTAGGACTAAGGTGGAATGTCTTTCTTTGGTGGAAAGCCAAGGAATTATGAAGTTGTTTTTATTCCATTAAATCATATATAATTCTTAATCACTTCAATTTAAATTCGACTTTTTAAGCAAAACAAAAAAAAATTACCAGAATTAATTTTTTGTTATTACGTCGTCTCAATCATATTATATTGCTAGGTACATTACTCGAATACTGTAGTCACCGATGTTTTCAGTTCACGGTTCAATAAATTAGAAAGCTGTAAAAAAGATAATTCTTCGATCTGTACTCTAACTATCCGCCCTATGAGGCAATCCAAGGGTAAGGTCCACGTCCAGCAGTAGACTTTAATAGGCTGTAACAATAACAATAATACGACTGCTCTACATTTCTGTCAGAAGTGGGGAGAAGACTGTCGCCAACAGGATATAAAACTCGTTATGAGCTCGTTTTGCGTAATTCGGACCAAAAATTAATATTCAGCAACTGATTATAACCGGACTAACTATGACATTGGGACGTCAAACATCTCAGTCCTCCCCGTAACCATGGGTGCTGTAAAGCACCCGAAACGTCGGGAATTAAAAATAAGTAAAAGTAGTGAAATAAACGCGATAAAATACGTAAATTTAGTTTTATTCAAGGATATAAAACTTACAAAAACTGGTTTTAGTAAACGTTATTTAAGAAGTTGTGCATATGCAACTACAAATCCATTCTTATAATTATTAATTTCGATATTTTAGCAATATTTTACTTTTATATTTCATCAGTAGTTAGTATAAATTAGAGAAACGTATAACCGGATGAAGACGCGCCAATGAAACCGGCGATGCCCCCTAACCACCCTCTAAAAATTTAATTCATCACGCCGCTTCTGAGACATATCTCCTTGCTTGTCCCTTCCCCTTTCTTCAACCATTCTTTGCTTTCTTACAAGCTTTTCCCAGAGCAAGACGGATATATGTATACAAACTGTATAACATATTAACTGCAAAGGATTTTAATATCTACTTGTACGCAATTAAGTTAGAATTCCTATAAAATCAGTAATGTCATGGGTTTGTTTTCTGAAATACGATATACAAAGGCTGTTTCGTTCGTTCACTTTGAAAGCTTAAAACAAATAAACGCGCGAATCGAGAGATAAGATTTTGCTAGCGTCAAAGACAGTCATTAAAAGCCGATACGACTACATCTGGTTCTAACCTAGTCCTTAGTAGGTAAATATACCTTATGACACTCAATATTTTCTCCAACGGATAATGAGTAAAAATATAAATAATACAGTTTATAATCAACCGAGTTTTCACCTAGAAATTTAGGTATGATATCCCACCATCTTTATTTCGAGTTAGCTACAAATGTACATGAGCCGCGAGGGCATTTACAATCAGTTGGACTACTAGCCTAATTATGACATTAATAAAAATCAACTTATAATCCCATTTTATTTACCAAATTATTTTTGGTATAAACCAGTTTTCTTCGATTCTTCTATACAAAAAATAGCCTCAGTGGCTCCGTGCGGAATTCCAGCCCGCGTTCCAACTGCGTAGTAGACACGCTTTACCATAGCTCTACTGAGCCGTCAAACCATTAATATTTTTCTACTTTGTCTTCCACGTTGCACCAGAATCTTCTACCGCTAAAGTCAGTATTGAAACAATGCTTACAGTATGGTCTAGCGAGATGATGATGGATGATGCGCTCCTAGTAGATTATGACTTCAGAGACAACTTTATTACGAATTATTTTAGACTCATGGGCTATAAAATGTTTATATTGGTGGCAATTCTGAATATATTTGCAGACTTAAAACAAAAATTAACGCGATAAATAATTTTATTCAATAGTAATCCCGTAAGTTTAAAAACTATTAAACTATACTAAGATAGCAGAATGTAATTCGAATAAAAGAAAAACAAGGAATCGACATAGTAACTAGATATTCTGTCCACAACAAAACAAGTTGTAAAATTCAAAAATTTTGTACTCAACCGATTTCATAAATGAAATGAGAACATCATCAATGTAGTCGATGTCGATTAAATACGCATTATTAAGGATAACACACAAACTAGTGGTCGGATCTTGATCAAATACACAAAAAAACACCAGCTTTCAAGTAAAAAAGAATCATCAAAGTCGATTCACATAAAAAAAAGGTCTGAGATAACACACGTAAAAAAACAGTCGAATTGAGAACCTCCTTTTTTAAGTGAAAACTATTGAACTAAGAGAGATGATGAGAGGAAGATTCGAATCAAAGAGCAAGGAAGCGGCAGAGTAACTAGGTACTCTGTCCACTAAATTACGCAATTATCATTTACTCCAATTGTAACATTCAAATACTTTAAATTCTTTCACAATATAACATCTCTGATTAAATATTAAAGACATTACCGCACATTATTACATTAAAAAGTTTCAAGTTTCCAACAAAAAAACATAATCGGCGTCCCCTTGACCGCCCGTTTACTTATGAACTTGACCCAGTTATTTCTTCAGATTTTTTTCTCGTAGTTTAGGCCAGGTTAACAATATTTCTGTAACGTAAACATAATACAATATTATATTGTTAGCAAAATATTTTTGGTTTATTAAATTCTATTTGTTAATAAATAAAGATAGTTTGTGAATATATTTTTAAAGTTATATGCTTAACGCTTACAGCCTACGTGGTAGAGTCATGCTGCAATTATATTAGTAGTATAGTTGTAGCACGAATGGGTCGGCTCGACCGGGGAAGGACCACGCTCTCACAGAATACCAGCGTGAAATAGTAGCTTAATGCTGCTGTATTTCGTATGGTGAGTGTAGAGAACCGGAGACCCTTTTTACTGGAAACGAGGCATTCCATCTTAGTCCTCACGGGTGACAACGCATCTGCATTTTGATTCGTAATCGAGGATAGATGTAGATGTCTATGGGCCACAGCAACCACTTACCATCAGGTGGACTGTGTGCTCGTTTGTCACCCTTCCTATAAAAAAAACACCAAATTCCTCCGCTAAATAAAGTCCTCCATAGATTATCTCATACGGTAGATATTCGTATAGTTGCCACGCTTGGCAGGGGTTGGCAACCTTAACCTAATTCTTATTAAGAAGCTGCTGCCCGTCTACTGTTGCATTTTTTAATGTCGCCTCTTGCGACAACCTAAGGAAGATATGAGGTTTTACGTGGTAGAGCCACGCTGCAGCTATTATGTTTGTAGCATAAATGGCATGGTTCGACCAGGGTAGGAACACGCTCTCACAGAATATCAGCGTAAAATAGCAGCTTAATGATGCTGTGTTTTTTATGGTGAGTGTATAGAACCGGAGACCCATTTTAATGGACTCGAGGCATTCGGTCTTAATCCTCAAGGGTAACAACGCATTTGCATTTGGATTCTTAATCGAGGTAAAAAGTAAATGTCTTTGGGCCACAGCTTTCACTATCAGGTGGACTGTGCGATCCGGCACCACTGAAATTTTAATCGCTTAATGAGAAGTTCTCATTTGAGTAAAGGAAAACTTCTTGTTCAATGTTTAATTTCTGAAAAATTAATAGATAGTTAGTAATAAATAGTGTCAGCGGCTACTTACTAGCTGGCTCCCGGCTACATTGTGCTCCGAATATCATCATTGGCCTTAACTTATTTAAGGAGCGATAATTATGCACTTGTGCTTCTGACCTAACTTTTCGTCCGCACCTTCGAATTACCAAACTTTCAAATCGCTAATAATAGGTTTAATGCTCATCACACTCGCTTTTTCAGTCTTAAAATTGGGTAGTTCATCTTCGTCCAGGACTTGGATCTAAATGAAACTAATTTGTTTACTTATACATTAAAAC